>JAPEIT010000014.1:18350858-19023029 GCA_026229545.1 Pistacia atlantica
AGAAAAGATTGGGCCCAAAGTTTTCTTTTCATTACAAATCATGTGTCTTTTATACATAAAGAGTACTGTTTACAAAATGTATTTTAAAAGACAAAACAGGGGAACAGTGTAGCTATTGCTCCTCGCTTGCCAACGCCCCTCCGACCGCATCAACACCTAGAACCTGCATCCACAAAGGAAAATAACGGGGTGAGCACAATTAATGCTCAGTAAGTAAAACTCTCTAACTGTCTGTCCCCGTGAAACTCTTAATTCTTTCCTTTTTCTAATTCTGTTTCTACTAAATACCATGACCTCATCTTACCGGAGGTACGGCCGGATGGCGTTCACACAGCACCATCTCACTCTCCATAACTATCGGGTGGAATTCACACAGTACCAACCCGTTCTTAGTGACTACCGAGTGGGGATCACAAAGCTCCTACTCGGTTTTCCTAACTATCGGGTGGAGACCACTTAGCTCCTACCCGTTCCTCGTGACTTTTGGGTAACGATCACCAAGCATTAACCCGTCTCTAGTCACTGTCGGGTGATGATCACAAAGCATCAACCCGCTTCTACTAACCGTTGGATGATGATCACAAAGCATCAACCCACTTATCTAATAACCAATCGGATAGTGATCACAAAGCATCTACCCCATTTCTATTACTCATTGGGTAACGATCACAAAGCATCAACCCATCTCTAAGGGCTAGTCGGATGATGATCACAAAGCATCAATCTGATTCCCATAACGGTCGGGTGATGATCACAAAGCATCATCCCAACTATACTACTCTTCTAATTCATTCTATTGTAGCATTTTTCAATGCTCTATACCCTTAGAGTAATTTGTACCCACTAAGCTCTCTACTCATAGAGTAATTGCCTACACAATTTTCTTATAGTTTCTTAGGTCACTTTTCCATGTACAACTAGTGCCTATGGATGGTTCAACTTCACCAATGCACTTATGAGATGCCAACATGCCATGTTGCAAGAATTAAGGTTCACTAGTCACACTCAAACCTCTATTAGGCATTTCATCAAACAACTCATGTGCACTATAAAACTCTATTATAGCCATGATTCTAAAACTTTTTCTAACCATCCAAAATGGGGAAAAACCCTTCACAAAGCCATAAAAACCTGTCAAACAAAACACTTCCAAAAAGGGTTCCATAACACCCCTTCAATTCCATCTCAACTACCTTGCCAACCCAACAACCCATTTCTCATATTTGCAATATGTAAACATTCTTAAGGCATAGAAATCTCTATTAAAACCTCCATACATGGCATATTACATGTACATCACATACATATATCATGTCTATCAAAACCCTAATTAAGAAATTTCATAAATCTCAACTTGGGTTGGGTTTTACTTACCTTGTTATGGAGAGACTTCACAAATTCTTCCTTTCACTTGTTTTGCTTGACTTTTCCTCTACTCTTAACCAAAAGAATAAAAACCCTCAAACTTCAATATGAACTAAAACTCACAAATCACACAACTTAAGTAGAAATTCTTACCTTAGGAAGCCTTAGGTTGCTTTTCTACCCCAAATCACTTCAAAAATCCCTTGGAATTCCTTGATCAAAAGAAAAGAGAAGTTGAGAGGAGTAAAGATGGAGAGTTGCGTTTGAGAAGAAGAAATGAGGGGTTTGTTCATTCTAATTCCTTTTAATGAAATATATACACAATCATTCCCATTTTGCCCTTACTCTTCTTTGGGAATTCCATCTATATCCTTTGATTCATTACAAACTCACCCCCATATGAACATATTCTCCATGAAAAATCCTTACAATTAACTCCCCACTTTTCCTGCTAATTAGGGGTAGAATGGTCAAATTGCCCTTAGGGAAGAAAATATCTAAAACTTAACCAACAATTTAATCAGCCTGTCACCGCGGCGAAGAAACTTACAGCCGCGCGTGGGCTGTCCCGAGAGAGTTTCCCGTGGTTTCAACACATCTTCGCCGCGGCGAAGGTTCTTCTTCGCCCCGGCGGAGCTTGGTACACTAAAATTCTTCTATTTTCAACCAATTTCAGGGCAAACATTCAACATAACATTCAATCAAACAATAATACCAGAAACAACTCAATTAAGAGCGGAAGAGGAAACAATAACAATGTACCTCATATGGGGCGTTACACCCCCCAACCTTGTTCACATCATCGAAAATTCGGCTAGACACTTTCGTGGGATCGACCCTTGCTTACCCTATTTACAGTCCAGTAGTTAGGTTAGGAGGGTTTTTAATCTTGGTTGCCTACGACAACACACCAATGGGCAGGGCGATTTCTCCTATGGTGTACTTTTGCTCAAAACTGAAACCTACCAGTATAGTTGGACGTCTGCTAATGTTTGTTTCATCCAGTCCCATGGCCTTCACTGCTTCAAGGAAGAGGATGTTTGCTGAGGATCCCCTGTCTATGAATACTTTCTTGACCAGAATGTTTGCGATCTGGAGGGAGATGACTAGAGCATCGTGATGAGGGTCAACTAGGGTGATTGGCTCATCATCTTCGAACTAAATTACCTGGTTGGTATGTAATCGGGAGGGCGGGTGGATGGATTGGACTTCTAGGTGATGGTTAGCTCGGGCATAGCGTTTGGCTGAGGAGTAGCTTACTCCACTGATCTTCGACCACCAGAGATAATAGAGTAGAAACCTTTTGGTGTAAGTTCTCACACACGCGCGGGGGATGGGATGCTTCCTTCGAGCTTTTCTGGTTGATTATATTCTTCCCTTTATCCGTCAATAGATCTGAAAGATTTCCCCTCTTCAGTTGCACGACGACTTCCAGCCGCAGGGCGATACAGTCCGTGGTGTTATGACCATAGTCACTATGGAATTCGCATCACTTGGTCATGTCGCTCCTTGCTTCAAGATTGAGCTTGTTCGGCCACTTAACAGTGGGTCCCATTTCTTTCATTATTGCCACGATTTGGGTTGGTTCGACATTGAGATTATACTCCGAAATTTTGTATTGGCTCGACCCGGATGGTCTATTGTCAGTTCTAATTGGTGGGCGGTTGTATGGTCTCTTAACCTTGTTCAGATTGCGTGGAGAGGGTTGGTAACAAGTCTCAAACGATATGGACTTTGACCTTCTATCGTTTCGCCTTTGGGGACGGTCGTCATACCTGGCATGCCTCATCTGGTTCATTTCATCTTCCTCCCACCTTATTTGAATTACAGCTTTGGCTAAGGCATCTTCCATCGTGGTGCAACCGAGCTTCGACAGGTCTTTGCATAGTTCTTCGTCCGGAAGGAGACCCTTTCTGAAGGTCTCTACTGTTGTCTCTGGGTTACAAGAGGGGATGGAGATTTTTTCTTTGTTGAACCTGCTGACGTATTCTCTCAGCGGTTCCCCCTCTTCTAATATACTCTGTATAGATCGGCCGATAGTTTCTCAAGCTTCTTGCTACTGGCGAATTGTTCAACAAACGTTTCGGTGAGCTGGGCGAAGGAGTTGATTGAACAGTTTGGGAGGTTGGTGTACCACTGAAGAGTAGGGCCGGAGAGGCTTGAACCAAAGCTTTTACACATGCAGGCTTCCCTCAGTGCTCAATGTATCAATACAGCAAACATCTATTGCTTGTAGGAGGCTATGTGGTTGTAACAACTGCTAAAAACTAGTACAATCCATGCATAATAACAATAGAAAATTGGGCCCAAAACTTGCTTTTCATTAGAAGTCATGTGTCTTTTATACACAATGAATACTGTTTACAAAAAAGTCATTTTTAAAAGACCAAAACAGGGGAAATAGTGTAGCTATTGCTCTTCGCTTGCCAACGCCCCTCCGACTGCATCAACACCTAGATCCTGCATCCACAAAGGAAAATAACGGGGTGAGCACAAAATAATGCTCAGTAAGTAAAACCCTCTATCTATCTGTCCCCGTATGTAAAACTCTTAATTCTTTCCTTATACTATTTCTGATTCTACTAAACATCCTGGCCTCATCTCACCGGAGGCACGGCCGGATGGCGTTCACACAGCACCATCTCACTCTCCATCACTATCGGGTGGAATTCACATAGTACCAACCCGTTCTTAGTGACTACCGAGTGGGGATCACAAAGCACCTACTCGGTTTTTCATAACTATCGGATGGAGACCACCTAGCACCTACCCGTTTCTTATGACTTTTGGGTAACAATCACCAAGCATTAACCCATTTCTAATCACTGTCGGGTGATGGTCACAAAGCATCAACCCACTTCTACTAAATGTCGGATGATGATCACAAAGCATCAACCTACTTATCTATTAACTAACCGGGTGGTGGTCACAAAGCATCCACCCGTTCCTAATACTTACCGGGTGACGATCACAAAGCATCAACCCTTCTCTAAGGGCTACCCATCTCTAAGGGCTATTCGGGTGGTGATCACAAAGCATCAACCCGATTCCCATAACTGTTGGGGTGATGATCGCAAAGCATCAGCCCATCACTTCTACTCTTCTAATCCACTCTATTCTAGCATTTTCATTCTCTCTACCCTTAGAGTAGTTGTATTCACCAAGCTCTCTACTCATAGAGTAATTGCATACACAAAGTTTCCTACTCTTTCTTAGGTCACTTTTCAATGCATATAATAATGCATATGGATGGTTCATCTCCACTAATGCACTTATGAAATGCCAACATGCAATGTTGCAAGAATTAAGGTTCACTACTCATACTCAAACCTCTACTAGGCATTTCATCAAACAACTCAAGTGCATCATAAAACTCTACTATAGCAATGATTCTAAATCTTTCTCTAACCATCCAAAATGGGGAGAAACCCCTTCACATAACCATAAAACTTGTCAAAGAAGCACTTAAAAAAAAGGGGATCCATGACACCCCTTCAATTCCATCTCAAACTACCTTTCCAACCCAACAACTCATTTCTCATATTTGCAAGGTATAAACATTCACAAGGCATAGAAATCTCTATTTAAGCCTCCATACATGGCATATCACATGTATATCACATACATACATCATTTCTATCAAAACCCTAATCAAGAAGATTCTTAAATCTCAACTTGGGTTGGGATTTACTTACCTTGTTATGGAGAGACTTCACCAACTCTTCCTTTCACTTGGTTTGCTTGACTTTTTCTCTACTCTTAACCAAAAGAACAAAAACCCTCAAACTTCAATATAAACTAAAACTCACAAGTTTCACAACTAAAGTAAGAATCCTTACCTTAGGAAGCCTTAGGTTGATTTTCTACCCCAAATCACTTCAAAAACCCCTTGGAACTCCTTGATCAAAAGAAAGAGAAATTGAGAGGAACAAGAATGGAGAGTTGCATTTTTGGGAAGAAGAATGAGGGGTTTGCTAACTCTTAATTCCTTTTAATGAAATTTATACCAAAGCATTCCCATTTTGCCCTTACTCTTCTTTGGGAATTCCATATATATCCTTTGATTCATTACAAACTCACCCCCATATGAACATATTCTCCATGAAAAATCCTTACAATTAACTCCCCACTTTTCCTGCTAATTAGGGGTAGAATGGCCAAATTGCCCTTAGGGAAGAAAATATCTAAAACTTAACAACATTTTAATCGGCTTGTCGCCGCGAAACTGTCCAGAGAGTTTCCCCGTGGTTTCAACACATCTTCGCTGCGGCGAAGATTATTCTTCGCCCCGGCGAAGCTTGGTACACTGAACTTCTTCTATTTTCAACCAATTTCAGGGCAAACCTTCAACACAACACTTAATCAAACAATATTACCAAAACCAACTCAAATAAGAGCGAAAGAGGAAACAATAACTACGTACCTCAAGTGGGGTGTTACAATTCTTCCCCCCTTAAAAGAATTTCGTCCCCGAAATTCATGCAAATAACTCTGGGAAACGATCCCGCATGCCCCGCTCTACTTCCCAAGTGGCCTCTTCCACTTTGTGATTCCTCCAAAGGATCTTCACTAATGGAACACTCTTGTTCCGAAGCTCTTTAACCCTTCGATCTAAAATCTGAACTGGACATTCTTCATATACTAGATTCTCTGTTACTTCAACGTCCTCTACGCTCAGGATGTGGAGGGGATCACTTACATATTTCCGTAGCATCGAGACATGGAAGACATCGTGCACCCTGTCCATGCTAGGTGGTAGTGCCAATCTGTAGGCCACCTTTTCTACTCGTTGCAAGATCTCAAAAGGACCTACATACCTCGGTGCTAACTTTCCTTTGCTTCCGAAGCGCATGACTCGCTTATAAGGGGAAACTTTCAGAAACACTTTATCGCCCACTTGGAATTCTACCTCTTTCCTCTTCAAGTCGGCATAACTCTTCTGTCGATCTTGGGCTTGTTTCATTCTATTTCTGATTACCTTCACATCTTCTACTAGTTTCTGAGTCATCTCTGGCCCAAGAGCGGTACTCAACTCATCCTTTTCGCCTACTTTATCCCAATGAAGCGGAGACCTACACCGTCTACCATACAAAGCCTTGTAAGGCGCCATTCTAATTGTAGACTGATAACTGTTGTTGTAGGCAAATTCCACTAAGGGTAACATCTCATGCCAGGATACTCTATAATCCATGCAACAGGCTCTCAACATATCCTCGAGTACCTGATTCGTTCTCTCGGTTTAGCCATCCGTCTGAGGATGATAGGCAGTACTGAATGCTAAACGGGTACCCAAACTCCTCTGTAAACTTGTCCAGAAGGCTGAAACAAATCTGGAATCTCTATCTGACACTAGTCTTGGGCACACCATGCAATCTGACTATCTCCTTGAGGTATATCTGAGCCAATTGATCTGTAGTGGTACTTTCCTTTACTGGGAGAAAATGGGCTGACTTGGTTAATCTATCCACAATCACCCATATAGCATTACACCCTTTCTGCACTCTGGGGAGACCCGTGATAAAATCCATTGAAATGCTCTCCCATTTCCACTCTGGAATACTCAATGGTTGAAGCAACCCTGACGGCCGTTAATGTTTCGCTTTCACCTGCTGACAAGTTAGACATTTAGCTACAAACTCTGCGATGTCTTTCTTCATACCTGACCACCAATAGCCTTTCTTTACATCTTGATACATCTTGGTTGCTCCCGGATGAGCGGTGTACGGTGTGTCATGAGCCTCCATAAGAATTTTCTGTTTCAACTCCTCATTTGGGGGAATGCACAACCAATTTCTGAAATAGAGGACATCATCTCTCATAAAGAACTCTGTTGTCTTGCCCTCAAGCACTTGCTGAACTGTTTTCTGGCACCACTCATCGGCCACTTGCTTTTCTCTAATTTCCTCCAGTAAAGAAGACTGTGCCTCTAGGCTGGCAATTCTTCCCGGAACCACTTCAATCTGCTCCTTAGACAATTCTTCATTAACTCTTTCTGCCTGGTAAGCCGGAAAACATGGACTTTTCTACTCAAGGCATCGGCTATTACATTGGCTTTCCCTGGTTGGTACTTGATCTCACAATCATAATCCTTAACCAGTTCTAACCACCTCCTCTGCCTCATGTTCAACTCCTTTTGAGTGAAGAAGTACTTTAAACTCTTATGATCGGTGTAGATATTACTTTTCACACCATAAAGGTAGTGCCTCCATATCTTTAAAGCAAAGACCACGGCTGCTAATTCTAAGTCATGCGTAGGGTATCTGGTCTCGTACTCTTTCAATTGACGAGAAGCATAAGCTATAACCCTACCTAACTGCATCAACACGGCGCCAAGTCCCTGCAGAGAGGCGTCTGTATAAATATCATAATCTACACCCTCCTGCGGTAACACTAGTACAAGAGCCGTTGTTAACCTCTTCTTCAACTCTTGAAAGCTTTCTTCACATGCTGCTGACTAGACAAAAGGAGTTTTCTGTTTAGTAAGGGCTATCAACGGTTTAGCCAACTGGGCGAATCCCGCTACAAATCACCGGTAGTAACCTGCTAAGCCTAAGAAACTCCTTATTTCTTTCACTGTTCTCGGCTTCGCCATTCCAGGGATTGCCTCACTTTACTATCGGATCTGAAATCCCTTCCTTCGACACGGTATGACCCAAGAATATCACTTGGTTAAGCCAAAACTCACACTTAGAGAATTTAGCACACAACTTCTTTTCTCTCAACCGTTGCAATACTAATCTCAAGTGCTTCTCATGTTCCTCTCTTGACTTTGAGTAAATCAGAATGTCGTCGATGAAGACAACAATGAACTGATCCAAATACTCATGGAACACCCTGTTCATCAAGTCCATAAAAACTGCTGGGGCATTAGTCAAACCAAAAGGCATCACTACAAATTCATAATGCCCATATCTTGTATGAAAGGCAGTCTTAGCCACATCTTGCTCAACCACTCTTACCTGATGATACCCGGACCTCAAATCAATTTTGGAGAACACTGCCGCTCCTTTCAACTGATCAAAAAGGTCATCTATCCGGGGTAGCGGGTACTTATTCTTCACTGTAACTTTATTCAACTCCCTATAATCAATACACATCCTTAGTGATCCATCCTTCTTTTTTACAAACAGGATTGGAGCTCCCCAAGGAGAATGACTCGGTCGGATGAAGCCTTTATCTAAAAGCTCTTGGAGTTGCTTCTTTAATTCTTGGAGCTCAGCTGGGGCCATTCGATAAGGGGCTTTAGATATTGGTGCTGTCCCTGGTGCTAGTTCGATACTAAATTCTACCTCCCTCTCTTGAGGCAAACCCGGTAACTCTTCCGGAAACACATCTAGGAAGTCTCGAACTACTGGCACCCTCTGAATCTCTAACTGTGGAACATTCACCACTCTGCACTACATGGGAAATATATCCCGAACACCCATTTCTCAACATCTTCCTAGCTTTCACATTACTAATCAGCATACTCAACTGATGGCCTTCTCCAAAACTAAACTTATCTCCACTATCAAGGTTAAACCTCGCCTTCTTTTTCTGACAGTCAATCTCTACTCCATATCTCCCTAGGAAGTCCATACCCAGAATCACATCAAAATCAAGCATATTGAAAACTATTAAGTCAACGGTTAACACCCTACCCTGGATCACTAAGGACTCTCTTAACAAAATCTCTTGAGTCACAACACTAACCCCATCGGGTAGCTCTATCTTAATGGGTTGAGCCGCTCTAGTAGGTTTCAAACCTAATCTCTCAAGCATCCCATAAGATATGAATGAATGAGTAGCGCCTGAATCAATTAAAGCATATAGAGGAACTGAATGAAATAATAAGCACCCGATGGCTGGTTGATGGATGGGTGCCTCTGCTTCACCTTGTGCCACAGTAAACACTCTGGCATTTGCAGTACCTCCTGAACTTTGAGTCATTGGTGGAAGAGGTGCTTTACAATCTCTCATCATGTGCCCTAGCTGTTGGCACCTATAACACACTCTCTGATCCCTCAGACATTCTCCGGGGTGATTCTTCCCGCATTTAGGGCAAGGAGGAAACCCTTCCGTCCGAGGTCGTTTATTCTTCCACTCTTTTCTATTCTGTCTATACTGAAACTTCTTTTTCTGATTCTTCATGTCTTTACCTTCTACACCCTCATGCTTCTCTCTCTGGGGAGCGGAGGGTAGCTCTTTTGGTCCTCCTGTCGAGGATCCTACGGGGAAGATTTTATTCTCAAAAATCTCCGCCTTCATTGCCCGCCTCAAAGCCTCACTATAATTCCGAGGAGGGTTGGAGCTTGTCATTATATCCCGGGCTATCTCCGGCTTCAATCCATGCACAAACTTATCCCTTCTCAAGGACGGAGTGCTAACTATTCCGTTCGGGTGCAAACCTTGCAAGAGAGTTGAATTTCACCGAGTACTCTTTCACGGCACTAGTCCCTTGTCAGAACTGATAAATTCTTGGACCTTCTCATGAACTTGGTCCTCTGTTCTATACTCGGCCTCAAACTCTTGCTGAACTCTTCCCGTCATTCTTGTCACATCATGAGTTTCTTCCATTAATTCCCACCAAATTCGGGCATCACCCGAAACAAGAAACTCGCATACGGATCTTCTCCCGTCGACATGGGAAATAAACCCTGTGGCTCGTTCTGACGCCCAAGCCACTCTTCTGCTATTACTAGATCTGTAGTACCCTTAAACTCTGAGGGTTGATGCTGACTAGAAAGACCGTAAATCAGTTCAACTCTGCTCTGCACTGGGGGAGGTATCGGTTGTCCTCTTTCGACATGTGTAACTAGCGGTACCTGAATGGGGGTACAACTCTCCCTTGAGTTTCTGCCATAACTTGCTGTATAATTCCCCGGATTCTAGCTTCATCCAAGGGAGGGGGCGTAGACTCTGGTGGGTTAGAAGGTTCTCCTTCATCCACCACACCCTTACCGCGATTTCGATAACTACGCCTCATCTACAAAATAATCACACTAATGAACTCAAAAAAAACAATTACTGTAAGGAAAGAATTACTCACACAGTCGGTTATAGGACGTCGTGGCGATGAGAATAGTACACTGTTCGATCCCAAAATCTTTGCTCTGATTCCAAAAATGTAACAACTGCTAAAAACTAGTACAATGCATGCATAATAACAATAGAAAATTGGGCCCAAAACTTGCTTTTCATTAGAAGTTGATGAGAATGCAAAATGTCATATTTACCGCCCTTAATGCCTAGTCTTTTATACCTATTTTCTGCCTAAAATGTACTGATTTTTATTCTATTTTGACTTAGCAAGCAAATGGGAGCGTTAATTGCAAAACGGAACTAATTAAGTGAATTCGGACAGTTTTGACGTTGTTTCGTATTTTGGGCATAACTCTCTCATCTGAGCTCCGATTGAGATGATTCAAAATTCTGTAGAACGCTAAGAAATATATCTACAACTTTTATGTTTTGAGTTTGGAGAGATAATTGCTGCATCAAGGTTTTAATTGGGCTTGAAGTTGACGCATCTGCACTGCCGATGTTCTGGAACATTCTGCCTTGTAATGCAAGTCCAAGAGGTAGTTTATTATTGGAAGATTTGAAGACATGTGGCACACGAGTTACAGCTGGACAAATCACTTTCCTATTTTTATTTTTAAGACTTTATTGTATTTTCAATTAATTAGAATCAGATTAGGATAATTGATTTTAGGAGATTGAGTTGGATTCAAACACTTGAATTAGATTTTTGATTAGGGAGATCAGATTAGTTTTTGGTGGACACACGCCTCTCTCTGGTCTCCTCTGAACTTTTCCTCTGTAATTCGGTGATGGCCATGAGAGGCTGATTTTGATAACTTGGTCGAAGTAAACGGAAGCCTCGGAATCGATAAACTATGAGATCTAATATATTTTTCTTTTGTGTTCAATTTTCGTGTTTGAGTATTGGATGTTTTTCTATGCCTAATTTTATGATTGTTTCGTTTAATTACTAGGGAGACCTACTAGTTTATTAATTGTCGCAATCTACTGCTAAGTTAGATATCAAATCCGTAATTGTTTGATCCCTCCAACTTGCGAAGCAATTAGGGTTAGTAATTTGCTGCGTCGAATTAATAACCTTACGAAGAACATTCAACTAAATTAAATACAACCGCTTGTGTTTGTGTTGTTTAGCTTCATCGATCTCTCTAATTCTTAAGGCTGCCACTAGATTAAATCTTGAGCGCTTGTCTAGGGTTGTTTAGGGGTAAGATTAATTAGGGTCGCTTGTTTCCTGATTAATTACAATTAAGGAGAGATAGGAAATTAGTTCCAACGGTGAATATTCAATGTGTGAATTGATTATCTTCGCGTCAATGATCAGTTGTAAGATTCCAATGGTGGATGTTGACGGAAACCAAGTTCCGTCATTTTAATTGATTTCGATTTGAGTTGTTTTCTTTTCCTGGAAACGTTTTCTGTTTTTACAAAAAAACCCCCGACCTTGTTCACATAACACAAATTCAGCTAGACACTCTTCGTGGGATCGACCCTGACTTACACTACTACGTGTATTTTTAGGTTTTAATTCTGGGTGCCTACGACAGCATGCCAGAAGTCATGTGTCTTTTATACACAATGAATACTGTTTACAAAAAAGTCATTTTTAAAAGACCAAAACAGGGGAAACAGTGTAGCTATTGCTCTTCGCTTGCCGAAGCCCCTCCGACTGCATCAACACCTAGATCCTGCATCCACAAAGGAAAATAACAGGGTGAGCACAAAATAATGGTCAGTAAGTAAAACCCTCTATCTATCTGTCCCCGTATGTAAAACTCTTAATTCTTTCCTTATACTATTTCTGATTCTATTTCTGTTTCTACTAAACGTCCTGGCCTCATCTCACCTAGGAGGCACGGTTAGGATGGCATTCACACAGCACCATCTCACTTTCCATGACTATCGGGTGGAATTCATATAGTACCAACCCGTTCTTAGTGACTACCGAGTGGGGATCACAAAGCACCTACTCGGTTTTTCATAACTATCGGGTGGAGACCACCTAGCACCTACCCGTTTCTTATGACTTTTGGGTAACAATCACCAACCATTAACCCATTTCTAATCACTGTCGGGTGATGGTCACAAAGCATCAACCCACTTCTACTAAATGTCGGATGATGATCACAAAGCATCAACCTACTTATCTATTAACTAACCGGGTGGTGGTCACAAAGCATCCACCCGTTCCTAATACTTACCGGGTGACGATCACAAAGCATCAACCCTTCTCTAAGGGCTACCCATCTCTAAGGGCTATTCGGGTGGTGATCACAAAGCATCAACCCGATTCCCATAACTGTTGGGGTGATGATCGCAAAGCATCAGCCCATCACTTCTACTCTTCTAATCCACTCTATTCTAGCATTTTCATTCTCTCTACCCTTAGAGTAGTTGTATTCACCAAGCTCTCTACTCATAGAGTAATTGCATACACAAAGTTTCCTACTCTTTCTTAGGTCACTTTTCAATGCATATAATAATGCATATGGATGGTTCATCTCCACTAATGCACTTATGAAATGCCAACATGCAATGTTGTAAGAATTAAGGTTAACTACTCATACTCAAACCTCTACTAGGCATTTCATCAAACAACTCAAGTGCATCATAAAACTCTACTATAGCAATGATTCTAAATCTTTCTCTAACCATCCAAAATGGGGAGAAACCCCTTCACATAACCATAAAACCTGTCAAAGAAGCACTTCCAAAAAGGGGATCCATGGCACCCCTTCAATTCCATCTCAAACTACCTTTCCAACCCAACAACTCATTTCTCATACTTGCAAGGTATAAACATTCACAAGGCATAGAAATCTCTATTTAAGCCTCCATACATGGCATATCACATGTATATCACATACATACATACATCATTTCTATCAAAACCCTAATCAAGAAGATTCTTAAATCTCAACTTGGGTTGGGATTTACTTACCTTGTTATGGAGAGACTTCACCAACTCTTCCTTTCACTTGGTTTGCTTGACTTTTTCTCTACTCTTAACCAAAAGAACAAAAACCCTCAAACTTCAATATAAACTAAAACTCACAAGTTTCACAACTAAAGTAAGAATCCTTACCTTAGAAGCCTTAGGTTGATTTTCTACCCCAAATCACTTCAAAAACCCCTTGGAACTCCTTGATCAAAAGAAAGAGAAATTGAGAGGAACAAGAATGGAGAGTTGCGTTTTTGGGAAGAAGAATGAGGGGTTTGCTAACTCTTAATTCCTTTTAATGAAATTTATACCAAAGCATTCCCATTTTGCCCTTACTCTTCTTTGGGAATTCCATCTATATCCTTTGATTCATTACAAACTCACCCCCATATGAACATATTCTCCATGAAAAATCCTTACAATTAACTCCCCACTTTTCCTGCTAATTAGGGGTAGAATGGCCAAATTGCCCTTAGGGAAGAAAATATCTAAAACTTAACAACATTTTAATCGGCTTGTCGCCGCGGCGAAAACTTACATAGCCGCGCAGCTGTCCAGAGAGTTTCCCCGTGGTTTCAACACATCTTCGCTGCGGCGAAGATTATTCTTCGCCCCGGCGAAGCTTGGTACACTGAACTTCTTCTATTTTCAACCAATTTCAGGGCAAACCTTCAACACAACACTCAATCAAACAATATTACCAAAACCAACTCAAATAAGAGCGAAAGAGGAAACAATAACTACGTACCTCAAGTGGGGCGTTACAGTGGTCATCTGGGTCGGTTGTTCTGTCACAAGGCTTCATGTTGGGAATGGTGAACTTGTGTGGTATCTCAGCTAGCGCGATTGCGTCTACGAAGGGTGAATCGGCATAATAGTGAGGTTAGCTCTTTTTTGTTGGGATTGGCATTCCGGGTATGCACCTCATCACTGCCTTTATGTCGGCTAGTCTCTTGGCCAATATTTGTTCCATGGGAGATACAGATACCTCTAGGTCATCCTAGTTAACTTGGTTGGTCACGCGATTTGTGCCTGATGCGTTTTAGTAGGTCAATCTGCATGGTGTAGTCTGACGGATCACTTCGTTATTTGTCGCTTGGTAGCTTTGATCCCTATTCATCCCCTCCGGTTGGATGACTCCCCTTGTGACTGATCAGGTGTTTCACCCATATGGATTGTAAGGGGTGTTATTTGGGATTCGTTCGGCCTATTGGGATGAATATACTCAAACGGGGTAGTTTGAAGGAGTGGGGGACCGCTCAACCTGCGAGGATGAGCCGAGCCGAGCCGAGCCAAGTGGTGTTTGGGTAAGGATGACTGACTGAAGGTGGGATAGGATGGGATAGCAAGGATGGGTGGTTCTTGTTGTGCTGGGCTTTCTGTCACTTGGACGCCTCGATCTCGTGCACAGAAGCGGATCTCGGCAGAGTAAGGCTCTGTCGAGCCCCACCCCCGTTCCACCCTGTCGGAGGTCCAAGGTGAATTGTCAACTAATGACAAACATAGTTGGCGCGACCTCGTATCCAAGATTGCGGGTCTGTGCTCTGGAGTCTGGAGAGGTTGCATAGATGGAACCAAGGCGCGAAACCGATTGGGTTGTACCTGACAAGACAGAAGGTGAAGATCATAAAACTGACTTACCTTCTCTTTTAGAGATTGGTTCTCAGCCTCGATGGAGGCGTTTGTAGTTCGAATGGCAGTGTTCTCAACATCCAGTGCAGCCACCTTGTCTGAGTGACGTTGCATGAGGGCAGTCAAAGCCTCCAGTTTGGCCTCGAGGCCATAATTAGTGTTATCATAATTGTCAGCCATGGAGAGTTTCTTCACGTAGTAGAATTTGTGAGACGAATGATTGCCAGAGGCCCCACGGTAGGCGCCAAGCTGTAGATGCAAAAATTTATCGTTACAGAAAAAGGGACTGATCCCATGAGGTTGAGGCCGCTAGTGATCTACTGCAACTGGACACATGAGAAAACAAGCGTGAAGCAGACGGAAAACACAGAGATGGTGTTTTCCATAGGCACTCTGACGCTCAAGTCAACAAGGCTGAGTGAGGCTAGTTTAGTGAGGGTTAGGGAAAGGAAAGGTTACCGGAAGTCTAGTCGAAGACTATGACTACAGTTGTAATGCGAAGTTCTCAAGTAGGAACTACAAGTTCTAAAGGTGTAATGTCTTTGTCCTTTGTGAGAGGGCTAGCCTTTGTTTAAATAGTGACTGTATGGTCTTTGAATTCTGGTGGGACTGGGAAGTCCTTGTAGTGGTAGTCCTTTCAAAGGGTGTAGCCTTTTGTTAGGAAACGATCAAATTATGGCAGCAGAAATAAAAACATAAACAACATGGATCGTTTCTTAGAACCAAGATCAAGGAACAAATTTACAGTTTATACAACATATTAGAATCTACAGAAAAATCAGTTTAAAGTTAAGAAACCACACCCACGTTTGGAGGCTCCTACAACTTTAACTCTGAATGGGTTTCGCTACCGATCTAGGGTTAGGATCGAACCCACAGTAGTCCACATGAAGATAATCCCAACGAACTAAAGAGGGATTTGCTAGATCCTATTTAGTCTTAAGAACCAAGAATAAAATAAAAAATGAAACTTTGATTCAATCAAGTGTGAAGTGGCATGGATGAGAGAAAGGGAGCTGGAATTTTCTTGGAAACGATTGAATGAATGAATTAATTAATTTCACAAAGTGTTTCACTTATATAGTGCACACTTTGCCCTATTCCATCATTGAATGGGCTTGGGCACCAACCACTAGGGCTACGGATGTTTCTAGAATGGCCACCATATGTGCTCATAGAGTTCTCACTATGAAGATTTGAAACACTTGATACCCTTGTCATGGTTCTACTATTCTAAGGACATATATCAATACAAACAATGATGATTTACGCGATATAGAATAAAATGCCTTTTTATTGATCAATGAACATTATTACAAAGAGTCAATTCTACAATAATTGATTGGCTTTAGGGAATCTACTCTAACAATCTCCCACTTGCACTATAGCCAATCATTCATGTATTTAATACCAAATGATCTCAAGTGCCTTTCATGCTTTGGCTGCGACAAAGGCTTTGTCAGTGGATTTGTGAGATTGTCATAAGTATGCACTTTACTGATCTACACTTCTTTCCTCTTAACTATTTCTCTGATGAGATGGAACCGTTTGAGTATGTGTCTAGACTTCTGATGAGACCATGGTTCCCTGGCTTGAGCAATTGTTCCATTGTTGTCATAATAGATGTCTATTGGATCAATAATCTTGGGAACCACACCAAGTTCAGTGACGAACTTCTTAATCTAGACTGCCTCTTTGGCCGCATCTGCTAATGCAGCTTTGCTTGGAGCTCTTCCAACTCATTGCACCCCCATTGAGACAAAATATAAACCCTGATTGTGATCAATAATCATCTTTGTCCATTTGGAAGCTAGCATCACTGTATCCTCTTACAGTGAGCTCATCTTCCCCTCCATAAACCAAGAACATATCCTTAGTCCTCTTCAGGTACTTAAGAATGTTCTTGACAACCATCTAGTGACGCTCACCTGGATCCGATTGATATCTACTACAAGTGCTCAAAGCACATGAGACATCAATTCGAGTACATAGCATGGCATACATGATGGACCCAATTGTTGATGCATATAGAATCTTCTTCATCCTATCTCTCCCATCTTGTGTTATAGGACACATTACCTTAGAGAGATAAATACCATGTGACATCGGAAGAAATCCCTTCTTGGATTCTTCCATACTAAATCTTTTCAGTACTTTTTCAATATATGCACTTTGACTTAGGCCAAGCAACCTACGCGATCTATCACGATAGATCTTTATTCCAAGGATGTAGGCTGCTTCCCCTAAGTCTTTCATAAAGAAGCACTTGGATAACCAAGTCTTTACCGACTGCAAGGTCGGTATATCATTCCCGATCAGAAGTATGTCATCGACATACAACACTAGGAATGCCACTGCGCTCCCACTCACTTTCTTGTAAAGACATGGCTCATCTTCATTCTTGATAAAACCAAATTCTTTTACGGCTTCATCGAAATGAATTTTCCAGCTCCTTGAAGCTTGCTTGAGTCCATAAATGGATCTCTATAACTTGCATACCTTATCAGCTTGCCCCTCAAGAACGAAACCATCTGCTTGTGTCATATAGACATCCTCCTCAAGGTTTCTGGTCAGGAAAGCTATTTTGACATCCATTTGCCAAATCTCATAGTCATGATATGTAGCAATCGTAAGCGTAATCTGGATGGATTTAATCATCGCAACCGGCGAAAAGGTTTCTTCATAGGCAATACCATGAATCTGTTTGAAACCTTTGGCAACTAGTTGTGCCTTATAAGTATGCACCTTGCCATCCATGTCAGGCTTCTTCTTGAAGACCCATTTACACCCTATGGGTTTTACCCCTTTTGGTGGTTCCACCAAAGACCATACTTGGTTCTGGTACATGGAGTCCATCTCAGATTTCATGGCTTCAAGCCATTAAACAGAATCTGGATCCGATATAGCGTCTTTGTAGGTTCTAGGTTCATTGTCTTGGTAGACTAGTACGTCACCATGTTGAGTCACGAGATAACCGTATCTCTCGGGCTCATGGCATACTCTCCCACATCTACGTAGCTCATGTGCTACCTGAGGTGGTTCATTTTGATTCACATTTTGTGGAGTAACCTCCTCATGATGTTCAACCACTTCTTGTGGCACATCATCCTGTCCCTTATCTAGTATAATTTGTGGTTCTAGAACTTCATCAAGTTCTACTTTTCTCCCACTAGTATTTCTTAGAAAAAAATTTATTTTCTAGGAAGACACTAGAATGAGCAACAAAAATTTTGCTCTCTTTTGGGTAGTAGAAATAGTATCCTTTGGTCTCCTTTGGATACCCCACAAATATACATTTACAGGATTTTGGGCCCAGCTTGTTTGAAGTCAATTTCTTAACATAAGCTTCGCAACCCCAAATCCTTAGATAAGACAAGTTGGGCTTTCGCCCACTCCATAGTTCATATGGAGTCTTATCTACAAACTTCGACGGCACACAGTTCAAAACGTGAGTCGTAGTCTCTAGGGCATAACCCCAGAATGATGTAGGTAGATCACTAAAACTTATCATGGACCTAACCATGTCAAATACTCCATTGTGTTAGGGTATATACGGAGGGGTGAGTTGTGATACTATCCCACATTCCTTCAGGTATTTAGAAAACCCTGAGCTTAAGTATTCACCTCCTGGATCCGACCGAAGAGCTTTAATAGTTTTGCCTAACATATTTTGTACTTCATTCCTGAATTCTTTGAATTTTCAAAGGCTTCAAATTTATGTCTCATAAGGTGGACATAACCGTATCTACTGAAATCATCAGTAAATGTGATGAAGTATGAATATCCACCTCTGGCTTCAACTATTAGTGGACTATATACATCACTATGGATGATGCCTAACAGTTCAGTGGCCTTTTCACCTTGCCCTGTGAAAGGAGACTTGGTCATCTTGCTTAACAAAATTGACTCGCATACCTCAAATGACTGAAAGTCAAAAGGGTCCAAAACTCCATCCCTTTGAAGTTTTACAATGCGAGTCTTATTAACATGACACAATCTACAGTGCCAAAAATATGTCTGGTTTTGATCGCTATGTTTAGCTTTCTTGGTTTCAATATTGAGAATATCCTTATTGTTTAAATCGAGAACATATAATCCATTATATAACCTTGCAATTCCAAATAGACTACCATTCAAACTAAAGGATGACAATCCATTAGATATCTCAAAATGATACCCTGTATTATCCAAAGCGGATACTAAAATAATATTTCTAGAAATAAAAGGTACGTGATAACAGTTATGTAGTTCCAACAACAAGCTCGTAGGCAAAGATAAATTGTAAGTCCCTACAACCAATGTAAGCCACATGTGCTCTATTTCCAACTCGTAGGTCCACCTCTCCCTTGGCGAGCACTTTACTCTGCCTAAGTCCCAACACATCAATATAAATGTGAGTACCACATCCTGTGTCAATGACCCAAGATGTTGAGGGAGAGAAGTTAATCTCAATCATAAACATACCTGAAGTCATAGCGTCTGACTTCTTCTTGCTTGCGAGGAAAGCCTTGTAGTGTTTCCTCTAGTGGCCAGGCTTGCCACAAAAGAAGCAGACTACCTTGCCCTTCCCTATGTCACTCTTAGGCCCAAGAGCACCTTTGGGCTTGGGCTTGGGTTTAGCCTTAGCCTTACCCTTGTCGTTACCCTTTCCTTTACTAACAGCAACCAGTAAAACAGGCTTGGACTTCTTCAAGTCCTACTATGTAGTCCTCAGCATGTTCAAAAGGTCTGACCGGGGTTTCACCAATTGTGTTCATATTGAAATTCATTATAAACAGTGCATAAGAGTCAGGCAAGGATTGCAGAATTAAATCCATTTGTAATTCTGCATCCAACTCAAATCCCAAAGTCTCAAGCCTCTCTATGTGCTCGATCATCTTGAGCACATGAGGACCAACTTGGACTCCCTCAGTCAAACGACTTCCAAATAGTGCCTTTGACACCTTGTACCTCTCATGTCGAACATTCCCTTTGAAAAGCTCCTTGAGGTGTAGAATAATGGCAACATCATCCATATTCTCATGTTGCTTTTGTAGCACTGGTGTCATCGATGATAACATCAAGCATTGAACACCATCAGCATCATCAGGGAACTTTTAATAAGTATCCTTTACTTCCTAAGTGGCATCAGGATCAGGCTCAGCTATGTATGGCTTTTCAAGGATATACAATTTATTTTCCGACTTGAGTATAATCTGAAGATTACGATACCAGTCTGAGAAATTGGATCTATCCAACCTGTTTTCTTTCTTGATTATCGGTCGCAGGTTCATAATGCTCATTTTGGTGAATCTACAATTGCAGAAAAGATAAAGTCATTATAAAGTTCATTATTATTTAATATGGACTTTTATTAAATGACGCTCCCACTATTTTCCTCAAGTCAATAGCCCACACTATTGACTTGGGAAAGCCCGTTGGCTTTCCTAGTGGACTGAGATCCCATATTGCCCATTTCAAACCTTCGCTTTGGTGAAAAAGCCAAAATGAGTTGATTAGGTAGGCCAACAAACTTAATCCACACCAGTTGATAACTTCTACTATCAACCTCAAATGTGAAAAAAACCAACAAGCCAATCACACAATCCAATGGTGCCAACCATCGTCCTCAAGTGTGATTCTCAGTATCAGTAGAGCAGACACTACATGCCACCACGTACATAGAATATGTGTACTTCTCTACTATGCCTATGATGAGTTTATCAGCCTTCGCTTTGGCGAACAAGCAAAACTGTCATTTTAAGTTGACCCATCACCATTAACGAAAACTTCAATGAATCTTAATCTCCCACTTATAGAAGTGTACCCTTTGTTTTGGCGAACAAGGTTTCGATCAACAGTGGTTTGATTAAAAACATGGTGATTGATGCGTTGTTACTACAACATGCAAAAATAGCAAGTGCACTAGTCACACAAAGTAATAAAATGATGAGTGAGTATCGTTCCCACGAGGATTGATTGCTAAGCACTAAGTTCTCTACTGTTTTCAAGTTGGAGCAATCGAATTTGTTTGGATTAATGGGAGGAAATTAAACTTAAAACTAAAACAAAAATTGCTAAATATTCAAAGCTAAATTATGAAAACAAGATTAAGAACAAGGTAATATCAATTTAAACAAATGGATAGGGTTTTGACTTCATTTGGACTCTATGGATTAAACCTACGGATTATGCTATTTCCATATTCACATGCATTGATTGTAAATCGAATTCTCTAAATTGTAAAACATACCTTCTCAGGCTATGTTTTCCTACTTTTGCCTATTAAACTTCCGCACCCAACAATTTGAAGATTAATAGTTCTAAGCTCATTAAGCACATGGAATCCTAGATTGATTTCATTGATTCTCAAATCTATCTCTAGCATTCAATACTACAATGGTGATTAGCCAAGAAGCTTAACATGACTCATTTCTCAATCTCATCATGTTCATCAAATAAAGCAATAAAATCAGAATAACCACACAATCCATGCAATAGCATATGAAAATAACAAAAATCAATTGCTCAATCCATGGAAATCCAAATTACATCAAAACCCTAACCCAAAATGGGTTAGTTCATAGCTAAATCAAAATACACAGCAAGAAAAACAATAACCCCAAGGTTCAACATATTGAAATGAGAGAAAAGACAAGAGATCTCCCCTAGTTGAAGAATCCACCATATTCAATCCCAAATCTTCTCACTTTTCAACCCAAAATTCATCAAATCTAAACTAAGCCAAATGAAAATAAGCTCCTCTAGACTAAAAATGACCTCCTCTCAAAATGGCAAAGTTTTGCTTTTATACTTCACCCAAAAACCTAAGACTTTGCCTAAAAATGAAACTATGCGTTTTAAAGAAACTGAAATTCGCAGACTTCGCCACTGGGAAAAAGGAATCTCGCCGCGGCGACAAAGTAAAAATTGACTCTTGCGTAACTCTTTTCGCTGCGGCGAATCTTCATGAAGAATTATGAAATTGCAGAATTGCCCTCCGCTTGCTTCTTTGGTTGAATCTTCGATCTTCGATGCTCTCCCATGGGAACAAGCTTCGTGGTGCTTCACTCTGCTTCAGAACTCTCCTAACTTCTGAGTCCAAAAACTCCAATTCGCTCATTATTTGCTCAAAATATCCATTTTGGCCTGAAACATAAAATGTAAAGAATTAAGTAGCAATTCAGGCATAAATGAACTGAGAAGTATCTAAAATCCGGATTAAAAGCCTAAATAAAATAGTATAATCCTCGGATTATCAAATACCCCCAAACTAAAGACATGCTCGTCCTCAAGCATCAGGTACAACACTCAAAGAAAGAAAAACAATAAACAACCAAAACACAACATAACAAAACTGGAAATGAACAAAGAAAATTAGACTCAACTCAACATGTGAACTGCCTAGAATTTATACAAGTCTCAAAGGTTGTTGAAAAATTATTACTAGAAAAATGTTCAACACTCCAAGAAGTTATAAGTTGCATCGACTATATTTCTCTATTGGTCCCCCGAGTAGGTGATCCCCACTTCAATCCACCTTCTGACTTCTCAGATTATTCTATGCAAACATGCAAAATTTATCAAATGGCTACAGACTCTATAAGCCTAAATATCGAACTACTCTCCACTAATGAGGATTAGACATCGCTAAGAATCAAAAGGTCTTTGCAACCTTGTAATGTTAGGCTCGGGTAGTGGCTCCGAAGGAAAGGAAAGGACAAACAAACAAGAGAACTTTGTTTCCTTAAAGCAAACCACTAAGACTTAATCCAACTCCCACTTCCTTTCTCCACCATCACTCAAAATGTCAACCATTTAACAACCTTCAACCATGAACAATTCTTATTGTTGCTATGGCAATGCAATTCTAAAAAAAATTTTTTTTTTCCTAAAAATAACAAAAATCTCAAATTGAGTTAACTACCTCTCTTATTCTTCTTGCCCTTCTCACAACCCTAAACTATTCTTTTAGTTCATTCACACAACTCTTTTCTTTGTGTTTGCATTAGGTCCAAGATTCTCCTAAAGGGTATGATAAAGTGTTTAGGGTACTTGGATTGGACAATTTTTGGTTTGCAAGGAAAATAAAGCAATGATGATCTCACAAGGCTCAAATGGGTGACTAGGGAAAGATTCATTCATGGGTCGGCTGGAAAGGTTCAAACGTTCCGAAAAATGCCTAAATCATTTCCTCAACAATGTCTATTCCTAGGATTTCGCCTCAAGCATTTCTCTACTAGGTTCTAGAGTCCACCAACATTATCAAAACTTTACCTAACCACATAAAATGAATCTAAGCATGCCGAAATAAATGAAAATGGTGGTTGAACCACTCAACAAACCTCAATAAAAAATTAGCCAATCAATATAAACTTGAAGCAATGCTTAACATTTTTCAACAATAAAATCCCAACAACCCTATTCTCATCATCGATTGATACAATTCATCATTGGTACACACAACAAAACATGAAAACAAAATAACACAAATAAAAAAAATTTGAAATTTTTCCTACCCCCAAACTAAAGATGACATTGTCCCCAGTGTCACATTATGTGCAATTTAAGAATAGAAAAACATAAGTCTACAAAGGTACGAGATAGTTCACTGATTAATCCGTGAAGTTGAAGTTTCGCTCAACAGCATGCACACCTGGTCCTTGGCTTTTTCAACACCAAATTCTGAAAAACAATTGAAAAACTATGGTGGCCACTATGTTAGAAAAGTTCACTAACTAATGTGAAAATATTACAACCCTAATCTCGCCTTTTCAACTACTAGGAAACTAAAACAAAATTTAAACAATCCAAAACAAAAAGCAAATTAGTTCACTGTTCGAAATGAAAATACAAAACAACTAAAACAAACAAAAATAAAATACAAAAATAGTTGTTCAGGTTCATTCGTTGGCCTCCTTATCTCTTTCAATATCTTCCTCTTCTGAGTCGAAACCCATCCATTCATATGAATCCCAGTCAACCCATTGGAATTCCGAAGTATCAACGTTGAGCTTGGTGAAGCAATTGTTTTGCATATCATACATCATTTGGGTCTGCTCTGCCAGCCAATCCTGACGTTTTGCCATCTGTTTCATCGAACCCATCATCTGCTGCATCATTTCCCTCATAGTGGCTATGGAACTGGATGATGTGGCAGCGCCTTGTGTGGTTCTCTGCCGTTTTATCCCGACGCTAGGTTCCTCACTGTCTGGACATTCAAGATGCTTGTGATAATAGTCTGAGTCGAGAACTGGGGCAGCATGGATAAGTGGCTCATCATCAGCTACCTCGATGCCTGCTCGAGTGCATAACCTTGTAATGAGATGTGGGAAAGGGTAACTCCCTCGCCTTGGTTTGGCTGCATGTAGAATGTTTTTTAGGATAATTTGTCCCACATCCATTCTCTTTCTTGTGGTAATAGAATAAAGCAATAATGCCTTCTCATAAGTCACCGTACTATAGTGCGCCTCCGACATCATCCTCGCAAAAATAAAGTACTGCCACAATCGAGCTACCAATGTCAAATTAGTTCCCTTGATGCTCTTCCTGCCCTTTTTTGAAACCTCCCAAGTGGTGTTCAGTTTTGTAATGACCGGAAGAATAATATCATCCTCAATCCGTGTCTTCCTAAAATCCTCATAATCATTATGGTCAATCTTAGGCAGGTTATAAAAAACATTGATGACCTTCGCATTAAATGCCACATCAGTACCCCTCACAAACACAGGACTAGATTCACACTCCGGGAGGTTGGCATAAAACTCTCGCACTATTGGCTCTACGGCCGCATGTGCAGGTACACTCATAAATAATTCCCAACGTCTCCCTCGACTCCAATTCGTAGCCTGACTCGCGGTCAATCCCCACTTAGGAATAAATCCTTTATCTTTCCTTTGGATTGCCCCCTTCATATCGTTTTCGGGCCTTGTTACTCACAAATCGGTTGTCCACTTTTTTTCCTTTTCCTTTCCCCTTGGACAACACTTTTAGCGGCATTTTTTTTTTCACCCTACCAAAAACTCAACAATTCAACCCTAAGCGCCCTATGAACAACCACAATCAATCCTGTAGTAAAACAACACTTCCAAAATTTGCACCTAGACCCCCAAGCTTCGATTCTTCTAAACTCAACCAAACACTCCAAAATTCAAAACCACACTCTTCAATACCAACAAATGTAAAATCAACACTTCCTCAAACAAAATCAACGCACAATAGCACCAAAAAATCCACAACTCAATCAACAATCAATATTTTCAGATCTACAACTCTAAACACGAAATTGTATAGTTAAAAGCTTAGGGATTTTGAAATCTTACCAAAACTAGGGAGAATTCACCACCAATTTCATAGTTTGCGGCTCAAATGGTAAGATCCCCAAATTTTGAAAACCAAGGGTTTCCAAAACTTTCTTCAATTTTTGCAAAAATCGTTGTTAAAAAGAGTTGTTTTGGTGTTTGGGAGAGTTAAGAAATGAGGAAAAGTGATGAGAATTTGCTGAATAAAACTCTAGATTGAAGTAGGAAAATTTTTCTCTCAATTGTATTTTGAACTTTTGCGTTAAAAATGAAAAAAAAAAACATGGGTATTTATAAAAAATAAACTTCGCCGCGGCGAATTTTCCCTTAGTGATTTTCACCCAACTTGCTTCGCCGCGGCGAAACCAAATTCTTTGCCACTGCAGAAAAATACAAAGGCTCATCGCCTTGGCGAAATAAATACTTCGCCGCGGCGAAGTCTGGGACCTTCCGAATTCAAAACTTTGCAACATGTGCTTCGTCGCGGTGAAAACTGGAAAAATTTCATTTTCTACCTTGATTCAAAAATTCACCTAAAACACCCAAAAACACACAAATTAGATGAAATAAGAAAACTAAACAACTTCAAAATGATAAATAAACAACAACAAATGAAAACACTTGGGTTGCCTCCTAAGGAGCGCTTGTTTATAGTCGGAAAGCTCGACTCTCTTAAGTTCTTATGTTGGAATGTCAAGTCAGAGGGGAATTGACTTGCAACTCATCACTCCATCGATGTATGGCTTCAACCTCTGGCCATTGACCTTAAATGTGCCTTTTTCTTCATGTGACACCTCCACCGTTCCGAATGGGTAAACTTTTGTAACTATAAAGGGTCCGGACCATCTAGACCTAAGTTTTCCGGGGAAAAGCCTAAGTCTAGAATTAAACAACAACACTTTCTGACCCACTTCAAAGTTCTTCTTCCTGATATGTTTGTCATGCCACTTCTTGGTCTTTTCCTTGTACATCCTAGCATTCTCATAAGCTTTTGAGAACTCATCGAGTTCATTCAAAGTCAGCATCCTTTTCTTCCCTAACAGCTCGTAAATCCATGTTGAGCTACTTGACCGCCCAGTAGGCCTTATGCTCGAGTTCTACTGGCAAATGACATGCCTTCCCATAGACCATCCTAAATGGAGACATACCAATCAGAGTCTTAAATGCAGTGCGGTAGGCCAATAATGCATCATCCAACTTCCGTGACCAATCCTTCCTCGATGCATTGACTATCTTCTCTAAGATTCCCTTTAGTTCTCTATTTGACAGTTCCACTTGTCTGCTAGTCTGTGGATGGTGGGGTGTCGCAACTCTATGTTTCACCCCATATTTCCCCAATATTGCATCCAATTGCCTGTTACAAAAATGCGATCCTCAATCACTAATGATTGCCCGTGGTACTCCAAACCTTGAGAAAATATTCTTTCTCACAAAATTAACCACCACCCTAGCATCATTGGATGGCAATGCAACTGCTTCCACCCATTTTGATACGTAGTCCACTGCTACCAATATGTACATATTCCCGTAAAAATTTGGGAAAGGGCCCATGAAGTCAATTCCCCATACATCGAACAGCTCAACAACAAGGATATTGTTAAGTGGCATCTCATCTCGCTTTGAAATATTCCCACTTCGTTGACATTGGTCGCATTTCTGAACCATCCGAAAAGAATCCTTGAAAAGAGTGGGCCAATAAAACCCAGATTGAAGAACCTTGGTTGCTGTCCTAGCTCCTTCAAAATGGCCACCTATTTCCCTCTTATGACAATGCCTTAGAATACTCTCCATTTCCTCTTCCGGAACACACCTACGTATCATCTGATCAGCACAGTGTCTATAAAGAAATGGTTCTCCCTAGAAGTAGTATTTCAAATCCGAGAAAAACTTCCTCTTTTGTTGGAAGGTTATGCTGATGGGGAGCACTCTCGCTGACAAGTAGTTTGCAAAATCTGCATACCACGGTGCTTCCTCCACTCTCATCAATTTCTCATCCAGGAAAGTTTATCTGATTTGGGTTTCTTCTTCATTTCCCTAAATTGGTCGTTCAATCCTTGACAAATGGTCCGCCACCGCGTTTTCCGATCCTTTCTTATCTTGTATCTCCAACTCAAACTCTTGTAGTAATAGGATCTATCTTATCAGCTGAGGTTTCACTTCTTATTTTGCCAATAGGTGCTTGAGTGCTGAATGGTCCATGTAGACTATCACCTTGGCACCTAGAAAATATGAACGAAATTTATCAAAAGCAAAAACCATAGCCAACAATTCATTTTCAATGGTTGTGTAATTCAATTATGCATCAGTGAGTGTTTTGCTAGCATACTGAATTACATGCAACACTTTGTTTTTCCTTTGTCCTAACACTACTCCTAGAGCAAAATCACTAGCATCACACATCAATTCAAATGGTAGTCCCCAATCGGGAACTGCAATAATAGGTGTAGACACTAATAACTTGTTTAGAGTTTGAAAGGCATGCATGCATTCATCATTAAAATAAAAAACAACATCTTTAATCAATAAATTGCAAAGGGGTTTAGAGATCTTAGAAAAATCCTTGATGAATCGTCTATAAAACCCTACATGCCCCAAGAAACTTCAAACTGCTTTAACATTGGAGGGTGGTGGCAGCTTCTCAATCACATCCGTCTTTGCTCGATCCACTTCTATTCCATCCTTTGAGATCTTATGACCAAGCACTATTCCTTCATGGACCATGAAGTGGCACTTCTCCCAGTTGAGCACCAAGTTCGTCTCCTAACATAGCTGTAAACAAAAGAGAGATTAGATAAGCAATTATCAAAAGACAAACCAAAAACAGAGAAGTCATCCATGAAGGCTTCTATAAACCGCTCCACCATATCTCCAAAGATCGACATCATGCATCTCTAAAATGTGGCTGGTACATTACACAACCCAAAGGGCATCCTTCAGTATGCAAAAGTGCCATAGGGACAAGTGAAGGTTGTCTTCTCTTGATCTTCAGGAGCGATGGAAATCTAATTATATCCTGAATAACCATCCAAGAAACAGTAATAAGCATGCCCTGCCAATCTCTCCAACATCTGATCAATGAAAGGAAGTAGAAAATGATCCTTCCTTGTCGCTTCATTTAATTTTCGGTAGTCAATGGACACTCTTCAAGCCCGTGACCGTCCTAGTTGGTATCAATTCATTGCTCTCATTCTTTACCACCATGATACCTCCCTTCTTCGAAACCACTTGCACCGGACTCACCCATGGACTATTAGAAATGGGGTAAATTATTCCCACATCTAGAAGTTTCACCACTTCCTTTCTCACCACTTCCTTCATCGAAGGATTCAATCTTCCTTGTGGTTGAAATCTAGGCTTGATATCATCCTCCATGAGTATCTTATGCATGCAAAAAGATGGAGAGATGCCTCTAATGTCCGTAATAGTCCATCCAATTACCGATCTATGTTCCCTTAACACCCGAATTAACCGCTCTTCTTCCAAATTGCTCAACCTTGAACTGATTATTACTGGGAAGGTTTTTGATTCCCCAAGATACACATATTTGAGGTGGGACGGTAAAGGTTTCAGCTCAAGCTTTGGAGGTTCTTCCTTTCTTTCCTTTTCCTTCTCTTTTTCAAAATCAAATTCCTCAAATTCTAGATCTTGGCTCTCATCAATCTGTTGAAGTGCTTTCAACAATCTAGCACATTCGTTCCTTGCCGACTTGTCTACCTCTATTATTCTTAATTGGGCAATACACACTTTTAGAGGTAGTTGTGGAGTGTACTCTTCAATGACCTTTGCTACTAGTTTATCCACCATGTCAACACTAAAGCACGAATCTGACTCAGATGGAAACTTCATAGCTTCAAACACATTGAATGTTACTGTTTCATCTTGAACTCTTAACAGTAACTTTCCTTCTTGCACATCAGTGAGTGCTCTTCCCGTGGCCAAAAATGGT
Source organism: Pistacia atlantica (assembly GCA_026229545.1). Taxonomy (NCBI): domain Eukaryota; kingdom Viridiplantae; phylum Streptophyta; class Magnoliopsida; order Sapindales; family Anacardiaceae; genus Pistacia; species Pistacia atlantica. The sequence goes on from JAPEIT010000014.1 coordinate 18,380,047, forward strand.
CGGTCCCAAAATAAGAGGCATTTCCTTATCCTCCTCCATGTCCAATATAACAAAATTTGTCAGAAAAATAATCTTGTCCACCTTCACCAACACATCTTCGACTATACCCCTTGGATGTTTGATAGATCTATCTGCAAGTTGCAACGACATGGTCGTTGGCTTAACCTCACCAATTCCCAATCTCCTGAAAACAGAAAAAGGCATTAAATTGATGCTAGCACCTAAATCACATAAAATTCGATCAAAGGTGATGTCTCCTATAATGCAAGGAATAGTAAAACTCCTTGGATCTTTGAGTTTCGGGGGTAGCTTCTTCTGGAGAATGGTGCTGCACTCCTCTATTAGCAACACTATTTCCTCATCCTCTAACTTCCTTTTGTTTGATAAAATCTCTTGGAGAAATTTCGTAGCTCAGCATCTGTTGCAATGCATCTGCAAAAGGAATGTTAATATGCAATTTTCTAAATATTTCAATGAATTTGGAAAACTGCTTATCCTGATTCTTTTTCTTCAGTCTCTGAGGAAACGGCATAGGAGGAGTGTGATGTGCCAATTCTGGTGGTATCTCAGGAAATGAAAATTTCTCCTTCCTTTGTCTTTGCCTCACTTCCCGTCTTTGTTCTTCTTCCCTAAAACTATATGGTTTCTCTTTAGCAACTATCTCTCCATCAACCTCTTCATCAGAGTCTTCCTTTTTCTCTCCCTTTGATGGACTTTCTTCTTCCTTTGATTTTTCCACCTCTTCCAACACTATCCCACTTCTCAGAGTTATCGCATTTGCTTGCTCACGTGGGTTAGTCACTGTGTTACTCAGTAGTGAGCCCTGTGGTCTCTCATTTAACTTATCAGCTAATTGACCCACTTGTACCTCCAAGTTCTGAATGGACGCCCCTTGATTTCTAAAATTCATTCTCGTCTCATTCATAAAACCTATGGTCTCTTGCATAAACTTTCCAAACATGTCTTCCAATTTTGTCACTCTTAGCTCTCCTGATTGATTGTTCACCCCTGTTTGGTTATTTGGCAATGCTCTTTGGTTCCATTGATTGTTCTGCTAATTCTGTTGATTTTGATTGCCCCAAGACAGGTTCAGATGATTCTTCCAACTAGGATTATATGTGTTGGAGTACGGATTGTTCGGTTGCCTTTGATTCCCTACCAAGTAGTTAACCTGCTCCGATGATAATGCTGAAGCAAACATGTTCCCCACTTGATAGTCGTTGCTCACATGATTACCTGCACAAAATTCACAAGTTATTTGAGGTGCTTGAATGGAATTTACCTGCATACTTCCCAACTATTTCTAAAGTGATGTTAGTTGGGCTGAAATGGCTGTATATGCATCAACTTCATGAAGTCCCATAGATTTCTTCGGTTGTACCCTCTCATTAGGTCTTTGATAATTGTTGCTTGCTAGAACTTCAAGCAACTCATGAGCTTCTTCCGAAGTCTTATTTTGTAGTGCTCATCCCGAGGCTGCATCCACCATAGTTTGCACATTCACCATCAATCCGTTATAAAATGTTTGGACTTGCATCCAAACTGGCAACCCATGATGTGGACACCTTCTCAGAAATTCTTTGTATCTCTCTTAAGCCTCATACAATGATTTCGACTCTTCTTGTAGAAACGATGTGATATCATTTCTCAGCTTTGCCGACTTTGCTAGAGGAAAGAATTTGATCAGGAACTTCTATGCTAAATCATTCCATGTTGTAATCGTTCCTCTTGGTAATGCCATTAACCATCCCTTAGCTTTATCCTTTAATGAAAATGGGAATAGTCTCAATCTGACACTTCGTTTGACTTGAAAGTATCACAAATCTCCAAAAAATTGGCAATGTGTAGATTTGGATGTTCTTTCAAATCTCTCCTGAATTGCACTGACTGCTAGATCATCTGGATGATTGCCAGGTTTATCTCAAAGTTATTGGCTTGTACTATTGGTCTACTAATACTTGACCCACTGCCATCAACTGAGGGAACTGAAAACTCCCTTAGTGTTCTATTTTCTGCCATCTCTACAACTATGACTTCTGGCTCCACTGTAGCCTCTCTTTCTCTTCTTTCTTTGTTAAGTCTTCAAGTGGTTCTTTCAATCTCTGGATCAACAGGAACCACTTGCTGATGTCTTGCTTTTTGCATAAACTACACAGAAAAAATATAAAAAGTAACATCACAAACCAACCTAAAAGAATAACAAAAATTAAACAAACAACAATTAAGCAAAAATAAAACTCCAATCTAGCTAATACAAGAAAACTTTAATGTTAACACAAAACTCAATGCCCGGAAACGGCTCAAAAAACTTGAAGCGTTGTTACTACAACATGCAAAAATAGCAAGTGCACTAGTCGCACAAAGTAATAAAGTGATGAGTGAGTATCGTTCCCACGAGGATTGGTTGTTAAGCACTAAGTTCTCTATTGTTTTCAAGTTGGAGCAATTGAATTTGTTTGGATTAATGGGAGGAAATTAAACTTAAAACTAAAACAAAAATTGCTAAATATTCAAAGCTAAATTATGAAAGCAAGATTAAAAACAAGGTAATATCAATTTAAACAAACGGGTAGGGCTTTAACTTCATTCGGACTCTACGGACTAAACCTACGAATTATGCTATTTCCATATTCACATGCATTGATTGTATGTCGAATTCTCTAAATTGTAAACATACCTTCGTAGGCTATGTTTTCCTACTTTTCCCTATTAAACTTCCGCACCCAACAATTTGAAGATTAATAGTTCTAAGCTCATTAAGCACATGGAATCCTAGATTGATTTCATTGATTCTCAAATCTATCTCTAACATTCAATACTACAATGGTGATTACCCAAGAAGCTTAACATAACTCATTTCTCAATCTCATCACGTTCTTCAAATAAAAGCAATAAAATCATAATAACCACACAATCCATGCAATAGCATATGAAAATAACAAAAATCAATTGCTCAATCCATGGAAATCTGAATTACATCAAAAGCCCTAACCCAAAATGGGTTAGTTCATAGCTAAATCAAAATACACAGCAAGAAAAACAATAACCGCAAGGTTCAACATATTGAAATGAGTGAAAAGACAAGAGATCTCCCCTAGTTGAAGAATCCATTAGATTCAATCCCAAATCTTCTCACTTTTCAACCCAAAATTCGTCAAATCTAAACTAAGCCAAATGAAAATAAGCTCCTCTAGACTAAAAATGACCTCCTCTCAAAATGGCAAAGTTTTGCTTTTATACTTCGCCCAAAAACCTAAGACTTTGCCTAAAAATGAAATTGTGCATTTTAAAGAAACTGAAATTCGCAGACTTCGCCGTGGCGACGAAGTAAAAATTGACTCGTGTGTAATTCTTTTTGCAGCGGCGAAGAACAAACTTTGCTACACGGAATCTTGATGAAGAATTCTGAAATTACAGAATTGCCCTCCACTTGCTTCTTTGCTTGAATCTTTGATCTTCGATGCTCTCCCATGGGAACAAGCTTCATAGTGCTTCACTCTGCTTCCGAACTCTCCCAACTTCTGAGATCCGCTTACTTCTGAGTCCAAAAAGTCCAATTTGCTCATTATTTGCTCAAAATGTCCATTTTGGCTTGAAACATAAAATGTAAAGAATTAAGTAGCAATTCAGGCATAAATGAACTAAGAAGTATCTAAAATCCGGCCTAAAAGCCTAAATAAAACAGTATAATCCTCGGATTATCAGTGATGGAAGGCATACGTGACTTAATATACTATAATTGAGGGTTTATTATTTAATGTCTCACCAGATTATCATCTTTGTTAGAATGACATTGTTTGGCATGTTATTGAACATTCAACCTTAGCATGCATTCTAAACAAAATATTAAAACGTGCCGGTACATGGCCCAACTAAAACCGATTTCCTCGAGCCTAGAGGAATCGGTAGGTCACCTAGGGGTCCTGTAATAAAATCTTGAGTCTTCAAGTGTGATTGTCTCTTCCTTGATCCGTCTTCAAGTACATTACAAAATTCTAAATTTACAGTGAGAATAATTATACAAAATTCTTTACATCAATAAATTTAGAAACCTCGATTTATATTCGAGGGGATTGAGATGAGAAAAGAATATATATCGAGAAGAGGAGAAAGGCAGAACACGCAGGCCTTATTTTAAAACTTACAACCATACATACCCAAAAACAATTTAGAACATTCACCATTGGTCATAACACTTATGTACTGGGCACCATGCAATATACAAATAAGTACATGGCATACATTTCAAAAACAATCAATTTTTTTTTGAATTGGGTGGGTTAATTATTACTTACCCTCTTATATGTGTAGAATGATTATTGGTTTTATAGGTTATTAAGAACTACAGTTTGGTCCCTTTATGAAAAACACAAAATTGGGACAACAACTTTGTTGTCGCGGCGAAGCAGACTTTGCTAAAAATTCCAGCAAGAACGTTGCAGTGGCAAAGTTGTTATTTCGCCATGACAAAGTCTGGAAATCCCAAAAATGTACAGTTCATGTTTTTGTAGTTTTTCATGTAATAACACATATCCAAATCAAATCGAACGCTCATGCATTTGACCAGGATACTGACCAACCAATATAACATCCATCAACACATTATTAAACCAATTTATCAATTGAATCACTCATTCAAAAGCAGATTTTTGTAGATTTTTGCAGATTTAACAAAAATAACAAGTTATCAATCAAATACATGTTATAAATCATACAATAAACTGTAAAATTTGGTACCCATGGCTCTGATACCACTGTTAGGAAACGATCAAGTTATGGTAGTAGAAACAAAAACATAAACTACATGGATCGTTCCTTAGAACCAAGATCAAGGTACAAATTTACAGTTTATACAACATATTAGAATCTACAGAAAAATCAGTTTAAAGTTAAGAAACCATACCCACATTTGCAGGCTCCTCCAACTTTAACTCTGAGTAGGTTTCGCTACCGTTCTAAGGGTAGGATCGAACCCGCGGTAGTCCACACGAAGATAATTCCAACGAACTAAAGAGCGATTTGCTAGATCCTCTTTAGTCTTAAGAACCAAGAAAAAAATAAAAAATGAAACTTTGATTCAATCAAGTGTGAAGTGGCGTGGATGAGAGAAAGGGGGCTGGAATTTTCTTTGGAAATGATTGAATGAATGAATTAATTAATTTCACAAAGTGTTGCACTTATATAGTGCACACTTTGCCCTATTCCATCATGGAATGGGCTTGGGTACCAACCCAAACAACTCTTATGTCCAAACAGCCCCATTTAGATATTTTAGTCATTATTATTGTTATTTTAATTAAATTATATATATTAACATTTAACAATAACAATAATTCATTTAAATATATGCGAAAACATATTTAAATATAATTTCACTTATTTAATTTTATTAACAAATTAAATAAAGGCTACAACCTCAGCAAATTTAATTGCACTGTGAAATTACCAAAATATCCTTTCGCCTAAAAAGGCGAAAACACTCTTCTTATAAATTGGTTCTTAAATTATCTTCTATGTGTGTGACCCGTAGGCTCCTCATCATACCGGTAGTGTGTAGTATCCCAATTAACACAAATTAATCATCTCACTACACACAGACCAAGATTGGCCCCTAGCAAGGCATCATGGCCACCCGATAGATTTGAATTCAGAGAAGCAGCTACCTGTCAACGATATGGTAACCGTACAATCCAATCCTTTCATCGTTCATTATATCGACGAAACCCAGGCATAGAAATAGTGTCAACCTCGGTTACTCTTGATATTATGTATTTAGTTATTGGACCAATGACCTGAATTATAAACTGGATCGAGCAACAACTCAATCCCTCCTGTGTCCACAATTTTAGTGTCATAGCCATTTACTGAATTGCGCAGTGAGATAACTTCTCCCATACCCAACAGTGATGAATCCTCTGTCGATCCACCATAGTCTTGATATACTTTTTGATGCAGCCAATCACTACCGCATTGACAGCTCTGAATAGAACTACGTTAGGCTAATGTCAAACTACACCAATTGGTGCACAAGGTGCTCCGGTGATCTCAAATCTAAGGATCACATGCATCAACATTCGTTAGAGGATTTGTTCCATAGACACTAGGGTTACCATCCATATGGAATCCTCTAGTGGGTTAGTCTAGTGAACTTGCCTATAGCAAGCACCCATGTGTTGCACCAGGTTATCACCAAACAACCTTGACAAGTGAGATCAGTCACTGCCTTTCGATAGGGTCGTTCAACACTATGATAGCCTTATCGTATTATCTGTGCCCTTACTTCAGAATAATACTAAGGCTATGGATGATTCTAGAATGGCCACCATATGTGCTCATAGGGTTCTCACTATCAAGATTTGAAACACTTGATACCTCATCACGATTCTACCATTCTAAGGACATATATCAATACATACAATGATGATTTACGCGATATAGAATAAAATGCCTTTTTGTTGATCAATGAACATTATTACAAAGAGTTAATTCTACAATAATTGATTGGCTTTAGGGCACCTACTCTAACAACTATGGCTCCCTTATCTCAGCAGGAAAGGGAGTTCGAACGTGCCTCGGTTATGGACCTTGGAGGAGTTGGGATAATAATTGACTTCCTTAGCAAAGTTCAAGTAGAAGTTTAGTTCATAGGCGACTGTGGGTTTCGAGTTGACTGTAAGCCCAGAAGGTGTTCTAGGATCAGGAAGCCTGGATCCAGATGGTGAAAGGCTAGGAAAGCATACCGCATGGGCCTCATCTATAGATCTTTGATTTCAGCCCCCTTGAAATTGGGCCTGAGCTTTCATCTTTGTTGGAGGTGTCTCCAACTTTAGGCCTATTTGGGCCGAGGACATTTTTTGACCATAACAATTACATACTCATAATTGGTATCTTTTGCTATTAAATTTAGGTAATCTAATTAAGTTCAAAATTCCAGGAGGCGAGAGGGAGAAACTATGCATTATATTTGATAACGTCTGGAAACAGTTTGCTTCGCCAACAACGGCATGGTGATGTTTAAACACCAAAAAATAATAAAAAAACCGTAGAAAAAGAGTCGAATGCAATCATGCACAATTCGATACCATTCATTTTCCTACACATTACATTAATCATTCATTCAGTTAAACTACATCCTCTTTTTGCTACCACCACAGATTTCGTCAATCTATAAATAGAATCAATTGATCCAAACCTCCTCTTCTTTGTCTTCAAACATTCATCTTCATCCATCGCCATCGTAGCCTATTCTTGTTTACGTGTTCAAAATCCTTCTTTACTTAGGAAAACTACAAAAACGGTGCCGTTCTCTGCATTTATTTTTTGTAAGGATTATTTTATAGTAAATTAGTTTTTCTTATTAGATAAGTTAATGGTTTCCCTGATGTAACAAGTATTACCTCCTCCTCTACATTATACATGTATTTGTTCATGGGCATTGACAAATTTATCCTTTTTCTTCTTCATTGTCATCCAAAAACTTTGACTTTTACTCATACTCCTCATCGGGTGCGTTTGGTTCAGGGAATGTTGTATTACTATGAATGTTATACTATTGAAAAAATACATTACCTTGAAGATTATTGAGAATGTTTAGGGAAATGTGTTTGATTAGGTTGAAATAAATTGGTGGATATGTTATATTGATATGTTTGGTTGGGAGATAAATAGGTGGGTATGTTATATAGATTACAAAATTGTCCTCCTTTTAAAATATTAATATAATATTTTTATTATTATTATTTGAATCATTTTTTTATACCTCTCTATTTGAAATTTTGCTAAAACACCCCAGCCATATAAAACTTTAATTTGTAGCAAAATCACCCCCAGCCACCCCAAACCACTATCGATAGCCAACCACCATCGTTGGTGCCATGAGTAGTCATCAGAATGGTGCACGACCAACTAGATCTAATCGGTTGTGTGCTGGTCAGATCCATGGCCAGAAACAACCACAAATCTGGCCGGAATCTCCAAATCTATTCGAGTCAGATCCACAACGATCTGGCCATTCCTGTTGAGATCCCATTGATCGTATGCTGATATTACAACTGCCACCGGTGACTAGTGGTGGTCTTGGATGGCTATTAGTATTTTGTTAACTCTTAAACTTTTTTGTGGTTGGGGTGTTTTAGCTAAATTCTCAAATGAAGGGGGGTATGGGTAATGTTATTTGCTAGCATTTGAGGGTAATTGTGTCTGAAATGGTATTTCATTAAGAGCAAAATAGGTATAAAAATCATATTACCTTGGTAATCTTTTAAAAACATCCCTAGCAAGGTAATATGATTACCCCCTATATTACCAAGTAAATACTATTTGCAACAAAAAATTATTGTAATATTTTATTACTTGCAAACGAAACAAGGGAATCTTGAAAATTAAACGAAGATTATCAGAGTAATCTTATATGACCCCGAACCAAATGCACCCATTAGGTTAGGAGAGTGTTAAAATATTGTTCCACTTATTTGTTAATGTGTAAGGCGTTGCCACGTAAGCCAATACATTAGTATAAGGATTTTTATGAAAACCCCACGCGTTTCATTAATCTTTTAAGCCCCCATATTTTTCAAAAATAAACCTAACCCCTATTCTGTCAATAAAAATCTATTAACCATGAAATGAATTTTTTAACCTTTAATAAAATTCCTTAATTATCCTAAGTATATGTTTGGTTCGGGAGCATAAAAGACAACATTGTTAATCTATCTTTTAATCTGGTAATTATTACATTTGGATGTCAAGTAATGAAAGATTACGGTAAACTTTCCATGCCAATAATCATTACTGTAGGTAAAGATTATCGTCTAGGAGGGTGTTACTTTTCCATTACTGTGGTAATCATCATTTTGTTCCCCTTTTACCCGTAGTTAGTAAAAATTTCAGACCAAAATACCCACCGATGTCAAGCAAATAAAAAATATACCCAACAATCTGATTTTACTTCTATACCCTGATATATTTATAATTTTAGACCATAATACCCCTCCATTTGCACAAAACTACAAAATATAAAGGGCTAACCCTAAAACCTAATCCCATTTCGATTTCTCCTCTTAGAAGAGCAGTGGCTGCGTTGTTGTCAGGTTCTTCATCTTCTGCATTCGATCTCCAAAATCTCTATGAGTTCTCTAAAACTTGACAATTTCTTGGCCAGAGTTTTTACCTCTGTGTTGTGTTTTGATTATTTTCCTATTTGGATTACATGCTTTTGTTTCTATGTTGTTGGGTGCTTGTACTGATGCACACAACCCATCTTTTGTCCAACAAACAATCAAGAATCCCCCATTTATGTTATTAAATTCCTCTTAAACAATAGTGATATTGAACTTTTGACGCTTCTGATTCTGCTACTACTTTAGCTTTTGGTTTAGGGTTTGTTTTTCAAATCCCGTTTCCCACTTCTAGAATAGCTGAGTTGTTAGAAACAGTGGCTACATTTCTTCTTCTTATTATCATAGTTATATAATCTAAATTTGGGTATACTTAGTGTCTTTGGCTTATGTATTGGATAATCAAAACCTCTGTTAACTCTATTGTACTAGAATAGAAACACCTTTGTTGTTTGTTTCCTGGTAAATTGCCTAGAAATCCATTACTCTTCTCTCTCTGTTGTGGTTTGCCGCTCTCAGCTTGGTGATCTATCATTCCACAAAACAAACATTGGTTGCCACTTCCTCCAATCATTCTGAGATTCTTGCACATCATAAAGCCAGTCAAGAATGTGTATGGTTAAGATCTGTCATCCATCATATTGAAAGTACATGCAAATTTCCACGTACCTCAAATGCTCCCATAATTATAAATGAAGACAATGCAGCATGTATTACTCAAGTCAGGTGAGGATATATAAAAGGAGATAGAACCAAGCATATTTTACCGAAGTTCTTTTACACTCATGAATTCTAGCAAAATCGAGAGATTGATGTCAAGCAAATACTCTATACTTACAATCTTGTAGATTTATTCACTAAAGCCTTACCGACATCAATATTTGAAAAGTTAGTATATGGCATTGGTATGCAGCGGCTCAATAAGTTACTAAAATAATCTTGCCATTATAAGGGGGAGCATTGATCAAGAGAAGCAGCGATTAGGGGCAGTTTTTTAAAAAAATTTATTGTATTATTTATTATATTGGACATATGTGCACTATACTCTTTTTTCCTTGATCAGGTTTTATCCCACTGGGTTTTCCTAATAAGGTTTTTAATGAGGCAGTATGAAACACATCCAACTTCACGTTACAGTTTTATTGTAGAGTTGTATTTCTTTATTAGGTTTTTTCCCACTGGGTTTTTTTGGAGTAAAGTTAAATACAATATCTATAAAAAGTGGAGGCCCAAGGGACAGTGTTGTAATGTAATAATGTGATGGACCTCCACCGCCTTAAACTTTGAGGCAGTGGGGTGGTCAAAAGGGGGAGGGGTGTTTTCTATAAATACCCCCTTCCCGTTCATTCTAAACGATGTGTAAAAAATTTGAGAGGTTTAAAGTAAATATCAATTAAGTCCTATAGCTTTCAATTCTCTTGCTTTATTCTTTCTCTCTTTTATTTGTTGATTTATTCTTTTATCTAAATTAATTATTATACAACAATGGGGGCATTTGGATCATATAATGTTTTATTATATGCTGCGTTTGGTTCGGGGTGATATAAGATTAATCCAGTAATCTTTGTTTAATTTTCAAGATTCCTTTATTTGGTTGTCAAGTAATAAAATATTACGTAATCTTTTATTGCAAATAGTGCTTATTGTTGGTAATATTAGGGGTAATCAGATTACCTTCCCAAGGGGTATTAATATAAGATTACGAGGTAATTTAATTTTGACCCTATTTTGCCCTTAATCTTTTATCATTTCGGACACATTTGCCCTCATATGTCTACCAAATAACAATTACCCAAACCCTCTACATTTGAAAATATAGCTAAAACACCCCAGCCGTAAAAAGTTTAAAAGTTAACAAAATACCCCTAACCACGCAAGACCACCGCCAACCACTAGCCACCACCGTTGGCCGCCAGTGAAAGTTATCATATCAGGGCAAGACTGGAGGGATCTTGCTAGTCATGTGTCAATAAAGACATTTCCAGCCATGGATCTGGCCAGGAACGACCAAATCTGGTCGTTTCACGGTCAAAGATGTGGCCATGAAATGCCATAGATCTAGTCACCAAAAGGCCAGATCTTTGGTCATGAAATGGTTGCCGTTTCATGGCCAACGATCCAATCTTTTCACGGCTAGATTTGTGGCCGTTTCACGACCACATCTTTGGTTGTGAAACGGCCATATTCACAGCTAGATAAGATCCATGGCCAAATTAGGCCGTACCGGTGCATGACTAGCTAGATTCGACCGGTCATGAGCCATTACAGCGGCTACCGACGGTGGCTTGGGGTGGGTGGGGGTGATTTTGCTACAAATTAAAGTTTTATATGGCTAGGGTGTTTTAGCAAAATTTCAAATATAGGGTGTTAAAAAATTATTTAAAAAAATAATAGAATAAAATAATATTATATTATTATTTAAAAAGGAAGGCAATTTAGTAATCTACATAACATACCTACTCATTTATCCTCCCAACCAAACATATTATTATAACATACCCACCAATTTATTCCAACCAACCAAACACATTTATCTAAAGATTCCCTAGTAATCTATCTTTCCAGTAATACAACATTCCCCCATAATACAACATTCCCTTAACCAAACACACCCATAGGGGTATATTATATTAATGGAAAGAAAGATCACTTCGAAGATTACTGGGAATGTTTAGAATATGGGTTTGGTTGGTTCGAATAAATTGGTGAATAATATGTTTGGTTGGGAGGATAAATAGGTTGGTCTGTTATATAGATTACGAAATTGCTCTCATTTTTAAATATTAATATAATAGTATTTTTTATTATTATTTTTTGAATCATTCCTTTTAACCCCCTACATTTGAAATTTTGCTAAAACACCCCAGCCATATAAAACTTTAATTTGTAGAAAAATCACCCCCATCCACCTGAAGCCGCTGCCGGTAGCTAGCCACCACTATCGGTCATCGCCGGTAGTTGACAGAATGGTGCATGACTGGCTATATATGGTCGGTCGTGTGCCGACAAAGCCATAAATTGTCATGGATCACAAATCCATGGTCAAAAAAGGGTAGATCTATGGCCATTTCACATCCAAAGATGTGGTTATGCCATTTCATGGCCAGATCTGTGGTTGTTTCATGACCACATCTTTGGTCATGAAACGGTTGTGAAAATGTCAAATCTAGCCGTTTTCGGCCATGGATCGGCGCACGACTGGCCAGATCTCACCAGTCGTGCACCATTATAGCGATTGACGCCGATGGTCAATGGTGGTCTTGGGTGGCAAGCGGTACTTTGTTAACTTTTAAAATTTTTTGTGGCCAGGGTGTTTTAGCTAATTTCTCAAATGTAGAGGGGTTGGGTAATTGTTATTTGGTAGACATTTGAGGACAATTGTGTCCGAAATGGTTTTTAATTAAGGGCAAAATATGTAGAAAAATCAGTTGACCCTAGTAATGTTTTAATAACACCCCCTAACAAGGTAATAAGATTACCCCCTATATTACCAACAGTAAACACTATTTGCAATAAAAGATTACTGTAATATTTTATTACTTGTAAACCAAACACGGGAATCTTGCAAAATAAACGAAGATTACCCCCATTATCTTATATTACTGTAAAAAAAATTACTCTCCATATATAGTGACTAATTTTGTTTGTTTGTCTAAATGAACTTGTTAAAAATATGCGTATTTGATTTTATTTTAATTAATGTGAGAGAAATCTTGGTAATTACTTTCCCCAAGATAAAGAAACAGAAAATGAGAAATGTAAACATAAACGAATGTACTCTTGGTAATTACGGGTGCGTTTGTTTTAGAATTTGGGATAGTATTTTCTATATTTTTAGAGTTGGGTGGGAATAACAAGGTAGAATTTAAAAATTAACAAAAACACCCACTAGGTTTGGTAATTTACTAAACACCCCTGTAATAAAAACATTAAAAATTACAAAAACACCCTCACCCACCCATTAAATACTAGCAGATGGCCACCATCGCCAGAGGGTGGTCGGAGTCTCCATATTGGTGCACGACTGGCTGGATCTAGCCGGTCGTTCGCCAATAGGGCCTTTTCCAACCAGATCTACCATGGATCTGGCCGGAAAAGGCCAAATCTGGGTGTGTTTGGTCGTCAACGATAGCCAAAGATATGGCCATCGTTGAAGACTAGCTACGGCCAAAGATTTGGCCATCAATAGTAGGATCTTTGGTCGTAGATCCGACCTTTCCCGGCCATATCAACAATGAATCTGGTCGATAAATGATAGATCGGCACACTCTTGGGCCAAATCCAGTCGGTAGTGCGCCATTATACAAGATTCTAACCACCTTCCGACGATGGTGGTCGGAATCTGGCAAATGTGGGTTGGTGGGGGTGTTTTTATCAATTTCTAAACTTTTTTTTGGGGCTGTTTAGTTAAATTAATAAACTTATGGGGTTTAAAAATAGTTGAATCAAATATAATAGTATTTTCAGAATAGGGAAACAAACCTGTATTTTAGAAATAGTATTAATAGAATAAGGAAAAATATTAAACCAAACAGACACATCGTCACAATTACTAGCAATTTAGTACTTTATTTATCTCTTATATAAATTAATTAGTGCCGTTATTTTAAAAAGAACGAGTGAGAGACCGATTAATTCTATAAACAAAAACACACACATGTAGTTTCTCTTAATCCTTGTTTGCAAATTTGAGAGAAACATTTTATTAATATGAATTTTCTGTGAAAGATTTCAATTAATCACTTTATAACTCTGGATGTGAAGGTGAAGCACAAAAAATAGTAAGATAATTATTTTTTTAAAGGGGGCACAATTGAAAGAGATAAGAATATGAAGCGATGTTTTAAAATTTTAAAATTCCAGGGTGGCCTTGCCCCCTTTACTTTGTACTAGTCCTTCTCAAAACTCGGAAACTAAATAGTAACTTACATGTGATTGAAAGGAAAAATTAGAACGTGAAATTTTTCTATAATTTTTTTTTTTTTAAATCCACATAAAGCATTATTATTTGTCATGAAGTTAATTGATTAGGTTACCTATTTGTCAAATATTAAGGGTGTTTTAATTTAAAAATTTTTCTTTGGTTATTGTAATAAAATTATTGATGTAACCTACCTAATAACTGTAACTAAGTGGTTCCTTTCCTTATGTTTTAGAATATGTGGCCCATTACTATCAAATTTTTTTTTTTTTTTTTAATCCATAACCTGACCATCGGCCATTTCTAGCCACTTTCCGACGCCCCTTGCCCCTTGCCCCCTCCCACTCACCCCTTACCCTCACTTGACCGCTACCCACCCCTGGTGTTAATAATTATCGGAATCAGGAAACCAATTTGGCTAGATATCTAACCCAATCATGGTGGTATACGTGAGTCATGGCCGACGAACGGTGGGCTACCAAGTGTTGGGATTAGAGGGGTTTTGTAAAGTGGAGGCCAATGGTTCAGGTGATGGTGTCGAATTGAATTTTGGCCATCGGAATCAACCATAATTTGGCTTGGAAAAGCGAAATCTTAATTGTGTGGTCAGACAAGGGTGTGTTTGCTGGATTTAAAACCTATAGGGACTTATGTGTATTTATCAAGGATTTGTTTGCTAGATTTCAAACTTGATGGATTAACGGTGAGACCGCCGATCGGACTTTTCAACCTGGGACCCAATCCCTTGGTTGGGTGACACCCTGGATCGGGTTTTAGAACATTGACACAAACTATCTTTTATTCATTTTAAAGTTAATAAAATATTTAAATTTTAAATATTTATGAACAAGTTGTAATTAAATGTTAATTAAAAATAAATAGATACTAATATCTTTCTCTAGTTTTCATTTTATACATCTGTGTTACATAGTTTGAGTTTAGTATATTCATAAATTGGAACATGTGTGTGTGTGTGTGTGTTTTAATATAATTGAATCGAAATAAATAAATTTTTGTTGTCTTGATTATAGCAACCCTTAATGACAGTATTTGATAATAAAAAAATAATCTAGAGTAATTGCAATTATAGAATTCCATACTCATAATAAAAAACTTATCTTTTTCCATTAAATTTTATAATGTAATTAAGTTTGAAATGGCAGAAGGCGAGCTACTATGCATTACATTTGATAACTTGGAAACAGTTTTCTTCGCCAACAACAGCACGGTGATATACTGATGTGGGGAAAATAATGTTAAATTAGGATTTAATTAGAATTTAATTTTGTTTCCTTTTCTTTATTTGATTTTCTTAATTTTTTAGGGTTTTATATTAGGAATTTAAGTAGTTTTCTATTTTAATTAAGAGTTTAGTTGATTTAGGAAGTTTCAATTTAGTTAAGTTTTACTTTCTTTTTTTATAATTAGTTTCTTGTTTTAGTTAGTCTTCGTGTTTAAGTAGGATTTTATTTCCTTGTTTAATTAGAGTGCTGTTAGGGTTGGCTATAACCACCCTATATAAACATATTATTTGTTTCTTTTGAGGATACAGAATATTCAATAAATTTTTAGATTTGATTTTCGATTTTTTAAGCTTTAAGTTTCTGGATTGAGACTTGTGTTATCAGTTCTAAAGACGTAGTCGAGTGCTAACCTTTTTTTATCACGCTACTCGATGCGTCATATACAAAGTCAAAATTGAGAAAAGAGCAAAATTCACAATTTAATATTCTTCCTTTTCCTACAAGTTACATTAATCATTCAATCAATTCATCCACATCTTCTTTTTGCTACCACCACAACTGGCTTCGACAATTCTATGAAGGGAATCAACTGATCGAAACCTCCTTTTCTTTGTCATCATTCCATCTTCATCGTCATCGTAGCACATTCTTGTTTAATTTCATCTTTATCTTCCTCCTGCTGTTGTTTCTTCGTCATCGTCTTCTTCTTCCTCAACACATCATCCTTCCACGTACTTGCAGAGCTTTACGAGTTGTCGTGCCGCTTCCATTTCCATTGTTGACAAACTCATCAAGGTTTCTTTCTTGCGTAAATGTAAGGTTAATGGCAAAAACACAACCATTATTTTGATTTTGATTTTGATTTTCTAATTAAGAATATTGAAGATACAAGATTAGTAGAGAAATTTTGCATGAACAACACACTTAAGAGTTAAGTCGGTTGGAAATCTTATTCCTTCTCTACTTAGGAAAAGTAAAAAACGGTGACGTTTGCAGCATTTATTTTTCTAATTATTTTATAATTTTAATATAATATGGGTTAAATATATAGATGTAAGGTATGATATAGTAATAAAATTTCTCTAAGGTTTCTAAAATAACAAACTTTACTTTATTATGAGTTAGTAAATATTATCAAATTGCTCTTCCAACCGTTAATTTTAGTACTTACAACTTAAAGGCAAAGGAATTTTTGTTATTTCCGAATCCTTAAGATGATTTTTGTTATTTTATCATACCTCAATACGATTAATACATTAATCTTTTTAATTCGAATATTTTTAAATTTATAATAAAATGATGAATCTTCATACTTTTTCTTATTAGATAAGCTAAAGGTTTCCTTTATGTAACAAGCATTACCTTCTGCCCTACATGTATTTCTTTTGTGCATTCAAATTGTTGATGCAAGAATTACACCAACTAAAGTGATCCAATCGACTTTTTCGGGACCGGAATTGATGTGTGCGTGATTACGGGTAACCAACAATGAGTAAATAATAAATGCAGTAAAGTAAATGGCAAAGAGATTTTTAAAGTAGTTTGGCGAGTTGAACTCCAGAGCCTATGTCCACAGTTTTTGTATTTGCTGAGAGAGCTTACAATGATAGTCCTAGAATAATTTGCTAACCCCTTTCTCCTCGTTGGAGGGGTTTATATATAGGTTTTGTACAAAGGAGAGAGCAAAAATAAAGGGATTACAATAAAGTTTGAAATGCAACTCCGATATTCTCGCAATTGGGCGCTGTGATTGCGCAAAGATTGTTGTCGATTTGATCCTTCTCGAGATATCCAGGATCTGAAGTTATTTGTAAATTGGTTGAACAACTTTAAGGATTGGTCGTGACTAGCTTGTGCTAGGTCGAGCTATAACTCCACGAGCTTATGCTGGGTTGGACAATTAGTGGAGTCGAGTTGGTTCTAGATCGGGCTATAACCTAGCAATACTCTGAGCTTGGTGAAAAAATCACATACAACATCTGCCTCCTAGTGTTTTGTGCTTGTTTTGAGCTTCAAAGACTATTTCTTGATTTGATATCAAGCTCGACATTCATCGGTAGGGCATTGGATGCAGATTCATTCGAGCTTTGTGAGTCGGACTCATCCCCATTCGACGTACTCAACACTTGACCTTTTCTCTTCTGTGAGATTCTTGACAAACTCAGAATTTGATAAGGAAAGGTATTCGTGTAAATTCCATACGGTCATGTTGCATTAAATGCGGTAGCCTTTGGCATTACTTTTCATCGCGCGTGGGTGATTATAGCTATCCACACGCGAAGTTGAGGTGATGTGCGAAAATGGTTTATGATTATAGTAGTCTAACGGTTGATCGCCCCTCATGGATGATCGACACGTGGCCATGTCTAAGGGTCAAGATTGCTTGACAAATAGAAGGTCGAGATTCATTGTAGATCCATGGCTACAATTGAACCTCGCTCTTTCGTCTTCCATGCAAACCACTATAAAAGCAGGCGAACTCGTCGGAATGCTTACAC
Source organism: Pistacia atlantica (assembly GCA_026229545.1). Taxonomy (NCBI): domain Eukaryota; kingdom Viridiplantae; phylum Streptophyta; class Magnoliopsida; order Sapindales; family Anacardiaceae; genus Pistacia; species Pistacia atlantica. The sequence continues at coordinate 18,397,826 of JAPEIT010000014.1, forward strand.
ACCTTGCAAAAATTCTCAAACGTTCTTGCTTATTCCGTCATTGCTTCTTCATTTTCACAGAGCTTTTCTGGCGAGTTCATCCTATTCTTTTGTTTCAGTAAGGTTTCTTTTCCCTTCCCTTAGTTGTTTTCTTGGTTTTCGTGGTTGTGGGTGACCATTATTGTGGCCACATTGAGTCTTTTAAGGTTTTGTTTGGGTTTTTAAGTGAGTCTCCGATGCACTTGGGTTTAAGGAGGGTTTATCATGGCAGCCGTCGAAATACGTTGTAAGTCACAAGTGCCTGTTGTCCGGCACAAGCTATCTCGGGTGCTTGAACTGAAAGCAAAATATGGATAGGTCGCCAAGTTTTTTGAGCTCTTACACATGTTCGCTTATGTTTCAGGCACACAGAGGCAAGTTATAGTCATGTCTTCGTCAAGCAGCCACACAATTGATTGCATGTTCAATTCGCCCACGGGCTCGACAGTCCTTATGGATATAGTCATCGAGGTTTCCAAGGAGATTAGACCCTGACACGGCAGGCTCATCCAATCATGCTTCTATAGAGGTCACTCAATTAAGGAGATCTCCAGTTCACAGGCCGCGGAAGGAACTGCAATCCTTGATTGATGCCAAGCATCTTAGGCACATAAATGAGACTTATATGCCTCAACTCAACTTGAGGGTTCTGGGAGGCTTCTCCCGGAAGAATCCCCCCACAAGCTGGGTGGCAATCTCTAAGACCCTTTTGAAATATCGGATGTCTATCCCCCCTCACCCTTTCATCGATAGCATTTTGAGATGATTCGACATTGCTCCTTTCTAGCTATCTGCAAACTCATACATCATAATCATAGGTTTGTGCATAGCATACCAGATTGTCGAGCTAGGTGAGCCATCCCTTGAGGAGCTCGTCCATTTGTATAGGTTGAAGAAGGTTCAAGACTAGACATACTACCTCTCCAAGGCAAGGAAGGTACATTTTAACAATCTAGTCGATGTTCCAAAGAAGGTCTCGCATTAGGATTCTCAATTTTTATTTAGGAAACGATCATACATGGCAACGAAAAACAAAAATTATTTACATCATAGATCGTTCCTTAGAACCAAGATCAGGGCACAAATTTACAGTTTATAAATTATATTAGAATCTGTAGAAAAATCAGTTTAGAGTTTAAGAAATCATATGCATGTTTGGAGGCTCCTCCAACTTGTCTTTGAACAGATTTCGCTACCGACCCAAGAGTAGGATTGAATCAATGAAGTCCACACGAAGATAACCTCAAGGAACTAAAGAGGGATTTGCTATATCCTCTTTAGCCTTAAGAACCAAGAAGAAATCAAAAGAGATGTGTGTTAGAGTAGATGCCCTAGAGCCAATCAATTATTGTAGAATTGACTCTTTGTAATAATATTCATTGATCAATAAAAGGCTTTTTATTCTATATCGTGTAAATCATCATTGTATGTATTGATATATGTCCTTAGAATGGTAGAACCGTGACGAGGGTATGAAGTGTTTCAAATCTTGATAGTGAGAACCCTATGAGCACATATGGTGGCCATTCTAGAAATGTCCGTAGCCCTAGTATTATTCTAAAGTAAGGGCACAAATAATACGGTAAGGCTATCATAGTGTTGAACAACCCTATTGAAAGGCAGGGACTGATTTCACTTATCAAGGTTGTTTGGTGACAACCTAGTGCAACACATGGGTGCTTGCTGTAGGCAAGTTCACTGGACCGACCATCAGAGGATTCCATATGGATGGTAACCCCAGTGTCTATGGAACAAATCCTCTAACGAATGGTGGTGCATGTGATCTTAGACTTGAGATCACCGGAGTGCCATTGTGCACCGATTGGTGTAGTTTGACACTAGCCTAACATATTTCTATTCAGAGTTGTCAATATGATGGTGATTGGCTGGATCAAGGAGTGTATCAAGACTATGGTGGATAGACAGAGGATTCATCACTCTCGGGTACGAGACAAGTTATCTCACGGTGCAATTCAGTAAATGGCAATGACACTAAAATTGTGGCCACAGTGGGATTGAGTTGTTGCTCTATCCAGTTTATAATACAGGTCATTGGTCCAATAACTGAATACATAATATCGATAGTAGCCGAGGTTGACACTATTTCTATGCCACAGTCTCGTCGAGATAACGGATGATGAAAGGATTGGATTGTACGGTAACCATATCGTTGACAGGTAGCTACTTCGCTGAATCTGAATCTATCGGGTGGTCATGATGCCTTGCTAGGGGCCAATCTTGGTCTATGTGTAGTGAGACAATTAATTGGTTTTAATCACGATACTACACACTACCGGTATGATGAGGAGCCTACGGGTCACACACATAGAAGATAATTTAAGAACCAGCTTAGAAGAAGGGCGTTTTCATGTTTTTAGGCGAAAGGATATTTTGGTAATTTCACAGTGCAATTAAATTTGCGGAGGTCATAGCCTTTATTTAATTTGATATTAAAATTAAATGAGTGAAATTACGTTTCAATATGTATTCGCAATATATTGTTAAATGTTAATATATATATATATATATATTGTAAATATATATTAATTGAATTTAATTGAGATAATGATAAATTAAAATTAAAATATCTTAAAGGGGATGTTTGGATACAAGGAGTATTTGGGTTGGAGCCCAAGCCCATTCCATGATGGAATATAGTGCAGACTTTGTGAAATAAATTAACACACTCATTCATTTCATTTATTGAAAAGAAAGGAAAAATTTCAGCCCCTTAAACACTCTCACGCCAGATTGCATTTTGCTTGGAATCAAAGATACTTAATTTTTCTTCTTGGTTCTTAAAGGCTAAAAAGGATCTAGCAAATCCCTCTTTAGTTCCTTGAGGTTGTCTTCGTGTGGACTACATTGGTTCGATCCTACACTTGGGTTGGTAGCGAAACCCATTCCGAGACAAATTGGAGGAGTCTCCAAATGTGGGTATGGTTTCTTAACCTTGAGCTGTTTTTCTACAGATTTTAATATGTTGTATAAACTGTAAATTTGTGCCCTGATCTTGGTTCAAAGGAACGATCAATAATGTTTAAACATTTTTGTTTCCACTGCCATGTATGATTGTTTCCTAATAGTGGTATCAGAGCCATGGGTACCAAATTTTACAGTTTATTGTATGATTTATAACATGTATTTGGCTGATAACATGTTATTTTTGTTAAATCTGCAAAATCTGCAAAATCTATTGTTAAATAAATGATTCAATTGATAAATTGGTTTAATAATGTGTTGATGAATGCTATATTGGTTGGTTGGTATCTTGGTCGAATGTTTGTGCGTTCGATTTGATTTGGATTCGTATTATTACATGAAAAACTGCAAAAAAACGAACTGTGCATTTTGGGATTTCCAGACTTCGCTGCAACGACGTACTTACTAGAATTATTCGCTGCGGCGAAGCTAAGTCTATTGCTGGCCCAATTCTGTATTTTTCGCGAAGGGACCAAACTGTAGTTTTTAATAACCTATAAAGCCAATAATCATTCCGCACATATAAGAAGGTAATTAATTAATAAACCCACCTAATTCAAAAATTGATTGTTTTTTAAATGTATGCTATGTACTTGTTTGTATATTGCATGGTGCCCGGTACATGAGCCCTATGACCTATGTTGAATGTTTTAAATTATTTTGGGTATGTATGGTTGTAAGTTTTAAAAATAGGGCCTGCGTGTCCTGCCTTCCTTCCCCTTCTTGATGTACATTCTCTTCTCATCTCATTCCCCTCGAATGTAGATCGAGGTTTATAAATTTACTTATGTAAAATTACTTTAAGATTAATTTTATTGTAAATTTAGTATGATGTTTTTATAATGTACTTGAGGCAGAGCAAAGGAAGAAACAATCATAGTTGAAGACTTAAGTTTTTATTACAAGACCCCTAGGTGACCTACCGACTCCTCTAGGCTCGAGGAAATCGGTTTTAGTTGGGCCATGTACCGGTACATTTTAACATTTTGTTTAGAATGCATGCTAAGGTTGAATGTTTAATAACATGCCAAACAATGTCATTCTAACAAAGATAATAATCTGGTGAGACATTAAATAACAAACCCTCAATTAAAGGTATATTAAGTCACATAAGCCTTCCATCACCATGGTTTTAATCAAACCACTATTTGTCGAAACCTTGTTCGCTAAAACGAAGGGCACACTTCTACCAGTGGGAGGTTAAAATGAATTGGAGTTTTCCTTAATGGTGATAGGTTGACTTAAAATGACGATTTTGCTTGTTCGCCAAAGCAAAGGTTATAAACGCGTCATAGGCATAGTAGAGAAGTACACATATTGTGTGTACGTGGAGGCATGTAGTGTCCACTCTACTGATACTGAGAATCACACTTAAGGACAATGGTTGAAGCCGTTGGATTGTGTGATTGGCTTGTTGGCTTCTTCACATTTGAGGTTAATAGTAGGAGCTATCAACTGGTGTGGATTAAGTTTGTTGGCCTACCTAATCAACTCATTTTGGCTTGTTCGCCAAAGCGAAGGTTTAAAATGGGTCGGATGGGATCTCAGTCCACTAGGAAATTCAACAGGCTTTCCCGAGTTAATAGTGAGGGCTATTGACTTGAGGAAAATAGTGGGAGCATCGTTTAATAAAAGACGATATTAAAAAATAGGTTGGATGGATCCAATTTCTCAGACTGGTATCGTAATCTTTGGATTATACTCAAGTCGAAAAAAAAATTGTATATCCTTGAAAAGCCATACATGGCTAAGCCTGATCCTGATCTTGATGCCACTCAGGAAGTAAATGATACTTATCAAAAGTTCCTTGATGATGCTGATGGCGCTCACTGCTTGATGTTAGCATCGATGACACCAGTGCTGCAAAAGCAGCATGAGAATATGGATGTTGCTGCCATCATTCTACACCTCAAGGAGCTTTTCGAAAGAAATGCTCAACATGAGGTACAAGGTGTCGAAGGCATTGTTTGGGAGTAAGTCTGATTGGGGAGCCCAGGTTGGTCCTCATGTGCTCAAGATGATCGAGCACATAGAGAGGCTTGAGACTTTGGGATTTGAGTTGGATGTAGAATTACAAATGGACTTGATTCTACAATCCTTGCCAAACTCTTATGCACCGTTCATAATGAACTTCAACATGAACATGTTGGTGAAAACCCTATCAGAGCTTTTGAACATGCTGAGGACTATAGAGCATGACTTGAAGAAGTCTAAGCCTATTTTACTAGTTGCTGCTAGTAAAGGAAAGGGTAACAGCAAGGGTAAGGCCAAGGCCAAACCCAAGCCTAAGCCCAAAGGACATGTTGCTCTTGGGCCTGAGAGTGGCATAGGGAAAGGCAAATGATAGTCACTTCTTTTGTGGCAAGCCTGGCCACTGGAGGAAACACTGCAAGGCTTTCCTCGCAAACAAGAAGCAGTCAGATGCTATGACTTCAGGTATGTTTATGATTGAGATTAACTTCTCTCCCTTAACATCTTGGGTCGTTGACACAGGATGTGGTACTCACATTTGTATTGATGTGTAGGGACTAAGGCAGAGTATAGTGCTCGCCAAAGGAGAAGTGGACCTACGAGTTGGAAATAGAGCACATGTGGCTACATTGGTTGTAGGGACTTACTGTTTATGTTTGCCTACGGGCTTGTTGTTGGAACTACATAACTGTTATCACGTACCTTCTATTTCTTGAAATATTATTTCAGTATCCGCTTTAGATAATATAGGGTATCATTTTGAGATATCTAATGGATTGATGTCCTTTAGTTTGAATGGTATTTTTTTGGAATTGCAAGGTTATATAATGGATTATATGTTCTTGATTTAAACAATAAAGATATTCTCAATGTTGAAACCAAGAATGCTATACATAGCGATCAAAACCAGACATACCTCTAGCACCATAGATTGGGTCATGTGAATAAGACCCGCATTGAAAAACTTCAAAGGGATGGAGTTTTGGACCCTTTTAACCTTCAGTCATTTAAGGTATGGAAGTCATGTCTGTTAGGCAAGATGACCAAGTCTCCTTTCACAGGACAACGTGAAAGGGCTACTAAGCTATTAGGCATCATCCATAGTGATGTATGTGGTCCACTAACAATTGAGGCGAGAGGTGGATATTCATACTTCATCACATTTACTGATGACTTCAGTAGGTATGGTTATGTCTACTTTATGAGGCATAAATCTAAAGCCTTTGATAAATTCAAGGAATTTAGGAATGAAGTACAGAATATGTTGGGCAAAAGTATTAAAACTCTTCGGTCGAATTGAGGAGGTGAATACTTAAGCTCAAGGTTTTCTGAATACCTGAAGGAATGTGGGATAGTATCATAACTCACCCCTTCGTATACACCCCAACACAATGGAGTGTCTGAAAGGAGGAATAGGACCTTACTTGATATGGTTAGGTCCATGATGAGTTTTAGTGATTTACTTGCATCGTTCTGGGGTTATGCCCTAGAGACTGCGACTCACGTTTTAAACCGTGTGTCGTCATAGTCTATAGATAAGACTCCATATGAGCTATGGAGTGGGCGAAAGCCTAGCTTGTTTTATCTAAGGATTTGGGGTTGCAAAGCTTATGTTAAGAAATTAACTTCGAACAAGCTAGGCCTAAAATCCTGTAAATGTATATTTGTGGGGTATCCAAAGGAGACCAAAGGATACTATTTCTACCACCCAGAAGAGCGCAAAATTTTCGTTGCTTATTCTTGTGTCTTCCTAGAAAAGGAATTTTTTCTAAGAAGTATTAGTGGGAGAAAAGTAGAACTCGATAAAGTTCTAGAACCACAAAATATACTAGATGAAGGACGGGATGATGTACCACAGAAGGTGGTTGAACATCAAGAGGAGGTTACTCCACAACTTTTGGATCAAAGTGAACCACCTCAAGCAGCACAAGAGCTACGTAGATCTGGAAGAGTACGCCATCAGCCCGAAAGATAAGGTTATCTCGTGACTTAACATGGTGATGTACTAGTCTACCAAAACGTTAAACCCAGAACCTATAAAGATGCTATATCGGATCTAGATTATATTAAATGGCTTTAACCCATGAAATTTGAGATGGACTCCATGTACCAGAACCAAGTATGGTCTCTGGTGGAACCACTTGAAGGGGTAAAACCCATAGGGTGTAAATGGGTCTTTAAGAAGAAGACTAACATGGATGGCAAGGTGCAAACTTATAAGGCACGATTGGTTGCCAAAGGTTTCAAGTAAATTCATGGAATTGACTATGAAAAACCTTTTCGCCAGTTGCCATGATTAAATCCATCTGGATTATGCTTGTGATTGCTGCATACCATGACTATGAGATTTGGCAAATGGATGTCAAAACAGCTTTTCTAAACAGAAACCTTGAAGAGGATGTGTATATGACACAACCCGATGGTTTCGTTCTTGATGGGCAAGCTGATAAGGTATGCAAGTTGCAGAGATCCATATATGGACTCAAGCAAGCTTTTAGGAGCTGGAACATTCGTTTTGATGAAGCCGTAAAAGAATTCTCAATAAGTAAATCCTCTACTCCTTTATCCCCGCAATTTAGTCTTTGGTTCTTTCCTTACTCTATTCTTTCTCTTCTTCATTCTTTCTTTGTTCTTTCTCTTTTCTTTCTCTGTTTCTAGTTCTCACTGTTCTTTTCTTTCTTTCTAATTCTTTTTGTTCTTTCTTTCTATTCTTTCTACTCTTTCTTTCTATTCTTACTAACCATGATGGAAACCATGGTAATATGCATGAATGCAATGCACATGGAATAATGCATAGAAATTCATTTTCTTTATTCTTTTCTATTTCTTTTCTTGTATGCTCAAGCTTTCTCATTCTTTCTGATTCTTTCTTATTCTTATTCTTACTCTTATTCTTTCTTATTCTTTGCCGATCGGACTCGATTGATGCATGGATTTGGAACCCTGGCTGTGTGAGTGAGTACAGTCCTCATCTACATGCACTCTTGCGGACTGTACAAATTCTTTCTTTCATCTTAGGCCACTCAATTAAGGTGGCGTGCATGTAGGAATTCTTCTTGGTACAACCCTCTCATCCACATTCACTCTTACGGGTCGTACAAATTCTTCTTCTTCTTATGCCGCTCACTTAAGGCGACGTGTATGTGGGAAATTCTTCTTAGCACCCACGGGTTCCCCATCGCAACAACCTATTCTTTTCTCTTCTTTAGCACTTTTCTTTCTTTAATTCTTTAGTGCTTTTCTTTCTTTCTCTTTTTTTTTAAAGTTCTTTATTCTTTCTTTAGGTTCTCATGCATATGTAAGTATATGCATATGGATGGCTCATGCTTATGTTTCTTCCTTAAGTGCAATTATGCAATGCAATTATGCTATGATGCATAAAAATAAGTTTCTCTACTTATGCATAAGCTTCTCTTAGGCATTTCATCAAACATCATGCATGCATATTTCAAGTTTACTTTAACTATACTTCTCCTTCTTTCTTACACCATCCATAATGAGAGTAAAACTCCCTTGAATCATCTCAAAGCCTAGCCAAGAAAATACACTTCATAAATGCTCTTAAACTTCCTCTAAATTCAACCTAACTTCTATCAACTCAACTAACCCTTCTCATGAAGAAAACCCATTCATGGATCATCATCAAACTCAATAACAAGTTTCATACACCAATCTCAAGCATATGGACTTCATATAAAATTCACATAAAACAATCCCTATGCTTTACTTGCTCAAACAAGGGGTTAGGGTTGGATTTACTTACCTTATGCTTGAAGAATTGCACAAAAGTTCTCTATCCTTGTTGAACTTGTTCTTCCTCTTAAACCCTAAGCATAAACTTAATAGGAATTCAACATTAACACAACTTAATCTTATGTCTAGAACAAGAATCCTTACCTCTTGATGCTTAGGATCAAATCCTTATAAGAATCCAACCAAAAGCCCTCAATTTCTTTTAGCAAAAGGATGAAGAGATGAGAGAAATGGAGAGTGAAGTTGGCATGAGAGAAAGTAGAGAATGATAGAGTCTTTGTGCTTGAACCCTTAATATATCATATTATAGGCATACTTTCCCATTTTGCCTTTACACTTTATTAGAAATTCCATCTTTGTCCCTGAGTCATTTACACTAATGCCCTTACTTTTATTACATTCTCCATCAAATTTCCTTATTTTTCACTCCCCACATTTTCAACTAATTAGGGGTAGAATGGTCATTTTGCCCCTAAGGAAGATTTCTCTAGAATTTTCTCATGGTTCTTCGCCTCAGCGAAGTTTGTTCTTAGCCTCGGCGAAGTTCTGACACCAATTTGGGAAAAAGTTGATTATCGCGGCGACAAGATTCCTTTGCCACGACGAAGTTTGCAAATATTGATTTTTCAATCTTTCTCCTTGAAATAAGCAAAACTAAGGGCATAAAAGCAACAATAACACATATCCATTTAAACATTAAAAGGCAAATAAACTTGAATAAACGATGTACCTCAAAGTGGGCATTACACTTCTTCACATTTGAGGTTGATAGTAGGAGCTATCAACTGGTGTGGATTAAGTTTTTTGGCCTACCTAATCAACTCATTTTGGCTTGTTCGCCAAAGCGAAGGTTTGAAATGGGCAGGATGGGATCTCAATCAACTAGGAAAGCCAACGATCTTTCTCGAGTTAATAGTGAGGGCTATTGACTTGAGTAAAATAGTGGGAGCTTCGTTTAATAAAAGACCATATTAAATAATAAGGTACATGGTAATAATGGTTACTTATTATGTACTTGTAGATTCACTTAAAATTGAGCAAAATGATCCCAACATCGCTACGACAAATCATCGAATTGGGAGAAAAATTGAATGGTGAAAATTTTGTTGACTAGTATAGAAGTATAAGCAATATACTTCAATCAAGCGATAGATTATACACCATTGAACAAGCTCTATTACCAAAGCTTGATGATAGTTCTATCCATGAGACTGGGTATGTGTATGTGAAGCATACATATGATACAAAAGTAGAAATGACTAGATACATTGTGCTTGCATCAATGACACCATTACTGTGACAACAGTGCCAGAAAATGGATTTAGCTTCTATTCTTCATTTTCCTCAAAGAAATGAGAAGCATATGGTGTCTCAATCATTATTCAGATATAAGATGGAAGAGGGTACCAAAATTGGTGATCATATACTTAAGTTGACCGATTATATGAACAAGCTTGAGATTTTGGAAGGTTTAACGATAAACCTAATATTACAGTCTTTGCTAGATTCTTATTCTCAATTTGTCTATGACTTCATTGAGGAAGATAAGAAGAACACCCTTTTCGAGCTTTTGGATTTATTGAAGGCTACTGAGTCAGGCATGAAAATGTTAGAAACATTGACGTTGGTTGAAGCTAGCTCAAGTGAAAAGGAAAAGGCTCAGAAGTCATTGGAAAGAATTGTTGTAGAAAGGAAAGGCATTTGTCCTCACTGTGGGAATCCCAGCCATTGGAGGAAATATTGCAAGGCCTTCCTAGCAAGAGAGAAGAAGAATGTTACTTCTTCGTCAGGTAAGTTTTTGAGATCAACTTATCCCGTTAACATCTTGGGTTATTAACACAAGATATGGTTCTCACATTTGATTGATGTGAAGAGACTACGATAGAGTAGATTGCTCGTCGAGGGAGAGATGGACCTACCAGTTGGAAATGAAGCACGTACTGCTGCATTTGCTGTAGGATCTTATCGTCTGATTTAGCTGATGGGCTTGTTTCTTGGAACTTGTGGATTATTATGGTTTTTCTTCAGTTTCTAGAAATTATATTTCTGTGTCCACTTAGGACAAATGAGAGTATTAGTTTACTAATGGATTATTGTCCTTGAGTGTAAATAATATTCTTTATGGAACTGTTTCATAATAATATGTTCTTAAGAAAGACAATAAGGATAATCTCAAAATGACAATTATGCCAACTTTGGCAAGTTGAGCTAAACATACCTGAAGGAATATGGGATAATATCACAACTCACTCCTCCTTATACACCCCAACACAATGGAGTGTCAGAAAGGAGGAACAGGACCTTACTTGATATGGTTTGGTCCATGATGAGTTTTAGTGATTTACCTGCATTGTTTTGGGGTTATGCCCTAGAGATTGCGACTCACATTTTAAACCGTGTATTGTCAAAGTCTGTAGATAAGACTCCATATGAGCTATGGAGTGGGCGAAAGCCCAGCTTGTCTTATCTAAGGATTTGGGGTTGCGAAGCTTATGTTAAGAAATTGACTTCGAACAAGCTGGGCCCAAAATCCTGTAACTATATATTTGTAGGGTATCCAAAAGGAGACCAAAGGATATTATTTCTACCACCCAGAAGAACGCAAAATTTTTTTTTGACTTGATTTGGTGTCTTCCTGGAAAAGGAATATTTTCTAAGAAGTACTAGTGGGAGAAAACTAGAACTCGATGAAGTTCTAGAACCACAAAGTATACTAGACGAAAGACGGGATGATGTGCCATAGGAAGTGGTTGAACATCAAGAGGAGGTTACTCCACAACTTGTGGATCAAGGTGAACCACCTCAGGTAGCACAAACGCTACGTAGATCTGGGAGAGTATGCCATGAGCCCGAGAGATATGGTTATCTCGTGACTCAACATGGTGACGTACTAGTCTACCAAGACGATGAACCCATAACCTACGAAGACCCTATATCAGATCCAGATTTCGTTAAATGGCTTGAAGCCATGAAATCTAAGATGGACTCCATGTACCAGAACTAAGTGGTCTCTAGTGGAACCGCCTGAAGGGGTAAAACCCATAGGGTGTAAATGGGTCTTCAAGAAGAAGACTAACATGGATGGCAGTGTGCATACTTATAAGGCACGACTGGTTGCCAAATGTTTCAAACAAATCCATGGTATTGACTATGAAGAAACTTTTTTGCCAGTTGCCATGATTAAATCCATCCGGATTATGCTTGCGATTGCTGCATATCATGACTATGAGATTTGGCAAATGGATGTCAAAACAGCTTTCTTGAACGGAAACCTTGAAAAGGATGTGTATATGACACAACCCGATGGTTTCGTTCTTGATGGGCAAGCTCATAGGGTATGCAAGTTGCAGAGATCCATTTATGGACTCAATCAAGTTTCAAGGAGCTAGAACATTCGTTTTGATGAAGCCGTAAAAGAATTCAGTTTTATCAAGAATGAAGATTAGCCTTGTGTTTACAAGAAAGTGAGTGGGAGCGTAGTGGCATTCCTAGTGTTGTATGTCGATGACATACTTATGATCAGGAATGATATACCGAACTTGCAGTCGGTAAAGACTTGGTTATCTAAGTGTTCTCCATGAAGGACTTAAGGGAAACATCCTACATTCTTGGAATAAAGATCTATCGTGATAGATCGCATAGGTTGCTTGGCCTAAGTCAGAGTGCATATATTTACAAAGTACTAAAAAGATTCAGTATGGAAGAATCCAAGAAGGGATTTCTTCTAATGTCACATGGTGTTTATCTCTCTAAGGAATTGTGTCCTAGAACACAAGATAAGAGAGATAGGATGAAGAGGATCCCATATGCATCAACAATTGGATCCATCATATATGCCATGCTATGTACTCTGATTGATGTCTCATGTGCTTTGAGCACTTGTAGTAGATATCAATTGGATCCAGGTGAGCGTCACTGGATGGCTGTCAAGAATTTTCTTAAGTACCTGTAGAGGACTAAGGATATGTTTTTGGTTTATGGAGGGGAAGATGAGCTCACTGTAAGAGGATACTGTGATGCTAGTTTCCAAACAGACAAATATGATTATCGATCGCAATCAGGGATTGACTAGTTTATCTCAATATAGCTGCAGTGAGCTGTAAGAGCTCAAATTAGTGTAATGCAGTGAATTCTACAATTGATGCTAAGTATATCGCATTATTTAATGCATCCGTGTAGGCAATTTGGATCAAGAAGTTCATTACTGAACTAGATGTGGTTCCAAGCATTGCTGATCCAGTATAGTTCTACTGCGATAACAATGGAGCCATTGTTGTGGCTGAGGAATCACGGTCTCACCTAGCAATCCAAACAAATACTTAGTTGATTCAATCTGATCTAAGAGATCGATCAGAAAGGGAATGTGCAGATTTGCAGAATACCTACTAACCTACTATTGAAGTTTCTATTGTAGCAGAAGCATGATGGGCACTTGGGTCATTGTAATGCCCACATGGAGGTACGTAATTTAATTTATGCTCTTATACCTTTAGTTGATTTTTGCTAAGGTTATTTTAAGGAAAATGTAAAGAACATATCTTAAACTTGCATTAAGGATAAAATGGTCTTTTCACTCAAAATTAGTTGAAAAAGTGGGGAGTGAAAAGAGATAAATTTCATGGATAATGCAATAAAATGATGGCATTATGGTAATTGACTAAGGGACATAGATGGAATTTTAAAGAAAGTGCAAGGGCAAAATGGGAAACTATATATAATTTTATGTTATATCAAGGATTGCAGAGTGAAACCCTAGCCACTCTTCAACCCATTTTCACGCCACTTCTCCTCCAAATCCTCTCAATTTCCTCACTTCTTTTTCAAAAGAAATTAATAGATCTTGGGTATTTTTTAGTGGATTTTCAATCCCAAGCACCTTTAGGTAAGATCCTTGCACTAAGAAGTGATTTTTAATTTTTAAAGTGTTGATTTTGATGGTTTATGCTCATAGGATTTAAGAGGAAGAGAGTTTGAGCAAAGAAGATTCTTAAAGGGTTGAATTTGCTCATATCAAAGGTAAGTAAATCCTACCCTAAGTATGATTTAAGTTATGTTGTGTAGAGAATTTTCTTTATGCATATATATGTGTTATATGTAGAATTGTTGATGGATTTGGTGTTGAATAATAATTAGAACCTATCCATGAGAAGTTGGGTTGATGTATGTGATACTTGATGAATGTTTGGTTGAGATTTGGAAGAGTTGAAGTGTGTATTTTAGGCAGATTTGGCGTTAATTATGGAGGAGTTTATTCCAAATTTTTGGTGGCCTAAATAGAGATAGAAGTGTAGACAAATTAGTGTTGATTTGTGCACATGAGTTGTTTGATGAAATGCCAAAGAGAAGTGCATGTATGAGTATGATTATGTATTACTTTGGGATGAGTTTGTAGATGGTAGAGAATGACATGTTTGCATTCCATAATGCATAATTGCATTTAAACATGTGAATTTAGAAAGAATTATAAGCATTAAATCATCTACATGCATACATATTCAAAAGAGCATGAAAAAGCACTAACACATGTTAAAGAGAAAATAGAAAGAAATGAGAATATTAAAGATATTCAAATCTGAATTTTTGGTTAAAGAAGTGTAAAAAAATAAAAAGAAGAGAAGGTTGTTGCGATGGAGAGCCGTGAGTGACCACATGCACGCCGCCTTTAGTGAGTGGCCTCAAAATTCAGAAAGAAGAATTGTATAGTCCGTTAGAAGTGCGTGTGGATGAGGACTGTACCTAGAATTAGAGAATTCACTCACACGGCCAAGACTCGAAATCCATGCCTTAATCGAGTCAGATCGGCAAGAAAAGAAAAGAAAGAAAGAAAGAATAGAAAGAATAGAAAAGAAAGAAAGAATATAAAAGAAAGAAAGAATAGAAAGAAAGATATATAGAAAAGAGAGAGAATATAAAGAAAGAAAAGAAAGAATAAAAAGAAAGAAAGAATAGAAAGAATAGAAAGAAAGAAAGAAAGAAAGAAAATAGAATAAGAAAAGTAGAAAAGAAAATGCATACTTTATGCATTTGTGCTTTTGAATCATGAATATGCATAATACCATGCTCATTATCATGAGTAGTAAAAAAATTAGAAAACAGAGAAAGAATAGAGAAAGAACAGAGAGAAGAATATAGAAAGAATAGAGAATAATCGGGAAATGTGATGTAAGGAAAGAAAATTCGAAAGTTAAGCAACGGAGAGAGAAGGGTAGCATAACGGGTTTACTTACTGAGAAATTAGTGCTCACTCCGTTGTTTTCATTTTTTTTTTGCAGGTAATAGGTGAGTTGCGGTCGCTCGGAGCGTCAGGCAGTGGAAGGGTTGGGGTACACTGTCAAGTTGCTATTTTGAGTATATTTTGTAAATATTTGTATATAAAGAAAAATTAAATATGGGCCCATACTTTATTACTTGTTTATATGTGTATTTTCATATATATGTTTTCATGATTATTTTACGAGTATACTAGCTAGAAAGAAAGTATTACATTTTTTGTATCAAAGCAAAGGTTTTGGGATTTGACAGTGTGCCCCTCCTGCCACGTTGATGTCCCGCAACTGATCGCTGTAAGTTATTTCTTTCCTTACTTGTAATAGATGAGTTAATTGATTTGACTAAAAGTGTTGGTTTATGCAGATGAGACGTAGAACCCGAGGAAGCAGTAGGAAGGAAATGAGCATGGGTGAACCTTCCAACCCTTCAGAATCTACTCCCCCTATCCTCGATGAAGCAAGGATTCGTAATACTATATAGCAAGTCTTGGCAGAAAATCGAGGAGGCTCCGTACCGGAGAGAGTTAAGACCCCGATTATTATACTGACCCCCAGAGATGAGAGAGAGAGGCCGGTACCCCCAATAGTGCAGAATCATATTGAGCCGATTTATGGGTTGCCTAGTCAACACTAGCAGTCAAAATTTAGGGGTACAGTGGACCCACTAGTGGTAGATGAGTGGTTCAGATCAGTGGAGCGTACGACGGCACTTTTCCCTATGACAGACCGGGAGAAGATTCAATATGCCAGTTTCTTATTTAGGGGTGATGCTTGTATATGGTGGGAATTGATGGAGGATACTCATGATACAGCTTTGATGACCTGGGGAGATTTCAGAAGATTGTTTGAGGCAGAATATAGAACAGTTGATCAAGTCCATGAAAAGATTCAGGAGTTTATTAGTTTGCAACAAGGGGCTAATTTAGTGAAAGAATATTTAGTGAAATTCAATTCCCTGGCAAGGTTTCCGCTAGGAGTAGTGAGTACACCAGAGTTGAGGAGAGATAAGTACGTGCATGGGCTGAAACCAGAAATAGCCCGAGATGTGATGGCCAGTGCCTAGCCCCCTCACAGATACAGTGAAGCTTTGGAACGAGCTTTACAGGTAGAAATATTTGTGAATAAGCTAACCCCGGTAACTCCATCAGCGGTAGCCCCCAGTGTTCCACCTCCTGCTCCATAGAGAGATAGAGCTGATGCCCCCACTAATAGAGAGGTGAGAAATAAGAGAAAGTTTCAACCCAAGAAGAACATGAGGGATTGCCAGAATAGAAAGCCGAGAACTAGTGAAGTTCCCTAGTGCCAGAAGTGTAAAGAAATCATTCTAGGGAGTGTCTTAGAGATTTGGGCCAAAATGTATGCTATAGATGCCAGCAGCCAGGGCATATGATGAAAGATTGTAAAGCCCCTCCTGCACCCGCAGCGCAGACACCTAGAGGTACCAATGCTCGAGTGTTTACAGTAGCTTAGAGTGAAGCTGAACCTAGCCCATCCGCAGTTACTGGTTGGTTATTATTTCATTCAGTTCCCCTTTATGCATTAATTGATTTTGGAGCTACACATTCTTTTATTACACATGGGATTTTAGAGAGATAAGGGTTAAAACCTATTAGAGTGGATTGTCCCATTAAGATAGAGTTACCAGATGGTGTTAATGTAGTAACTCAAGAGATGCTTTTAGGGGAGTACATAGTGATCCATGGAAGGGAGTTGTCAGTGGATTTGATAGTGTTTGATATGCCTGATTTTGATGTTATTTTAGGCATGGATTTCTTGGGGAGATTTGGAGTAGAAATTGATTGTCGAAAAAATAAAGCAAGATTTAATCTGGATGATCGAGATAAGTTTAATTTTGGCGAGGGTCACCAGCTTAGTATGTTAATCAACAGTGTAAAGGCCAGAAAGATGTTAAGAAAAGGATGCTCAAGGTATATTACTCATGTAGTGCACAGTAGTGATGTCCCACAACCAGAGATTCAGAAGGTGCTAGTAGTTCGATAGTTTTTAGATGTATTTCCGAAAGATTTGTCGAGTTTACCTCCAGAAAGAGAAGTAGAATTCAGTATTGAACTGGCACTAAGGACCGCACCAATTTCTAAAGCCCCTTATCGGATGGCCTCAGCCGAGTTTCAACAATTGAAAAAGTAGCTTCAGGAACTCTTTGACAAGGGTTTTATTCGAGCTAGCCATTCTCTTTGGGGTGCTCCAATTTTGTTTATGAAAAAGAAATATGGATCTCTATGGATGTGTATAGATTACAGAGAGTTAAATAAAGTGACAGTGAAGAATAAATACTCGTTACCTCGCATAGATGATTTATTTGATCAACTGAAAGGAGCAGCAGTGTTTTCAAAGATTGATTTGAGGTCGGGTTATCACCAAGTAAGGGTTGCAGAGCAAGATATTGCCAAGATTGCTTTTCGGACCAGATATGGGCATTATGAATTTGTAGTGATGCCTTTTGGATTAACCAATGCCCCAGCAATCTTTGTGGACTTAATGAACAGGGTGTTTCAAGATTGTCTTGATTGATTCATAGTGGTGTTTATTGATGATATCCTGGTTTATTCTAAGACAAAAAAGGAACATGAAGAACACCTAAGATTTGTGCTACAGCGATTGTGAGATAAGAAGTTGTTCGCCAAATTTTCTAAGTGTGGGTTTTGGCTAGATCAAGTTATCTTTTTGGGCCATACCATCTAAAATGAGGGTGTATCAGTGGATCCAAGTAAGGTAAAAGCAATTCTGGAATGGCAACAACCGAAGACAGTAAAGGAAGTTAGAAGTTTCTTAGGGCTAGCAGGCTATTATAGGCGGTTTGTAGCAGGGTTTGCTTAGTTAGCTAAACTACTTACAGCTCTTACCAAACAGAGAACTCCTTTCATTTGGTAGCATGCCTGTGAAGAAAGTTTTCAAGAGTTAAAAAGAAGATTGACCACACCTCTTATTCTTGTGTTACCACAGGATGGTGTAGATTATGACATTTATACAGATGCCTCATTTAAAGGACTTGGTGCAATGTTGACGCAGTTGGGTAGAGTAATAGCCTATGCTTCTCGTCAGTTAAAAGAGGATGAGACGAGATACCCTACATATGATCTAGAGTTGGATGTTGTAGTTTTTGCACTGAAAATATAGAGGCATTATTTGTATGGAGCAAAGAGTAACATTTATACAGATCATAAAAGCTTGAAGTATTTCTTCACCCAAAAAGAGCTAAATATGAGACAGAGAAGATGGTTAGAGTTGGTTAAAGATTATGACTGTGAAATTAAGTATCAGCCAAGGAAAGCCAATGTAGTAGCCGATGCCTTGAGTAGAAAAGCTTACTTGTCCCAACTCACAAGGCAGAAAGAATTAATAGAAGAATTGTGCAAAGAACAGATTGAGGTCGTACCAGGAAGGATTGCTAGGTTAGAGGTTCAGCCTACTTTACTGGAAGAAATCAAAGAAAAGCAAGCTGCTGATGAGTGGTAGAAAATAAGTCAACAAGTGCTCACTACAAGAAAACTGACATTTTGCAACCAATTTTTTAGCAACTAACTAGAATTACTTGCAGAAATGCTACATTTACCAACAAAATTGACATTAGTCAAGCAAAGACGATTAAAATTTTGGGGCCCACATGTTCCAACATTTGGCATCTAAAGTTAATTTTTTGCGACTATTTTGTTAGTCACAGAACCGGTTGCTTTAGTGACTAATAAATTTAGTTGCAATTTTTTCCGGGTGAATTTTCCCTCCAAAATTTGATAATTTGCATCTAAAATATTATATTTTGCATCTACATTTTTGGTTACAAAAAACAATTTTTTGCAACTACCCCTTAGTAGCTAAATTAGTTGCGAATAATTAGGGATTTATTAGTAACTATTATGATTAGTTATAGAAAAATGAAATTACCAAAATATCCCATATTTGGACAGTAATTACAAGGGCCCCAAAGTATATACAACAACTAAATTTAATTTAGTTGCCAATTTAAGTAAAAAAATTCATATTCCCCCCAAATTATTTGTTCCCGCCAGACCTAAATTATAGGCAACTAACACTAATTCTTTACTAACTAAATTTTTAGTTACAAATTGACTTGTTTGCAAAATAGAATTATAATTCAAAATTAAACAACTAATTAGAAACCTTACTTTTTTAAGTTATTTACAGAATACCCCAACCTATATAAAGCAAGCATTTTTGTCAATTTCATATCTCTTCTCCACGCATCTTTGCCCTAGCTTTTTCCCCAAATTTCCCAAATGCACAACCCAAATTTCATATCTTTTCCCCACGCATCTTCATCTCTTCCGACCCATCTTCATCTTAATCGCTGTTGCCCGAATTTTTGAAATGCAGAACCTGACTTCATCTCTTCTCCACGCATATTCATCTTTCAATTGATCTTCTTGGCTTCCTTCATTCATCCAGTACGAGGCAATCCCTAACCTCCCGCAAGTACAATTTTTTATTCTTTAGTTCTCTCACATGGTAACATTGAATCTGATTTCAAATTTTTAGAAGCTGATGTATGTTTGTTTATTGATATTGCATTGATTTTCGTTTATTATAAGTGTCCTTTCTTTGTTCACTTAGAGTTGTTAGTGTTTTTGATAAGAAGATTGAAGTCTTGTGGTGTGATGATAGAAGTTGAAGTATTGGTGTGTTTAATTGCTACTGCAATATTGGTATTTTTGATAAGAAGTTGAAGGATTGAATTACAGAGATTGAAGTTCTGTGGTATGTTTGATAGAAGTTAAAGTATTGGTGAACCTAATGTGTATTGCTACTGCAGTGTTGGTGTTTTTTTTATAAGAAGTTGAAGGATATATATATATATATATATATATATATATATATATATATATATTAATGTGGTTGAAGTATTACTGAGGTGATATTAGTATGTTTGATAGAAATTGAAGTACTAGTCATTTTTTGTGATGGAAGTGTTGGTATCTTTCTTTTTCCTAAGTCTGAAGTCAATTTTGAGTTTGCTTGAGGGACGACATTAAGGACATGAACAAGCTGCACTCAAAATTAAATCCAAAAGAGGACTAACGCTGCTGTTAGTAAAAAGGGAACTAACATTAAAGAAATGAAGCCTTTGTTTTTGTACTCTGTTAATTGGCAAACTTTGGTTAAAAAGAAGTTATCCCGCCAGTTTAGGGTTCTACCACTTTTAGTTGCTCTGACTTCAGAAGGAAAAGTTCAGTTGTAAGTAAAAATAGTGCTAAAGATGTAGTATAGATATGTGCAGATAATATTAAGGAAATTTATAAGGACCCATCAGTTAGAGACAATGTGATGCAGTGGCCACCAGTTACATGTTATCATGTTTCCCAATAGTAAATCCTTTTCACTGTTGAGTATTATCACTCTCCAACATTTTTAAGTAAAATGTTTCCCACTATGATATCTAGTAAATGATTGAACACTTGCGTGTGTGAATTAGTAATTTGTTATCATTTTTAGTGTATTTTGATATTATTAGATGTTATTCAGTATTTATATGTTTTTAATATTGTTAAGAAGAAGAAATGGAATTGTGGAAGCCACATGTGAACTAATATGTATAAAACAAAATGAAAATAGAGAGTATGCTATGCAAAACATGAAGAAAAATAGCTCCTTGAAAAATGGAATTAGAAACTTGAAATTGTTGCAGCCCTTTAACCTAGTGTGCTGGTTTTTAATGAAAAATTTGTATTTGTAAGAATGGTAGTTGATGAATTCTTATTGCTGTCAAAAATCAATATTATGTCTTGGGATTTAGTTTTCTTATGATTTTCAAGGTTTGTACATCTTAAAAAATTCACGAGCAGGTTTCTTTATGTTATTTGGCTAGTCAATCTGTATTATTTTTCATCATTCTGTGCTACTTCCATACTCTACAATTTCTTTTCATTATCTACATGATGCTTGGACCACCTCAGGTTTTCCAATTGTGTGATTGGTCAGATTGTTACAATTTTCAGGAGCTGATTCTTCATAGGTGAGTTAGGGATTTTAAGAAAAAATAAATACTTGATAAAGACAAGAAGAGGGGGGAGGGTATTAATAACTATGAGAGGCTCATAAAAAAATGATATGAAACTCACTACTTGAACCCAGAACCCACTAGTTTTATTGAAAAATTTGGTAGTCTGCCTATGTAAACAACCTCTTAGTCCCACTATGATCCAGGTTTCGGTTTTAAGATAAACTTATTAGCCTAAAAGTAGTGTTACATATACAAACTGATATAACATTTCTTATGACTATTTAAGTAAAAGATGTAGTTTAGAGGATGTCTTGCTAAAGTTGGTTGACTGATTTTTACTTACAACAAAAACACCATCAGAAGTTTAGAGATTCACACCTAGACATATGGTTTACTAAACCATGGGATGATGAAAGAATTAACCGTATTTCATTCACATAATAATCCAATTTTACCTTGAATTGTATAAACAAAAGAGTAGTGATATTACAATTATCAATATGGATCAGTGCAAAGTACATATCCTCTAAATTATAGACTAATCTTCCTTATCTTTTAGTCCTGTTGCTTGTTTTCATGCTGCCTTTGACTTTAGTTTTAGCAATTGCTTGCTGATTCATTTAATTTAGAGTGTGGTATTTCTTTTCATGTAAGAAAAATGACATATTCTTGATAAATTATAAAATTATAACCTAATTATTTTGTTTTAAAAGGTATTTGAGGATCTTAAAGTTGACTTGAAGACCGAGGCTAAGAAGAGTGTGGGCACCACTGCTACTACAACCAAAAAAAAAAAAAAAAAAGGTATAAGTTACATAAATTGATATTTAATTAATTTATTGATCGTTTATACTCATTTACATTATCACTAGTACTATATTCTTTGCATGAATGAATGTGGTTTGATTGGGTTGAGTATTGTCTTTGTGATAGAACATATTTATGATACTGAATTTATGTTTTGTTTACGAACCTAGAAGGTCACAATGGATAGAAGATGGATTTGGTTGTCTCATAGGTTGTGCGATGAATATATTCAAGGAATTGACTCTTTCATAGACATTGCAAAACAACATTTGGATAGTGAGGGGTAAGACCCGCTGCCCATGTAGAACTTGTTTGAATACAAGATCACATGATATATACACCATTCATCTACATTTGTATAGACATGGGTTTTCGAGAAGTTATGATGTCTGGACTTTTCACGGGGAACACATGAATGTTGGAACCATATTTGACGTCATGTCTGGTGATGAAGTGGACAATGAATATGAAGATGATGATGACATCATGGAAATGCTTAATGATGCTCGTGGTCTAGTAAACATGCATATGGATGGGGATTCATCAAATGTAGGTGGTAGTACATCCCATAATCTTAGGAGTGTAAACTATGAGAAATTTGATGACATATTTGCATATGCTCAACAGGAATTGTATCCAGGGTGCACCAACATCTCAATCCTAGAGTTCATAGTTAAATTGTTGGATATAAAAGCCATCAGTCACATGAGTGATAAATCATGTGACTTGATAATACAATTGATAAAAAGTGTGTTGCCTAAAGGATCCAATCTCCCCGAATCCTACTACGAAGCTTGAAAACTTATGCAACAATTAAGCTTAGGCTATGAATCAATACATGCATGTAGGTTTGATTGTGCATTATTTTGGAAGGAGCATGCAAATGCTGATAAATGTCCTGTATGATTAATGATGGAAAGGGCAAAAAAATTGCACATAAGGTTTTGCGTTACTTCCCATTGAAACGTGGACTCCAACGACTCTTCATGTTAAGGCACACAACTGAAGATATGGTATGGCATAAGGAAAAACGATTACATACAGGAGATATGTTGAGGCATCCTGCTGATTCTAAATATTGGAAAGAATTTGACAAGATATACCCTTCATTTGCACAAGATGCCCGAAATGTCCAGATGGGTATTGCAACTGATGGTTTTAATCCTTTTGGGAACATGAGTCTATCTTATAGCATGTGGCCAGTGGTACTTGTCCCCTACAATTTGCCTCCATGGAAGTGTATACCCTTACTATATGATGTCAGTGCTCATTCCAGGGCCTAAAGCACCTAGAAGAGATATTGATGTGTATTTGTGTCCACTGATTGAAGAATTAAAAGAGTTATGTGTAATAACTGCTGTATACTAATAAAATACATGTACAATAATAAAAGTAAATGGGCCCAAAAATTTTCTTGTATTATGTATATACATTCTTTGTACAAAAGAGTATCATTTACAAAATGCCATTCAAAACAGGGGACAGTGTGGTTATTGCTCCTCGCTTGCCGACGCCGAACCGACTGCAACATCACCTAGATCCTGCAACCACAAAGGAAAAATAACGGGGTGAGCACAAAATAATGCTCAGTAAGTAAGTCCTCTACTTGTCTATCCCTGTAACTATTTCTCTTAATTCTTTCCTTCCACTATTTCTGATTATGTTTTTCTTTCACACTGCTTTCTTTTTATTAACCTCTACTATATGTCATGGCCTCATCTTGCCGGAGGCACGACCGGGTGGAGTTCACACAACACCAACCCACTCTTCATGACTTTCGGGTGGAGATCACAAAGCATCAACCCATTTCTCATAACTATCGGGTGGAGATCACAAAGCATCAATCTGTTCCTCATACCTATTGGGTGGAGATCACAAAGCGTCAACCCGTTTCTCATAGCTATCGGGTGGAGATCACAAAGTGTCAACACGTTTCTCATAGCTATCGGGTGGAGATCACAAAGCGTCAACCCGTTTCTCATAGCTATCGGGGGAAGATCACAAAGCACCTACCCGTTTTTGATGCTCTTCTCATTCACTCAACTCTAGCACTAGCACTTCTTATTCTCTCTACTCTTAGAGTAGTTCATTCACAAAGTTTTCTACTCTTTCTTAAGTCACTCCTCAATGCACAATTAATGCATATGGATGGTTTATTTCCCCTAATGCACTTATGAGATGCCAACATGCAATATTGCAAGAATTTAGGCTTGCTACTCATACTCAAACCTCTCTTAGGCATTTCATCAAACAACTAAAGTATATATAAACACTTTACTATAACAATAGCTCTATCCCTTTATCTAACCATCCCAAATGGGAGAAAACTCCCTCACATAGCTATAAATCCTGCCAAGGAATAACACTTCTAAAAAGGTTTACTCAAAACCTTCCAAACCTCATCTGAACTACATCTTCTCATCACATATCCACACTTCTCTTAAATGAAGTGTATTCAATCACAACATGGATAATTAATCTCAATTTCATAGCATATAACATGCACATAACATGCATACATAATTGCTATTAAATCTCTACTCAAGAAAGTTCTCAAATCTCAACTTGGGTGGGGATTTACTTACCTTGTAATGGAGAACTCTCACTAGTATTTTCTTTTCCTTTGCTTGCTTGACTTTTCTCTACCTTTTAACAATAAAACCATACAACTTTAATATACAAATATACACAAAACCTCACATCCAAAACAAGAATCCTTACCTTAGGATGCCTTGGCTTGATTTTCTGCTCCAATCACTCCAAAAAGCCCTCTAAAAATCCTTGAACTAATGAAAGAGGAGTTGAGAGGAAGTAGGAAAAAAGAATGGCAGTAGAGAAGAAGAATGAAAGGTTTGCAATGACTTAAATCCTTTTAACTCAGCTTATGGGCAAGCATTCCCATATTGCCCTTACTCTTCCTTGGGAATTCCATCTATATCCTTTAATTCATCACAATCACACCCCCATACCAACATATTTTCTATGAAATTTCCTTACATTTTACTCCCCACTTTTCCCACTAATTAGGGTAGAATGGTCAAATTGCCCTTAGGGAAGAAAATATCTAAACTTCCATAAATTTTTCAGCCGACCCGTCGTCGCGGCGAAGACAATTCCATCGCCGCAACAAAACACTCCAGCAACTCACCGTGGGCCAAAACACCTCTTCGCCGTGGTGAAGCTTCTTCTTCGCCCCGGTGAAGCCTATAACCCTAAAATTTCGCCAATTCTTCACAATTTCCAGGGCAAACACTTAACCAAACCAATATCTCCATTCAACTAAGGGCCAACCAAACAATACTAATAATAAACCGACTCAAATAAGAGCAAAATAAGAAACATTAGCTACATACGTCAAGTGGGGCGTTACAATTCTCCCCCCTTAAAAGAATTTCGTCCCCGAAATTCATACAAACAACTCTGGGAAGCGATTCTGCATGTCTTGTTCTACCTCCCAAGTTGCCTCTTCGACCTTGTGATTTCTCCAAAAGACCCTCACTAACGAAATACTCTTATTCAGGAGCTCTTTAATTCGTCGATCTAAAATCTGAACTAGGCGTTCCTCGTACACAAGGTTCTATGCTAACTCAATAGCCTCTACACTCAGAATATGGGAGGGGTCACTTACATACTTCGGCAGCATCGAGATATGGAAAACATCATGCACCTTGTCCATACTAGGTGGTAGTGCCAATCTGTAAGCTACCTTTCCCACTCGCTATAAAATCTCAAATGGACCTATGTATCTCGGTGCTAACTTCCCTTTATTCCTGAAGCGCATTACTCGCTTGTAGGGGGAGACTTTTAGAAACACTTCATCACCCACTTGGAACTCAATTTCTTTCCTCTTCAAATCGGCATAACTTTTCTGTTGATCTTGGGCTTGCTTTATTCTATTTCTGATTAGCTTGACATCCTCTATCATTTTTTGAGTCACCTCTGGCCCAATAACTGTATTCAACTCATCCTTTTCGTCGATCTCATCCCAATGTAGTGGAGACCTACATCATCTACCATATAAAGCCTCGTAAGGCACCATTTTAATTGTAGACTGATAACTGTTGTTGTAGGCAAACTCCACTAAGGGTAACATCTCATGCCAGGATACTTTATAATCCATACAACAAGCTCTCAACATATCTTCAAGCACCTGGTTTGTTCTCTCTGTTTGGCTATCCGTCTGAGGATGATAGGCGGTACTAAATGCTAAACGGGTACCCAAATTCCTCTGTAAACTCATCCAGAAAGCTGAAACAAACCTGGAATCTCTATCTGACACTATTGTCTTGGGCACACCATGCAATCTGACTATCTCCTTAATATAAATCTGAGCCAACTGATCTGTAGTGGTGCTTTCCTTTACTGGAAGGAAATGGGTTGACTTGGTTAACCTATCCACAATCACCCATATAGCATTATATCCGTTCTGAACTCTAGCGAAAATCCATTGAAATACTCTCCCATTTCCACTCTGGAATACTAAGCGGCTGAAGCAACCCTGACGACCGTTGGTGTTCTTCTTTCACCTGCTGACAAATCAGACATTTAGCTACAAACTCTGCAATGTCTCTCTTCATACCTGACCACCAATAGCCTTTCTTTATGTCTTGATACATCTTGGTTGCTCCAGGATGAGCGATGTATGGTGTGTCATGAGCTTCTGTAAGGATTCTCTTTCTCAATTCATCATTCGGAGGAATACACAACCGATTTCTAAAATATAGGACTCCATCTATGACTTGAAACTCTAATATCTTACCCTCATGCACTTGCTGACCTGTTTTCTAACACCACCCATAGGCCATTTGCTTTTCTCTAACTTCCTCCAGTAAAGTAGACTGAACTTCTAAACTGGCAATTCTTCCTAGAAACACTTCAATCTGTTCTCTACACAGTTCTTCTAGCAACTCTTTTTGCTTAGTGAGCCAGAACAGATAAGCTTTTCTACTCAAGGCATCGGCTACGACATTGGCTTTCCCCGGTTGATACTTGATCTCACATTCATAATCCTTAACCAGCTCTAACCACCTTCTCTGTCTCATATTAAACTCTTTCTGAGTGAAGAAGTACTTTAAACTCTTATGATCAGTGTAGATATTACTCTTTACACCATAAAGGTAATGCCTCCAAATCTTTAAGGCAAAGACCACGGCTACCAACTCTAGGTCATGCGTAGGGTATCTTGTCTCGTACTCTTTCAGTTGACGAGAGGCATAAGCTATAACTGTACCTAACTGCATCAATACGGTGCCAAGTCCCTGCAAAGAGGCATCTGTATAAATATCGTAATCTACACCCTCCTATGGTAATACTAACACAGGAGCTGTTGTTAATCTCTTCTTCAACTCTTGGAAGCTTTCCACACATGTTGCTGACCATACAAAAGGAGTTTTCTATTTGGTAAGAGCTGTCAACGGTTTAGCCAACTGGGCAAATCCTACTACAAATCGCCGATAGTAACCTGCTAGGCCTAAGAAACTCCTGACTTCTTTTACTGTCCTCGGCTTCTGCCATTCAAGGATTGCCTAAACTTTACTCGGATCCACTGAAATCCCTTCTTTAGACACATTATAGCCCAGAAATATCACTTGATTAAGCCAAAACTCACACTTAGAAAATTTAGCATACAACTTCTTTTCTCTCAATCGATGCAATACTAATCTCAAGTGTTCCTTAAGTTCTTCCCTCGACTTCGAATAAATCAGGATATCGTCAATGAAAACAACAATAAACTGATCCAAATACTCATGGAATATCCGGTTAATCAAGTCCAGAAAAACTGCTGGGGCATTAGTCAAGCCAAAAGGCATCACTACAAACTCATAATGGCCATACCTTGTACGAAAGGCAGTCTTAGCTACATCTTGCTCAACCACTCTCACCTGATGATACCTTGACCTTAAATCAATTTTGGAGAACACTGCCGCTCCTTTCAACTGATCAAAAAGGTCATCTACTCGGGGTAATAGGTACTTATTCTTCACTGTAACTTTATTCAACTCTCTGTAATCAATACACATCCGTAGTGACCGTCTTTCTTTTTCACAAACAGGATTGGGGCTCCCCAGGGAGAATGACTCGGTCGGATAAAGCCTTTATCTAAAAGCTCTTGGAATTGCTTCTTTAATTCCTGAAGCTTAGCTGGGGCTATTCTATAAGGGGCTTTAGATATGGGTGCTGTTCCGGTGCTAGTTCAATACTAAACCCAACCTCCATTTCTGGAGGCAAACCCGGTAACTCTGCCAGAAACACATCGAGAAAATCTCGAACTACTGGCACCCTCTGAATCTCTGGCTGTGGAACATCACCACTCTGCACTACATGGGCAATATATCCCGAATACCCCTTTCTTAACATCTTTCTAGCCTTCACACTGCTAATCAGCATACTCAACTGATGACCCTCTCCAAAACTAAACTTGTCTCCACTATCGAGGTTGAATCTCGCTTTCTTTTTCCGACAGTCAATTTCTACTCTATACCTCCCTAGGAAATCCATGCCCAATCTCACATCAAAGTCGGGCATATCAAAAACTATTAGATCAACTGTTAAATCTCTACCCTAGATCACCACAGACTCTCCTGACAACATCTCTTGCTTCAGAACATTAACCCCATCGGGTAACTCTATCTTAATGGGTTGAGTCACTCTAATAGGTTTCAAACCTAACCTCTCAATCATCCCATACGATATAAAGGAATGAGTGGCTCCTGAATCAATTAAAGCATATAAAGGAACTGATTGAAATAATAATTGACCAGTAATGGCTGATGGAGTGACTTTTGCTTCACCCTATGCCACTGTAAACACCCTGGCATTCGTAGTTCCTCTAAAACTCTGTGTGGGTGGTGGAAGTGAAGCTTTACAATCTCTCATCATGTGCCCTGGTTGTCGGCACCTATAACACACTCTTTGGTCCCTCAGACATTCTCCTGGGTGGTTCCTCCCATATTTAAGGCAAAGAGGAAACCCTTCCGTCCGGGGCCGCTTGTTCTTCCATTCTTTTCTGTTCTGTCTAAACTGAAACTCTTCTTCTGATTCTTCATTTTTTTGCCTCTCACACCCTCTTGTTTCTCTCTCTGCGGGACGGAGGATGGCTTACTTGGTCCTCCTGTCGAGGAACCTACTGGGGGAATTTTGTTCTCGAAAATCTTCGCCTTTAATGCCCGCCTCAAGGCCTCACTATAAGTTCGAGGGGGATCAGAACTTGTCATTATACCCCAGGCTATCCTAGCTTCAACCCGTGCACAAACTTATCTCTTCTCAATGTCGGAGTACTAACTATTCCGGGTGCAAACCTTGCAAGAGAGCTGAATTTCACCGAATACTCCTTCACGGTACTCGATCCTTGCTGTAAGCTAATAAATTCTTGGACCTTCTCATGAACTTGGTCCTCTGATCTATACTCGACCTCAAACTCTTGCCTGAACTCTTCCCAAGTCATCGTTGCCACATCATGGGTTTCTTCCATTAATTCCCACCAAATTCGGGCATCACCCGTAAACAAGAAACTCGCATACCGGATCTTCTCCCGGTCTGTCATGGGGAATAAACCTGTGGTATGTTCTATGGACCTAAACCATTCTTTTGCTGTTACTGGATCCGTAGTACCCTTAAACTCTGAGGGTTGATGTTGATTGGAAAGACTGTAAATCGGTTTAACTCTGTTCTGTACTGGGGTAGGTACCGGTTGTCCTCTTTTGACATTCGTAGTTGGTGGCACCTGCACGGGGGTTACAACTCTCCCTTGGGTTTCTACCATAACTTGCTGTATGATTCCCCGAACTCTAGCTTCATCCAAGGGAGGGGGCGTAGACTCTGGTGGGTTAGAATGTTCTCCTTCATTCACCACACCCTTACCACGTTTTCGGTAACTACGCCTCATCTACAAAACAATCACATTAATCAACTCGAGAAACAATTAGAGTGAGGAAAGAATTAACTCACACAGTCAGTTAGCAGACGTCGTGGCGATGAGAATAGTACACTATCCAATCCCAAAATCTTTGCTCCGATACCAAAAATGTAATAACTGTTGTATACTAATAAAATACATGTACAATAATAAAAGTAAATGGGCCCAAAAATTTTCTTGTATTATGTATATACATTCTTTGTACAAAAGAATATCATTTACAAAATGCCATTCAAAACAGGGGACAATGTGGCTATTGCTCCTCGCTTGCTGACGCCCAACCGACTGCAACATCACCTAGATCCTGCAACCACAAAGGAAAAATAATGGGGTGAGCATAAAATAATGCTCAGTAAGTAAGTCCTCTACTTGTATATCCCCGTAACTATTTCTCTTAATTCTTTCCTTCCACTATTTCTGATTATGTTTTTCTTTCACACAACTTTCTTTTTATTAACCTCTACTACATGTCATGGCCTTATCTTGCCGGAGGCACGGCCGGGTGGAGTTCACACAACACCAACCCACTCTTCGTGACTTTCGGGTGGAGATCACAAAGCATCAACCCATTTCTCATAACTATCGGGTGGAGATCACAAAGCATCAACCCGTTCCTCATACCTATCGGGTGGAGATCACAAAGCGTCAACATGTAAAACCCCCCTCCAGTTAGGTATCCTTTGAATATCCCTCAATGAGAATCCCGAGGATACATGTCTGGAGAACGAGTTGTATTTAGAAAAAATCTGTGTAAGGATAATAATAATAATAATATCCAAAACATGCATATAAAATGTCACGCAGGATCCAAACTTATAATTTACAAACTTTAAGAAATTACACAATCAAAACATATTTATAGGGTGGAAGCTTCCAAAGGTATTTCACAAATATTTATCATTTACATTATTTACATCAAGATAAAAACTTCGAGATGGCAATAAATAATCTCCCTTCACGTGTAGTCCCGCTGTCTCTAGCATCCCTCGCTTCTAATCTACCTACAAAGCAATCAACAATGAAAGGGTGAGCGCTAATTGCTCAGTAAGGAATGATCCGTTTCATTCTAAATGTACTATTTGATCTTTATTTAAACATATTTGTTAACACATCACTTATCTTTTACATCTAAGGATACTTCCCCTTTTATTACTAATTCATATGCTTTTCATCATTTTATCCCATGGCTATATAAACATCAATGTGTACACATACAAATAAGTATGTAAACATAGTACACACACATCACATATCATGATGTAACATCTAAAATCATCTAACATGAGTATAAATCATCCCATGATGTAAATAACATCATAACTCATGTAATGCAACTAAATGCATATGCAACATTTAACTTCTAGCCGATCAGACCTTTCTTAGCATCTTAAGCACTTCATATCATCTAGCCTCAAATTTCATCTAGAGCTCATATCATTGGGAGGCGTGCTTATGCGTTATTTAGCATCTAGAGCATATATTTATCTTTCCTCAATCGGTATACGAGGATATGCTTACGCGTTTTCCATCATGTCTATATGCATCTCTATCATGTCTATTTGCATCTCTCACATCTTATGGCATGTAAATACATATTTTGGTGAGCTTAATACTTTTAGTTCATCTATGGATTATCAATCCATTTACTTTACCTCTTGCTCACATACATCATCTTAAAACATGTATTATATTGCATATGCATGCCATTTCATAACATTAATCATGTATTGAAATCATGACCATGTATATCTTTCAAAGATCATCTAACTAATGGGTAAACATTAGTACATGGCATACTTACAATAATAAATTAATAATCAATTCATAATCATAAGAATTGATCATGTTAAATCTTAAACTTTAATAACCAGTTTATACTCCAGGCCATTTTCCATCTATTTCTCAAACGAATTGGCTCTTGGCATAAACATAAAAGTTATAGGTCTGTGTCTTAGATTTCTAATGCTTCAAGAATCATCTCATTTGAATTTTTATAACTCAAGTTATGGTCGAAATACAGAAGCAGGGTTAACAAAACCTCTAAGCTCACTAAATCCGAATTTTCATATTAACTATGCCACATCAATTCCTATTAACATTAACCAATAGGTTAACTTATGGATCAAATAAACCTCCCCTTAATAGTCTTTAACATCTTAAAGGAAGTGTAAAATCTCATTCCCATAATCATCCATTATTGCTATAACATTGTAAGCTAATGCAAACAACACCTCAACACTTCTAATAGCAACCATTCAACACCATGTGGCCTCCCATACTACAAGTTTTGCCACAATCAGCATCCACACTTCATTTTCTTCAATCAAACATAACAACTGATAAAACATAAATAGCCATAACTTCATGTATAATGAATTCAAAACAATAAGTAGAATAAATGAGTTCAACTACA
This sequence comes from Pistacia atlantica, assembly GCA_026229545.1. Lineage (NCBI taxonomy): Eukaryota > Viridiplantae > Streptophyta > Magnoliopsida > Sapindales > Anacardiaceae > Pistacia > Pistacia atlantica. The sequence goes on from JAPEIT010000014.1 coordinate 18,429,931, forward strand.
CTTGCCATCAACTAATTCTATGCCTTAAAGCCTTAATTTAAGGTTTCATAAAAATCTACAAACCCTAGCGTAAACCCTAAAGTCATGGGAGGTTCTTCCTTACCTTTTTAAAGACTTCCTCCAACAAATCCTTTGCCTTTGACTTCTTTTACACCTTAATCCTACATATATAACATTATACCTCAACATCTACTTCAAATCTTCAAATCACATCAAAACTAAAGTTTTTAATCCTTACCTTAAACACTTCAAATTGAAGATCCAAGGCTCCTCTCTTGTTCTCCTTGAAAAATTATGCAAAACTCCTTGAAAACCTAGAGAAAGAAAGCTTGTTTCATGGAAGATTTGAGAGAAAATGGAATAAATGTTGAAGAAATGCTCTCTCCCTTGGCTTGAACGAATTTCATCTCATTTATAGCAAAATATTTTCATTTATTTTCCAAAATTATGCTGTTGGCCCAATTATTTTAATTGTATAACTCATAAGTCCTTAATTCTTCATATAAGGGCATTTTGGTCATTTCACACTAGACATAATTATTACTTAATTAATGCCATTAAATGCAATGAAGCCTACTCATCCTTGACTTTTTCAATGCTTATCCATAGGCAAAATGACCATGTCACCCCTAATGCCTTTCTATGGATAATTGATTCATACCGTTCCAAATGAATCGACTATTTTGCCCTTAGTTAGATTTTATGCTTTTTAACATAAAATTAACATTTAAAGGACTATTTTGAGTTAGGAACATACCTTTGACATCTTGGGTATTACACAACCCGTTTCTCATAGCTATCGGGTGGAGATCACAAAGTGTCAACCCGTTTCTCATAGCTATCGGGTGGAGATCACAAAGCACCTACTCGTTTTTAGTGCTTTTCTCATTCACTCAACTCTAGCACTAGCACTTCTTATTCTCTCTACTCTTAGAGTAGTTCATTCACAAAGTTTTCTACTCTTTCTTAAGTCACTCCTCAATGCACAATTAATGCATATGGATGGTTCATTTCCCCTAATGCACTTATGAGATGCCAACATGCAATATTGCAAGAATTTAGGCTTGCTACTCATATTCAAACCTCTCTTAGGCATTTCATCAAACAACTAAAGTATATATAAACACTTTACTATAACAATAGCTCTATCCCTTTATCTAACCATCCCAAATGGGAGAAAACTCCCTCACATAGCTATAAATCCTGCCAAGGAATAACACTTCTAAAAAGGTTTACTCAAAACCTTCCAAACCTCATCTGAACTACATCTTCTCATCACATATCCACACTTCTCTTAAATGAAGTGTATTCAATCACAACATGGATAATTAATCTCAATTTCATAGCATATAACATGCACATAACATGCATACATAATTGCTATTAAATCTCTACTCAAGAAAGTTCTCAAATCTCAACTTGGGTGGGGATTTACTTACCTTGTAATGGAGAACTCTCACTAGTATTTTCTTTTCCTTTGCTTGCTTGACTTTTCTCTACCTTTTAACAATAAAACTAGCGTGCTGTCGTAGGCACCCAGAATTAAAACCTAAAAATACACGTAGTAGTATAAGTCAGGGTCGATCCCACGAAGAGTGTCTAGCTGAATTTTCTATTATGTGAACAAGGCTGGGGGGTTACGTGTAAAAGAGAAACGTTCTTAGCAAAAACCAAAAACAAAAAAAACAGTTCAATTCGGAATCAATTAATATAACGGAACTTGGTCTCCGTCAACATCCACCATCGGAATCTTACAACTGATCATTGACGCGAAGATAATCAATTCACACATTGAATATTCACCGTTGAAACTAATTTCCTATCTCTCCTTAATTGTAATTAATCAGGAAACAAGCGATCCTAATTAATCTTACCCCTAAACAACCCTAGACAAGCGCTCAAGATTTAATCTAGTGGCAGCCTTAAGAATTAGAGAGATCGATGAAGCTAAACAACACAAACACAAGCGGTTGTATTTAATTTAGTTGAATGTTCTTCGTAAGGTTATTAATTCCTGACGCAGCAAATTACTAACCCTAATTGCTTCGCAAGTTGGAGGGATCAAACAATTACGGATTTGATATCTAACTTAGCAGTAGATTGCGACAATTAATAAACTAGTAGGCCTCCCTAGTAATTAAACGAAACAATCATAAAATTAGGCATAGAAAAACATCCAATACTCAAACACGAAAATTGAACACAAAGAAAAAATATATTAGATCTCACAGTTTATCGATTCCGAGGCTTCCGTTTACTTCGACCAAGTTATCAAAATCAGCCTCTCATGGCCATCACCGAATTACAGAGGAAAAGTTCAGAGAAGATCAGAGAGAGGCGTGTGTCCATCAAAACCTCATCTGATCTCCCTAATCAAAAATCTAATTCAAGTGTTTGAATCCAACTCAATCTCCTAAAATCAATTATCCTAATCTGATTCTAATTAATTGAAAATACAATAAAGTCTTTAAAATAAAAATAGGAAAGTGATGTGTCCAGCTGTAACTCGTGTGCCACGTCTTCAAATCTTCCAATAATAAACTGCCTCTTGGACTTGCATTACAAGGCAGAATGTTCCAGAACATTGGCAGTGCAGATGCGTCAACTTTAAGCCCAATTAAAACCTTGATGAAGCAATTATCTCTCCAAAATCAAAACATAAAAGTTGTAGATATATTTCTTAGCGTTCTACAGAATTTTGAATCATCTCAATCGGAGCTCAGATGAGAGAGTTATGCCCAAAATACAAAACAACGTCAAAACTGTCCGAATTCACTTAATTAGTTCTATTTTGCAATTAACGCTCCCATTTGGTTCCTAAGTCAAAATAGAATAAAAATCAGTACATTTTAGGCAGCAAATAGGTATAAAAGACTAGGCATTAAGGGGGGTAAATATGACATTTTGCATTCTCATCAAATTCCCCCACAGTTAGCTTTTGCACGTCCTCGGGCAAACTAATTCAAACAAACACTACACTCCAGTCAAATCCAGAACACCATCATCTCAAGTCATATCCAGAACATTAACATGATGCATAAGAAACAGTATTTAATCCATGCATATTCATACCTAACTTAGGAAGCAGCAAAATAAAATAAAGTAGAGTTAATGACATTCTTCTCTCTTCATCATTTTCTACAATTACTCTCAATTAGTCAATGCAAACAAGGAAACTAATCACAACCAATTCGTGTACAACTCACCTCTCAATTTTTCTTTTACTGTTTCTCTTTACTACTACAAACTAGGGTAGCAAACTAATGAGTGAAAAAGAATTTTTTTCTCTTTTTTTTTTTTTCTGTTTTGAAAAAGAATGAGTGCATTTTATGCTCCATCTCATTTCATGGTTGTGTTTATGAGTGAGTGCGTTTTACGCTCCATCTCGACTCACCACATACCTTTCTTTTCTTTTTCCTATTTGCTTAAACCCAAATTTAGGACTAGCTTAAGAGAAACAATTTGTTCTTTTTCTTTTAAGGGTTGTTATACACTCCTCAATCATGCTTCGTCACCAAGTCTACACAACTTCTCAAGACATATTATTTCAAACTACAAAGATTCAAATATGATTGACTCTATTTTATGAAAGATTGCTAACATCCTAAGTTAAGGAATATGCTCAATAACAAAGTCAAGTTACTATTTCATGCATCACTAGACGTTCAAAGACATGACTTAAAGCATAAACCTTCCTAAAAACAAATGCGGATTTCGTTTAAGGTGTACGTGGCGTTGTTATACCCGAGGTTGCCAAGTACTGCTAGGCAGTTTTTAAGGCGGGTTCTAGTTTCCAGCCGATATACCCTTAAACTAGGCAGATTTTTTTATTTTTTATTTTTTTTAACACAAAAAACAAAACCTAAACAAAACCTAAATCCCCTCCCCCACACTTAAAACTGACATTGTCCCCAATGTAAGATGAAATGCAAAGAAAAGGCAACAATAACCAAAATTTAAAATGCTAGAAAAGAAAAGAAACTCCCCTTGAGTTGCCTCCCAAGCAGCGCCTTTGTTTATTGTCGTTGGCTCGACCTAATGGTTTTCTTCTTGCGATGCTTGAGTTTACCGGAGATTTTCACCGGTAACGTTCCTTCGTCTCCAAGGAACACGTACTTGAGGTAACTAAGGGAGAGGCTTCAAATCTGGAACGGGATCCTGCAAAACAAAAGGTAAAGGCCTCTCGTTAGAAATTGGTAATGCAATATAAGGAACGTTACCTGACTGTTGCTGTAACTTTGGAGAATCATTTAACGCTGCAAAAGTCTCCTGAAAATCAGTACTCAAAGCTAACTCCTCATTCTCTTCCTCAAGATGCTTACTAATGGCAACTCCCATTCCATCTTTTCCATCAAGTTCAAAAACTTCCTGTGCTAAAGAATCAACCACATCAATAGAATAAACATGATCATCATCATCATCATCGGATATTTCATGGCATCATAAATATTAAATTTGACAAGTTCACCATCAAATTCCATGGTAAGTATGCCACTATGAACATCTATCTTAGTCTTGGATGTTTTTAAGAAAGGTCTTCCTAACAAAATAGGAGCAGTTTGATCACAATTTTCCATATCAAGTACATAAAAATCAGCAGGAAAAATTAAGCCATTAACTTGTACCAAAACATCCTCAACTACACCCTTAGGATAAGCATTAGATCCATCAGCTAATTGAATTACAACACTATTTTTATTCAAAGGTCCAAGTTTCGAAGAAGCATATATGGAATATGGCATGACATTGATAGAAGCTCCTAAATCTAACATGGCCTTCTCAAACCTAGTGTTACCTATCATGCAAGGGATAGTAAACATACCTGGATCCTTGCACTTCGTTGGGAGTTTTCTCTGAATCACAGCAGAAACATTCTCCCCCACTCTCACCTTTTCACACCCCTTAAGTTTCTGTTTCCTCTTAAGTGTACACAATTCCTTCAAGAATTTAGCATAACGACGTACTTGTTTAATAGCATCTAAAAGTGGAATATTTACCTCGCATCTATGAAAAGTCTCATACATATCTCTGTTTTGCTCATCTTTTCTGGATTCTGCTAAAGCTTGAGGAAAAGGTGGTATTGGTTTATACTCAGACAAAGGTGGAAACTTACGCTTAGGAACACTATCGTCGTTGGGAACGTTGCTGTCTACAACTACATCTTTCTCCTTTTCTTCCTTCAACGATGCAAGGGCTGCCTTTGTTGGAATCTCAACCTCTTTACCACTTCTCAAGATGATCGCACTTACATTTTCTCTTGGATTCACCACCGTTTGAGAGGGTAATTTCCTCGAACTTTGTGCCTCCAACCTATTGATCGCGGTTGCCATCTGCCCCATTTGATTCTCTAAACTTTGAACACTAGCTCTCGTCTCCTATTGAAATTGCAAAGTGTTAGTAGCAAGAGACTTAACAATATCTTCTAAAGACATACCAGAATTAGCAGTTTGGTCCGGTTGTTGTCTAGGGGGTATGGCGTCTTATCTGCTTGGTAATTTGGGCGGATTTTGGGGAGGGGGTAGGGATGACTCATTTGTTGATTCCCATAGCCAAGATTAGGGTGATCCCTCTATCCAAGGTTATATGTGCTCGAATAAGGATCATACTTCCTTTGCGGTTGTCCAGGGAAACCACCTGCTGCATTCACTTGCTCAACAGGCTCCTCTTGAAGAGTTGGGCACATGTCAGTCGGATGCCCTACTACCAAACAAATCCCGCAAGCCTTCACTGTTTGTAGGTTACCTACAGCCATTTGACGAACAAGAGAAGTTAGACTCGAGATTTGTTGTTCCAGGGAAGAAATATTTACCTCGTTATCACGCCTAGATGGAAGGTCAAGCCTACTGCCAAACTGTTGAGAATTGGCTGCCATATTTGCAATCAAAGTTCTCGCGACCTCGGGAGTCTTATCCACCAATGGTCCTCCACTTGCAGCATCAATCATGCTCCTATCAGTATATGTAAGGCCCTCATAGAAATATTGGATAAGTAACTGCTCACTAATCTGATGATGGGGGCAGCTTGCACACAATTTCTTAAAACGCTCCCAGTATTCATGTAAGGACTCTCCGTTGTGCTGCCTTATACCACAAATTTCTTTCCGAATGTTTGCTGCCCTCGAAGCTGGGAAGTATTTCTCCAAAAATAATCTCTTCATCTCGTTCCATGTGGTTATAGTTCCGGAGGGTAGATAATAGAGCCAATCCTTAGCCGCACCCCCATAGGTTTCATACTCGTGCAAACCACATGAAGCTCCTTTAGATGCTTGTGAGGGTCTTCACCTGCAAGACCATGAAAAGTGGGCAAGAGATGTATTAGTCCAGATTTCAATTCAAAAGTAGTAGCAGCATCTAAAACAGGAAAAGTTATGCATAAAGGTGCTTGATCCAAATCAGGGGCAGCAAGCTCTTTCAAGGTCCGATTTCCAACCATGACGTCTTCCTCTTCTAAATCAGAATTTCTTTCCTCGAAATCTCTCCGAACTTCCTTTCTTAACTTGCGCAAAGTGGTCTCTATTTCCGGATCGAATGTTAAATCACCAAGATGAGAGGACCTAGTCATAAAACAAAAAATCCCATAAAAGAAAAAGGAAAAATAATGAAAACCGACTAAAAAAAATAAAAATTGACCAGAAACACAAAAACAGCCAAAAACCCTATCAAACAACGTTTTTTGGCCTCGAGAGGGTGGGGCTAGTAAATCCTTAAGTCTTGTGCGGAATTTTGTTTTCTTCGAAACGGGTACTTGCACCGCTCCTAATTCCACCAAAATTCCTGCCGTGAACAGTACTGCCAAAAAAAATATATATTTTTTTTCTGGAAAATAAAAATAAAATAATAAAAACAAGATAAAAATCACAACAAACACAAAAACAAAAAAAAATCAACTAGAATCACTCCCGAACAGCGGCGAAAATCCAAAATCAGCGTCTTTGTCATAGGCACCCAGAATTAAAACCTAAAAATACAAGTAGTAGTGTAAGTTAGGGTCGATCCCACGAAGAGTGTCTAGCTGAATTTGCTGTTATGTGAACAAGGCTGGGGGGGGGTTTCTGTGTAAAACAGGAAACGTTCTTAGCAAAAACCAAAAACAAAAAAAACAGTTCAATTCGGAATCAATTAATATAAGGGAACTTGGTCTCCGTCAACATCCACCATCGGAATCTTACAACTGATCATTGACGCGAAGATAATCAATTCACACATTGAATATTCACCGTTGGAACTAATTTCCTATCTCTCCTTAATTGTAATTAATTAGGAAACAAGCGATCCTAATTAATCTTACCCCTAAACAACCCTAGACAAGCGCTCAAGATTTAATCTAGTGGCAGCCTTAAGAATTAGAGAGATCGATGAAGCTAAACAACACAAACACAAGCGGTTGTATTTAATTTAGTTAAATGTTCTTCGTAAGGTTATTAATTCTGACGCGACAAATTACTAACCCTAATTGCTTCGCAAGTTGGAGGGATCAAACAATTACGGATTTGATATCTAACTTAGCAGTAGATTGCGACAATTAATAAACTAGTAGGCCTCCCTAGTAATTAAATGAAACAATCATAAAATTAGGCATAGAAAAACATCCAATACTCAAACACGAAAATTGAACACAAAGAAAAATATATTAGATCTCACAGTTTATCGATTCCGAGGCTTCCGTTTACTTCGATCAAGTTATCAAAATCAGCCTCTCATGGCCATCACCGAATTACAGAGGAAAAGTTCAGAGAAGACCAGAGAGAGGCGTGTGTCCATCAAAACCTCATCTGATCTCCCTAATCAAAAATCTAATTCAAGTGTTTGAATCCAACTCAATCTCCTAAAATCAATTATCCTAATTTGATTCTAATTAATTGAAAATACAATAAAGTCTTTAAAATAAAAATAGGAAAGTGATGTGTCCAGCTGTAACTCGTGTGCCACGTCTTCAAATCTTCCAATAATAAACTGCCTCTTGGACTTGCATTACAAGGCAGAATGTTCCAGAACATCGGCAATGCAGATGCGTCAACGTTCAAGCCCAATTACAACCTTGATTCAGCAATTATCTCTCCAAACTCAAAACATAAAAGTTTTAGATATATTTCTTAGCGTTCTACAGAATTTTTAATCATCTCAATCGGAGCTCAGATGAGAGAGTTATGGCCCAAAATACGAAAAAACGTCAAAACTGTCCGAATTCACTTAATTAGTTCTGTTTTGCAATTAACGCTCCCATTTGGTTCCTAAGTCAAAATAGAATAAAAATCAGTACATTTTAGGCAGGAAATAGGTATAAAAGACTAGGCATTAAGGGGGGTAAATATGACATTTTGCATTCTCATAAAAAACCATACAACTTTAATACACAAAACCTCACATCCAAAGCAAGAATCCTTACCTTAGGATGCCTTGGCTTGATTTTCTACTCCAATCACTCCAAAAAGCCCTCTAAAAATCCTTGAACTAATGAAAGAGGAGTTGAGAGGAAGTAGGAAAGGAGAATGGCAGTGGAGACGAAGAATGAAAGGTTTGCAATGACTTAAATCCTTTTAACTCAACTTATGGGCAAGCATTCCCATATTGCCCTACTCTTCCTTGGGAATTCCATCTATATCCTTTAATTCATCACAATCACACCCCCATACCAACATATTTTCCATGAAATTTTCTTACATTTTACTCCCCACTTTTCCCACTAATTAGGGGTAGAATGGTCAAATTGCCCTTAGGGAAGAAAGTATCTAAACTTCCATAAATTTTTCAACTGACTCATCGCCGCGGCGAAACACTCCAGTAACTCACCGCAGGCCAAAACACCTCTTCGCCGTGGCGAAGCTTCTTCTTCGCCCCGGCGAAGCCTATAACCCTAAAATTTCGCCAATTCTTCATAATTTCTAAGGCAAACACTTAACCAAACCAATATCTCCATTCAACTAAGGGCCAACCAAAGAATACTAATAATAAACCAACTCAAATAAGAGCAAAATAAGAAACATTAGCTACATACCTCAAGTGGGGCGTTACATTATGGGTTGATGGTGTACATACTTATGATACAGCTCGGGGAGAACATTTTCGTTTACATGCCACTGTCATGTGGTCAATTAATGATTTTCCCACCTTAGGCAATTTGTCTGGATGGAGAACCAATGGTTATAAGGCTTGTCCTGTATGTAATGAGAATACTTCATCCCAATTGTTGAGAAGTAAAATATGCTACATGGGACATCGGCGATTCTTGTCTCTAGATCATCGGTGGAGGCGAAACAAGCAATTAAATGGGAAAAGAGAAATTAGATCTCTGCCGAAACTATATTCAAGGGATGAAATTCATGAACAACAATCTCATGTGAACGATGTGCATTTTGGGAAAAATATATTATCAATTGATAGAGGTAGAAAAAGGAAACATAGTCCTGGTGCATCAAATTGGACAAAGAAAAGTATATTCTTTGAGTTGGAATACTGGTGTAAACTTAAAATCAGACATAACCTTGATGTGATGCACATTGAAAAAAACATATGTGACAACATCATTGGCACATTATTGAACATCAAAGGGAAATCAAAAGATACTGATAAAGCTTGACTGGATTTGGCTGATATGAACATACGCAAAGAGTTACATTTGCAACCTCATGGTGATAGATATTTGAAACCAAAAGCATGTTATACTCTTACATTAGATGAGAGAAGACAATTTTGCCAGTTCCTGAAATCAGTGAAGTTTCCAGACGGGTATGCAAGTAATATCTCCCGATGTGTTAATGTGAAAGACAGCAAGGCTCATGGGTTAAAGAGTCATGATTGTCATTTCCTACTACAACAACTATTGCCTATAAGAATACGTCCATTTTTGCGTCAAGATGTTTGTACTGCATTTGTTGAGTTGTCCTACTTCTTCCAACAAATATGTGCTAGGACGTTGTCTGCAAATGATCTAAATAGATTGGAACAAAATATAGTCCTAATTCTTTGTAAGCTTGAAATGGTTTTCCCTCCTGCATTTTTTGATATTATGGTTCATTTGGTTGTACATCTTCCATTGGAAGCTAAATTGGGTGGTCCAGTTGGATATCGGTGGATGTATCCAATTGAAAGGTTTTTGGAAAAATTGAAAAAATATGTTAGAAACAAAGCTAGACCGGAGGGCTCTATTGCGGAGGGTTATTTGGTGAATGAAGCATTAACATTTTGTTCAATGTATCTGCGGGGAATTCAAACTAGATTTAATCGAGTAGAGAGAAATGATGACAGTTTGCATGGACACCTAGAAGGAGTATTATCAGTTTTCTGTCAAAAGGCTTGTCCATGTCAAGGAAGTTAATCGAACTTCCACCAGATGAATTGCAAAAGGCTCATTGGTATGTCTTGAACAATTGTGAAGAACTACAACCTTTTCTAGAGTGAGTCCCTTTTTAAGTTTAGTTTGAAACCTGTTGACAAACAAATGTTTTAAATGGTATATAAGTTCAGCCTTATAACATAGTCCTGTCTCTTTTCTTTATGTAACAAACAGAGAACACTTCAAAGAGTTGGAGGCCCTAAATTGTGATAACATATTTAAAACACAAGAACAGTTATTTCCTAAATGGTTTGTAGATCGTGTAAGTATACCTTAATTGTTTATAAAACATACAAAACAAGGTTTAATATGTTTTGTGATAACATATTCAAAACACAAGAACAGTTATTTCCTAAATGGTTTGCAGATCGTGTAAGTATACCTTAATCGTTTATAAAACATACAAAACAAGGTTTAATATGTTTTAGGTTATGCTTAATGATTTGGAATTGATGTTTTTATATAGATGAACACCTTGCATGTTAACAGGTGCAATGATACAACTAAGGAACTGTACTTCTTATCTTGTGGTCCTGATTTTCATGTTAAATGTTATAACGATTGTATTGTCAATGGAGTGTGTTTCCATAACAATGATCAATCACATTGTCAAGTTACACAAAATTGTGGAGTGATGGTGCCAGGGGAGCATGATGGTGATCCAATTGATTTTTATGGTGAATTAAGTGGTGTGTTAGAGCTAAATTATGTTAATGGGTTTCGGGTTATGTTATTCAAGTGTAACTGGTTTGACACTGATGCAAAAAAGAAGAGGATACAAAAAGATTATCATGTCACTTGTATTAATGTTGGGAAATTGTGGTATGAAAATGATCCTTTTATACTTGCCATTCAAGCTCAACAAGTATTCCATGTTGATGATTACAAACTTGGAACTAATTGGAAAGTGGTTTGAAAAGCTCAACATAGAAACCTATGGGATGCACAAGAGATGGATAACACAAATGAAGCAGAAGAGGATATTGTTCCTATACAAGAAGATGAGTTTGACAAGGGACATTTCATTAGACTTGATGTTGATCCTGACTTGGTTGATGCAACAGTTACACATGTTGGAGCTGAAGTAGTGGGAGATGATGCCAATGTTGATGTTGAAGAAGAAGATGATATGTTGATTGATTATTGTACTGATAATGAAAATGATTTAATAAGTGATTCTGATAACAACTTCTGATGGTATGCTTGTATGATTATATGTACTCTTTACTATTTTCTGAATGTGTAAATATAGTTAATGATCTAATTTCGTGAGATTAATTGTATAAAATGACTTATATCTTACCTGGTACCTTTTCTCTTGTGTTGATGTTTGCAAATTCCAAAGATGGCTCCTGGTACAAGAAAGACCCTAGCTAGACATGCAAATGTTGTTCCATAGAATCATAGTCCTGTACCGACACCTGAAATTGGTAAAGTTATGATATTGGTCCATATAAGCATACTGAAATATATACTTGGATTTTAGATATCTAGTACAATGTTTGTTTAAAATTTAAGAATACATTTTACTTTACCAACATGTAAACCGTCCTTGTGATAACATAGTATTTACTATTAATGCATTATTTTGATTTTGTAGAGAATATTGTGGCAAAGAACGTGAGAGGGAAGAGTAAAGGAGTTGGATGTGAAAGACTCCTAGAAACAGCGCAATCAAAGTTGCATGTAGACTTTCAAAAAGAAGATGGAGTATCTACTGCAGTAAATGCATCAAAGTTGAGTGTTAAGGTAGGAATAGTTATGAGGAACTATGCCCCCATAAGAGTGCTTACTTGGAAGAAAGTTCCCTACAATGTTGAAAAACAAATGATTGCTCATATCACGGTAATGTAGTTTAATATCATTATCCATATTGTCATACTTCCTTATGAAAATAATATATAATACCCATATAAGTTTAATGCATGTACATTATTGATGAATTTAGACCAAGTTTGACATTGATGTCACGAAGCCCCATGTACTGAAATGGCTGAAGCACATGTGTAAGATATTCAATAGCTTCCGGAGTGCCCTACACAAGAAATTCAAAGCATATGCTAGTAAGGAGGAAGCATTACAGAATAAACTAGAAGAAATTAAAGATCCCGATGATTGGATATATCTTTGCAACCTTTTTTCTAGTGAAAAGTTTTAGGTAAGTTCAACATGGCTTTTAATGTTATTATATATGTATTGTATTTTAATTTCCTGATTTTGTGGTGTAAGGCACGGTCAAAAACTTATTTTGAGAACCGGTCCAAGATGAGGTTTAACCACCGCGGTGGTTCCAAGAACTTTATCTAGCACAAAAAGGAAAAGGTACTTAATATGATTCACCTATACAAATATACAACTTTGTTGTCCTGTTTACTAAATTTATTTCAATTTATGGTCAATGACGATATGAACTGTTAAGGCGCACCAACTTGGGGAATCTGTCAGTCCTATACAATTATTTCATGACACTCGTTGGAGCGCGGAGAAAGGGTGGATTAATGAACAAGCAAGAGAGCTATATGTAAGTTGATCATCTTTCAATTATCGATATATGAAATGTCTTACCATTCAATTGGGTATAAATGTATTGTTTTTTCGTAACTGTTCCATACTGCCATGCTTTTATTGTTTTAATTTGAGTCTCATTGCATTTCTCTGTCATCTTTTGATCACCTGTAATTATGTTGCTGCTTGTGCATTTGTTTGATATTGGCATTTAGTTTTCCAAAGTGTTACCAAACTTTTATAACTTTGTTGTGGTTTGCTATTGATATGTTACAAACATTGCAAGATAAGGCTGAAATTTAACTTGTGTTATATTGTTTCTCTTGATTGAATAGTTTGTATTTTTTAAAGCTGAAAGTTGGAGTTTCTTCTAGTAGGAAAAACCTGTTTCATGGTTTATAATCTGTTTGGATTGAACTTAACAGTTTGGATTTTATGATGTAGATATTATTATTATCTGAATATATAATCTGAATGTCGTATCGCTAAACTTGGATGGGTGAGATTAGATTTTTTTTCTATATTTGTGTGTGTGTGAAGTCTTCCTCCATGGAATTGAGATTCAGCTTGATTGAAACCACCTAAATCTGAATGATTTAAAATTGTGCACATCATCTTGTGAAATGAATTTTGTTATTTTCGAAATATTCAGCTTCATGATTGCTAAAGATTATGTATGGGAAATGGGAAATGCATATGTACAGATTTATACATATGTACAGAGTTATACACTTGATGAGTAGTACAGATTTAAAACACTTTGAAAATGGGAAATGCATATGTACAGATTTATACTTCTTGATGAGTAGTATTGAACTAATCAACTTCCATTCCGTATCACCATAGCACCCTTGCCACATCACTTTTATGATATTTAGAAAATGCAACAACCCTTATCTTTCCAATTACTTAGCATGTTTTTGCATGGATATGTGAATGTAAATATGTTGCTTATATGTGTATAAGAAAAACTTTATGTCAGAATTTGCCTTTTAGTATTAGATTGATAATGTTTGAGATACTTGCTTCTCTACTCCATCAAATTTATTTTTGTTTGGTGCTATATTATTCTTTTATGTTGCTATTTAGTTTGTTGGTTGACTTATTGATTATGCATTCAATTGATGATAGGAAAAAATGATAGAGTTGCAAGAAGAAAGACAAGCAGGGGAAAGTGAAAAAACAGAAGCTGAGATATGTGAGGAAGTTCTAGGTAAAGCTTCCGGATTTAACCAGAATTTTTCATTTTTACAGATTGAGCATCAATCCATTGCAGCAGAAGGAGAGTTAAGGTGCATTGCAACAACAAGAAAATAAGATTAAACAGTTGGAAGAGCAGCTCATCTTATTTGATCAACAAACAGAGAAAATAAAAAGCCTTGACCACCAACAATTTGTCATGTTGGAGATGATGAAGCAGCTAACTATAGCCCTTGAACTATAGCAATATGATAAAGCTCCAACTCGACAGCGCTTGCCATCTCCAACTGATGAAGACTTGTCCTTATCAGCTACAACTATTTCAAATACCGCAACTGGTGACACTTGACATGCTAATGGTATTGATGGTTATTTTTTTTGTTGCATGGGCAGTAGATATTTTGACATGGGGGTAGAACCATCTTTTTAGGATTGTTTGCATATATGTGTTAGATGGTGTACATGGGGTGGGCATTTTTTTGTTAGTTATGCACAGATAGATAGGTAGTGGGGAAAATGTGGGTGCATGCTGTTCTTTTGGGTTATGGACATGTGATAGTGCATTTCGGATTTTTATTGCTTATCATGCATAAAAATCCATGTATGGACTATATATATATGTATGAAAATATGATATTTGATTTAGTGATCAGATTTTTATATTGTGTCCATTATTTTGTTGATGTTGAATGAATAATGTAGGTTAATACGAAATGCTCTAAAAAAAAAAAAACACATTCTACAACTAATTTTTTAGTAGCAAAAAGTCATTTAGCATAATTGCATTCCGCTAAAGGTCAATATGAAATGCTCTAAAAAAAACACATTCTGCAACTAATGTTTTAGTAGCAAAAAGTAATTTTGTATAATTGCTTACATATTCAGCGTCTATACAATAGTCGCGAAAACCTTTTGGATTTCACATTCAGCGTCTAAAATGATTACAATTAACCACTAAATTTTAGTCACCAAACGATACATTAGTCCACTAATAAAATAGTCGTGAAAACTTATTGATTCCACATTCAGCGTCTAAAATGACTATAATTAACCACTAAATTTTGGTCACGAAAAGATATATTCGGCCACTAATAAAATAGTCACGAAAACCTATTGGATTCCACATTCAGCGTCTAAAATGATTATAATTAACTACTAAATTTTTGTCACCAAAAGATACATTCGGCCATCAATAAAATAGTCGCGAAAACCTATTGGATTCCACATTCAGCGTCTAAAATAACTATAATTAACTACTAAATTTGGTCACCAAAAGATACATTCGGCCACTAATAAAATTGTCGCAAAAACCGTTTGGATTCTACATTCAGAGTCTAAAAGTATTACAATTAACCACTAAATTTTGGTCACCAAAAGATACATTCGTCAACTAATATAATAGTTGCGAAAACTTTTTACGAAATTACCCTTACACCTTTGGCGTCTAATTTTTGTGGGATTCGCGACAAATTATTTGACACTAAAACATACATTTTGCAACTAATTGATTAGTCGCTATATAATTTTACCAAATTACCCTTGAACTTTTAGCGTCTAAGTCGGGGGACTATTTTGACCAGCATTTAGCGACTATTTTACTAGTTGCAAAAAAAAAAAAAAAAATTCTGCGTCTAAACAAAAATTTAGATGCACAAAGAATCTGCGACAACGATACTGCAACTAAGGGGCAACTACTAAATTTAGACGCTAAAAATGGCTTAGCATCTAAATGTGACTTTCTGCATCTAATTTTGCAAGACGCAGAATGCCAGTTTTCTTGTAGTGGCTTGAGGGTAAGATACCAAAGTTCCATCTGTTAGATGGTGTCCTCCATTTCATGAGTCATTTGTGTATTCCTCAAGATGATGAGTTAAAGAAGAGAATTCTTACGGAGGCTAATGACACACCATACACTGCTCATCCTAGAGCAACCAAGATGTATCAAGACTTAAAGAAAGGCTATTGGTGGCCAGGTATGAAGAAGGATATTAGAGATTTTGTGGCTAAGTGCCTGGTTTGTCAACAAGTGAAAGTAGAACACCAAAGGCCATTAGGGTTGCTTCAGCTACTTAGTATTCCTGAATGGAAATGGGACAGTATTTCGATGGATTTTATGATAGGTCTCCCTAGAGTGCAGAAAGGGTTTAATGTGTTAGAGTAGATGCCCTAGAGCCAATCAATTATTGTAGAATTGACTCTTTGTTATAATGTTCATTAATCAATAAAAGGCATTTTATTCTATATCGCGTAAATCATTATTATTGCAATATGTATTGATATATGTCCTTAGAATGGTAGAACCGTGATGAGGGTATCAAGTGTTTCAAATCTTGATAGTGAGAACCCTATGAGCACATATGGTGGCCATTTTAGAAACATCCGTAGCCCCAGTATTATTTTGAAGTAAGGGCACAGATAATACAGTAAGGCTATCATAGTGTTGAACGACACTATCGAAAGGCAATGACTGATCTCACTTGTCAAGGTTGTTTGGTGACAACCTGGTGCAACACATGGGTGCTTGCTGTAGGTGATTACACCGCAACAAGTTCAACTGGACTGACCCACCGAGGATTCCATATGGATGGTAACCCTAGTGTCTATGGAACAAATCCTCTAACGAATGGTGGTGCATGTGATCCTTAGACTTGAGATCACCGGAGCGCTGGCATGCTATCGTAGGCATCCAGAATTAAAACCCTAAAAATACACGTAGTAGTGTGAGTAAGGATCGTTCCCACAGAGAGTGTCTAGCGGAGTTCTATGTTATGTGACCCAGTATAAGGGGGATTTTAGTAAAAACAGAAAAAATTTCAGGAAAAGATATTCAACCTAAATTATCGAAATCAATCAAAATAATGAAACTTGGTCTAAGTCAACATCCACCATCAGAATCTTACAACTGATCATTGATGCAAAAATAAATCAATTCTTATTTTAAGTATTCATCGCTGGAACTGTTTTCCTATCTCTCCTTAGTTATAATTAATTAGGAAACAAGCGATCTAATTAATCTTACTACTAAACAATCCTAGACAAGCCCTAAAGATTTAATCTAGTGGCAGCCTTAAGACCTAGAGAGATCGATAAAGCTAAACAACACAAACTCAAGCGGTTGTATTTAATTTAGTCGAGTGTTCTTCTTAAGAATTACTAATTCCTGACGTAGTAAATTATTAACCCTAATTACTCAGAAGTTAGAGGGATCAAACAATTACTGATTTGATATCTAACTTTGCAGTAGATTGCAACAATATTACTAGTAGGCCTCCTAGTAATTAAACGCAACAATCATGACAATAGGCATAGAAGAACATCCAATACTCAAAACATAAATTGAACGCTGAAAAGTATAGATTAGATCTCACAGTTTATTGATTCCGAGGCCTTCGTTTCCTTCTACCAAGTTATGTAAATCAGCCACTCATGGCCATCACGAAAATTCAAAGGAAAAGTTGCAGCAGAGGAGAAAGAGAGGCGTGTTTAATCCTGGTCTAATCTCTCTCCCCTTAACAAAATCCAATTCAAGTATTTGAATTCTACTTAATCTCCTAAAAAATATTCTAGGCTTTATCCTAAAATAACATTAATCCTAATCTGATTCTGATTAATTGAAAATAAAAAAAAAGTCTTAAAATAATATAGGAAAGTGGTGTGTCCAACTGTAACTTGTGTGCAATAGGTCTTCAAAACATCCAATAATAAACTGCCTCATTGACTTGCATGATAGGGCAGAATGTTCCAGAACGTCAGCAATGTAGATGCGTCAACTTCAAGCCCGATAACAACCTTGATGTAGCAGTATCTCTCCAAACTCAAAACATGAAAGTTGTATATCTCTTTCTTAGGGTTCCATATAATTTTGAATCATCTCAATTGGAGCTCGGATGACAGAGTTATACCCAGATTACGCAGCGATGTCGAAACTATCTGAATTCACCTAATTAGTTCCATTTTGCATTTAAAGCCTCCATTTGCATCCTAAATCAAAATAGAATAATAATGAGTACATTTAGGCAACAAATAAGTATAAAAAACTAGACATTAAGGGGGGTAAAAATGTCATTTTCACTCTCATCAAATTCCCCCACACTTAGCTTTTGCACGTCCTCAGGCAAACTATTTCAAACAAACAATACACTCAAGTCATATCAAGAACACCATCATGATGCATAACCAACAATATTTAATCCATGCATATTCATACCTAACTTAGGAAGCAGCAAAGTAAAATAAAGTAGAGTTAGTGACATTCATCTCTCTTCATCATTTTCCACAATTACTCTCAATCAGCCAACGCAAACAAGGAAACTAATCACAACCAATTTATGTACAACTACCCTCTTAACTTTTCCTCAACTGTTTCTCTTTACTACTACAAACTGGGTAGCAAACTAGGGATATATTTTTTTTTCTTTACTACTACAAACTGGGTAGCAAACTAGCAAACTATGCTCCATCTCATTTCATGGTTGTGTTTATGAGTGAGTGCGTTTTACGCTCCATCTCGACTCACCACATACCTTTCTTTTCTTTTTCCTATTTGCTTAAACCCAAATTTAGGACTAGCTTAAGAGAAACAATTTTTTTTTTTCTTTTAAGGGTTGTTATACACTCCTCAATCATGCTTCGTCACCAAGTTCACACAACTTATCAAGACATATTGTTTCAAACTACAAAGATTCAAATCTGATTAACTCTATTTTATGAAATATTGCTAACATCCTAAGTCAAGGAATATGCTCAATAACAAAGTCAAGTGACTATTTCATGCATCACTAGACGTTCAAAGACATGACTTAAAGCATAAACCTTCCTAAAAACAAAAAACTATTTGTTTTTTTTCAACAAATTAAAACACAACCTAAATCTCTTCCCCCACACTTAAAACTGACATTGTCCCCAATGTAAGATGAAATGCAAAGAAAAGTCAAAAATAACAAAAATTTAAAATGCGAGAATAAGAAAACAAACTCCCCTTGGGTTGCCTCCCAAGCAACGCCTTTTTGTTTATTGTCGTTGGCTCGACTCAAGGCTTTTCTTCTTGTGATGCATTGAGTTTACTTGAGATGATCACCGGTAATGTTCCTCCATCTCCAAGGAACACGTTATTGAGATAACTAGGGAGAGGCTTTAAATCTGGAATGGGGGGGCCTTCAAAACAGAGGGTAAAGGCCGCTCATTAGAAATTGGTAATGCAATATAAGGAACATTACCTGATTGCTGCTGTAACTTTGGAGAATCATTCAACGCTGCAACAGTTTCCTGTAAATCAGTACTCAAAGCTAACTCCTCATTCTCTTCCTCAAGATGCTTACTAATGGCAACTTCTAATCCATCTTTTCTATCAAGTTCAAAAACTTCCTGTGCTAAAGAATCTATCACATCAATAGAATAAATAGGATTATCATCATCATCAGGAGGATATTTCATGGCATCAATATTAAACTTAACGATTTGACCATCAAATTCCATGGTAAGTATGCCACTATGAACATCTATCTTAGTCTTGGATGTCTTTAAGAATGGTCTTCCTAACAAAATAGAAGCAGATTCATCTCCATTTCCCATATCAAGCACATAGAAACCAGTAGGGAAAACTAAGTCATTAACTTGTACCAGAATATCCTCAACTACACCCTTAGGATATGCATTAGATTTATTAGCTAATTGAATCACAACACCAGTTTTATTCAAAGGTCCAAGTTTCAAATAAGCATATATAGAATATGGCATGACATTAATAGAAGCTCCTAAATCTATCATGGCCTTCTCAAACATAGTGTTACCTATCGTACAAGGGATAGTAAACATACCTGGATCCTTGCACTTCGATGGGAGTTTTCTCTTAATCACTACAGAAACATTCTCTTCTACTCTCACCTTCACACCCCTTAAGTTTCTATTTCCTCTTAGTTATACCCAGTTCTTTCAAGAATTTAGCATAACGAGGTACTTGTTTAATAGCATCTAAAAGTGGAATATTTACCTTGCATCTACGAAAAGTCTCATATAAATCTTTGTTCTACTCATCTTTTCTAGATTCTGCCAAAGCTTAAGGAAAATGAGGTACTGGTTTATAATCGAACAGAGGTGAAAACTTACTCTTAGGAACACTATTGTCATTGGGAAGGTTCTTGTCTACAATGACATTTTTCTCCTTTTCTTCCTTCGACGATGCAGGGGCTGCCTTTATTGGAATCTCAACCTCTTTACCACTTCTCAAGACGATCGCACTTACATTTTCTCTTGGATTTACCACCGTTTGAGAGGGTAATTTCCCCGAACTTTACACCTCCAACTTACTTATTGTGGTTGCCATCTAGCCTATCTGATTCTCCAAACTTTGAACACTGGCCCTCGTCTCCTGTTAAAATTGCAAAGTATTAGTGGCAAGAGACTTAATAATATCTTCTAAAGACATACCAAAATTAGAAGTTTGGCCCAGTTGTTGGCTAGGGGGATATGGCTGCTTATATTGCTGGTAACTTAGGCGGTTTTGAGTCATCGGCTGATTCACTTGTGGATTCCCATAGCCAAGATTGGGGTGATTCCTCCATCCCGAGTTATATGTGCTCGAATAGGGATCATACTTCCTTTGCAGTTGTCCAGGAAAACCACTTGCTGCATTCACTTGCTCAATAGGCTCCTTGGTATGCTGTCGTAGGCAACCAAGATTAAAAACCTTCCTAACCTAACTATTGAACTGTAGCAAGAGTCGATCCCATGAAGAGTGTCTAGCCGAATTTTCTATGATGTGAATAAGGCTTGGGGGGGTTTGAGTAAAACAGAAAACAATCTTAGCCAAAAACAAAAACAATTCAATTCGAAATCAATTAATATAACGAAACTTGGTCTCTGTCAACATCCACCATCAGAATCTTACAACTGATCATTGATGCAAAATTAAATCAATTCATACCTTGAATATTCACCGTTGGAATTATTTTCCTATCTCTCCTTAATTGTAATTAATTAGGAAACAAGCGTTCTTAATTAATCTTAGCATTAAACAACCCTAGACAAGCGCTAAAGATTTAATCTAATGACAGCCTTAAGAATTAGAGAAATCGATGAAGCTAAACAACACAAACACAAGCGGTTGTATTTAATTTAGTTGAATGTTCTTCTTAAGATTACTAATTCCTGACGCAGCAAATTATTAACTCTAATTGCTTCACAAGTTAGAGGGATCAAACAATTACATATTTGATATCAAACTTAGCAGTAGATTGCAACAAATAATACACTAGTAGGCCTCCTAGTAATTAAATGCATCAATCATGAAGATATGCACAGAATAACATTCAATACTCAAACACGAAAATTGAACACTAAAATAAAATAGATTAGATCTCACAGTTTGTTGATTCCGAGGTCTCCGTTTCCGACAACCAAGTTACAAAAGTTTTAGCCGCTCATGGCCATAATCAAAACTCAAAAAGAAAGAAAAATTCCAGAGAAGAGAAGAGAGAGGCGTGGTCCCCCTCAAAAACCCTAATCTGATCTCTTTAACAAAAATCCAATTCAAGTATTTGAATCCCATTCAATCTCCTAAAAGAAATATTCTAAAATCCTAAAATAACATTAATCCTAATTTGATTCTAATTAAAAATAAGATAAAGTCCTAAAATAAAATAGGAAAGTGGTGATTCTGAGCTGTAACTTGCGTGCCACATGTCCTCAAATCTTCCAATAATAAGCTGCCCAATTGATTTGCATGACAAGGCAGAGCTCCAAGACGTCCAGTGCAGATGCGTCAATTCGATTACAACCTTGATGCAGTGAGTATCTCTCCAAACTCAAAACATTAAAATTGTATATATATTTCTTAGCATCATCTCAATCGGAGCTCGGATGAGAGCGTTATGCCCAGATTACGAAACAACGTCAAAACTGCCGAATTCACTTAATTAGTTCCGTTTTGCAATTAACGGCTCCATTTGCTTCCTAAATCAAAATAGCATAATAATCAGTACATTTTAGGCAACAAATAAGTATAAAATACTAGACATTAAGGGGGGTAAATATGACATTTTGCATTCTCATCACTCCTCTTGAAGAGTGGGGCACATATCAGTTGGATGCCCTACTACCAAACAAATCCCGCAAGCCTACACTGTTTGCATGTTACCTACAGCCATTTGACGAACAAGAGAAGTTAGACTCGCAATTTTTTGTCCAAGGGAAGAAATATTTACATCATTATCATGCCTAGAAGGAAGGTCAAGCCTAGTGCCAAATTGTTGAGAATTGGCTGCCATATTTGCAATCAAGTTCCTCGCGGCCTTGGGAGTTTTATCCACCAAAGCTCCTCTACTAGAAGCATCAATCATGCTCCTATCAGTGTATAGAAGGCTCTCATAGAAGTATTGGATAAGTAGCTACTCACTAATCTGATGATGGGGGCAGCTTGCACATAATTTCTTAAAACGTTCCTAGTATTCGTGTAGGGACTCTCCATTGTGCTGCCTTATACCACAAATTTATTTCCGAATGTTAGCCGCCATCGAAGCTGGGAAATATTTCTCCAAAAACAACCTCTTCATCTCATTCCATGTGGTTATAGTCCCAGAGGGTAGATAATAGAGCCAATCCTTAGCCGAATCCTTCAAAGAAAACGGAAAGGCTCTTAATATTATTTGCTCCTCGGTCACCCCCTTAGGTTTCATACTCGTGCAAACCACATGAAGCTCCTTTAAATGCTTATGAGGATCTTCACCTGCAAGGCCATGAAAAGTGGGCAAGAGATACTCACTGCATCAAAGTTCGATTTCCAGCCATGACTTCCTTCTCTTCTAAATTAGAGTTGCTAGCAAATTGGGGATCAAAAACCAAATTGCTTTCCTCATAATTTCTCCGAGCTTCCTTCCTTAACCTACGTAAAGTGCTCTCTATTTCTGGGTCGAATGTTAAATCACCAAGATGAGAGGACCTAGTCATAAAACAAAAAATCCCATAAAAGAAATAGGAAAAATAAATGATAAATAATGAAAACCGACTAGAAAATAAAAAATAAAATAAATTTTTTTTAATGACCAAAAACATAAAACTGGCCAAAAACCCTATCAAACGTTGTTTTTTGGCCTCGAGAGGGTGGGGCTAGTGAATCCTTCATGTACTAGTCTTGTATAGAATTTAATTTTCTTTGAAACGGGTACTCGCACCACTCCTAATTCCACCAAAAATCCTATCGTGAACAGTACTACCAAAATTTTTATTTTTATTTTTCTAAAAAAAAAGAAAAATAACAAGAACAAAATAAAAATCAACTACAATCACTTCCCGGCAACGGCGCCAAAATCTGGCGTGCTGTTGTAGGCACCCATAATTAAAACCCTAAAAATACACGTAGTAGTGTGAGTAGGGATCGTTCCCACGGAGAGTGTCTAGCCAAGTTTTATGTTACATAAACCAATATGGGGGGATTTTAGTAAAAACAGAAAAAATTTCAGGAAAAGATATTCAACCTAAATTACCGAAATCAATCAAAATAACGAA
Source organism: Pistacia atlantica (assembly GCA_026229545.1). Lineage (NCBI taxonomy): Eukaryota > Viridiplantae > Streptophyta > Magnoliopsida > Sapindales > Anacardiaceae > Pistacia > Pistacia atlantica. The sequence continues at coordinate 18,453,469 of JAPEIT010000014.1, forward strand.
ACTTGGTCTAAGTCAACATCCACTATCGGAATCTTACAACTGATCATTGATGCAAAAATAAATCAATTCTTACTTTGAGTATTCACTGTTGGAACTATTTTCCTACCTCTCCTTAGTTGTAATTAATTAGGAAACAAGCGATCTAATTAATCTTACTACTAAACAACCTTAGACAAGTGCTAAAGATTTAATCTAGTGGCAGCCTTAAGACCTAGAGAGATCGATAAAGCTAAACAACACAAACTCAAGCGGTTGTATTTAATTTAGTCGAGTGTTCTTCTTAAGAATTACTAATTCCTTACGCAGTAAATTATTAACCCTAATTACTCACAAGTTAGAGGGATCAAACAATTATTGATTTGATATCTAACTTAGCAGTAGATTGCAACAATTAATAAACTAGTAGGCCTCCTAGTAATTAAACGCAACAATCATGACAATAGGCATAGAAGAACATCCAATACTCAAAACATAAATTGAACACTAAAAAGAATAGATTAGATCTCACAGTTTATTGATTCCGAGGCCTCTGTTTCCTTCGACCAAGTTATGAAAATCAGCCACTCATGGCCATCACGAAAATTCAAAGGAAAGAGTTGTAGCAGAGGAGAAAGAGAGGCATGTTTAATCCTAGTCTAATCTCTCTCCCCTTAACAAAATCCAATTCAAGTATTTGAATTCTAGTTAATCTCCTAAAAAATATTCTAAGCTTTATCCTAAAATAACATTAATCCTAATCTGATTCTGATTAATTGAAAATAAAAAAAAGTCTTAAAATAATATAGGAAAGTGGTGTGTCCAACTGTAACTTGTGTGCAATAGGTCTTCAAAACGTCCAATAATAAACTGCCTCATTGACTTGCATGATAGGGCATAATGTTCCAAAACGTCAGCAATGCAAATGCGTCAACTTCAAGCCCAATTAAAACCTTGATGCAGCGAGTATCTCTCCAAACTCAAAACATGAAAGTTTTATATCTCTTTCTTAGGGTTCCACAGAATTTTTAATCATCTCAATCGGAAGCTCGGATGGGAGAGTTATACCCAGATTATGAAGCGATGTCGAAACTATTCGAACTTCACCTAATTAGTTCTGTTTTGCATTTAACGCCTCCATTTGCATCCTAAATCAAAATAGAATAATAATGAGTACATTTAGGCAACAAATAAGTATAAAATACTAGACATTAAGGGGGTAAAAATGTTATTTTGCACTCTCATCAAGCGCCTTGTGCACCGATTGGTGCAGTTTGACACTAGCCTAAAGCAGTTCTATTTAGAGCTGTCAATACGGTGGTGATTGGCTGCATCAAGGAGTTTATGAAGACTATGGTGGATTGATAGAGGATTCATCACTCCCAGGTAAGGGAGAAGTTATCTCACAGCGCAATTCAGTATATGGCAATGACACTAAAACTGTGGCCACGGTGAGATTGAGTTGTTGCTGTATCCGGATTATAATACAGGTCATTGGTCCAAAAACTGAATACATAATATCGAGAATAAGCGGAGGTTGACACTATTTCTATGCCTTCGTCTCGTCGAGATAATGGATCATGAAAGGATCGAATTGTACGATAACCATATCGTTGATAGGTAGCTACTTTGCTGAATCTGAATCTATCGAGTGGCCATGATGCCTTCCTAGGGGCCAATCTTGGTTTGTGTATTAGTGAGACAATTAATTAGTGTTAATCGCAATATTATACACTATCAGTATGATGAGGAGTCTATGGATCACACACATAGAAGATAATTTAAGAGCCAGGAAGAAAGAAGGGTGTTTTCGTCTTTTTGGGTGAAAGGGTATTTTGGTAATTTTACAGTACAATTAAATTTGCTGAGGTCGTGGCCTTTATTTAATTTATTAGAAAAAATTAAATAAGTGAAATTACATTTGAATATGTGTTCGTATATATTTAAATAAATTATCATTATTGTTAAATGTTAATACATATATTAATTGATCTTAATTGAAGATAATGATGAATTAAAATAAATATCTAATTGGGAGTGTTTGGAAACATGGGCTATTTGGGTTGGAGCCCAAGCCTAGTCCATAAGGAAATAGGGCAACCAAAATATGACTATAAAAGAAAAAGGTGTGTGATTTTTAATTAATGATTCATTCTTTGATTGAGAAAGAAAAACACACAACCCCAAAACACTCTCTCCCACACCAAATTGCTTATTTGCTTTGAAATCAAATTCTTTTTTATTTTTCTTCTTTGTTCTTAAGGCTAAAGAGGATCTAGCAAATCCCTCTTTAGTTCCTTGTGATTGTCTTCGTGTGGACTTCATCGGTGCGATCCTACACTTGGGTCGGTAGCAAAACACTTTCAGAGATAAAATTGGAGGAGCCTCCAACGTGGGTATGGTTCTTAAACCTTGAATTGATTTTTCTACAGATTTGATTATTTTAGTATAAACTGTGATTTTTGTACCCGGATCTTAGTTCTGAGGAACGATCCATGTAGTTTTTTCCACTGCATAACTGGGTCGTTCACTAACATTGGTATCAGAGCCTCGGGTATCAAATTTTTATAGTTTATTGTATGATTTATAGCATGTATTTGGTTGATAACATGTTATTTTTGTAAAATCTGAAAAAATCAACAAAATCTGAAAAATCTGCTTTTGGATGAATGATTCAAATGATAAATTGGTTTAAGAATGTGTTGATGGATGTTATATTGGTTGGTTGATGTCCTGGTTGAACGTGTGTGCATTCGATTTGATTTGGATTCGTGTTATTACACAAAAATTGCAAAAAACGTGAACTGTTCATATTGGGGATTTCCACGTTTCGCCGCGGCGAAGTCTGTAGCTTTCCCAATTCTATATTTTTTGTGAAGGGACCAATCTATAGTTTTTAATAACCTATAAAGCCAATAATCATTCTGCACATATAATAGGGTAATTAATTAATAAACCCACCCAATTCAAAAGTGGATTGTTTTTGAAATGTATGCAATATACTTGTTTGTATATTACATTGTGCCCGGTACATGAGCCTTAGACCTATGGTGAATGTTTTAAAATTTTTGGGTATGTATGGTTGTAGATTTATTAAATAGGGCCTGCGCATCCTGCCTATCTCCTCTTCTCAATGTACATTCTCTTCTCATCTCATTCCCCTCGAATGTAAATCGAGGTTTCTAAATTTGTTGATGTAAAATTAATTAATATTAATTTTATTGTAAATGTAAAATGATATTTTTGTAATGTACTTGAAGACGGAGCAAAGGACGGGCCAACCATACTTGAAGACTCAAGATGTTTATTATAGGACCCCTACGTGACCCACCGATTCCTCTAGGCTTGAGGAAATCGGTTTTAGTTAGGCCATGTACCTGCACGTTTTAATATTATGTTTAGAATGCATGCTAAGGTTGAATGTTCAATAACATGCCAAACAATGTCATTCTAACAAAGATAATAATATGATGAGACATTAAATAAAAACCCTCAATTAAAGTATATTAAGTCACGTAAGCCTTCCATCACCATGGTTTTAATCAAACCACTATTCGTCGAAACCTTGTTCGCCAAAGCGAAGGGTACACTTCTACCAGTGGGAGGTTAAAATGCATTGGAGTTTTCCTTAATGGTGATGGGTTGACTTAAAATGACGGTTTTGCTTGTTCGCCAAAGCGAAGGTTGATGAACACGTCATAGGCATAGTAGAGTAGTACACATATTATGTGTATGTGGTGACATGTAGTGTTCACTGTACTAATACTAAGAATCACACTTGAGGACAATGGTTGGAGCCATTGGATTGTGTGATTGGCTTGTTGGCTTTTTCACATTTGAGGTTGATAGTAGGAGCTATCAACTGGTGTGGATTAAGGTTGTTGGCCTACCTAATCAACTCATTTTGGCTTGTTTGCCAAAGCGAAGGTTTGAAATGGGCCGGATGGGATCTCAGTCCATAAGGAAAGTCAACGGGCTTTCTCGAGTTAATAGTGAGGGCTATTGGCTTGAGTAAAATAGTGGAAGCATCGTTTAATAAAAGACCATATTAAATAATAATGAACTTTATAATAACTTTATCTTTTCTGCAATTGTAGATTCACCAAAATAAGCATTATGAACCTGCGATCGATAATCGAGAAAGAAAACAAGTTGGATGGATCCAATTTCTCAGACTGGTATCATAATCTTCGGATTATACTCAAGTTAGAAAAGAAATTGTATATCCTTGAAAACCCATACATGGCCGAGCCTGATCCTGATGCCACTCAAGAAGTTAAGGAAACTTATCAAAAGTTCCTTGATGATGTTGATAGCGTACAATGCTTTATCTCAGCATTGATGAGACCTATGCTGCAAAAGCAGCACGAGAATATGGATGCTTCTTCCATTATTCTACACCTCAAGGAGCTTTACGAAACAAATGCTCGACATGGGAGGTACAAGGTGTCGAAAGCACTATTTGGGAGTTGTCTGACTGAGGGAGCCCAAGTTGGTCCTCATGTGCTCAAGATGATCGAGCACATAGAGAGGCTTGAGACTTTGGGATGTGGCTTGGATGCAGAATTACAAATGGATTTAATTTTGTAATCCTTGCCTGACTCTTATGCTCCGTTCATAATGAATTTCAATATGAATATGATGGAGAAAACCTTGTCAGAACTTTTGAACATGTTGAGGACTTCAGAGCAAGACTTGAAAAGTCCAAGCCTATTTTACTGGTTACTGCTAGTAAAGCAAAGGGTAACGGCAAGGGTAAGGCCAAGGCCAAACCCAAGCCCAAGCCCAAAGGATAGGTAGCTCTTGGGCCGGAGAGTGGCATAGGGAAGGGCAAGGTAGTCTGCTTCTTTTGTGGCAAGCCTGATCACTGGAGGAAACACTGCAAGGCTTTCCTTGCAAGCAAGAAGAAGTCAGAGGCTACGACTTCAAGTATTTATATGATTGAGATTAACTTCTCTCCCTCAACATCTTGGGTCATTGACACAGGATGTGGTACTCACATTTGTACTGATGTGTAGGGACTAAGGCAGAGTAGAGTGCTTACCAAAGGAGAGGTAGACCTACGAGTTGGAAATGGAGCACAGGTGGTTGCATTGGCTATAGGGACTTATTGTTTATCTTTGCCTACAGGCTTGTTATTGGAACTACATAACTATTATCACGTACCTTCTATTTCTAGAAATATTATTCCAGTATCTGATGTGTTGTAACTATAACTACTGCACCACAAAGTAATAAAGTGATGAGTGAGTACCGTTCCCATGAGGATTGGTTGCTAAGCACTAAGTTTTCTACTGTTTTCAAGTTGGAACAATCGAAATTGTTTGGATTAATGGGAGAAAATTAAACTTAAAACTAAAACAGAAAATTCTAAATATTCAAAACTAAATTATGAAAGCGAGATTAAAACAAGGTAATATCAATTTAAAACAACGGGTAGGGTTTTGATTCCATTCGGACTCTATGGATTAAACCTACAGATTATGCTATTTCCATATTCACAAGCATTGATTGTAAATCGAATTCTCTAAATTGTAAACATACCTTCTCAGGCTATGTTTTCCTACTTTTCCTTATTAAACTTCTGCACCCAACGAATTGAAGATTAATAGTTCTAAGCTCATTAAGCACCTAGAATCCTAAATTGATTTCATTGATTCTTAAATCTATCTCTAGCATTTAATACTACAATGGTGACTATCTAAGAAGCTTAACATGACTCATTTCTCAATCTCATCTTGTTCATCAATTAAAAACAATAAATCCAGAATAATCACACAATCTTTGCACTAGCATATGAAAATAATAAAAATCAATTGCTCAATCCATGAGAATCCGAACTACATCAAAACCCTAACCCAAAATGGGTTAGTTCATAGGTAAATAAATACAATAAGCAGGAAAAACAATAAGCACAAAGTTCAACATAAAAAAAATTAGAGAAAAGACAAGAGATCTCCCCTAGTTGCAGAATCTACTGGAGTTAATCCCAATTCTTCTCACTTTTTCAACAAAAATTCATCAAATCTAAAACTAAGAAGATGAAAAAGCTGCTCTAGACTAAGTAAAACACGACTCCTTCTCAAAATGGTAAAGTTTTTCTTTTATACCTTGCCCAAAAACCTAAAACTTTGCCTAAAATTGAAACTGTGCGTTTTAAAGAAGCTGAAAACTGGAAACTTCGCCGCAGCGAAGAAGAAATCTCTCCGTGGCGACGAAGTGAAATGGATTCTCTTGCGTGACTCATTTCGCTGCGGCGAAGAACAAACTTCGCCGCAGCGAACCTCCATGAAGAATTATGAAATTACAAAATTGCCCTCCGCTTGCTTCTTTGCTTGAATCTTCGATCTTCGGTGTTCTCCCATGGGAACAAGCTTCATAGTGATTCACTCTGCTTCATAACTCTCCCAAATTCTGAGATCCACTTACTTCTGAGTCCAGAAACTCCAATTCGCTCATTATTTGCTCAAAATGTCCATTTTAACCTGATACACGAAATTAAAGAAATAAGTAGAAATTCAGGCATAAATGAACTAAGAAGTATCTAAAATCCAGCCTAAAAGCCTAATAAAAACAGTATAATTCTCAGATTATCAAATACCCTAAAACTAAAGATATGCTCGTCCTCGAGCATCAGGTACAAAACCCAAAGAAAGAAAACAATAAAAACTAAAACACGACACAATAAGACTGGAAATGAACAACAAGAATTAGACTCCACTCAACATACGAATTGCCTATAATTTATACAAGCCTCAAAGATTGTTGAAAAATTATTACCAGAAAAATGTTTAACACTCCAAGAAGTTATAAGTAACATCAACTATCTTTCTCTATTGTTCCCCCAAGTAGGTGATCCCCACTTCAATCCACCTTTCGACTTCCCGGATTATTTTATGCAAAAATGCAAAGTTTATCAAATGGCGGCAGACTCCATAAGCCTGATATCGAACTACTCTCCACTAATGAGGATGTAAACCCCACGTTATTATTCCGATGCCCTAAGGTATGAAATTTACCTTTTCAAGTAATTTTCTTTTTTGAATGGAAGGGTAAAATGGTCAATTTACATGTATTTCGAGATGTGGCCGTTATAAAGTGTAAAGGATGATGTCATTGAAGAGAAATGAGGGTAGAATGGTTATAAAGTTGATTGATAAGGTTAAATGGCATAAACGGTAACCAAGGGTATAATGGTCTTTTCATACAAAACCATATGATTAAGTGTCCATAAAAGTGCACCAAGGGTAAATTAGTCATTCACCTAATGGGATTGCTTAATGGATAAGTGTTTCAAAGAAGTCAAATGGCATTAAATGAGTACTTATCTTTATGTTGTGGTAGAAATGACCAAAACGCCCTTATATGAAAAATTTATGCCAAATGACCTTTATATCTAACTTTTATTGACCAATCACATTAGAGTATCAATGGAATGAATATTTACAAGGTTTAAAAAGAGAGTAGTCGGCCTTGGAGACCCCAAATATATCATCTTCTTCTTCATCTCTCAAATCCACCATAAAAGCCACTAATCCAAGCTTTTATTCTCAAATTTTCTTAGGATTTCAAGTTGATTTTCAAAGGAGATCACCATCCACCCTTAAAGAACTTCAATTTCAGGGTTAAAGGTGAGTTTCAAAACCCTAGTTTTTCTGAATTTTTTGGTTAAAAGAGAAATTCATAAGTGGTTGTGTGTGTAAGGTAGAAAGGTGAAACTTTGGAGCCAAGGAGGAGTACCTTTTGTGCTTTGAATACTAAGGTAAGGAAAAAAATCTCCCTTATGACTATAATTGATAACACCTAGGGTTTATGAAACTTACATTTATTTATGTTAATATGAGTGTGATGCTATGTTTTGGTTATGGATTGTTTAAATGGGTGTGTTGATTGGTGTATGTGTGCATGTGGAGGATGATTATGCCAATTAAGAGATTTGTAGTTGGACGATGTTTTGGAACTTTTTGGTTCTGTAAAAAGGGAGGTTTTTATGGCCTTTTATACTAAGAATGATATGGCAAATGATATGAATGTGCAAATGAAGGTGACATGGTTAAAATGAATAGAATTCGGATTTGGCTTTTTGAGACTTATACTGTACATGCTTCACTGAATCAGTCATAACTGAAGTTATAGAAGTCCGATTGAGTTGATTCTTGAAGTGTTAAAAATTTGAGAAACAGACCTAAAACTTTTATGTTTTAGCCAAAAATAAATTCGAATTAGAAGATAATGGAAAATTGCTTGAAAGTAACGAACTGTATGGCATCCACCTTCTTAATGGAAATTCCCATTTGTTTCTAATTCTAATAAACCCCTGAATAATCTTACTACTAAAATTCTTTGTATTGTATGAGAAATTGAATGAATTAAGTTAAGAAGTTTAGTAGGAAAATATAGTATGATTGAGCATGGAATATGTTAGTCCATATGTTTGCATTCATAATGGTAATGCATATAGCTTATTTAGTTGTCTTATGAAAAATTTATGAAATGTTAAAGAATGAATTCCATGAGTCTCTTGAGGTATAAACCAAGATCAGAGGAATGGAATTCTTATGGAAACCATGAGTCCTTTGAGGTGACGACCAAGAACAAGGTAATGGTTTAAATGAATCCGATCGGATAACAAAGACTAATGAAACCATCAAGTATAAAGACAAAAGAAATAAGCATGCCATGTACATGAATATTTCATAAGTCATATATGTTCTATATTATATTATGTATGATTATGTTATGACTTATATTCATGAGAAAAGTCCAAAATGTATGATATGTTTTATGAACTTGTTATGTCAAAGAATGAAGGTCATGTTTTGTAGGTAGGTAAAGTCCTAAGTAATTTACTTGTATAATGAACCTTAATAGTTTATAAATGGCCATATTCCTTATGAGCGATTAGCGCTCCCCACCCCTGAAATGTTTTAAAATGTTTTCCAGGTGCGGATTAAGGCATGAAGCTGGGAGAGGATTCCAAGGGACGCTATGAGCATAAGGGGATGCTTTAATGATGACTATTGAATGGTTTTGCTAATATTTACTGTAGTAATTATGTTCATATCTCATAATGTAGTAATTATGTCCATGTTCTATAATGGAGTAAATATGTTATATTAATAAAGGAAATCAAATTGCTAGTAAATTTTATAAAAGTGTATATGTTCTAGTAAGTATTACTATGGATTTCATAATTTACTCCAAGAAAGGAAATTATATTTTTTGATTATACAATGAACTTATTATAGAAAAAAAAAAAAAATTAAACACATATATCTATATATATGTTTTAAACTACAAGTTTATTCTTTAAATAGGATTTTAAAATAAACTTCTTTCCTAGGCGTGCGTTTTCTAGGTTCTTAATGGCCAAGGGATACTTAGGAAATACCCGGCTAGGGAGGGGTTTTACATTTGGTATCAGAGCGCGATTTTGGGTGTTCGAAATGATGTTTTGATTGAATTGTTGTAGTTATTTTCTATTTAATTGATGATGAAAATGGTGTTTGTAAGTAATGGAAGTACCATTCCTCATGCGTCCCCACGATACTCTCTCCAGCCGATTGCTGTAAGTATTTTCTCTAATTGTTTAGTGAATCGAATTAGCTAATATTGATTGAAATTTGTGTGAGTAAAGGGTATGGCTACGAGGCGTCCACGAAAGGTTAATAGGAGGGGTGAGGAGAATATTAATGATGCAGGCACTAGTGAGCCAGTAGCATCGACTACCGTGTGCCCCCTAATAGTGGGACCGGACTACGCTCCCCGCCCAAAATGCTTGTTTTGGATGAGGCTGCAATCAACAGGGATGATTCGTGACAGCCATTACGAGGCCTTTAGGGTGATCCCGGAGGGTGATCCCGGAGGGTATAAGTAACCAAGTGAACACAAATCCCTCAGCTCCAGTAGTTCAGCCACAGCTCCAAATACCAGTTCCACCTCCAATAACTAGACCAGTTATGCCGATGGGTGCTACACCTTCTAGACAAGTAGAACCAATCTATAATCTTTCTCAAAAGCACCAACCTCCAGATTCAAGTGGTTCAAACGATCCGGCGTAACAGAGGAGTGGCTAGAGCTGTTGAGCGGGCAATGGCCTTGTTTCCCATGAGTGATCGGGAAAAAGTCCGATATGCTTCCTATTTGTTGAGAGGAGATGCTCGGGTATGGTGGAAGCTAATGGAGCATACCTATGTGATGATAATCTTTCTGGAATGAATTTAAAAGGCTATTTGAAGCGAGAATATCGGTCGCGGACATGTTATCCATGAAGACTCAAGAGTTCACGTTGGAAGCGGGGAGGGTAATATGAGCTAGAGAGTATGCTACAATGTTCAACTCCTTAGCCCGTTTTGCTCCTACTATGGTGAGTACTCAAGTGCTGTTAGAGAGATTTATTAATGGACTACACCCAAAATTGCCCAGTTATTATAGCGGGTGGTCAACCTCCTCGGACTTATAGTGAGGCCTTGGAGCGGGCATTGAGGCGGAGATTTATGTGAATAAGGAGGCGGATGGAGAACCCCAAAGTTGGTGATTGGTAGTTCTAGTTTCAAGCCGAGCAGTTGAGAAAGTTGAAGTGGGGAATTCCCACTCGGGCCTCGGAGGACAAAGGTAAAAGAAAGTTTCAGCAAGGATTTCAAAAGAAGGGTAGCAAGAATAAGAGGACTCCACAGCAACAATAGAGAAGGACTAATCTTCCTCATTGTAAAAAATGTGGGAGGCAGCATAAAGGGAATTGTCTATTAGGAACCAATGTGTGTTTCAAATGTAAACAACAGGGACACATGGCAAAGGGAGTGTAAAGTTACTCAAGCTACTTCCCTTCCCGACTATTGGAGGTTCGGACCGCAGAGTTTACTCAGTGGCTCAGAAAGAAGCTGAAGCCAATCCATCTGCGGTTATTGGTTGATTACAATTCCTCTACCTCTTTATATGTCTTGATTGATTAAGGGGCTACCCATTCTTTTATCTCATATGGTATTATAAAAAAGACTAGGTTTAGAGCCTTGTAAAGTGGAACATCTTTGTTAAAATCGAGATGCCTAATGGGGAGAATTATTTTCTTGATAAGTTGTTAATGGGGAAACTATAGTGATTGATGGGCATGAGTTGAATGTTGATTTGATTGTTTTTGATATGCCCTGATTTTGATATGATTTTGGGAATGGACTTCCGAGCAAATATGGAGTATTGATAGATTGTCGGAAGAAGAAGGCCGAGGTTTAACTTAGATCTTGGAGCAGTTTCACCTTTGGGGAAGGTCATCTACACAGCCTGATGATAAGTGCAGTGAAGGCAATGAAGATGATAAGGAAGGGTTGTGCAGGGTACATAGCTAATGTGGTGAATAAAGAAAAGTTTCCAGACTTCAATGTTCGGGATGTACCCATAGTACGAGAATTCGAAGATGTTTTTCCAGAAGATTTGCCAGGACTTCCTCCAGAAAGGGAAGTGGAATTTTGTATAGAATTAGCTCCTAGTACGGCACCAATATCTAAAGCCCCGTATAGAATGGCTCCAGTAGAGTTACAAGAGTTAAAGAAACAGCTTCAGGAGTTATTAGATAAAGGTTTCATTCGACCTAGTCATTCTCCATGGGGAGCTCCTATTTTATTTGTGAAGAAAAAAGATGGTTCGATGAGAATGTGTATTGATTACAGGGAGCTCAATAAGGTGACGGTGAAAAACAAGTATCCATTACCAAGAATTGATGACTTGTTTGATCAGTTAAAGGGAGCTTCGGTGTTTTCCAAGATTGATCTTTGGTCAGGCTACCATCAAGTAAGGGTCGCTGACAAGGATATTCCCAAGACTGCATTTCGAACTAGATATGGGCATTATGAATTTATAGTGATGCCATTTGGATTGACTAATGCACCAGCGGTATTCATGGATTTGATGAATAGGATTTTCCATGATTGTTTGGATAAATTTCTAGTAATTTTTATAGATGATATCCTGGTCTATTCCAAAACAAAGGAAGATCATGAAGAGCATTTGAGATTTGTGCTACAAAGACTAAGGGAGAAAAAGTTATATGCTAAGTTCTCCAAATGTGAGTTTTGGTTGGATCAAGTAACATTCTTGGGACATGTTGTTTCACAAAAGGGTATTTCAGTGGACCCTAGTAAGATTGAAGCAGTGATTGAATGGCCAAGACCAAAGACTGTAAAAGAGGTTAGAAGTTTTCTTGGTTTAGCAGGATATTATAGGAAATTTGTGGAAGGCTTTGCTAAGTTAGCTTCTCCACTCACAACTCTGACCAAAAAGGAAGCCCCGTTCAGATGGACTGAAACTTGTGAGAAGAGTTTCCAAGAATTGAAAAGAAGATTAACTACTGCTCCTATTTTAACACTTCCAGAGGATGGAAGTAGCTTATGATATTTACACTGATGCCTCTTATAATGGTTTGGGGGCAGTATTGATGCAAAAAGGTAAGGTGATTGCTTATGCCTCTCGTCAATTGAAAGACTATGAAAAGAGGTATCCCACTCATGATCTTGAATTAGCAGTTGTTGTTTTTGCTTTGAAGATTTGGAGACATTATCTCTTTGGGGTGAAATGTAATATTTACACAGATCACAAAAGTCTAAAATACTTTTTCACCCAGAAAGAATTGAATATGAGGCAGAGAAGATGGCTTGAGCTGGTGAAGGACTATGAATGTGATATTATGTATCAGCCAGGGAAAGCTAATGTAGTTGCAGATGCCCTCAGCAGGAAAGTCTCTTTAGCTCAATTAACGTTTCAGAAACACCTACAACAAGAGATAATGAAAGAGGGGATAGAGTTGGAGTTTGGGAAATTATCCAAAATTGAAGTTCGGTCTAAGTTGTTGGAGGAGATTAGAGAAAAACAAGCGAATGACGGGTTTAGTAAAGGAATTGAGCAACAGTTGAAAGATGGTAGAGAATCAGAATTCAAATGGGTGAATGGAATCTTGAAATTTAGAGATAGAGTGTATGTTCCTCAGGATATTGAATTAAGAAAGAAGATTTTAGAGGAAGCACATAGTACTCTTTACATTGCTCATCCAGGGAGTGTAAAGATGTATCAGGATTTGAGGAAGAGCTATTGGTGCCCAAGGTTAAAGAAAGATGTAACTGAGTATGTTGCCAGATGCTTGGTGTGCCAACAGGTTAAAGCAGAACATCAACGCCCATCTGGATTGTTGCAGCCCCTTAGTATTCCTTCGTGGAAATGGGAAGATATTTCTATGGATTTCATTTTAGGTCTTCCTAAAGTGCAAAGGGGTTATAATGCCATTTGGGTGATTGTAGATAGATTGACTAAATCTGCTCATTTCATTCCAGTTACAGACAAGATCTCTTCTGATCAGCTAGGCCGATTATATGTTAAAGAAATAGTAAAATTACATGGAGTACCTAATAGTATTGTTTCAGACAGGGATGTGAAATTTATGTCGGGATTCGAGGTAGCATGCGAAGGCATTGGGTACTAGGCTTAATTTCAAGACACCTATCATCCTCGAGAGATGGGACGATAGAAAGAACGAATCAAATATTGAAGGATATGTTACGGGCATGTTGTATTGACCATAAGTTGAATTGGTGTGACATTCTCCCTCTAGTTGAATTCGCTTATAACAATAGTTATCAAGCAACCATTAAAATGGCACCATATGAAGCCCTGTATGGAAGGAAATGTAGATCTCCATTGCATTGGGATGAAATAGGAGAAAAGAATGCATTAGCTCAAGCTCTTGGTCCAGAAATGACACAAAAAATGATAGAAGATGTAAAGTTAATTCGAGAGAGAATGAAGCAGGCCCAAGACAGACAGAAGAGCTATGCAGACCCAAAAAGAAAGGATATAGAATTCCAAATAGGAGACAAGGTGTTTGTGAAAATCTCTCCTTATAAAAGGGTGATGAGGTTTGGAAGAAAAGGGAAGCTCGCCCTAGATATATCGGTCCATATGAGGTATTAGAGAAAGTGGGCAAAGTAGCTTACAGACTTGCCTTACCAGCTAGTATGGATCGGATCCATAATGTTTTCCATGTTTCCCTTTTGCGAAAGTATGTTAGTGATCCTTCGCATATATTACAAGCAAATGAAGTGGAGTTAAAAGATGAACTAATTTATGAAGAACGTCCAGTTCAGATTCTAGATAGACGAATAAAAGAGCTTCGAAATAAGAAAGTACCACTTGTTAAAATATTGTGGAGGAATCATAATGTAGAAGAAGCGACATGGGAGGTTGAGCAAGATATGAAGGAAAGATATCCAAACCTCTTCAACTGAATTTCGAGGACGAAATTCTTCTAAGGGGGGGATGATTGTAAACCCCACGTTATTATTCGATGCCCTAAGGTATGAAATTTACCTTTTCAAGTAATTTTCTTTTTTTGAATGGAAGGGTAAAATGGTCAATTTACATGTATTTCGAGATGTGGCCGTTATAAAGTGTAAAGGATGATGTCATTGAAGAGAAATGAGGGTAGAATGGTTATAAAGTTGATTGATAAGGTTAAATGGCATAAACGGTAACCAAGGGTATAATGGTCTTTTCAATACAAAACCATATGATTAAGTGTCCATAAAAAGTGCACCAAGGGTAAATTAGTCATTCACCTAATGGGATTGCTTAATGGATAAGTGTTTCAAAGAAGTCAAATGGCATTAAATGAGTACTTATCTTTATGTTGTGGTAGAAATGACCAAAACGCCCTTATATGAAAAATTTATGCCAAATGACCTTTATATCTAACTTTTATTGACCAATCACATTAGAGTATCAATGGAATGAATATTTACAAGGTTTAAAAAGAGAGTAGTCGGCCTTGGAGACCCCAAATATATCATCTTCTTCTTCATCTCTCAAATCCACCATAAAAGCCACTAATCCAAGCTTTTATTCTCAAATTTTCTTAGGATTTCAAGTTGATTTTCAAAGGAGATCACCATCCACCCTTAAAGAACTTCAATTTCAGGGTTAAAGGTGAGTTTCAAAACCCTAGTTTTTCTGAATTTTTTGGTTAAAAGAGAAATTCATAAGTGGTTGTGTGTGTAAAGGTAGAAAGGTGAAACTTTGGAGCCAAGGAGGAGTACCTTTTGTGCTTTGAATACTAAGGTAAGGAAAAAAATCTCCCTTATGACTATAATTGATAACACCTAGGGTTTATGAAACTTACATTTATTTATGTTAATATGAGTGTGATGCTATGTTTTGGTTATGGATTGTTTAAATGGGTGTGTTGATTGGTGTATGTGTGCATGTGGAGGATGATTATGCCAATTAAGAGATTTGTAGTTGGACGATGTTTTGGCACTTTTTGGTTCTGTAAAAAGGGAGGTTTTTATGGCCTTTTATACTAAGAATGATATGGCAAATGATATGAATGTGCAAATGAAGGTGACATGGTTAAAATGAATACAATTCGGATTTGGCTTTTTGAGACTTATACTGTACATGCTTCACTGAATCAGTCATAACTGAAGTTATAGAAGTCCGATTGAGTTGATTCTTGAAGAGTTAAAAAGTTGAGAAACAGACCTAAAACTTTTATGTTTTAGCCAAAAATAAATTCGAATTAGAAGATAATGGAAAATTGCTTGAAAGTAACGAACTGTATGGCATCCACCTTCTTAATGGAAATTCCCATTTGTTTCTAATTCTAATAAACCCCTTGAATAATCTTTGATGAGAATGCAAAATGTCATATTTACCCCCCTTAATGCCTAGTCTTTTATACCTATTTTCTGCCTAAAATGTACTGATTTTTATTCTATTTTGACTTAGGAAGCAAATGGGAGCGTTAATTGCAAAACGGAACTAATTAAGTGAATTCGGACAGTTTTGACGTTGTTTCGTATTTTGGGCATAACTCTCTCATCTGAGCTCCGATTGAGATGATTCAAAATGATGTAGAACGCTAAGAAATATATCTACAACTTTTATGTTTTGAGTTTGGAGAGATAATTGCTGAATCAAGGTTTTAATTGGGCTTGAAGTTGACGCATCTGCACTGCCGATGTTCTGGAACATTCTGCCTTGTAATGCAAGTCCAAGAGGCAGTTTATTATTGGAAGATTTGAAGACATGTGGCACACGAGTTACAGCTGGACACATCACTTTCCTATTTTTATTTTTAAGACTTTATTGTATTTTCAATTAATTAGAATCAGATTAGGATAATTGATTTTAGGAGATTGAGTTGGATTCAAACACTTGAATTAGATTTTTGATTAGGGAGATCAGATTAGTTTTTTGGGGGACACACGCCTCTCTCTGGTCTCTTCTGAACTTTTCCTCTGTAATTCGGTGATGGCCATGAGAGGCTGATTTTGATAACTTGGTCGAAGTAAACGGAAGCCTCGGAATCGATAAACTGTGAGATCTAATATATTTTTCTTTGTGTTCAATTTTCGTGTTTGAGTATTGGATGTTTTTCTATGCCTAATTTTATGATTGTTTCGTTTAATTACTAGGGAGGCCTACTAGTTTATTAATTGTCGCAATCTACTGCTAAGTTAGATATCAAATCCGTAATTGTTTGATCCCTCCAACTTGCGAAGCAATTAGGGTTAGTAATTTGCTGCGTCAGGAATTAATAACCTTACGAAGAACATTCAACTAAATTAAATACAACCGCTTGTGTTTGTGTTGTTTAGCTTCATCGATCTCTCTAATTCTTAAGGCTGCCACTAGATTAAATCTTGAGCGCTTGTCTAGGGTTGTTTAGGGGTAAGATTAATTAGGATCGCTTGTTTCCTGATTAATTACAATTAAGGAGAGATAGGAAATTAGTTCCAACGGTGAATATTCAATGTGTGAATTGATTATCTTCGCGTCAATGATCAGTTGTAAGATTCTGATGGTGGATGTTGACGGAGACCAAGTTCCGTCATTTTAATTGATTTCGATTTGAGTTGTTTCTTTTCCTGGAAACGTTTTCTGTTTTTACAAAAAAACCCCCAGCCTTGTTCACATAACAGCAAATTCAGCTAGACACTCTTCGTGGGATCGACCCTGACTTACACTACTACGTGTATTTTTAGGTTTTAATTCTGGGTGCTTACGACAGCACGCCAATCTTACTACTGAAATTCTTTGTATTGTATGAGAAATTGAATGAATTAAGTTAAGATGTTTAGTAGGAAAATATAGTATGATTGAGCATGGAATATGTTAGTCCATATGTTTGCATTCATAATGGTAATGCATATAGCTTATTTAGTTGTCTTATGAAAAATTTATGAAATGTTAAAGAATGAATTCCATGAGTCTCTTGAGGTATAAACCAAGATCAGAGGAATGGAATTCTTATGGAAACCATGAGTCCTTTGAGGTGACGACCAAGAACAAGGTAATGGTTTAAATGAATCCGATCGGATAACAAAGACTAATGAAACCATCAAGTATAAAGACAAAAGAAATAAGCATGCCATGTACATGAATATTTCATAAGTCATATATGTTCTATATTATATTATGTATGATTATGTTATGACTTATGTTCATGAGAAAAGTCCAAAATGTATGATATGTTTTATGAACTTGTTATGTCAAAGAATGAAGGTCATGTTTTGTAGGTAGGTAAAGTCCTAAGTAATTTACTTGTATAATGAACCTTAATAGTTTATAAATGGCCATATTCCTTCTGAGCGATTAGCGCTCCCCACCGAAATGTTTTAAAATGTTTTGCAGGTACGGATTAAGGCATGAAGGCGGGAGAGGATTCCAAGGGGACGCTATGAGCATGAGGGGATGCTTTAATGCTGACTATTGAATGGTTTTGCTAATATTTACTGTAGTAATTATGTTCATATCTCATGATGTAGTAATTATGTCCATGTTCTATAATGGAGTAAATATGTTATATTAATAAAGGAAATCAAATTGCTAGTAAATTTTATAAAAGTGTATATGTTCTAGTAAGTATTACTATGGATTTCATAATTTACTCCAAGAAAGGAAATTATATTTTTTGATTATACAATGAACTTATTATAGAAAAAAAAATTAAACACATATATCTATATATATGTTTTAAACTACAAGTTTATTCTTTAAATAGGATTTTAAAATAAACTTCTTTCCTAGGCGTGCGTTTTCTAGGTTCTCAATGGCCAAGGGATACTTAGGAAATACCCGGCTAGGGAGGGGTTTTACAGAGGATTAGACATCGCTAAGAATCAAAAGGTCTTTGCAAGCTTGTAACATTAGGCTCGGGTAGTGGGCTCCAAAGGAAATGAAAGGATAAATAAACAAGAGAACATGGTTTCCTTAAAGCAAACACTAAGACTTAATCAAACTCCCACTTCCTTTCTCAACCATCACTCAAGATGTCAACCAATTAACAACCCTCAACCTTGCACAATTCTTATTTTTGCTTCTACAATGCAGTTCTCAAAAAAATTATTATTATCATTATTTTTTTTTTTGAAAATAATAAAAACAATTCAAATTGAGTTTAACTGCCTCTCTTATTCTTTTTGCTCATCTCACAACCCCCAAACTATTCTTTTAGTTCATTCATACAACTCTTCAAGTTCCTTGTGTTTGCATTAAGTCCAAAATTCTCCTAAAGGGTGTGATAATGTGTTTAGGGTAATTTGATTGGACAATTTTTAGTTTGCAAGAAAATAAAAAGCAATGAAAAATCTTTTAAGGCTCAAATGGGTGACTAGGGAAAGATTCATTCATGGGTCGGCTGGAAAGGCTCAAACATTCCGAAAAAAAAAATGCCTAAATCATTTCCTCAACAATGTCTATTCCTAGAATTTTGCCTCAAGCATTTCTCCACTAGGTTCTAGAATCCACCAACATTATCAAACTTTACCTAACCACATAAAATGAATCTAAGCATGCCAAAATAAATGAAAATGGTGGCTGAACCACTCAACAAACCTCAATCAAAATCCAGTCAATAAACAAAAACTTGAAGTAATGCTTAACATTTTTCAACAATAAAATCCCAACAACCCTAATCTCATCATTGATTTATACAATTCATCATTGGCATACACAACAAAACATAGAAATAAAATAAAATAAAAAGTTCAAATATTTTTAAATTTTTCCTACCCCCAAACTAAAGATGGCATTGCCCCCAATGTCACATTATGCACAAATTAGGAATAGAAAAACAAAATATGTAAAAGTACAAGATAGTTCCCTGATTAATCCGTGAAGTTGAAGTTGTTAGAGTAGATGCCCTAGAGCCAATCAATTATTGTAGAATTGACTTTTTGTAATAATGTTCATTAATCAATAAAAGACATTTTATTCTATATCGCGTAAATCATTATTATTGCAATATGTATTGATATATGTCCTTAGAATGGTAGAACCGTGATGAGGGTATCAAGTGTTTCAAATCTTGATAGTGAGAACCCTATGAGCACATATGGTGGCCATTCTAGAAACGTCCGTAACCCCAGTATTATTCTGAAGTAAGGGCACAAATAATAAGGTAAGGCTATCATAGTGTTGAACGACCCTATCAAAAAGCAGTGACTGATCTCACTTGTCAAGGTTGTTTGGTGACAACTTGGTGCAACACATGGGTGCTTGCTGTAGGCGATTACACCGCAGCAAGTTCACTGGACTGACCCACCAGAGGATTCCATATGGATGGTAACCCTAGGGTCTATGGAACAAATCCTCTAACGAATGGTGGTGCATGTGATCCTTAGACTTGAGATCACCAAAGCGCTTTGTTCACCGATTGGTGTAGTTTGACACTAGCCTAACGCAGTTCTTTTCAGTGCTGTCAATACAGTGGTGATTGGTTGCATCAAGGAGTGTATCAAGACTATGGTGGATTGACAGAGGATTCATCACTCCCGGGTATGGGAGAAAGTTATCTCACGGCGCAATTCAGTATATGGAAATGACGCTAAAACTGTGGCCACAGTGGGATTGAGTTGTTGCTCTATCCGAATTATAATACAGGTCATTGGTCTAGAAACTGAATACATAATATCAAGAGTAACCGAAGGTTGACACTATTTCTATGCCTTCGTCTCATCGAGATAACGTATGATGAAAGGAACGAATTGCATGGTAACCATATCATTGACAGGTAGCTACTTTGCTGAATCCGAATCTTTCGGGTGGCCATGATGCCTTGCTAGGGGCCAATCTTGGTCTGTATATTAGTGAGACGATTAATTGGTGTTAATCGCGATACTATACACTGTCGATATGATGAGGAGCCTATGGGTCACACACATAGAAGACAATTTAAGATCCAAGAAGAAAGAAGGGTGTTTTCGTCTTTTAAGGCGAAAGGGTATTTTGGTAATTTCACAGTGCAATTAAATTTGCTGAGTCCGTAGCCTTTATTTAATTTGTTAGAAAAATTAAATAAGTGAAATTACGTTTAAATGTGTGTTCGCACATATTTAAATATATATTATCATTATTGTTAAATGTTAATATATATATATATATATATATTAATTGATTTTAATTGAGATAATGATGAAAAATAAAAATATCAAATTGGGAGTGTTTGGCAACATGAGGCGTTTGGGTTGGAGCCCAAGCCTATTCCATATGGGATTAGGGCAAATTGATGTACTATAAAAAGAAAAATGTGTTAATTAAATGTGACAGAATTTTCTTTGAAAAACACACAGCCCCTTTCTTTCACTCCCACGGCCGTAACACCTTTTGGCCTAAAATCAATTCAATTGATTTGCTGTCTTCTTAATCTTGAAGCCAAAGAGGATCTAGCAAATCCCTCTTTGGTTCTTTTGAGATTTTCTTCGTGTGGACTACGTGGGTTCGATCCTACACTTGGATCGGTAGCAAAACATTCGTCGACAAAATTTGGAGGAGCCTCCAACGTGCGTTTGTTTTCTTTAAACTCAGATTTATTTTTCTGCAGATTTTATTTAATATGAATTGTAAAATTATGCCCTTGATCTTGGCTCATGTAAACGATCTCTATATTATATTTGTTTTGTTTCCGATGCGTATACAGGACTGTTTACTTATAGTGGTATCAGAGCCTAGGGTACTGAATTTTACAATTTTTATTTGGATGGTTGATAACATGTATTTGGTGATATAATGTTGCCTTATAAAATCTGCCTTAAATCATGTTTTTGAGAAATTGATTAATCAATTAATCTGATTTGTTGATGAACTACAAGTTTGATTTAATGCATGATGGATTTTTTGTTGAGATCAATGTGTTTGATTGATTGCAAAATCCGTTTAGAGTGTTTTTGGTTACTGTATGAACAAATCCGGAGCTACAGATTTGTGTACGCGTGCCGCGACGATATAAAGCATCGACGCAACGATCATCCTCTGGATGAGCGCTAGTGACGAAACCAGCGCTCGCCACAGCTATATAAAGCATCGCCGCGGCAATCGTCTTCTGGACAGCGTTGTACGAAAACAGCACTCGTCGCGGCGATCGTCTTTAGGATGGGTGATGTGCCAAATCGTCGCAGCGAAACATCAAGTAATCAACGCACGCCACGACGATCTAACTCATCGCCGCAGCGAGTGCACTTCCGAGTGTGCAGGGGCCAAAATGTAAAGTTTTGAAAATTTTGGACCAAACATAGTTCTGCAAATTGTTAGGGGGTAAATTAATTAACCCACAAATTTCAAAAATTGATTGTTTTTTAAATGTATGCTTTGTACTTGTTTGTATCTTGCATGGTGCCTGGTACATGAGCCTTAGACCTAAGGGTGAATGTTTTAAAATATTTTGGGTATGTATAGTTGTATTATTTATTAAATAGGGCCTACGTGTCCTGCCTTTCTCCTCTTCTCGATGTACATTCTCTTCTCATCTAATTCCCCTCGAATGTAAATCGAGGTTTCTAAATTTATTGATGTAAAGAATTTGTAAAATTATTTATTGTAAATTTAGAACGATATTATTTTGTAATGTACTTGAAGACGGAGCAAAGGACGAGGCAACCATACTTGAAGACTCAAGATGTTTATTACAGGAACCCTAAGTGACCCACCGATTCTGCTAGGCTCCAGGAAATCGGTTTTAGTTGGGCCTTGTGCTAGCACGTTTTAATATTTTGTTTAGAATGCATGATAAGGTTGAATGTTCAATAACATGCCAAACAATGTCATTCTAACAAAGATAATAATCTGGTGAGACATTAAATAAGAAACCCTCAATCAAAGTATATTAAGTCACGAAAGCCTTCCATCACCATGGTTTTAATCAAACCACTATTCGTCGAAACCTTGTTCGCCAAAGCGAAGGGTACACTTCTACTAGTGGGAGGTTAAAATGCATTGGAGTTTTCCTTAATGGTGATGGGTCGACTTAAAATGACGGTTTTGCTTGTTCGCCAACGTGAAGGTTGATAAACATGCGTCATTGGCATAGTAGAGCAGTACACATATTGTATGTACGTGGTGACATATAGTGTCCACTCTGTTGATACTAAGAATCACATGAGGATGATGGCATGTAGTGTCCATTGGATTGTGCGATTGGCTTGTTGGCTTTCTCACACTTGAGGTTGATAGTAGGAGCTATCAACTGGTGTGGATTAAGTTTGTTGGCCTACCTAATCAACTCATTTTGGCTTGTTCACCAAAGCGAAGGTTTGAAATGGGCATAATGGGATCTCGGTCCACTAGGAAAGCCAACGGGCTTTCCCGAGTTAATGGTGAGGGCTATTGACTTGAGTAAAATAGTGGGAGCTTCATTTAATAAAAGACCATATTAAACAATAATAACGAACATGGTAATAATAGTTATTTTTTTGCACTTGTAGATTCACTTAAAATTGAGCAAAATGATCCCAACATCGCTACGACAAATCATCGAACTGGGAGAGAAATGGAATGGTCAATATTTCGTTGACTAGTATAGAAGTATAAACAATATACTTCAGTCAAGCAATAGATTATACACCATTGAGCAAGCTCTATCACCAGAGCCTTCTGATAGTTCTATCCATGAGATTGGGTATGTATATGTGAAGCATACACATGATGCAAAAGCATTAATGACTAGATCCATTGTGCTTGCATCAATGGAACCATTACTGCGACAGCAGTGCCACAAAATGGATTTAGCTTCTATTCTTTATTTTCTTCAAAGAAATGAGAAGCATATGGTGTCTCGGTCGTTATTCAGATGTAGGATGGAAGAGGGTTGGTGTGCTGTCGTAGGCAACCAAGATTAAAAACCTTCCTAACCCAACTATTGAACTGTAAATAGGGTAAGCAAGGGTCGATCCCACGAAGAGTGTCTAGCCGAATTTTTGATGATGTGAATAAGGCTGGGGGGTTTTGAGTAAAATAGAAAACAATCTTAGCAAAAATCAAAACAAAAACAATTCAAATCGAAATCAATTAATATAACGAAACTTGGTCTCCGTCAATATCCACCATCGGAATCTCACAACTGATCATTGATGCAAAAATAATCAATTCATACATTGAATATTCACCGTTGGAACTATTTTCCTATCTCTCCTTAATTTTAATTAATTAGGAAACAAACGCTCTTAATTAATCTTACCACTAAACAGCCCTAGACAAGCGCTCAAGATTTAATCTAGTGGCAGCCTTAAGAATTAGAGAGATCGATGAAGCTAAACAACACAAACACAAGCGGTTGTATTTAATTTAGTTGAATGTTCTTCATAAGGTTATTAATTCCTGACGCAGCAAATTACTAACCCTAATTGCTTCACAAGTTGGAGGGATCAAACAATTACGGATTTGATATCAAACTTAGCGGTAGATTTCAACAAATAATACACTAGTAGGCCTCCTAGTAATTAAATGCATCAATCATGAAAATATGCACAGAATAACATTCAATACTCAAACACAAAAAATTGAACACTAAAATAACATAGATTAGATCTCACAGTTGGTTGATTCTGAGGTCTCCGTTTCCGACGACCAAGTTACAAAAGTTTTAGCCGCTCATGGCCATCAACCAAAACTCAAAAAGAAAGAAAAATTCCAGAGAAGAGAAGAGAGAGGCATCGTCCCTCCAAACCTAATCTGATCTCTTTAGCAAAAATCCAGATTTAAGTGTTTGAATCCCACTCAATCTCCTAAAAGAAATATTCTCCTATCCTAAAATAACATTAATCCTAATTTAATTCTAATTGGAACTAAAATAAAATAGAGTCCTAATAAAATAGGAAAGTGGTGTTTCCAGCTGTAATTTTCGTGCAGCATGTATGTCTTCAAAACGTGCAATAATAGAGTGACTTGCATAACAAGTGAGAACGCTCCAGGACATCGGCAATGCAGGTGCGTCAACTTCAAGCTCGATTACAACCTTTATTCAGCCAGTATCTCTAAAAACTAAAAAGATGAAAGTTGTAGATATCTTTCTTAGCGTTCCACAGAATTTTGAATCATCTCAACCGGAGCTCGGATGAGAGAATTATGCCCAGAATACGAAGCAGTGGCGAAACTGTCCGAATTCCCCTAATTAATTCCGTTTTTCAATTAACACCTCCATTTGCTTCCTAAACCAAAATAAAGTAATAATGAGTACAATTAGGAAAAAAATACATATAAAAGACTAAACATTAAGGGGGTTAAATATGACATTTTGCATTCCCATCAAGGGTACCAAAATTGGCGATCATATACTCAAGTGGACCGGGTATGTGAATAAGCTTGAGATTTTGGGATGTGGACTTAATGAAGGTTTAATGATAAACCTAATATTACAATCTTTGCCAGATTCTTATTCTCAATTTGTCTATGACTTTATTGAAGAAGATAAGAAGAATACCCTTTCCGAGCTTCTGGATTTGTTGAAGACTACTAAGTCAGGCATGAAAATGTCGGAAACATTGACATTGGTTGAAGCTAGCTCAAGTGAAAAGGAAAGGGCTCAGAAGTCAATGGAAAGAATTGTTGCAGAAAGGAAAGGCGTTTGTCCTCACTGTGGGAATCCCAACCACTGGAGGAAACATTGCAAGGCCTTGCTAGCAAAAGGGAAGAAGAATGTTACTTCTTCGTCAGGTACGTTATTGAGATTAACTTCTCCTGTAAACATCTAGTTAACACAAGATGTGGTACTCACATTTGATTGATGTGCTGGAACTACAGTAGAGTAGATTGCTCGCCGTGAGAGAGGTGGACCTACCAGTTGGAAATGAAACACGTGCTATTGCATTTGCTGTAGGATCTTATCATCTGATTTAGCCGATGGACTTGTTTCTTAGAACTTGTGGATTATTATGGTTTTTCTTTGGTTTCTAGAAATTATATTTCTGTGTGTCCACATAGGACAAATGAGAATATTAGTTTACTAATGGATTGTTGTCCTTGAGTATAAATAATATTCTTTATGGAATTGTTTCATAATAATATGTTCTTAAGAAAGACAACAAGGATAATCTCAAAATGACTACAATGCTAACTTTGGCAAGTTGAGCTAGACATACCTAAAAGAATGTGGGATAGTATCACAACTTACCCCTCCTTATACACCCCAACACAAAGGAGTGTTGGAAATGAGGAACAAGACCTTACTTGATATGGTTAGGTCCATGATGAGTTTTAGTGATTTACCTGCATTATTCAGGGGTTATGCCTTAGAGACTGCGACTCACGTTGTGAATCATGTGCCGTCAAAGTCTGTAGATAAGACTCTATATGAGCTATGGAGTGGGCGAAAGCCCAACTTGTCTTATCTAAGGATTTGGGGTTGCGAAGCTTATGTTAAGAAATTGACTTTGAACAAGCTAGGCTCAAAATCCTGTAAATGTATATTTGTGGGGTATCCAAATGAGACCAAAGGAGACTATTTCTACCACCCAGAAGGCGCAAAATTTTTGTTGCTCGATCTGGTGTCTACCTAAAAAAGGAATATTTTCTAAGAAGTACTAGTAGGAGAAAAGTAGAACTCGATGAAGTTCTAGAACAACAAGATATACTAGACGAAGGACGAGATGATGTGCCACAAGAAGTGGTTGAAACATCATGAGGAGGTTACTCCACAACTTGTGGATTAAAGTGAACCACCTCAGGTAGCACAGGAGCTACGTAGATCTGGGAGAGTACGCCATGAGCCCGAGAGATATGGTTATCTCGTGACTCAACATGGTGACGTACTGGTCTACCAAGACGATGAACCCAGAACCTACGAAGATGCTATATCGGATCCATATTCCGTTAAATGGCTTGAAGCCATGAAATCTGAGATGGACTCCATGTACCAGAACCAAGTGTAGTCTTTGGTGGAACCACCTGAAGGGGTAAAACCCATAGGGTGTAAATGGGTCTTCAAGAAGAAGACTGACATGGATGGCAACGTTCATACTTATAAAGCACAGTGGTTGCCAAAGGTTTCAAACAAATTCATGGCATTGACTATGAAGAAACCTTTTCGCCAGTTGCCATGATTAAATCCATCTGGATTATGCTTGCAATTGTTGCATATCATGACTATGAGTTTTGGCAAATGGATGTCAAAACTGCTTTCCTGAACGGAAACCTTGAGAAGGATGTGTATATGACACAACCTGATGGTTTTGTTCTTGATAGTCAAGCTAATAAGGTATGTAAGTAGCAGAGATCCATTTATGGACTCAAGCAAGCTTCAAAGAGTTGGAACATTCATTTTGATGAAGCCGTAAAGAATTCAGTTTTATCAAGAACGAAGATGAGCCCTGTGTTCACAAGAAAGTGAGTGGGAGCACAGTAGCATTCCTAGTGTTGTATGTCGATGACATACTTCTGATCGGGAATGATATACCAAACTTGCAGTCGATAAAGACTTGGTTATCCAAGTGTTTCTCCATGAAGGACTAACGGAAGCAGCCTACATCCTTGGAATAAAGATCTATCGTGATAGATCGTGTAGGTTGCTCAAACTAAGTCAGAGTACATAGACAAGGTGCTGAACGCATTCAATATAAAAAAAATCCAAGAAGAGATTTCTTCTGATGGCATATGTCGTCTATCTCTGTAAGGATATGTGTCTTTAACCACACAATGAGAGAGATAGAATGAAGAGGATCCCACATGCTTTAGCAAGTGGATCCATCTTGTATGCTGAGATTGATATCTAATGTGTATTCAGCACTTGTAGTGGATATCAATCAAGCTCAAGTGAGCAATATGTTATGTACTTAGATTGATGTCTTATGTGCATTCAGCACTAGTAGAAGATATCAACTAAATCCAAGTGAATGACACTGGGTGAGTGTCAATGGACATTCTTAAGTACTTGAAAAGGGCTTAAGAATATATATTCTTGGATTATGGAGGAAAGATAACCTCACTATAAGAGAATACAGAGACGCTATTTCCAAATGGGAAAGGGATGATTATAGTTCGCAATTTGGGATTACACATTTTGTCTCAATATAATTGCAGTGAGCTACAAGAGCTCAAATTGGTGTACTGCAGTGGATTCTGCATTTAATGCTAAGTATATCGCATTATTTAATGTAGCCATGTAGGCGGTTTCGACCAAGAAGTTCATTACTGAACTTGATTGATTTTAAGCATTGCCAATCCAATATAGTTGTACTGCGATAACAATGGAGCCATTGTTGTGGCTGAGAAATCACAGTCTCACTAGTAATCCAAAGACTTACTTAGTTGATTCAATCTGATCTGCAGGCTCGATAAGAAAGGGATTGTGCAGATTTGTAGAATACCAACCAACCCACTATTAAAGTTTTTGTTGTAGCAGAAGCATGATGGGCACTTGGGTCATTCAATGTTGAGTGCATGAATGACTGGCTATAGTGCAAGCACTTGGGCCATTCAGTGTTGAGTGCATGAATGATTGGCTATAGTGCAAGTGGGAGATTGTTAGAGTAGATGCCCTAGAGCCAATCAATTATTGTAAAATTGACTTTTTGTTATAATGTTCATTAATCAATAAAAGGCATTTTATTCTATATCGCGTAAATCATTATTATTGCAATATGTATTGATATATGTCCTTAGAATGGTAGAACAGTGATGAGGGTATCAAGTGTTTCAAATCTTGATAGTGAGAACCCTGTGAGCACATATGGTGGCCATTCTAGAAACATCCGTAGCCCCAATATTATTATGAAGTAAGGGCACAGATAATACAGTAAGGCTATCATAGTGTTGAACGACCCTGTCGAAAGGTAATGAGTGATCTCACTTGTCAAGGTTGTTTGGTGACAACCTAGTGTAACACATGGGTGCTTACTATAGGCGATTACACCGTAGCAAGTTCACTGGAGTGACCCACCAGAGGATTCCATATGGATGGTAACCCTAGTGTCTATGTAATAAATCCTCTAACGAATGGTGGTGCATGTGATCCTTAGACTTGAGATCACCGGAGCGTCTTGTGCACCAATTGGTGTAGTTTGACACTACCCTAACGTAGTTCTTTTCAGAGGTGTCAATACGGTGGTGATTGGCTGCATCAAGGAGTGTATCAAGACTATGGTGGATTGACAGAGGATTCATCACTCCCGGGTACGGGAGAAAGTTATCTCACGGCGCAATTCAGTAAATGGCAATGACACTAAAACTGTGGCCACAGTGGGATTTAGTTGTTGCTCTATTCGAATTATAATACAGGTCATTGGTCTAGAAACTGAATACATAATATCAAGAGTAACCGAAGGTTGACACTATTTCTATGCCTTCGTCTCATCGAGATAACGTATGATGAAAGGAACGAATTGCATGGTAACCATATCGTTGACAGGTAACTACTTTGCTGAATCCGAATCTTTCGGGTGGCTATGATGCCTTGCTAGGAGCCAATGTTGGTCTGTGTATTAGTGAGAGGATTAATTGATGTTAATCACGATACTATACACTGCCAATATGATGAGGAGCCTATGGGTCACACACATAGAAGACAATTTAAGATCCAAGAAGAAAAAATGGCGTTTTCGTCTTTTAAGGCGAATGGGTATTTTGGTAATTTCACAGTGCAATTAAATTTGCTGAGTTCGTAGCCTTTATTTAATTTGTTAGAAAAATTAAATAAGTGAAATTACGTTTAAATGTGTATTCGCACATATTTAAATATATATTATCATTATTGTTAAATGTTAATGAATATATAAATATATATATATATTAATTGATTTTAATTGAGATAATGATGAAAAATAAAAATATCAAATTGGGAGTGTTTGGCAACATGAGGCATTTGGGTTGGAGCCCAAGCCTATTCCATATGGGATTAGGGCAAATTGATGTACTATAAAAAGAAAAATGTGTTAATTAAATGTGACATAATTTTTCTTTGAAAAACGCACAGCCCCTCTCTTTCACTCCCACAGCAGTAACACCTTTTGGCCTAAAATCAATTCAATTGATTTGTTGTCTTCTTAATCTTGAAGCCAAAGAGGATCTAGCAAATCCCTCTTTGGTTCTTTTGAGATTGTCTTCGTGTGGACTACGTGGGTTCGATCCTACAATTGGATCGGTAGCAAAACATTCGTCGACAAATTTGGAGGAGCCTTCAACGTGCATTTGTTTTCCTTAAACTTAGATTTATTTTTCTGCAGATTTTATTTAATATGAATTGTAAAATTATACCCTTGATCTTGGCTCATGTAAACGATCTCTATATTATATTTGTTTTGTTTCCGCTGTGTATATGGGACCTTTTACTTACAGAGATATCGCTCAACAATGTAAACACCTGGTCCTTGACTTTTTCATCATGAAAATCTGTAAAAACAATTGAAAACTGTGGTGTCTACTATGTTAGAAAAATTCACGAACTACTATGGAAATATTATAACCCTAATCTGGTCTTTGCAACTAAAAAGTTCAACAAAAAATTTAAAAACAAACCACAAACAAATCAAAAATCAGTTCAAAGTTCCACAATACCCAACAATAAACCAAAATGAAAACAAACAAAAACAAAGTACAAAACAGGTGTTCCGGCTCATTTGTCGACCTCCTTGTCTCCCTCGGTGTCGTCTTCTTCTGACTCGGAGCCCATCCACTCATCTGAATCCCAATCTTCCCATTGGAATGCTGAAGTATCAATATCCAGCTTCTGGCAGTAGCTTTGTTGCAAATTATAGATCATTCGGGTCTGTTCTGCTAGCCATTCCTAACGTTTTGACATACGTCTCATCTGACCCATCATCTGCTGCATCATTTCCTTCATAGTAGTTGTGGAACTAGATGATGTGGCAGCTCCCTGTGTGGTTCTTTTTCGTTTTGTCTTTACGCTAGGTTGCTCATCGTCTGGACGTTCAAGGTGCTTGTGATAGCAGTCTGAGTCAAGGATTGGGGCAGCATGGATAAGTGGCTCATCATCATGTACCTCGATTCCTGCTTTAGTGCACAAAGCTGAAATGAAATGTGGGAACGGGTAACTTCCTCACCCTGGTTTGGCTGCATGCCGAATGTTGGTCAGGATAATTTTTTCCACATCCATATTCTTTCCCATGGCAATAGAATAAAGTAGTAATGCCTTCTCATACGTCACCGGGCTATAGTGGGTTTCTGACATCATCCTCGCACAAATAAAATACTGCCACAACCGAGCCACCGGCGTCAAGTTAGTTCCCTTGATGCTCTTTTTACCCTTTTTTGAAACCTCCCAAGTGGTGTTCGGTTTTGCTATAGCCTAAAGGATTACCTCATCCCTTTTTTGTGTCTTCCTGAATTCCTCATACTCATCACGGTAAATGTTAGGCAATTTTTAAAATTCATTGATAACCTTCGCAATCAATGCCATGTCATTACCCTTCACAAACACAGTATTAGATGCACAATCCGGGAGGTTGGCATAAAATTCTCTCACAAGCGACTCTACCACCGCTTGTGCAAGTGCACTCATAAACAGTCCCCAACATCTCCCCTTGACTCCAATCCATAGCTTGGCTCGCGATTAATCCACGCTCAAGGATAAATCCTTTATCTTTCCTTTGGGCTGCCCCTTCATAGCGTTTCCAGGCCTTATCACTCACAAATCGGTTGTCCACCTTCTTTCCTTTTCCTTTTCCCTTGGACAACACTGTGAGCGGCATTTTTCTAAACCCGCAATCAACTCACAAATTCAACTTAAATACTCAACTCAACTCGCCCTATGACAAACACAATCAACCCTATAGTAAAACACACTTCCAAAAATTTGTACTTAACCCCCAAACTACGATTTTTCCGCAATCAACCAAATACTCCAAAAATCAAAATCAAAATCAAAATCCACACTCCTCAATATCACACAATGCAAAATCAACACTTCTTCCAACACAAAATTAACGCACAAAATCACCAAACTTCACAACTCAACCACAATCAATATTTTCAGATCCACAATTCTAAACGCGAAAAATTTCGATTAAAAGCTTAGGGAACTTGAAATCTTACCAAAACAATGGAGTACTCGCCACCGATTTAGCCAAAAGTTACCTAGATTGCAAAACCCCCAATTTCTTGAACCCAAAAATTCCTTCAATTTTTTGCAAAGATCTTGGTTAGATCGAGTTGTGTTTGTGTTTGGGACGGTTTAGGAGTGAGAAGAAGTAATGGAAATTCACTGGAAAGGATCGAGATTGAAAGTGAAAAAACATTCTCTCAAATGTGTTTGAAGGGTGGCGTGAAAAATGAAGAAAATAAAGTGGGTATTTATATAAAGCAGACTTCGCCATGGCGAAGTTCAACAGGTCGAATCTAGGGTTTTTTTAAAAACTCAGTTGATGCCGAGGCGAAGACAAATTCTTCACTGCGGCAAAAAATTATAGTACCGACTCACCCCGGCGAAGAATTTCTTTGCCGCGGCAAAATTGCTCTTTATGATTTTTGCCCAACTTTCTTTGCCGCGATGAAACAAAATGCTTCGCTGCAGCAAAAAATTACAGAGATGCACCGCCTTGGCGAAAAAGATACTTCACAGCGGCGAAGTCTGGGACTTTTTGAATTCCAATTTTTCACAAATTTGTTTCGCCACGGCGAAAACTAGACAATTCCGTTTTCCGCCTTGATTCGATAACTCACCTTAAACACCCAAAAACACACAAATTAGACTTCATCTAAAATTATAAGAAAACTAAACAATTAAAAATAACAACAACAACTGAAAACACTTGGGTTGCCTCCCAAGGAGCGCTTATTTATAGTCGGAAAGCTCGACTCTTTTAAGTTCTCATGTCAATCCGGACTGTCTAAATACATCAACTCCCGAGCATTGTCCTTGCACCGAAGTTTCAATTGTTGATATTTTTGTCACCTAGGGCTCTTGTTGAGAGCTTAACCACCCATTTCCATTCCTTGGTCATCCTTCTCATGGCTTGAACACTCTTACCAACAACTTTCAGTTTTCTTGATTTTTCTTCTGGTTGTTTAAGTGGAGGAATCCATCCCTTGTGAGGATACATGCTCAGTGGTGGCCTATCTTGGAATGGTGAAAAGCTCTCTGGGTTGTGGTCTTCCTCCTTGGTTCGCCTTGACTTGACCGTGCATCCTTTAATTGACGAATGAGGATCATCAAGTTGGGACGTTTCAATTGCGGATTGACCCACCGAATCAATTTTGAAACATGACTCTCGCTTTGGTGGAGCTTTAAGAGATTCAAGGACATTGAATGTCACTTGTAATGACTGCTTTACACGATGATACTTGTAGAAATATATCAAGTAGAATATATGTATAGTAGCAAAAGTAAATGGGCCCAAAGTTTTCTTTTATTACATATAAACATTATTTATACAAAACAGAGTATCATTTACAAAATGGTATTAAAAGCGATGGGAGTCGACTATTACTCTTCGCTTGCCGACGCCCATCCAACTGCGTTCTCACCTAGATCCTGCAACCACAAAGAAAAACAACGGGGTGAGCACGAAATAATGCTCAGTAAGTAAATCCTCTACTCGACTGTCCCCGTAACTCTCTCTAATTCTTTCCTTACAATTTTCATCCCTCACATAGCTTTCTTTACTTAACTTTTGCTATATGTCACGGCCTCATCTTACCAGAGGCACGGCTGGGTGGAGTTCACATAGCACCATCCCACTCTTCGTGACTTTCGGGTGGAGATCACAAAGCACCAACCCATTTTTCACAACTTTCGGGTGGAGATCACAAAGCACCAACCCATTCTCATACCTATCGGGTGGAGATCACAAAGCACCAACCCGTTCTTTGTGCTCTTCTCATTCTCTCTACTCTTAGAGTATTTCATTCACACAGTCCTCTACTCTTTCTCAAACTAGATTCATAGTGTAGCCTAATGCTTAGAGTAGGTTAGTCACAAAGTTCTCTACTCTTTCTCAAACTACTTCTCAAATGCACAATTAATGCATATGGATGGTTCATGCTCATTAATGCACTTAGGAAATGCCATTATGCAATGTAGCAAAAATGAAGGTTCACAACTCATGCTCACACTTCTCTTAGGCATTTCATCAAACAACTAGTGTGCATACCTACACTCCACTTTATTTATAAATCTATCCCTCTCTTGAACCATCCAAATAGGAGAAAACTCCCTCACCAAGCTATAATCCCTGCCATAACTTAACACTTCCAAAGAGATTTCTCAATCTCCTCCAATTTCATCACAAACTACATTCTCATCACACATCACGCTTCTCAATTGAAGTGTACTTAACAACCACAAAATAACTACTCATCTCAACCCAAGTTCTCAATAACATAACATATATCATGCATAAATAAATCTCTACACAAAGGATTTCTCAAATATCAACTCGGATTGGGATTTACTTACCTTGTGATGGTGTGATTCCACTAACACTTCTCTTTTCCTTAGTAACTTGTCCCTTCTCTACAACTTTAAACAATAAAACCATAAGACTTCAATGTACAAATATATATGCAAAACTTCATATCTAAAGCAAGAATCCTTACCGTAGGATGCCTTAGATTAATTCTCTACCAAGATCCAACTAAAAACTCTCAAAAATCCTTGAAAAATTGAAGGAAGAATTGAGAGGAAATAGAGAATGGAAGAGGCGGTGGAAGAAGAGTGAATGAAGGGTTTACTAAATTTAACCCCTTTTTAACTCAAATTATCTTCATTCATTCCCATTTTACCCTTGCTCTTCCTTGGGAATTCCATCATTGTCCTTTAAATCATTACAATCACACTCCCACTCTAGCATATTCTTCATAAAATTCTCTTGCATTTTACTCCCCACTTTTCCTGCTAATTAAGGGTAGAAAGGTCATTTTGCCCCTATGGAAGAATTCTCTAGAATCTCAATACACATTTTTTTTAAGCCCTTCGCCGCGGCAAAGAATCTTTCTTCGCCCCAGCGAAAACTGACAGAACCTACACCATAGGTTGCAGGACTTCATCGCCGGGGCGAAGAAGAAGTCTGTAACACAAAAATTCGCCAAGTCTTTTACAAATTTCAGGGCAACCACTCAACCAACTCACAATATCCATTCAACCAAGGACCAACCAAACAATATTAACAATATAACAACTCAATTAAGAGCAAAACAATAAAGATTCAAGCAATGCAACGTAAATTAGCTACATACCTCAAGTGGGGTGTTACATCACTTCCTCATCTTGCATCCTCATGATCAACTTCCCTTCTTGAACATCAATTAACGCTCTTCCGGTTGCCAGGAATGGTCATCCCAAGATGAGAGGAATCTCATTATCTTCTTCCATATCCAACACAAAGAAATCTACCGGAAAAATAAATTTGTCCACCTTGACAAGCACATCTTCAACGATGCCCCATAGGATGCTTTATGGATCTATCTGTAAGCTGCAAGCATATGGCTGTTGGCTTCACTTCACCAATTCCTAATTTCCTAAAAATAGAAAAGGGCATAAGATTTATGCTTGCACCTAAAGTAATATCTCCTATAATGCAAGGAATAGTAAAACACCCTAGAGCTTTGAGTTTCGGGGGTAGCTTCTTCTGGAGAATGGCACTGCACTCCTCCATAAGCATCACTATTTCCTTATCCTCTAACTTCCTTTTGTTTGATAAGATCTCCTTGAGAAATTTCGCGTAGCTCGGCGTCTGTTGCAATGCATCTGCAAAAGGAATGTTAATATGAAGTTTTTTAAATACATCAAGAAATTTAATGAACTGCTTATCCTGTTTTTCTTTTATGAGCCTCTGAGGAAAAGGCACGGGTGGAGTGTGATGTGCCAATTCTGCTGGTATCTCAGGAAATGGCAATTTCTCATTCTTCTCTTTTGCATCTCTTCCCGCTTCCACTCATCTTCCCTAGGACTAGGTGGTTTCTCTTCAGCAATGATTTCTTCATCAACTTTCTCATCAGATTCTTCATTTTTCCTTGATGGGGTTTTCTCTTTCCTTGATTGTTCCACCTCTTCCAAGTTTATCCCACTTCTCAAGGTTATTGCGTTCACTTGCTCTCGTGGGTTAGTCACTGTGTTGCTTGGTAAAGACCCCTGTGGTCTCTCATTTAGCTTTTCAGCTAACTGCCTCATCTGTACCTCCAAGTTATGAATGGACGCCCCTTGATTTCTGAAATTAGTTCTTGTCTCATTCATAAAACCTGTGGTCTCTTGCATAAACTTCCCCCAAACATGTCCTCCAATTTTGTCACTCTTGGGTCTCCTTGTTGGTTGCTTACCCCTGTTTGGTTGTTTGGCAATGCCCTTTGATTCCATTGATTTTTTTGCTGATTCTGTTGGTTTTGATTGCCCTAAGACAGGTTCGGGTGATTCCTCCAACCAGGATTATATGTGTTGGAATACGGATTGTTCGATTGCCTTTGATTTCCAGCCAAGTAGTTAACCTGCTCTGATAACGACGATGTTGAGGCAAACGTGTTCCCCACTTGACAATCACTACTCATGTGATTACCTACACAAAAATCACAAGTTATTTGAAGAGCTTGAATGGAATTTCCTGCATACTTCCCAACTGTTTCTGAAGTGCTGTCAATTGGGCTGAAATGGCTATATATGCATCAACTTCATGAAGACCCATGGATTTCTTCGGTTGCACCCTCTCATTAGGTCTTTGATAATTGTTGCTTGCCAGAACCTCAAGCAACTCATGACCTTCTTCCGAAGTCTTATTCTGTAGTGCTCCTCCTGAGGTTGTATCCACTATAGTTTGCACATTCACCATTAATCCATTATAAAATGTTTAGACTTGCATCCAAACTAGCAACCCATGATGTGGACACCTTCTTAGTAATTCTTTGTATCTCTCCCAAGCCTCATACAATGATTCTGACTCTTCTTGAATGAATGACGTGATGTCATTTCTTAATTTTGCCGACTTTGCTAGAGGAAAGAATTTGATCAGGAACTTCTGTGCTAAATTATTCCATGTGGTGATTGTTCCTGATGGTAGTGCTAGTAACCATCCCTTAGCTTTATCCTTCAATGAAAATGGGAATAGTCTCAATCTGATTGCATCATTTGACACTCCGTTTGACTTGAAAGTATCACAAATCTCTAAAAAATTTGCAATATGTAGATTTGGATCTTCCTACAAATCACCCCTAAACTGAACCGACTGTTGGATCATTTTGATGATTGTCGGCTTTATCTCGAAGTTGTTGGCTTGTACCGCTGGTCTAGTAATACTCGACCCACTACTTTCAACTGTGGAAATAGAGAATTCCCTCAATGTTCTATTCTCTGCCATCTCTACAACTATTACTTCTAGTTCAACTGTAGCTTCTCTTTCTCTTCTTTCTCTGTTCAGTCTTTGCGGTTCTTTCAATCTCAGGATCAACAGGAACCATTGGCTGATGTCTTGCTCTTCGCATAAACTACATAGAAAAATAGAAAGAGTGAAATCACATCAAACAAAGAAAAAATAACTTAAATTAAACAAACAACAATTAAGTAAAAATAACACTCCAATCTAGCTAACACAAGAAAATTTTAATGTTAACACAAAACTCAATCCCCTGCAACGGCGCCAAAAACTTGATGCATTGTAACTACAACATGCATAAATAGCAAGTGCACTAGTCGCACAAAGTAATAAAGTGATGAGTGAGTATCGTTCCCAAGAGGATTGGTTGCTAAGCACTAAATTTTCTACTGTTTTCAAGTTGGAGCAATTGAAATTGTTTGGATTAATGGGAGAAAATTAAACTTAAAACTAAAACAGAAAATTCTAAATATTCAAAACTAAATTATGAAAGCTAGATTAAAACAAGGTAATATCAATTTAAAACAACGGGTAGGGTTTTGATTTCATTCGGACTCTATGGATTAAACCTACAAATTATGCTATTTCCATATTCACAAGCATTGATTGTAAATCGAATTCTCTAAATTGTAAACATACCTTCTCAGGCTATGTTTTCCTACTTTTCCCTATTAAACTTCTGCACCCAACGAATTGAAGATTAATAGTTCTAAACTCATTAAGCACCTAGAATCCTAAATTGATTTCATTGATTCTTAAATCTATCTCTAGCATTTAATACTACAATGGTGACTACCCAAGAAGCTTAACATGACTCATTTCTCAATCTCATCATGTTCATCAATTAAAAACAATAAATCCAGAATAATCACACAATCTTTGCACTAGCATATGAAAATAATAAAAATCAATTGCTTAATCCATGAGAATCCGAACTACATCAAAACCCTAACCCAAAATGGGTTAGTTCATAGGTAAATCAATACAATAAGCAAGAAAAACGATAAGCACAAAGTTCAACATAATAAAAATGAGAGAAAAGACAAGAGATCTCCCCTAGTTGCAAAATCCACCAGAGTTAATCCCAATTCTTCTCACTTTTTCAACACAAATTCGTCAAATCTAAAACTAAGAAGATGAAAAAGCTACTCTAGACTAAGTAAAACACGAATCCCTCTCAAAATGGTAAAGTTTCGCTTTTATACCTTGCCCAAAAACCTAAAACTTTGCCTAAAATTGAAACTGTGCGGTTTAAAGAAACTGAAAATTGCAGACTTCGCTGCGGCGAAGAAGAAATCTCGCCGTGGCGACGAAGTGAAATGGATTCTCGTGCGTGACTCATTTCGCACCTCCATGAAGAATTATAAAATTATAGAATTGCCCTCTGCTTGCTTCTTTGCTTGAAT
Organism: Pistacia atlantica; assembly: GCA_026229545.1. Taxonomy (NCBI): domain Eukaryota; kingdom Viridiplantae; phylum Streptophyta; class Magnoliopsida; order Sapindales; family Anacardiaceae; genus Pistacia; species Pistacia atlantica. The sequence goes on from JAPEIT010000014.1 coordinate 18,491,411, forward strand.
CTTCAATCTTCGGTGTTCTCCCATGGGAACAAGCTTCATAGTGCTTCACTCTGCTTCAAAACTCTCCCAAATCCTAAGATCTGCTTACTTCTGAGTCCATAAACTCCAATTCACTCATTATTTGCTCAAAATGTATATTTTAGCCTGAAACACGAAATGTAAAGAAATAAGTAGCAATTCAAGCATAAATGAACTAAGAAGTATCTAAAATCCAGCCTAAAGGCCTAACAAAAATAGCATAAATCTTAGATTATCAGTATCCGTTTTGGATAATATAGGGTATCACTTTGAAATATCTAATGGATTGTTGTCCTTTAGTTTGAATGGTATTCTATTTGGAATTGCAAGGTTATATAATGGATTATATGTTCTTGATTTAAACAATAAAGATATTCTCAATATTGAAACCAAGAAAGCTAAACATAGCGATCAAAACCACACATATCTCTGACATTGTAGATTGTGTCATGTTAATAAGATTCGCATTGTAAAACTTCAAAGGGATGGAGTTTTGGACCCTTTTGACTTTCAGTCATTTAAGGTATGCAAGTCATGCCTGTTAGGCAAGATGACCAAGTCTCCTTTCACAAGACAAGGTGAAAAGGCTACTGAGCAAAAGGTATCATCCATAGTGATGTATGTGGTCCACTAACAGTTGATGCCAGAGGTGGATATTCATACTTCATCACATTTACTGATGATTTTAGTAGATATGGTTATGTCTACCTTATGAGACATAAATCTGAAGGCTTTGATAAATTCAAGGAATTCAGGAATGAAGTATAGAATATGTTGGGCAAAAGTATTAAAGCTCTTCGGTCAGATCGAGAAGGTGAATACTTAAGCTTAGGGTTTTTAGAGTACCTGAAGGAATGTACAATAGTATCACAACTCACCCCTCCTTATACTCCCCAACATACTGGAGTGTCTGAAAGGAGGAACAGGACCTTACTTGACATGGTTAGGCCCATGATAAGTTTTAGTGATTTACCTGCATTGTTCGGGGTTATGCCCTAGAGACTGCGACTCACGTTTTGAACCATGTGCCATCAAAGTCTATAGATAAGACTCCATATAAGCTATGGAGTGGGCGAAAGCCTAACTTGTCTTATCTAAGGATTTGGGGTTGTGAAGCTCATGTTAAGAAATTGACTTCGAACAAGCTGGGTCCAAAATCCTGTAAATGCATATTTGTGGGGTATCCAAAGGAGACCAAAGGATACTATTTCTACCACCCAGAAGAGCGCAAAATTTTTGTTGCTCGATCTGGTGTCTACCTAAAAAAGGAATATTTTCTAAGAAGTACTAGTGGGAGAAAAGTAGAACTCGATGAAGTTATAGAACCACAAGATATACTAGACGAAGGACGGGGTGATGTGCCACAAGAAGTGGTTGAACATCATGAGGAGGTTACTCCACAACTTGTGGATCAAAGTGAACCACCTCAGGTAGCACCGTAGATCTGGGAGAGTACGCCATGAGCCCGAGAGATATGGTTATCTCGTGACTCAACATGGTGACGTACTGGTCTATCAAGACGATGAACCCAGAACCTACGAAGATGCTATATCGGATCCATATTCCGTTAAATGGCTTGAAGCCATGAAATCTGAGATGGACTCCATGTACCAGAACCAAGTGTAGTCTCTGGTGGAATCACCTGAAGGGGTAAAACCCATAGGGTGTAAATGGGTCTTCAAGAAGAAGACTGACATGGATGGCAACGTTCATACTTATAAAGCACAGTGGTTGCCAAAGGTTTCAAACAAATTCATGGCATTGACTATGAAGAAACCTTTTCGCCAGTTGCCATGATTAAATCCATCTAGATTATGCTTGCAATTGTTGCATATCATGACTATGAGTTTTGGCAAATGGATGTCAAAACTGCTTTCCTGAACGGAAACCTTGAGGAGGATGTGTATATGACACAACCTGATGGTTTTGTTCTTGATAGTCAAGCTAATAAGGTATGTAAGTAGCAGAGATCCATTTATGGACTCAAGCAAGCTTCAAGGAGTTGGAACATTCATTTTGATGAAGCCGTAAAGAATTCGGTTTTATCAAGAACGAAGATGAGCCCTGTGTTCACAAGAAAGTGAGTGGGAGCGCAGTAGCATTCCTAGTGTTATATGTCGATGACATACTTCTGATCGGGAATGATATACCGAACTTCCAATCGGTAAAGACTTGGTTATCCAAGTGTTTCTCCATGAAGGACTTAGGGGAAGCAACCTACATTCTTGGAATAAAGATCTATCGTGATAGATCACGTAGGTTGATTGGCCTAAGTCATAGTGCATATATTGACAAAGTACTAAAAAAATTCAGTATGGAAGAATCCAAGAAGGGATTTCTTCCAATGTCATATGGTGTTTATCTCTCTAAGGAATTGTGTCCTAAAACACAAGATGAGAGAGATAGGATGAAGAGGATCTCATATGCATCAGCAATTGGATCTCATATATCCCATGCTATGTACTCGGATTGATGTCTCATGTGCTTTGAGCACTTGTAGTAGATATCAATCGGATCCAGGTGAGTGTCACTGGATGGCTGTCAAGAACATTCTTAATTACCTGAAGAGGACTACAGATATGTTCTTGGTTTATGGAGGGGGAAGATGAGCTCACTGTAAAAGGATACAATGATGCTAGTTTCCAAACAGACAAAGATGATTATCGGTTGCAATCAGGGTTTGTATTTTCTCTGAATGGCGGTGCAATGAGCTGGAAGAGCTCCAAGTAAAGCACAGTAGCAGACTCTACAGTGGAGGCTGAGTATATTGCATTATCAAATGCGGCCAAGGAGGTAGTCTGGATTAAGAAGTTCATTACTGAACTTTGTGTGGTTCCTACGATTGTTGATCCTATAGACATCTATTGTGACAACAATGAAGCAATTGCTCAAGCCAAGGAACCACGATCTCATCAAAAGTCCAGACACATACTCAGATGATTCCATCTCATCAAAGAGACAGTTGAGAGGAAAGACGTGCAGATTAGTAGTGCATATTGACGACAATCTTACAGATCCACTGACAAAGCCTCTGTCGCAGGAGAAGCATGAAAGGCACTTGAGATCATTTGGTATTAAATACATGAATGATTGGCTATAGTGCAAGTGGGAGATTGTTAGAGTAGATGCCCTATAGCCAATCAATTATTGTAGAATTGACTCTTGGTAATAATGTTCATTAATCAATAAAAGGCATTTTATTCTATATCGTGTAAATCGTTATTATTGCAATATGTATTGATATATGTCCTTAGAATGGTAGAACCGTGATGAGGGTATCAAGTGTTTCAAATCTTGATAGTGAGAACCCTATGAGCACATATGGTGGCCATTCTAGAAACGTCCGTAGCCCTAGTATTATTCTGAAGTAAGGGCACAGATAATACGGTAAGGTTATCATAGTGTTGAAGGGCCCTGTCGAGAGGCAGTGATTGATCTCACTTGTCAAGGTTGTTTGGTGACAACCTGGTGCAACACATGGGTGTTTGTTATAGACGGATATACCGCAGCAAGTTCACTGGACTTACCTACAGAGGATTCCATATGGATGGTAACCCTAGTGTCTATGGAACAAATCCTCTAACGAATGGTGGTACATGTGATCCTTAGACTTGAGATCATCGAAGTGCCTTGTGCACCAATTGGTACAGTTTGACACTAGCCTAATGCAGTTCTATTCAGAGTTGTTAATACGGTGGTGATTGGTTGCATCAAGGAGTGCATCAAGACTATGGTGGATTGACAGAGGATTCATCACTCCTGGGTAAGGGAGAAGTTATCTCACGGCGCAATTCAATATTTGTCAATTACACTAATACTGTGGCCACAGTGGGATTGAGTTGTTGCTCTATCTGGATTATAATACAGGTCATTGGTCCAGAAACTGAATGCATAATATCGAGAGTAACCGGAGGTTGACACTATTTTTATGCCTTCGTCTCGTTGAGATAACGGATGATGAAAGGATCGAATTGTACGGTAACCATATCATTGACAGGTAGCTACTTTGCTGAATCCAAATCTATCGGGTGGCCATGATGCCTTGCTAAGGACCAATCTTGGTATGTGTATACTTGAGATGATTAATTGGTGTTAATCGCGATACTATACACTGTTGGTATGATGAGGAGCCTATGGGTCATACACATAGAAGATAATTTAAGAGCCAGGAAGAAAGAAGGGTGTTTTCATCTTTTTGGGCGAAAGGGTATTTTGGTAATTTCATAATGCAATTAAATTTGCTGAGGTCGTAGCCTTTATTTAATTTATTAGAAAAATTAAATAAGTGAAATTACGTTTAAATATGTGTTCGCATATATTTAAATAAATTATCATTATTGTTAAATGTTAATATATATATTAATTGATTTTAATTGAAGATAATGATGAATTAAAATAAATATCTAATTGGGAGTATTTGGAAACATGGGGTGTTTGGGTTGGAACCCAAGCCTATTCCATAAGGGAATAAGGCAACTAAAATATGATTATAAAAGAAAAAGGTGTGTGTGATTTTTAATTAATGATTCATTCTTTGATTGAGAAAGAAAAACACATAAACCCAAAACACTCTCTCCCACGCCACATTGCTTATTTGCTTTGAAATCAAATTCTTTTTTATTTTTCTTCTTTGTTCTTAAGGCTAAAGAGGATCTAGCAAATCCCTCTTTAGTTCCTTGTGATTGTCTTCGCGTGGACTTCATCGGTTAGATCCTACACTTGGGTCGATAGCAAAACACGTTCCGAGATAAAATTGGAGGAGCCTCCAACGTGGGTATGGTTCTTAAACCTTGAACTGATTTTTCTACAGATTTGATTATTTTTGTATAAACTGCGATTTTTGTACCCGGATCTTGGTTCTAAGGAACGATCCATGTAGTTTTTTGCGCTGTGTAACTGGGTCATTCACTAACATAATGCTAAATGGGTGATAGTAGACTAATTGACCAAGTCAACCCATTTTCTTCCCGTAAAGGAGAGCAGTACTTCGGATCAATTGGCCCAGGTTTACAGTAAAGAGATAGTGAGACTGCATGGAGTACCCAAGACAATAGTATCAAATAGAGATTCCATATTTGTCTTAGCTTTCTGGACTAGTTTACAAAGGAACCTGGGTACCAGATTGGCTTTTAGTACCGTCTACCATCCTCAAACAGATGGCTCAATAGAGAGAACGAATCAGATACTTGAGGATATGTTGAGGGCTTGTTGTGTGGATTACAAAATGTCCTGGCATGAGATGTTACCCTTGGAGTTTGCTTATAATAATAGTTATCAGTCTACAATTAATATGGCTCCTTACGAGGCCTTTATGGTAGACGTTGTAGATCTCTATTACATTGGGATGAGATAGGCAAGAAAGATGAGTTGAATACAACTCTTGGGCCAGAACTAACTCAGAAAATGATAGAAGATGTCAAGTTAATCTGAAGTAGAATGTAACAAGCCCAAGACAGGCAGAAAATCTATGCAGACTTAAAGAGGAAAGATGTTGAATTCGAAGTGGGTGATAAAGTGTTTCTAAGAGTTGCCCCCTATAAACCGGTGATGTGTTTCGGTAGCAAGGGAAAGTTAGCACCGAGATACATTGTTCCATTTGAAGTATTACAGTGAGTGGGAAAGGTAGCCTATAGGTTGGCTATACCACCCAGCATGGACAGAGTACACAATGTATTTCTTGTCTCGATGCTTCGGAAATATGTAAGTGATCACTCCCATATATTAAGTGTAGAGGATGTGGACTTAGAAGAAAATCTTGTGTATGAGGAGTGTCCAGTTCAGATATTGGACAGAAAGATTAAAGAGCTCCGAAACAAGAGTATCCCTTTAGTGAAAGTCCTCTGAAGAAATCATAAATTTGAAGAAGCTATATGGGAGGTGGAGCAAGATATGCAGAACCGTTACCCAGAGTTGTTTGTTTGAATTTCGGGGATGAAATTCTTATAAGAGGGGAAGAATTGTAACGCCCACATGGAGGTACGTAATTTAATTTATGCTCTTATACCTTTAGTTGATTTTTGCTACGGTTATTTTAAGGAAAATGTGAAGAAAATGCCTTAAACTTGCATTAAGGGTAAAATGGTCTTTTCACTCAAAATTAGTTGAAAAAGTGGAGAGTGAAAAGAGATAGAATTTCATGGAGAATGAAATAAATAAGGGCATCATGGTAATTGGTAGAGGGACATAGATGGAATTTTAAAGAAAGTGCAAGGGCAAAATGGGAAACTATATATAATTTTATGTTATATCAAGGATTGAAGAGTGAAATCCTAGCCACTCTTCAACCCATTTTCACGCCACTTCTCCTCCAAATCCTCTCAATTTCTTCACTTCTTTTTCAAAAGAAATTCATAGATCTTGGGTATTTTTGCGTGGATTTTCAATCTCAAGCACCTTTAGGTAAGATCCTTGTACTAAGAAGTAATTTTTAATTTTTAAAGTGTTGATTTTGATGGTTTATGCTCATAGGATTTAAGAGGAAGAGAGTTTGAGCAAAGAAGATTCTTAAAGTGTTAAATTTGCTCATATCAAAGGTAAGTAAATCCTACCCTAAGTATGATTTAAGTTATGTTGTGTAGAGAATTTTCTTTATGCATATATATGTGTTTTATGTAGAATTGTTGTTGGATTTGGTGTTGAATAATAATTAGAACCTATCCATGAGAAGTTGGGTTGGTGTATGTGATACTTGATGAATGTTTGGTTGAGATTTGGAAGAGTTGAAGTAAAAATTTTGAAGTGTGTATTTTGGGCAGATTTGGCATTAATTATGGAGTAGTTTATTCCAAATTTTTGGTGGCCTAAAATGGAGATAGAAGTGTAGTCAAATTAGTGTTGATTTGTGCACATGAGTTGTTTGATGAAATGCCAAAGAGAAGTGCATGTATGAGTATGATTATGTATTACTTTGGGATGAGTTTGTAGATGGTAGAGAATGACATGTTTGCATTCCATAATGCATAATTGCATTTAAACATGTGAATTTAGAAAGAATTATAAGCATTAAACCATCTACATGCATACATATTCATAAAAGCATGAAAAAGCACTAAAATATGTTAAAGAGAAAATAGAAAGAAATAAGAATATTAAAGATATTCAAATCTGAATTTTTAGTTAAAGATGTGTAAAAAGATAAAAAGAAGAGAAAGTTGTTGCGATGGGGAGCCGTGAGTGACATAGTCCCACATGCACGCCGCCTTTAGTGAGCGGCCTCAAAATTCAAAAAGAAGAATTATACAGTCCATTAGAAGTGTGTGTGGATGAGGACTGTACTCAGAATTAGAGAATTCACTCACATGGCCAAGACTTCAAATCCATGCCTCAACCTAGTCCGATCAGCAAGAAAAGAAAAGAAAGAAAGAAAGAATAGAAAAGAAAGAAAGAATAGAAAAGAAAGAAACAGAAAGAAAGAAAGATAGAAAAGAAAGAAATAATAGAAAGAAAGAAAAGAAATAAAGAAAAATAGAAAAGAAAATGCATACTTTATGTAGTTGTGCATTTGCATCATGAATATGCATAATACCATGCTCATTATCCTGAGTAGTAAAAAATTAGAAAACAGAGAGCAAAACAGAGAAAGAATAGAGAAAGAATAGAGAAAGAACAGAGAAAGAATAGAGAATAATCGGGAAATGTGATGTAAGGAAAGAAAATTCGGAAGTTAAGCAACGGAGAGAGAAAGGTAGCATAGCGGGTTTACTTACTGAGCAATTAGTGCTCACTCCGTTGTTTTCAATGTTTTTGCAGGTAATAGGTGAGTTGCAGTTGCTGGGAACATCACACAGTGGAAGGGTTGGGCTACATTGTCAAGTTGCTATTTTGAGTATATTTTGTAAATATTTGTATATAAAGAAAAAATAATTATTACTCGTTTATATGTTTATTTTCATATATATGCTTTCATGATTATTTTACGAGTATACTAGCTAGAAAGAAAGTATTATAGTCATTCAATGTTGAGTGCATGAATGATTGGCTATAGTGTAAGTGAGAGATTGTTAGAGTAGGTGCCCTAGAGCCAATCAATTATTGTAGAATTGACTCTTTGTAATAATGTTCATTGATCAATAAAAGGCTTTTTATTTTATATCGTGTAAATCATCATTGTATGTATTGATATATGTCCTTAGAATGGTAAAACCGTGACGAGGGTATCAAATGTTTCAAATCTTGATAGTGAGAACCCACATATGGTGGCCATTCTAGAAACGTCCGTAGCCCAAGTATTATTCTGAAGTAAGGGCATTAATAATACGGTAAGACTATCATAGTGTTGAATGACCCTGTTGAAAGGCAGTGACTGATCTCATCTCACTTGTCAAGGTTGTTTGGTGACAACCTGGTGCAGCACATGGGTGCTTGCTATAGGCAAGTTCACTAGACTGACCCACCAGAGGATTCAATATGGATTGGTACATGTGATTCTTAGACTTGAGATCACTGGAGCATCTTGTGCATCGATTGGTGTAGTTTGACACTAGCATAACGCGGTTCTATTTAGAGCTGTCAATACGGTGGTGATTGGCTGCATCAAAGAGTGTATCAAGACTATGGTGGATAGATAGAGGATTCATCACTCTCGGGTATGGGAGAAGTTATCTCAAAGCGCAATTCAGTAAATGGCAATGACACTAAAACTGTGGCCACAGTGGGATTAAGTTGTTGCTCTATCCAATTTATAATACAGGTCATTGGTCTAGTAACTGAATAAATAATATCGAGAGTAACTAAGGTTGACACTATTTCTATGCCCCGGTCTCATCGAGATAACGGATGATGAAAGGATCGGATTGTACGGTAACCATATTGTTGACTGGTAGCTGCTTTGCTGAGTTCGAATCTATCGGGTGGCCATGATGCCTTGCTAGGGGCCAATCTTGGTCTGTGTGTAGTGAGACAATTAATTGGTGTTAATCGCAATACTACACACTATCGGTATGATGAGAAGCTTACGAGTCACGCACATAGAAGATAATTTAAGAACCAGTTTAGAAGAAGGTCGTTTTCGTCTTTTTAGGTGAAAAGTTATTTTAGTAATTTCACAGTGCAATTAAATTTGTTGAGATCGTGACCTTTATTTAATTTGATGTTAAAATTAAATAAGTGAGATTACGTTTAAATTATCATTATTGTTAAATGTTAATATATATATATATATATATATATATATATATATTAATTTAATTTAATTGAGATAATGATAAATTACAATTAAAATATCTTAAAAGGGATGTTTGGATACAAGGGGTGTTTGGGTTGGAGCCCAAGCCCATTCCATGATGGAATAGGTTAAAGTGTGCACTATATAAGTGCACACTTTGTGAAATAAATATAATTATTCATTTCAATGATATTAAACTAAAGTTCCAGCTCCTTTAACATTCTCTCACACCAGTTTTGCTTTTTGTTAAAAATCAAATACACTTTGATTTCTTTTTGGTTCTTAAAGGCTAAAGAGGATCTGGCAAATCCCTCTCTAGTTCCTTGAAGTTATCTTCGTGTGGAGTACATCGGTTAAATCCTACACTTGGGTTGGTAGCGAAATACGTTTAGAGACAAGTTGGAGGAGCCTCCAAACGTGCGTATGATTTCTTAAAACTCTAAACTAAAATCTACAGATTCTTATTTAATATATATAAACTGTAAATTTGTACCCTAATCTTGGTTCCAAGGAATGATCCGTGTTGTAAATGTTTTTGTTTTTCTGCTGCCAAACTTGATCGTTTCCTAACACAAGCACAATGTATCTTGTCATTTCTGCTTTCGCATCATGTGTATGCTTCACATATACATACCCAGTCTCATGGATAGAACTATCAGCAAGCTCTAGTGACAAAGCCTGCTCAATGGTGTATAATCTATTGCATGACTGAAGTATATCGCTTATAGTTCTATACCAGTCAACAAAGTTCCCACCATTCCGTTTCTCTCCTAGTTCGATGATTTGTCATAGTGATGTTGGGATCATTTTGCTCAATTTTAAGTGAATCTACAAGTGCAGAATAAATAGCCGTTATTACAATGTTTATTATTATTTGTTTAATAGGGCCTTTTATTAAACAATCGCTCCCACTATTTTCCTCAAATCAATAGCCCTCCCTATTAACTCGGGAAAGCCTGTTGGCTTTCCTAGTGGACTGAGATCCCATCCGACCCATATCAAACCTTCACTTTGGTGAACAAGTCAAAATGGGTTGATTAGGTAGGCCAACAAACTTAATCCACACCAGTTGATAACTCTTACTATCAACCTCAAATTTGATGAAGCCAATAAGCCAATCACACAATCCAATGGCCCCAACCACCATCCTCAAGTGTGATTCTCAGTATCAGTAGAGTGGACACTACATGCCACCACGTACACACAATATGTGTACTTCTCTACTATGCCTATGTCGTGTTTATCAACCTTCGCTTTGGCGAACAAGCAAAATCGTCATTTTAAGTCGACCCATCACCATTAAGGAAAACTCCAATGAATTTTAACCTCCCACTGGTAGAACTATGCCCTTTGCTTTGGCAAAAAAGGTTCCGACGAATAGTGGTTTGATTAAAACCATGGTGATGGAAGGCATACGTGACTTAATATACTTTAATTGAGGGGTTATTGTTTAATGTCTCACCAAATTATTATCTTTGTTAAAATGACATTGTTTGGCATGTTATTGAACATTCAACCTTAGCATGCATTCTAAACAAAATATTAAAACGTGTTGGTACATGGCTCAACTCAAACCAATTTCCTCAAGCCTAGAGGAATCGGTAGGTCACCTAGGGGTCCTGTAATAAAATCTTGAGTCTTCAAGTATGATTGTCTCTTCCTTGATCCGTCTTTAAGTATATTACAAAAACATCATTCTAAATTTACAGTGAGAATAATTATACAAAATTTTTTACATCAATAAATTTAGAAACCTCGATTTACATTCAAGGGGAATAGATGAGAAAAGAATATACACTGAGAAGAGGAGGAAGGCAGGACATGCAGGCCCTATTTAATAAATTACAACCAAACATACCCAAAAAGTTTTAGAACATTCACCATAGGTCTAAGGCTCATGTACCGGGCACCATGAAATATACAAACAAGTACATGACATACAATTCAAAAACAATCAATTTTTGAATTAGGTGGGTGAATTATAATTACCCTCTGACAATCTACAAATCTACATTTGGTCCAAAAGTTTTGAAACTTTTCACTTTGGTCGTGCGCACTCGAAAGTGCGCTCGCTGTGGTGATGGATTAGATCGCTGCAGCATGATGCGTGTTTACTACAACATGCATAAATAGCAAGTGCACTAGTCACACAAGTAATAAAGTGATGAGTGAGTATTGTTCCCATGAGGATTGGTTGCTAAGCACTAAGTTTTTCTACTGTTTTCAAGTTGGAGCAATCGAGTTGTTTGGATTGAAGGGAAAAAATTAAACTTAAAACAAAAAAAAAAATTTCGAAATATTCAAAACTAAATTCTGAAAGCAAGATCAAAAAACAAGGTAATATCAGTTTAAAATAACGGGTAGGGATTTGATTTCATTCGAACTTTATGGATTAACCCTACAGATTATGCTATGTCCATATTCACATGCATTGATTGTAAATCGAATTCTCTGAATTGTAAACATACCTTCTCAGGCTATGTTTTCCTACTCTTCCCTACTAAACTTCCGCACCCAACAAATTGAAGATTAATAGTTCTAAGCTCATTAAGCACCTAGAATCCTAGATTGATTTCATTGATTCTTAAATCTACCTCTAGCATTTAATACTACAATGGTGATTACCCAAGAAGCTTAACATGAATTATTTCTCAATCTCATCATGTTCATCAATTAATAACATTAAAAACATAATAACCCCAAAATCATTGCAATAGCATATGAAAATAATAAAAATCAATTGCTTAATCCATGAGAATCCGAACTACATCAAAACCCTAACCCAAAATGGGTTAGTTCATAGCTAAATCAACAACACAAACAAAAGAAACGAAAAACCCAATGTTCAACATAATGAAAATAAGAGAAAGGACAAGAGATCTCCCCAAATGACGAATCCACTGGTTTTAATATCGAATATTCAACCTTTTCAATCAAAGTTTGCCCAAGTTTAACCTAAGAAAATGAAAATAGCTCCTCTCTACTAAAAATGAACGACCTCCAACAAAAATGCCAAAGTTTTGCTTTTATACCTCACCCAACAACCTAGGAAAATGCCTAAAAATGAAACTGTGTTTTGGAATTCGCAGACTTCGTCGTAGCGAAGAAGGAAATTTCTTAAGGAAATTTTATCAAACAAAATGAACTAAGAAGTATCTGAAATCCAACTAAGAAGTCTAATAAAAACAGTATAATCCATGGATTATCAAATACCCCCAAACTAAAGACATGCTCGTCCCCGAGTATAAGGTACAAAACTCACAGAAAGAAAAGCAATAAACAAACAAAAACACTAAGCCTAACACAACAAAACTAAAAAAATGAATAAAAAAAAAAATCAAACTCAAACTTAACAAGAATTGCCTAGAAATTTTACAAGTCTCAAAGGTTGTTGAAAAATTATTATCAGAAAATGTTCAACACTCTAAGAAGTTATAAGCTACATCGACTGTCTTCCTCTATCGCTCCACCAAGTAGGTGATCCCCATTTCAATCCACATTCCAACTTCCCAGATTATTTTATGCAGAAATGAAAAGTTTATCAAATGGTGGCAAACTCCATAAGCCTAAATATCGAACTACTCTCCACTAATGTAGACTAGACATTGCTAAGAATCAACAATTCTTTACAAGTTTGTAACGTTAGGCTCGGGTAGTGGGTTCCAAAAAAAGGATAGGATAAACAAAGTAAGAGAACTCGGTTTTCCTCATGCAAACACTAAAAGTCACATCAATCTCCACTTCTTCTCAACCACCAATCAAAGTGTCAACCATTTTACAACCCTCAAACTTAATATTTCTTATTTCAGATTTGGAATTGAACCAAGAAAATTTTGTTTTTTTTTTTTTTTTTTTTTGAAAATAATAAAATTCATTCGAATTAACTACCTCTCTTATTCTTATTGCCCTTCTCACAACCCCCAAACTGTTCTTTTAGTGATTCGCACAACTTTTCACTTTCTTTGTGTTTGCATTAGGCCCAAAATTCTCCTAAGGGTACGATAAAGTGTTTATGGTAATTGGATCGGACAATTTTAAGTTTGCAAAGAAACTAAAGCAATGATAATCTCACAAGGCTCAAATGGTGACTAGAGACAAATTCATTCATGGGTCGGTTGGAAAGGATCAAACGTTCCGAAAAATGCCTAAATCATTTCCTCAACAATGTCTATTCCTAAGATTTCGCCTCAAGCACTTCTCTGCTAGGTTCTAGAATCCACCAACATTATCAAACTTTACCTATCCACATAAAAAGAATCTAAGCATGCCAAAATAAATGAAAATGGTGGTTGAACCACTGAACAAACCTCTATCAAAATTCAATCAATAAACATAAACTTGAAGCAATGCTTAACATTTTTCAATAATAAAATCCCAACAATCCTAGTCTCATCATGGACTTATGCAATTCATCATTGGCAACCACAACAAAAACACAAATGTAACTAAACAAAAATAAAAAAATTTCAAAATTTTTCGTACCCCCAAACTAAAGATGACATTGTCCCTAATGTCATATTATACACAAATTAGGAATAGAAAACAAAATAGAAAAAGGTGTGAGATAGTTCCTTGATTAATCCATGAAGTTGAAGTTCCACTCAATAGTGTGCACACCCGGTCCTCAGCTTTTTCATCACCCAAATTCTGTAAAAACAATTGAAAACTGTGGTGTCCACTATGTTAGAAAAATCCACTAACTAATATGAAAGTATTACAACCCTAATCTCGTCTTTACATCAATTAGAAATTAAAACAAGAATGAAACAACCAACACAATCCCAAACAAAAATATCAACTGAGTTCAATGTTCAAAATAAAAGAAAAATAGAAACAATTAAAACAAATACAAATAACGAAAACTAAGACAGGTGCTCATTCTTCAACCTCCTCCTCTTCCTCTGCATCATCCTCTTCTGAATCGGGAGTCCCATCCACTATCAATCCCAGCCTTCCCACCGGGCTTTTCAAGTATCAATCCCGCTTATTGCAGCTCAATTGCAGCTCATGTGTCTTCCTTGTCTGGTCTGCCAACCACCCATGATGTCGCTCCATCCGTTTCATCCGACCCATCATTTTCTACATCATTTCTCTCATTGGGACTATTGAACTAGATGCAGTGGCAGTCGCTGTTGTTCTCCTTCTCTTGGTGCCTAATCTAGGCCCTTCTTCTGGTTGAGGCGCAAGATGTTTGTGGAAGTAGGTTGTGTTAAGGACTGGGGCAGCATGGATCAGTGGCGCATCATTCTGTACCTCGATTCCTGCTTGAGTGCACAACTTTGTAATGAGATGTGGGAATGGAAAACTACCTCACCCTGGTTTGGTTGCATGCTGAATGTTGTTTAGGATAATTTTCCCACGTCCATTCTCTTTCATGTGGCAATAGAATACAAAAAAAGTGCCTTCTCATACGTCACTGTACTGTAGTGCGTTTCTGGCATCATCCTCGCACTGATAAAACACTGTCACAACCGAGCCATCGATGTCAAATTAGTTCCCTTGATGCTCTTCTTGCCCTTTTTTGAAACTTCCCAAGTGGTGTCCAGTTTTGTAATGACCGGAAGAATAATATCATCCTTAAACTTTGTCTTCCTAAAATCCGCATACTCATCCCGGTCAATGTGAGGTAAGCCATAGAAATCATTGATGACCTTTGCCGTAAATACCACATCAGTACCCCTCACAAAAACAACGCCCTCATCACATTCAGGGAGGTTGGCATAAAACTCTCTCACCAGTGGTTCCACAGCCGCATGTGCGGGTTCACTCATAAAGTCCTCCCAACTTCTCCCTATACTCCACTCATCAGCCTAGTTTGCAGTCAGTCCACGCTCAAGGATAAATCCCTTGTCTTTCCTTTTGGTTGCTGCCTCATAGTTTTTCCAAGCCTTTTCATTTACAAACTAGTCGTCTACTTTCTTTCCTTTTCCCTTGCCCTTGGATGGTACCTTGACTTTGAGCGGCATTTTTTCCAAAACTACACTTCAACTCAACAATGCAACCCAAAAATTCAAACCTAAGTGTCCTACGACAACCAATTCAATCCTGCAAAAATTGACAACACTTCCAAAAACTTGCACTTAGACCCCCAAACTATGATTTTTCCAAATTCAACCAAACACTCCAAAATTCAAAACCCACACTCCTCAATATCACACAATCCACAATCAACCCTTCCTTAAACAAAATCAACACTCACAGGCACAAAAATTCCACAACTCAACCAACAATCAACATTTTCAGATCTACAAATCAAAACTCAAAATTTTTGAGATAAAAAGCTTAGAGAACATGAAATCTTACCCAACTAAGGAGTATTTGCCACCAATTGAGCTAAAAATAGCCTAGATTGCAAAACCCCCAATTTCTTGAACTAAAAAATTTCGTGAATTTTTCTCAAAAATTGTTGTTGAAATGAGTTGGTTTAGTGTTTATGAGGGTTAAGGAGTGAGAAAATTTTCTTGGAAGTCACTGGGATAGCTCTGGATTGAATGTTGGATAATTTTTCTCTGAACTGCGTTTGAGAGGTTTGAGAAAAAATGAAGCGTCGTGTTGAATTTATACACAGCGGTTTTTGCCACGGTGAAGAACAAGCTTCGCCGCGGCGAAGTTCTTCGTTCAACCTTAATTTCAACCCAAGTTTCACCGAGGTGATGACAAATTCTTCGACGCGGCAAAACTTTACTGAGAGTACAGTGCCGCAGCAACGAACAATCTTCACCACGGCGAAGTTCCCTTAGTCAATTTCACCAACATTTCTCTCGCCGCGGCGAAGAACAATTTTCACCACGGCGAGGTCTGGAACCTTTCACCTTCCAAGATGTTCAAAAATTTATTCACCGAGGCAAAAAAAAAGCTTCACCGTGGCGACAACTGGAACATTCAGTTTTCCACCTTGATTCGTAATTTCACCTGAAACATCCAAAAACACACCAATTAAACTTCATAAACAAAATCAAACAAAAACTAAACAACTACAAAAAAAATCAACAAGGATAAATAAATGAAAACACTTGGGTTGCCTCCCAATGAGCGCTTGTTTATAGTCGAAAGCTCGACTTGCTCGATTTTTGAAGTCAGAATGTCAAGCCGGATTGGGATGGACTGGCCACTCATTACCCCATCAATGTATGGCTTCAATCTCTGTCCATTGACTGTAAAAGTACCTTTTCTCTTCATGTGAAATTTCCACTGCTCCAGATGGGTGAATTCTTGTAACTGTGAATGGTCCGGACCATCTAGACTTAAGTTTTCCGAGGAAAAGCCTAAGTCTAGAATTGAACAACAACACTCTCTAACCCACTTTAAAGTTCTTCTTCCTGATATGCTTGTCATACCACCTTTTTGTCTTCTCTTTGTAAGTTCGAGCATTCTTATATGCTTCAAGACGGAACTCATCGAGTTCATTCAAAGTCAGCATCCTTTCCTCCCCAGCAACTGTTAAGTCCATGTTTAGCTCTTGACTGCCCAGTATGCCTTATGCTTGAGTTCTACCGGCAAGTGACATGCTTTCCCATAGACCATCCTAAATGGAGACATACCAATTAGAGTCTTAAATGCAGTTCAGTAGGCCCATAATGCATAATCCAATTTTCCTGACCAATCCTTCCTGGATGTATTAACTGTCTTTTCTAATATTCCCTTAAGTTCTCTGATAGACAGTTCCACTTGCCCGTTCGTCTGTGGATGGTAAGGTGTTGTAACTCTATGTTTCACTCCATACTTTCCCAAAAGTGTATCTAATTGCCTATTGCAAAAATGGGATCCTTCATCACTAACGATTGGCCGTGGTACCCCAAACCTTGAGAAAATATTCTTTCTCACAAAATTAATCACTACCCTAGCATCATTAGATGGCAATGCAGTCGCTTCCACCCATTTTGATACGTAGTCCACCGTTACTAAAATATATGTGTTCCCAAAAGAATTTGGGAAGGGACCCATGAAGTCAATCCCCCACACATCAAACAGCTCAACCACAAGGATGTTGTTCAATGGCATCTCATCCCTTTTTGAAATATTACCCCTCCGTTAACATTGGTCGCACTCCTTAACCATCCGGAAAGAATCCTTAAAAAGAGTTGGCCAATAAAACCCAGATTGAAGAACCTTGGCTGTTGTCCTAGTTCTTCCAAAATGGCCACCCACTTCCCTCTCGTGACAATGCCGTAGAATGCTTTCCATTTCCTCCTTCGGGACACATCTACGTATCATTTGATCAAGACGTTAGTACAGTGTCTGTACAAAAATGGCTCTTCCCAAAAGTAATACTTCAAATCTGAGAAGAATTTCCTCTTTTGTTGGAAAGTCATTCCAATTGGGAGCACCCTTGATGACAAATAATTCGCAAAATCTGCATAACATGGTGCTTCATCCACTCTCATCAATTTCTCATCCGGAAATGTTTCTCTAATTGGAATTTCCTCTTCATTTTCCTGGATTGGTCTCTCAATCCTTGACAAGTGATCTGCCACCACATTTTTCGACCCCTTCTTGTCTCGAATTTCCAACTCAAACTCCTAAAGCAATAGGATCCATCTCATCAGCCGAGGTTTCGCTTTTTGCTTTGCCAATAAGTGCTTGAGTGCCGAATGGTCTGTATAGACTATCACCTTTGCACCTAATAAATATGAACGAAATTTGTCAAAAGCAAAAACCACAGCCAGCAATTCTTTTTCAGTGCGGTGGTGTAATTCAATTGTGCATCAGTGAGTGTTTTGCTAGCATACTGAATTACATGCAACACTTTGTTTTTCCTCTGTCCTAACACTACTCCTAGAGCAAAATCACTAGCATCGCACATCAATTCAAATGGTAGCCCCAATTGGGAACTGCAATAATAGGTGCAGATACTAATAATTTTTTTAGAGTTAGAAAGGCATGCATGCATTCATCATTAAAATCAAAAGTAACATATTTAATCAACAAATTGCAAAGGGGTTTAGGAATCTTAGAAAAGTCCTTGATGAATCTTCTGTAAAACCCTACATGCCTTAAGAAACTTTGAACTGCTTTAACATTTGATGGTGGTGGCAGCTTCTCAATCACTTCTGTCTTTGCTCGATCTACTTCTATTCCGTCTTTTGAAATTCTATGACCAAGCACTATTCCCTCCTGGACCATGAAGTGGCACTTCTCCCAATTGAGCATCAGGTTCGTCTCCTTACATCGCTGTAAAACAAGAGAAAGATTGGATAAGCAGTTGTCAAAAGATGAACAAAAAACTGAGAAGTCATCCATGAAGACTTTTATAAACCGTTCCACCATATCTCCAAAGATCGACATCATGCATCTCTGAAATATGGCTGGTGCATTGCATAGCCCAAAGGGCATCTTTTGGTAAGACAAGGTGCCATATGGACAAGTGAAGGTCATCTTCTCTTAATCCTCAAGAGCGATGGCAATCTGATTATATCCTGAATACCCATCTAGGAAACAGCAATAGGCATGCCCTGCCAACCTCTCCAACATCTGATCAATGAAAAGAAGTAGAAAATGATCCTTCCTTATCGCCTTATTCAATTTCCGGTAATCAATGCACACTCTCCAGCCCGTGACCATTCTAGTTGGTATCAATTCATTACTTTCATTCTTTATCACCGTGATACCTCCCTTCTTTGGAACCACTTGTATCGGGCTAACCCATGGACTATCGAAAATAGGATAAATTATTCCCGCATCTAGGAGTTTCACCACCTCCTTTCTCATCATTTCCTTCATCGAAGGATTCAATCTTCGTTGTGGTTGCACCCTAGGCTTGATATCATCCTCCATGAGCATCTTATGCATGCAGAATGATGGCGAGATGCCTCTAATATCTGAAATAGTCCATCCAATTGCTAGTTTGTATTCCCTCAACACCCTAATAAATCGCTCTTCTTCCAATTTGCTCAAACTTGAACTAATAATTACTGGGAAGGTCTCTGATTCCCCAAGATACACATATTTGAGGTGGGAAGGTAAAGGTTTCAACTCAAGTTTTGGATGTTCTTCATTTTTTTCCTTTTCCTTCTCTTTTTCAAAATCAAATTCCTCAAATTCTCAATCTTGGCTCTCAACAATCGGTTGAAGTGCTTCCAACAATCTAGCACATTCAATACTCACCAACTCATCTACCTCTACTGTTTTTGATTTGGCAATACAAGCTTTTAGAGGTAATTGTGGAGTGTTCTCTTCATTAGATTCTGCTACTAGTTTATCCACCACATCAAAACTAAAACATGAATCCGATTCGGATGGAAACTTCATAGCCTCAAAGACATTGAAAGTTACTGTTTCATCTTGAACTCTTAATAGTAACTTCCCTTCTTGCACATCTATAAGTGCTCTTCCCGTGGCCAAAAATGGTCGGCCCAAAATAAGAGGAATTTCCTTATCCTCTTCCATGTCCAAAACAACAAAATCTGCCAGAAAGATTATCTTATCCACTTTCACCAACACATCTTCCACTATCCCCCTCGAATGTTTTATGGACCCATCTGCAAGTTGCAACGACATGGTCGTTGGCTTCACTTCACCAATTCCCAATCTCCTGAAAATAGAAAAGGGCATTAAATTAATACTAGCACCTAAATCACATAAAACATTATCAAAAGTAATGTCTCCTATAATGCAAGGAATAGTAAAACTCCTTGGATCTTTGAGCTTCGGGGGTAGCTTCTTCTAGAGAATGGCGTTGCACTCCTTTGTGAGCATCACCGTTTCCTCATCTTCTAACTTCCTTTTGTTTGATAAAATTTCCTTAATAAATTTCGCGTAGCTCGGCATCTGTTGCAATGCATCTACAAAAGGAATGTTAATATGCAGTTTTTTAAATATTTCAATAAATTTGGAAAACTGCAAATTTGGAAAACTGCTTATCCTGATTCTTTTTCTTCAGTCTCTGAGGAAAAGGCACGGGTGGATGTGATGTGCCAACTCTGGTGGTATCTCGAGAAATTGCAATTTCTCCTTCTTTTTCTTTTGCTTTTCTTCCCTCTTTTGTTCCTCTTCCTTAGAACTGCTTGGTTTCTCATCAATTACGATCTCTTCATCAACTTCCTCATCAGACTCTTCCCTTCTTTTTGGTGACTCTTCTTCTTTCCTTGCTTGCCCCAATTCTTCCAAAACTGTCCCACTCCTCAAAATTATTGCATTTGCTTGCTCACGTGGGTTCGTCACTATGTTGCTTGGTAGAGCACCATGTGGTCTCTTATTTTGATTTTCAACCAATTACCCCATCTGTACCTCAAGATCCGAATGGATGCCCCTTGATTTTTGAAATTCGTCCTCGTCTCATTCATAAAACCTGTGGTCTCTTGCATGAACTTCCCAAACATGTCCTCCAATTTTGTCACTCTTGGGTCTCCTTGTTGGTTGTTCACCCTTGTTTGGTTGTTTGGCAATGCCTTTTGATTCCATTGATTGTTTTATTGATTATGTTGGTTTTGATTGCCCAAAGACAAGTTCGGGTGATTCCTCTAACCAGGATTATATGTGTTAGAGTACAGATTGTTCGGTTGCCTTTGATTTGCAGCCAAGTAGTCAACCTGCTCCGATGATGACGATGCTGAGGCAAACGTGTTCCCTACTTGACATTTGCTGCTCACGTGATTACCTACACAAAAATCACAAGTTAGTTGAGGAGCTTGAATGGAATTTACCTGCATACTTCCTAACTGTTTCTGAAGTGTTGTACAGTTGGGCTGAAATAGCTGTATATGCATTAACTTCATGAAGACCCATAGATTTCTTCGGTTGCACCCTCTCATTAGGTCTTTGATAATTGTTGCTTTCCATAACCTCAAGCAACTCATGAGCTTCTTCTAGAGTCTTATTTTGTAATGCTCCTCCCGAGGCTGCATCCACAATAGTTTACACATTCACCGTTAATCCATTATAAAATTTTTGGACTTGCATCCAAACTGGCAACCTATGATGTGGACACCTTCACAGTAATTCCTTGTATCTCTCCCAAGCCTCATACAATGATTCTGACTTTTCTTGAATGAATGACGTGATGTCATTTCTCAATTTTATCGACTTTCCTAGAGGAAAGAATTTGGTCAGGAACTTCTATGCTAAATTATTCCATGTGGTGATTATTCCTGTTGGTAGTGCTAGTAACCAACCCTTAGCTTTATCCTTCAATGAAAATGGGAATAGTCTCAATCTAATTGCATCATCTGACACTCTATTTAATTTGAATGTATCACAAATCTCCAAAAAATTGGCAATGTGTAGATTTGGATCTTCCTTCAAATCCCCCACTAACTGAACCGACTTGGATCATCTGGATGATTGTCGACTTTAGCTTGAAGTTGTTGGCTTGTACCACTAGTCTAGTAATACTCAACCCACTTCCTTCAACTGTGGGAACTGAGAATTCCCTCAGTGTTATATTCTCTACCATCTCTACAACTATTACTTCTGGTTCAATTGTAGTTTCTCTTTCTCTTCTTTCTCTGTTTAGTCTTCGAGTGGTTCTTTCAATCTTAGGATCAACAGGAACACTGGCTGACGTCTCCCTCTTCGTATAAACTACACAAAAAAGTAGAAAGAGCGAAATCACGACAACAAAGAAAAAAAATAACGAAAATTAAACAAACAACACTCCAATCTAGCTAACACAAGAAAATTTTAATGTTAACACAAAACTCAATCCCCAGCAACGGGGCCAAAATCTTGATGCGTGTTTACTACAACATGCACAAATAGCAAGTGCACCAGTCACACAAGTAATAAAGTGATGAGTGATTATCGTTCCCATGAGGATTGGTTGCTAAGCACTAAGTTTTTCTACTGTTTTCAAGTTGGAGCAATCGAGTTGTTTGGATTAAAGGGAGAAAAATTAAACTTAAAACTAAAACAAAATTTCTAAATATTCAAAACTAAATTATGAAAGCAAGATAAAAAACAAGGTAATATCAGTTTAAAATAACAGGTAGGGTTTTGATTTCATTCGGACTCTCTGGATTAACCCTACAAATTATGCTATGTCCACAGTCACATGCATTGATTGTAAATCGAATTCTCTAAATTGTAAACATACCTTCTCAGGCTATGTTTTCCTACTCTTCCCTACTAAACTTCCACACCCAACAAATTGAAGATTAATAGTTCTTAGCTCATTAAGCACCTAGAATCCTAGATTGATTTCATTGATTCTTAAATCTATCTCTAGCATTTAATACTACAATGGTGATTACCCAAGAAGCTTAACATGAATTATTTCTCAATCTCATCATGTTCATCAATTAATAACATTAAAAACATAATAACCCCACAATCATTGCAATAGCATATGAAAATAATAAAAATCAATTGCTTAATCCATGAGAATCCGAACTACATCAAAACCCTGACCCAAAATGGGTTAGTTCATAGCTAAATCAACAACACAAACAAAAGAAACGAAAAACCCAATGTTCAACATAATGAAAATAAGAGAAAGGACAAGAGTTCTCCCCAAATGACGAATCCACTGGTTTTAATATCGAATATTCAACCTTTTCAATCAAAGTTTGCCCAAGTTTAACCTAAGAAAATGAAAATAGATCCTCTCTACTAAAAATGAACGACCTCCAACAAAAATGCCTAAGTTTTGCTTTTATACCTCACCCAAAAACCTAGGAAAATGCCTAAAAATGAAACTATGCGTTTTGGAATTCGCAGACTTCGTCGCGGTGAAAAAGGATTCTCGCTGCTGTGACGAAGTGAAATAAAACTCTCGTGTGTAACTCTCTTCACCGCGGCGAAGAACAAGCTTCGCCGCGGTGAACCGTCATGTGAAATTCTGAATTCACTTAATTGCCCTACGCTTGCTTCTTTGCTTGAATCTTCGATCTTCGACACTCTCCTTATGGAAACAAGCTTCATAGTGCCCCACTCTGCTTCAGAACTTTCCCAACTTCTGAGATCCGCTCACTATTGAGTCCAAAAACTCCAATTCGCTCATTGTTTTCATAAAATGTCCATTTTAGCCTGAAACACAAAATATAAAGAATTAAGTAGCAATTCAGGTCAAA
This sequence comes from Pistacia atlantica, assembly GCA_026229545.1. Taxonomy (NCBI): domain Eukaryota; kingdom Viridiplantae; phylum Streptophyta; class Magnoliopsida; order Sapindales; family Anacardiaceae; genus Pistacia; species Pistacia atlantica. The sequence continues at coordinate 18,514,598 of JAPEIT010000014.1, forward strand.
ATGAACTAAGAAGTATCTGAAATCCGACTAAAAAGTCTAATAAAAATAGTATAACCCACGGATTATCAAGCGTGCGCTGATTTCCCTCACATACATGCACCATGTGCGATCGCTGTGGCGATGGATTATATCGCCATGGTGAGCGCTGATTTTTATCAGCGCACACCTTAGACTGTGATCGCCGTGGTGATGGGTTATATAGCCGTGGCGAGCACTGACATTCAATCAGCGATCGCGCTAAGGACAATCACTACGGCGATGGGTTATGTCGCGGCGACGAGCGTTGATTTTGCAATCAGCAAGTACAGCCAACAACGCACGCCATGGCGATGGTTTATATTGCTGCGGCAAGTGTACACTTATCTCTAGCATCAGATCAGTTCAACCAGCCACAAAAAATATGCGAAACATATTTCGCAATCAATCTTAACTTCTAATTTCAACAAAAATCCATAACCCAATATACCAAAATTGCAGATCATCAACAAATTAAATTAATCAATTAATTGATTTCTTAAAACATGCTTTCATGGCAGATTTTGTGTAGATTCATCAAGGCAACATGTTATCAATCAAATACATGTAATCAACCATTCACAAAAACTATAAAATCTGGTACCCTACGCTCTGATACCACTGTTAGGAAACGATCATACATGGCAGCGGAAAACAAAAATTATTTACATCATAGATTGTTCCTTAGAACCAAGATCAGGGCACAAATTTACAGTTTATACATTATATTAGAATCTGCAGAAAAATCAGTTTAGAGTTTAAGAAATCATACGCACGTTTGAAGGCTCCTCTTACTTGTCTCTGAACGGATTTCGCTACCAACCCAAGAGTAGGATCGAACCAATGAAGTCCACACGAAGATAACCCCAAGGAACTAAAGAGGGATTTGCTAGATCCTTTTTAGCCTTAAGAACCAAGAAGAAATCAAAAGACATTTGATTCAAGCAAGGAGGCAATCTGGCATGGGAGAGAAGAGAAAAGGGCTGGAATTTTTATTTCATTGATTGAATGAATTCCTTTTTTTAATTCACAAAGTGTTGCACTTATATAGTGCACACTTTGCCATATTCCATCATGGAATAGCCTTGGGCTCCAACCCAAACACCCCTTGTATCCAAATAGTCCCATTTAGATATTTTAATTTTAATTATCATTATCTCAATTCAATTCAATTATTATTATTATTATTATTATATATATAAAATATTAACATTTAACAATAATGATAATTTATTTAAATATATGCAAACACATATTTAAACGTAATCTCACTTATTTAATTTTAATATCAAATTAAATAAAGGCTACAACCTCAGCAAATTTAATTGCACAGTGAGATTACCAAAATACCCTTCTGCCTAAAAAGACGAAAACGCCCTTCTTATAAACTGGTTCTTAAATTATCTTCTATGTGTGTGACCCGTAGGCTCCTTATCATACTGTGACCCGTAGGCTCCTTATCATACTGGTAGTGTATAGTATCGCGATTAACACCAATTCATCATCTCACTACACACAGACCAAGATTGGCCCCTAGCAAGGCATCATGGCCACCCGATAGATTCAAATTCAGCGAAGCAACTACCGGTCAACGATATGGTTACCGTACAATTCAATCATTTCATCATCCGTTATCTCAACGAAACCAAGGCATAGAAATAGTGTCAACCTCATTTACTCTCGATATGTATGTATTTAGTTACTGGACCAATGACTTGAAAAATAATCTGGATAGAGCAACAACTCAATCCTACTGTGGCCACAGTTTTAGTGTCATTGCCATTTACTAAATTGCGTCGTGAGATAACTTCCCCCGTACCCGGGAGCGATGAATCCTTTGTCGATCCACCATAGTCTTGATGCACTCCTTGATGCAGCTAATCACTACCGTATTGACAACTCTAAATAGAACTGTGTTGGGCTAGTGTCAAACTACACCAATCGGTGCACAAGGCGCCCGCTGATCTCAAGTCTAAGGATCACAGGCACCACCATTCGTTAAAGGATTTGTTCCATAGACACTGGGGTTACCATCCATATGGAATCCTCTAGTGGGTCAGTCCAGTGAACTTGCCTACAGCAAGCACCCATGTGTTGCACCAGGTTGTTACCAAACAACCTTTAGAAGTGAGATTAGTCACTGCCTTTCGATAGGGTCGTTCAACACTATGATAGCCTTACCGTATTGTCTGTGCCCTTACTTCAGAACAATACTAGGGCTATGGACATTTCTAGAATGACCACCTTATGTGCTCATAGGGTTCTCACTATCAAGATTTGAAACACTTGATATCCTCATCATGGTTCTACCATTCTAAGGACATATATCAATACATACAATGATGATTTATGCGATATAGAATAAAATGCCTTTTATTGATCAATGAACATTATTACAGAGAGTAAATTCTACAATAATTGATTGGCTCTAGGGCACCCACTCTAATATATTTCTTTTATGAGGTCGGAGAGACTGGCGTTTTTGCTTCAAAAGCTAGTAAGACTTCGACCTCCAGTGAATACGAGGAGAGCTTTCAAGCTCGATGGTTGAACTAGCCTAACTTCTTTGTTGTGCAGTTAACATCGAACATAATTTTCTCCCGACTATGAGCTTATAGAGACTTTAGTGCTTCAGCGACCTTTCTAACAAGGAGTGCAACGTCAACAAGATTATCTCGCTTCCTCGTTTTAGGGCATACGGCTTTTGTGAAGATAATGCCAATTTTATTACCATTCTTGAAAAAGGTAAAGTGTTCACTTGCTTGCACTTTTTTCTTTTATGTAGGTAGGTCGCTGATTGTTTGCTTCTCCCTTCACAGAAATGTGGGCCGAGAAACTGAAGGGCCTCAAGAAAAAGGCGATAAATTTTGAGGTTTCCAAGAAACCATTGGTTGCTCCAACGAAGAAACAACCCACTGATGCTGCTGGTATAAAGCGAAGCAAGGTGAACTTGGGGAAGGGCCAAGTGTGAAGAAGCCTGTGACTGCCTCTAAGGCGGTTGGCAAGAAAGGTGCCCCCGAGCCCCAAAAGAGGCTGGCAAAGAAAGCATCCGAGCCAACTAGAGGCTCAGGAAAATAGAAAGCGCCTGAGTAGCATGATGACTGGGGCAAGAAAAAGATGTCGAAGTAGTATGAGGGCTCCGACAAGAAGAAAATGACTGAGCCTCAAGGGGGCTTAGGGAAACAAAAAGTGGCTGAGCAGTAGGGTGGCTCGGGCAAGGAGGTTGTAGGGCAAGTTGATGGCCCAAAGAAATCTGCAGCCAAGGACTTGACTGAGAAAAAAATCCATTCCCATAAGCGAAATGGGGAATAAACCAAGCTCGCCTCAACAGGGAGGCGCAAAGATGGACGAGGCAGCTCGAGCTACGTTCGATGCATTAATCGACCAACTCCTCGAACATATCAATATCAGGGTCACGGTGGCTAGAGATGTCATCACCTTGTAGATGTTTGTGGGTGTCAGGGATTCGTTTCCCTTACAGCTGTTGGCTTGGGTGTGCAACTATACAGCCAAGGTACTAGTAGTTTGCCCCCTTCCATTTTTATATATGCTTTCTTCCTTCCTCAATGACTTTCATTTTCCTTTTTTAAGCTTGCGTAGCAAGCAAGCTCCTCTATGATCAGTGTCACGTCACATTGGAAGGCACTCATCAAGGATGGCAGGAAGCGAAAATGCTTAAGGAAGATGCCTTGGCTAGAGCCGATGTAGTAGAGAAGGAGAAAAACACGAAGCGATCGAGCTTGAGCTGCTTAGGGAAGAAGTGGAGACATTCGGGGTCAAGGAAAGGGAATTCCTTGACAAAATTAAGGCAAGTGAGGTCGCACAAGCAAAGGCTGAGAAGAGTTTGGCACATTAGCGAGGTGCCAACAATAAGTTGAACTCTGAGCTCACCTTAACCCAAAAGACTGCCTCTGATTAGGAGGCGAAGTTAAAGCAGGTCTAACTCGATCTTGCCTAGGAGGTGGAAGGTCGAAAAAATGTTGAGGCTAAGACTGAGCAGCTCAGGCTTCAAATTGGGGAGCTGAACGGGGCCATTATAAACCGAGCTCAGGCTTCAAATCAGTCTTCCTATTAGAGTAGATGCCTTAGAGCCAATTAATTATTATAGAATTGACTCTTTGTAATAATGTTCATTGATCAATAAAAGGCATTTTATACTATATCGCGTAAATCATCATTGTATGTATTGATACATGTCCTTAGAATGGTAGAACCGTGATGAGGGTATCAAGTGTTTCAAATCTTTATAGTGAGAACCCTACGAGCACATATGGTGGCCATTCTAGAAACGTCTATAGCCCCAATATTATTCTAAAGTAAGGGCATAGATAATACAGTAAGGCTATCATAGCGTTGAACGACCCTGTCGAAAGGCAGTGACTGATCTCACTTCTAAAGGTTGTTTGGTGACAACCTGGTGCAACACATGGGTGCTTGCTGTAGGCAAGTTCACTAGACTGACCCACTAGAGGATTCCATATGGATGGTAACCCTAGTGTTTATGGAACAAATCCTCTAACAAATGGTGGTGCATGTGATCAGCGGAGCGCCTTATGCACCGATTGGTGTAGTTTGACACTTGCCTAACACAGTTCTATTCAGAGTTGTCAATACGATGGTGATTGGCTGCAGTAAGGAGTGTATCAAGACTATGGTGGATAGACAGGGGATTCATCACTCCCGGGTACAGGAGAAGTTATCTCACGGCACAATTTAGTAAATGACAATGACACTAAGACTGTGGCCATAGTGGGATTGAGTTGTTGCTCTATCCAGTTTATAATACAGGTCATTGGTCCAATAACTGAATACATAATATCGAAAGTAACCGAGGTTGACACTATTTCTATGCTCCGGTCTCGTCGAGATAACGGATGATGAAAGGATCGAATTGTATAGCAACCATATCGTTGATAGGTAACTGCTTCACTGAATCCGAATCGATCAGGTGCCCATGATGCTTTACTAGGGGCCAATCTTGGTCTGTGTGTAGTGAGACAATTAATTGGTTTTAATCGCGATATTATACACTGTCGGTATGATAAGGAGCCTACGGGTCACACACATAGAAAATAATTTAAGAACCAGTTTAGAAAAAGGGTATTTTCATCTTTTTAGGCGAAATGGTATTTTGGTAATTTCACAGTGCAATTAAATTTGCTGAGGTCGTAGCCTTTATTTAATTTGATATTAAAATTAAATAAGTAAGATTACGTTTAAATATGTGTTCGCATATATTTAAATAAATTATCATTATTGTTAAATGTTAATATATATATTAAATATATATATATTAATTTAATTTAATTGAGATAATGATAAATTAAAATTAAAATATCTTAAACAAGGAGTGTTTGGGTTGGAGCCCAAGCCCATTCCACGATGGAATACGGTATAGTGTGCACTATATAAGTGCACACTTTGTGAGAAATAATTAATTCATTCATTCAATCATTGAAAAATACACCAACCCCTTTTTCTTCTCTCCCACGCCAGATTGCTTTTGCTTGAATCAAACATTTCTTTTTTATTTTCTTCTTGTTTCTTAAAGGCTAAAGAGGACCTAGCAAATCCCTCTTTAGTTCCTTGAGGTTGTCTTTGTGTGGACTACATTAGTTCGATCCTACATTTGGGTCGGTAGCAACACCCATTCCAAGACAAGTTGGAGGAGCCTCCAAACATGGGTATGGTTTCTAACTTAAAATTGATTTTTCTGCAGATTCTATTATAATTTATTGAATAAACTATAAATTTTTACCTTAATCTTGGTTCTAAGGAATGATCCGTTGTTGTAAATATTTTTGTTTTCCGCTGTGTAACTGGATCATTTCCTGACACTTCCTTGTGCTGAAATTGTGGGAAGCTCATCCCTCAATCGACTTCTCTTTTCTTCTGCAGGCTTACTAGAAGGAGGTCGATAGGATGAGATCGAGGCTCAGGAAATGGCCTATGTATACTCAGATGATTCCAAACCCGATGATGAGGGTCAGAATGAAGCCGAGGAAGGCGAGGTGGATGCTAGCCTTAAGCAAGAGGTCGAGGATCCGACTTCTTTAGCCACACTTCCCGCCATTGGTTTCAACCTTCCTTCAGGCGAGGCTCTAAAAGATCTGCCAGCTCCAAACCCTGAAGAGGCTACTATGACTTTTACCATCGAGGAACCATCTGTCCCAGTTGGCGATGAGCTTCATGGTCCGACCGGCAATGATACCCTCGCTCCTCCACTTGCTTAGGAATTTTTTTTTTCTTTTGTATTATTTTTTTTTAATTTAGTTTGTAACCAAACTTTTCAATTAATGGAAGATATTTTTGTGTATATCTATCGAGCAATTTTTTATTTTTGCAGAGTCGTTTCAATCGTCCTAATTGGACTTATCGTACAAAATTTGAATTTGCTCCAAGTTATGCGTAGTTCACTTCTTGAGGAACTTTTTGAATATATGCAAGGAAATCTTATGCGACAACTCCAACTTTGGACTCATTGTCCTTCTCGGGTTTTGGTTATCGGCTTATGACCGATTTCCCTCGACATGTTTTACTTGAATTTCTCCAAGTGTAATTTCATCGATTTAGGGAATTTCACCCTTAGTGAGTTGGATTTTGGCATGGCTTATCAAGCTAAGCTGCATTTTTTCGAACTCTTGACTCTAAGTTTTTGGATGCAATCACAAAGGTCGCAATTTTTTGAAACAAAATATCATAAACGACAAACAATAAATAAACAAAGAACGACGAACAAAGAAAAGTTATGAATGATACCTCTTTTACTAATAGAACTTTTTTGCCATAAATGACCTTACAATAAATGTTTGAAAGAAAAATAAAACATGGCTGGAACCTAGGTTGCTCATTGGTAATACCTTCGCAGATCCTCGACGTTCCAGGCTCGTAGAACGGCTTCACCATTGAGGTGTTCCAGGTGGAAAGTTCCTAGTGCAAGCTTTTTGGAGATCCTGAATGGACCTTCCCATTTGGGCCCGAATGCTCTTGAGTTTGGGTTTTGTGCACCCTGGACAACCTTTTTGAGGACTAGGTCACCCACTTCAAAGTCCTTGTTCTTGACTTTGGTATTAAAGTATCGTCTAGCTTACTGTTGATGTGAGGCGAGCCTTAGCTGAGACATGGCCCGATGTTCTTCGATTAGATTTAGCCTTAGGCGGAAAAGATCTTCATTTGTTTCTTCATTGAAAACTTCCCTCTGGAACAAACTAATCCCCACTTTAACTAAGGTCATTGCTTCACACCCATATGATAGAGAGAATGGGGTTTCTCCTGTCGAGCTTATGGCTTTCATTCTATAAGACTATAAGGCCTCGGGCAATTCTTCAGCCAATCTTCCCTTCAAGGTGTCGAGCTTCTTCTTAATGGTGTGCTCGATAACTTTGTTCATAACCTCTACTTGGCCATTGGCTTGAGGTTGATAAATAGAGGTGAAACTCTTCTTAATACCAAGCCGTTTGCAGAAAGATTTGAAATCCTTACTATCAAATTGTTTTTCATTGTCAGTTATTATAGTGTGGGGGATTTCGAATCTACAAATGATGTTTTTATATACGAAATCCTTCAACTTGTTTGACGTGATGGTGGCTAACAGCTTGGCTTCTACTCACTTGGTGAAGTAGTCCATAGCAACTACTGCGAACTTAACACCCCATTTCCCTTGAGGTAAAGGGTCATCGGGTCGATGCCCTAAATCGCAAATGGCTAGGGGCTTGTCAAAGTAGTTAACTCTTAGGGTGGAGCTCGCGAAACATCTGTGAACGTTTGGCTGCACACATAGTCTGCTACATCGTCAAAGACTGTTGACTAGTAATAGCCCTAACGAAGCACTTTGTATGCTAGAGATCTGCCTCTTGCATGGTTCCCACATATACTTTCATGGATCTCTCTTAGAACATAATCTGCATCTTCATGGTCAACACACCGTAATAATGGTGATTTGAACCCACGCTTATACAACTTGTCGTTGATGAGTATGTATCAAGCTGATTTTGCATGAAGTGTTCTAGCTTCATTTCTCCCTTTGGGTACGGTGCCATCTCTTAGGTAGGCAATTATTGCATCCATCTAGCTATATGTCTTACTTGTCACTAAGACCGGTTCTTGTAAAGCGGAGATGCTTGGACTTGGAAGGTACTTAACAAGTATTGAATCAATCTTCTCTTGGCTCATTGTAGAGGCTAGGCGAGCTATAGCATCGGCTACTGAATTCTTCTCCCTTGGGATCTGAAGAATAGTGAAAGATTTGAACTGCTTAAGCTTAGATTTCACTTGTCAGAGATAGGAAGCCGTTATGTCTTCCTTTCCCTGATATTCCCCGCTAATCTGATGGACTATGAGCTAGGAATCACTATAGATCTTGACAGACTCTGCCCCTATTTCCTTGGCGAGGAGGATCCCCACAAGTAATGCTTTGTACTCAGCCTCATTGTTGGAGGCAGCAAACCTGAATCTGACTGCAGCCCTGATCCGATTCCCTTTTGGACCTTCAAGCAAGAGCCCAGCTCCTACCCTCTTCTCATTCGAGGACCCATCTACATACAAGGTCTACTGCTATAGTTCGTCAAAATTTGGCTTCTGCTGTTCACTCTCTTTTGAGATGCTTCCCCTTGGCGGGCTTACTTCTCATTCTGGTTAATAGGAGAATTCTGAAATGAAGTTGCCAAAGCTTGACCTTTGATTATTGTCCTTGAGATGTACTTGATATTGTGCTGACTCATTTCCATTATCCACTGGATCAATCTGTCGGATGCCTCGAGCTTTTGCATTATCTTCCTTAACAAAAAGTTTGTCAACACATGAATGGAGTGTGCTTGGAAATAGGGATGCAACTTCCTGGCGGTGATGACAAGGGCACAAGCGAGCTTCTCCATCTCAAGGTATCTTGTCTCCACATCAAGCAACCTCTTGCTTACATAGTATACCGGCTACTGTACTCCCCCTTTTTCTCTTACCAAAGCCGCGCTGATTGCAGACTTAGATACCGATAAATATAATAGTAGTGGCTCGCCCTGGATGAGCTTTGATAATAAAGAAGGTTGTCTTAGATGTTTCTTCAATTCCTGGAAGGCTTTCTAGCACTCCTCTATCCACTTGAAACCCTTCTTCCCCTTTAGGGTAAGCACATGTCCATGACTCGGGAAACAAACCTGCTGAATGCAACCACACGTCCTGTCAAACTCTATATCTGTCTTATGCTGGTCAAGCTTTTCATGTCTAGGAAAGCTTGGATCTTCTCTAACTTGGCTTCAACACCTTGCTGATTTACCAGGAACACTAGGAATTTTCCCGAGCTTACTACAAAAGCACACTTCAAAGGGTTGAGTTTCATTCTGTATTTTCTAAGAATGTCAAACATTTCCCTCAAATGCTCAATGTGGCTTTCGACAACCTTTGATTTGGTGAGCATGTTGTCAATGTTTACCTCCATTGTTTTGCTAATTTAGTCGACTAACATCTTTTTCGCCAAGCGTTGGTAGGTGGCCCCAACATGTTAGTGAACAACCCACTTACGCAGCGGAAAAACAAAACATAAATGACATGGATCGTTCCTTAGAACCAAGATCCGGGTATAATATCACAGTTTATACAGTATATAAATTAAATCTGCAGAAAATCAGATTCAAGGTTCAAAATCTTACGCATGTTTGGAGGCTCCTCTAAATCTGTCAATGAACGTTTTTGCTTCCGACCCAAGTGTAGGATCGAACCCACGTAGTCCACAAGAAGACAATCGCAAAGAACTAAGGAGGGATTTGCTAGATCCTCCTTAGCCTTAAGAACAAAGAAGAAAATCAAAGAAAACTTTGATTCCTTTGCAAAAGCAAAACTGGCATGAGAGTAAGAGTGTTTTTGGGGCTGTGTATTCTCTTTTCAATGAAATAGTGATGAATGAAAAACTTAACCTTTTTCAACTAAAGTTTTTTCTTTTATAGTAATATTTTAATTGCCCTATTCCCATATGGAATAGGCTTGGGCTCTAACCTAAACACCCTATGTTACCAAACACTCCCAATTAGATATTTATTTTAATTCATCATTATCTTCAATTAAAATCAATTAATATATATTTAATATATATATATATATATTAACATTTAACAATAATGATAATTTATTTAAATATATGCGAACACACATTTAAACGTAATTTCACTTATTTAATTTTTCTAATAAATTAAATAAAGGCTACGACCTCAATAAATTTAATTGCACTGTGAAATTACCAAAATACCCTTTTACCCAAAAAGACGAAAACACTCTTCTTTCTTTCTGAGTCTTAAATTATCTTCTATGTGTGTGACCCATAGGCTCCTCATCATACCGATAGTGTATAGTATCGCGATTAATACCAACTAATCGTCTCACTAATACACAAACCAAGATTGGCCCCTAGCAAGGCATCATGGCCACTCGATAGATTCAGATTCAGCAAAGTAGCTATCTGTCAACGATATGGTTACCGTACAATTCGATCCTTTCATCATATGTTATCTCAGCGAGACGAAGGCATAGAAATAGTGTCAACCTTCGGTTACTCTCGATATTATGTATTCGCTTGACCAATGACCTATATTATAATCCAGATAAAGCAACAACTCAATCCCATTGTGGCCACAGTTTTAGTGTCATTGCCATATACTAAATTGCGCCGTGAGATAACTTCTCCCATACCTGGGAGTGATGAATCCTCTATCAATCCACCATAGTCTTGATTCACTCCTTGATGCAGCCAATCACCACCGTATTGACAGCTCTGAATATAACTGCGTTAGGCTAGTGTCAAACTACACCAATCGGTGCACAAGGCGCTCTGGTGATCTCAAGTCTAAGGATCACATGTACCACCATTCGTTAGAGGATTTATTCCATAAACATTGGGGTTACCATCCATATGGAATCCTCTGGTAGGTCAGTCCAGTGAACTTGTTGCGATATATTCGCCTACAATAAGCACCCATGTGTTGCACCAGGTTGTCACCAAACAATCTTGACAAGTGAGATCAGTCACTGCTTCTCAACAAGGTTGTTCAACATTATGATAGCCTTACCGTATTATCTGTGCCCTTACTTCAGAATAATACTGGGGCTACGGACATTTCTAGAATGGCCACCTTATGTGCACATAGGGTTCTCACTATCAAGATTTGAAACACTTGATACCCTCGTCATGGTTCTACCATTCTAAGGACATATATCAATACATATTGCAATAATAATGATTTACGCGATATAGAATAAAATGCCTATTAATGAACATTATTACAAACAGTCAATTCTACAATAATTGATTGGCTCTAGGGCATCTACTCTAACACAACATTCTTTAGGCCAAACAACATAACCATGTAATAATAAAGGAGGTGTGTTCTTCATCGGGCTGATACATCGGGATTTGGTTGTATCCCGAGTATGCATCCATGAAGCTGAGCAGTGCATTCTCGGCTGTTGCATTTACTAACTGGTCAATCTGGGGCAGCAGAAAGCTGTCTTTGGGACAGGCTTTATTTAAATCTGTGAAGTCAACGTAAGTCTGCCACTTTCCATTCGACTTCTTCACCAGGATAGGTTGGCGAGCCAATCTAAGTACTTCACTTTTCTGATGAAGTTGATGTTCAGAAGTTTGTCAACTTCATCTTTGAGCACTTTAGAGTGTTTTGCAACCATCGATCTTCTCTTTTGTCTTACTGGTCAAGCTGTTGGGTCAATGTTTAGCCTGTGACACATTGCCTCGGGGTTGATCCCCACCATATTTCCATGCACCCATGCAAACACATCGAGGTTTTTCTTCAGAAACCCTACCAAACTGTCAGCCATTTCTTTTCTTAGACTACCACCGATCTTTAATACGCAAGTTTGGTCTTCCTCGCTAACAGATAATTCTCGCTCTTCTATTGGCCCTATGGTAGGCTCTTCTTTTTAGATGCGAGGATCTATTGTATCCTTGAGAGGTCCAGGGGTATGGCTCGGACTCTTCAATGAACCATGGCTCTCGGGAGCGGCCATTTTAGTGCAGCATTAATGGCCCAGTTGTAACATTCCTGAGATTCTTTTCTACAGCTTCTTATTGTCGTGACCTTCTCAAGAGTCGGGAACCTCATTGCTTGTGCAATGACTCTTTCTAGCTAATATGCTAGGGAAATATAATATGACAAAAACACATAAGCATATAAGTAAAAGATAATGGGCCCAAAAATTTCTTTACTTTATATATAAAATACTTTACATTATTAAAAGTCTCATATACATAAGCTCAAAAATGATAGACAGCGGTGCCATTTCCCTCTGCTTCTCGATGTCCATCCGACCGTTTCTCACCTATTTCCTACAAAAATCAAGAAATCAACAGAGTGAGCACTAATTGCTCAGTAAGTAAATCCGCTATACTAGCCTTCTCTTTCCATTGCTCACGTTCTAAATTTCTTTCCTTACATTACTTGTCTCTGTTCTTTCTATTCTTATCTCTATTTCTCACTGTTCTTTTGTTCTCACTTTCTTTGTTCTTTCTTTCTAGTTCTCTCTGAATTTCTCACTACCCATGATAGAAATCATGGTGTCATGCATAAGTGTGATGCAAATGCACAATGCATAGAGATGCATTTTCTTTCCACTTTTCTATTTCTATTTCTGTTTTCTTGTTTCTTTTCTATATTTCTATTTCTTTCTTTTCTTTCTTCTTCTTTTCTATTCTTTTTTTTTTTCTTATTCTTTCTTATTCTTTGCCGATCGGACTCGGTTGATGCATGGATTCAGAACCTTGGCCGTGTGAGTGAGTACATTCCTTATCTAACGTGCACTCTTACAGACTGTACGAATTCTTTTCTTCTTGGGCCACTCATTAAAGGTGGCGTGCATGTAGGTATATTCTTCTAGGTACAGCCCTCATCCACACACACTCTTATGGGCCGTACACATTCTTCTTCTTATTCTTAGGCAGCTCACTGAACGCGGCGTGCGTGTGGGAATATTCTTCTTCTTGTCACCCATGGGATCCCCATCGCAACAACCTTTCTTTTCTCTTCTTTAGCACTCTTCTTTCTTTCTTTGGTGCTTTTCTTTCTTTCCCTTTATTCCTTAAGTTCTCATACATATGCATATGATTGCATGTAGATGATTCAAGCTTATTATTCTTTCTAAATGTAAATATCTAATGCAAGAATGCCATGTAGCATAAAAATAAGTCTTTCTCTATCATCTACAAGCTCATGTTAAGATCACAAATAAATACACTCATGCATACACTTCTCTTGGACATTTCATCAAACATAATGCATGCATACTCAAATTTTAATTTAGCTATTGTTAGGAAACGATCCATATACGCAGCGGAAAACAAAAATCATAATACAAGGATCGTTCCAAAGAGCCAAGATCAAAGGTATAATTTTACAGTTTATATTAAAGTAGAAATTTGCAGAAATTAATCATGAGTTTAGAAAAATATACGCTCGTTTGGAGGCTCCTCTAAATTTGTCTTTGAACGATTTTGCTACCAACCCAAGTGTAGGATCGAACTGACGTAGTCCACACAAAGACGATCACAAAGAACTAAGGAGGGATTTGCTAGATCCTCCTTAGCTTTAAGAATCAAGAAGAAATGAAGAGTGTTTGATTTCAGGCAAGAATCAATTTTGGCGTGAGAAAGTTTAGGGGCTATAGCTTTTTTCTTTTCAATGAATTGAAAATAATGATTGACTTCTTTTCTTTCAATTAACACTTTTCTTTTATAGTGATGTTTTTAATTGCCCTATTCCCATATGGAATAGGCTTGGGCTCCAACCCAAACACCCCATGTTACCATACACTCCCAATTAGATATTTATTTTAATTCATCATTATTTCAATTAAAAATCAATTAATCTATATTTAATCTATATATTAACATTCAACAATAATGATGATTTAATTAAATATATACGAACACATATTTAAACGTAATCTCACTTATTTAATTTTTTTTCAATAAATTAAATAAAGGCTACGACCTCAGCAAATTTAATTGCACTGTGAATTTACCAAAATACCATTTTGCCTAAAAAGATGAAAACGCCCTTCTTACTTCATGAGTCTTAAATTATCTTCTATGTGTGTGACCCATAGGTTCCTCATCATATCGGTAGTGTATAGTATCGCGATTAACACCAATTAATTGTCTCACTAATACAGAGACCAAGATTGGCCCCTAGCAAGGCATCATGGCCACCTGATAGATTCGGATTCAGCAAAGTAGCTACCTATCAACGATATGGTTACCACACAATTCGATCCTTTTATCATTGTAACAACTGCTGTAAACTAGTACAATGCATACGTAATAATAATAGAAAATGGGCTCAAAACTTTTCTTTTTATTATATGTAATAAGACTTTTGTACACAAAGAGCATCATTTACAAAAAGCCATTTACAAAAACAAAAACAGGGGAAACAGTGTAGCTATTGCTCCTCACTTGCCGACGCCCCTCCGACTACGTCATCACCTAGATCCTGCATCCACAAAGGAAAATAATGGGGTGAGCACAAAATAATGCTCAATAAGTAAACCCTCTATCTGTTTATCCCCGTATGTATTTCTCTTAATTCTTTCCTCACACTTTCTATTGTTTCCTACTAAACGTCATGGCCTCATCTTACTGGAGGTACGGCCGGATGGCGTTCACACAGCATCATCTCACTCTTCATGATTGTTGGGTGGAGTTCACACAGCACCAACCCGCTCTTAGTGGCTACATAGTAGGGATCACGAAGCACCTACCTGGTTTTCGTAACTATCGGGTGGAGATCACAAAGCACCTACCCGTTTCTCATGACTTTCGGGTGATGATCACAAAGCATCAACCCGTTTCTAATAACTAATCGGGTGGAGATCACAAAGCATCAACCCGTTTCTAATAACTATTCGGGTGATGATCACAAAGCATCAACCCGATTCTCATAACTGTCGGGTGATGATCACAAAGCATCAACCCAATCCTAATACTCTTCTCATACACTCTACTCTAGCACTTCTCATTCTCTCTACCCTTAGGTAGTTGCATCCACAAAGTTCTCTACTCTTAGAGCAAGTGCATACACAAAGTCTCCTACTCTTTCTTAAGTCACTTCTCAATGCACAATTAATGCCTATGGATGGTTCATCTCCACTAATGCACTTATGAAATGCCAACATGCAAAGTTGCAAGAATTAAGGTTCACTACTCATACTCAAAACTCTATTAGGCATTTCATCAAACAACTCAAGTGCATAATAAAACCCTACTATAACAATAATTCTATGTCTTTCTCTAACCATCCAAAATGGGGGAAAACTCCCTCACATAGCCATAATTCCTGCCAACGAATAACACTTCTAAAAAGGATTTCTCAATATCCTTCAATTCCATCTCAAACTACATTTCCAACCCATATCTCACTTCTCACAATTGAAGTGCATGAACAACCACAAGCAATAATAATCTCCATTTAAAACTCATTAACATAGCAATATAACATGTATATAACATACATACATAATTGCTATGAAAACCCTAATCAAGAAAAATTCTCAAATCTCAACTTGGGTTGGGATTTACTTACCTTGTGATGGAGAGATCTCACTTGCACTTCCTTTCTCTTGGTTTGCTTGATTTTTCTCTACCCTTAAACAATTCAACCAAAGGCCCTCAACATTTAAATACACTCAAATTTCACAAAACTTCACATCCAAAGCAAGAATCCTTACCTTAGGATGCCTTAGATTGCTTTCCTACCCCAAATCACTCCAAAAGCCCTCTTAAAAACCTTGAACAAATGAAAGAGAAATTGAGAGGAAGTAAGAAAGGAGAGTGGCGATGGAGAAGAAGAATGAAGGGTTTGCAATGACTTAATTCCTTTTAACACATTTTATGCACAAGCCTTCCCATTTTGCCCTTACTCTTCCTTGGGAATTTCATCTATATCCTTTGATTCATTACAAATACACCCCCATATCAACATATTCTCCATGAAAATTCCTTACATATTACTCCCCACTTTTCCTACTAATTAGGGGTAGAATGGTGAAATTGCCCTTAGGGAAGAAAATATCTAAAACTTAACAAACATTTTGATCAACCCGTCACCACGGCGAAGAAGCTTTTGTCGCCGCGGCGAAACTGTCCAGCAGCTTCCCCGTGGTTTCAACACCTCTTCGCCGCGACGAAGATTCTTCTTTGCCCCGGCGAAGCCTGAAACACTGAAGTTCTTCTATTTCAACCAATTTCAGGGCAAGTATTCAACATATCACTCAAACAAAGGTCAACCAAACAATACAACTAATAAACCAACTCAAATAAGAGCAAAGAAGAAACATTAGCTACGTACCTCAAGTGGGGCGTTACAATCATACATTATCTCGACGAGCCAAAGGCATAGAAATAGTGTCAACCTTCGATTACTCTCGATATTATGTATTCAGTTTCTGGACCAATGACCTGTATTATAATCTGGATAGAGCAACAACTCAATCCCACTGTGGCCACAGTTTTAGTGTCATTGCTATATACTGAATTGCATCGTGAGATAACTTCTCCCGTACCCGAGAGTGATGAATCCTCTATCTATCCACCATAGTCTTGATACACAGCTTTGATGCAGCCAATCACCACCATATTGACAACTCTAAATAGAACTGCGTTAGGCTAGTGTCAAACTGCACCAATCAATGCACAAGGCACTCTGGTGATCTCAAGTCTAAGGATCACATGCACCACCAGTCGTTAGAGGATTTGCTCTATAGACACTAGGGTTACCATCCATATGGAATCCTCTGGTGGGTCACTCCTAGTGAACTTGCTGTGGTGTATTCGCCTACAGCAAGCACCCATGTGTTGCACCAGATTGTCACCAAACAACCTCGACAAGTGAGATCAGTCACTGCCATTCGACAGGGTCGTTCAACACTATGATATACTTACTGAATTATTTGTGCCTTTACTTCAGAATAATACTGGGGCTACGGATGTTTCTAGAATGGCCGCCATATGTGCTCATAAGGTTCTCACTATCAAGATTTGAAACACTTGATACCCTCGTCACGGTTCTACCATTCTAAGGACATATATCAATACATATTGCAATAATAATGATTTACGCGACATAGAATAAAATGTCTTTTATTGATTAATGAACATTATTACAAAGAGTCAATTCTACAATAATTGATTGGCTCTAGGGCATCTACTCTAACAGCTATACTTCTACTTCTTTCTCAAACCACCAATATTTAGAGTAAAACTCCCTTAAAGCAATACTAAACCTGGCCAAGAAAAATACACTTCATAATTCTTCTCAAACTCTTTCTAAATTCAACCCAATTTCTATCAATCACCACACAACAACTTCCACTTCTCATGGCCAAATTCTACTCATCCATAACCAATAATCTCATCAATAACTCTCAAAAACATAAACACATACATACATATAAAAATTCTTGACTCACTTGATTTCTCAAATAATAACTTGAGTTGGATTTACTTACCTTGAACTTGAATAATTTCACTAGAATCTCTCTCTCCTTGGTAGACTTCCACTTTCTCCAAAATCCTAAGGATAGAAACTATAAGAATTCAACACTTTAATAATTCATCACACCTCTATTTGCAAGAATTCTTACCTTGGGATGCTTAGGAATGAATCTCTACCAAAATCCAACCAAAAGCCCTATAATTTTCCTTGGAAATTTGATGAAGAGATTGAGAGAATTGAGAATGAAAGTGGCGTGTGGGGTGTAGAGAATGGTAGGGTTTGTATGCTTAAACCCTTAATATCTCATATTAATATTCATACTTTCCCATTTTCACTTTCTTGAAAATTCCATTTTGCCCTTTAGTCAATTACAACAATGCCCTCACCTTCATTGCATTCTCCATGAAATTTCCTTACTTTTCATTCCCCACATTTACAACTAATTAGGGGTAGAATGGTCATTTATCCCTTAATGAAATTTTCTCTAGAATCTTCTCAAAGCTTTCAACCATCTCTTTGCCCCGGCGAAGTTTTTTCTTCGCCTCGGCGAAAAATTCCAGAGCATACGTCGCTGCGGTGAACTTTATTCTTTGCCACGACGAAGTTTGCAATTCCCAACTTCGCCAATCCTTCACCTTAAAACAAACAATACCATGGGCAAACATGCAACACTAGAGCATATAAGCTTAACTAAGGGCGAACAAGCATAAAATAGATTACGTACCTCAATGTGGGTGTTACAACTTGCCAACACACTAAAGTGTCTATGCTCAAATCATCTAGGATCGGTCCTCCAAGGATGAAATTATAAGTGATCAGGCAATCTACCACTAAAAATTCTTCCATCACCGTCTTGGTTTTGTGTTATGTCCCTAAGGTCACGGGTAGGTCGATTGTTCCCTTGGGGACTAGGCTATCCCCAGTGAATCCATAGAACGGTGATGGGCATGCCCTTAAGTCTCTCTCTATGGACCTCATTTCTAGGAAAGCTCCCAAGAAGATGGTGTTCGCTACACTGCCATTCTCAACCATCACCCTTAGTACTTTAGCATTGTCGATCCTAGCTACAATTATAATGGCATCATGATGGTGGCGAGGGGATTCTTCACACTCTTCCACTGTGAATCCTATCACCTTGCTCTCTTTTCTTGGCCGATTCGACGACTTCTGCTCACAGCTCATCACTCAAGGAACCAAGTTTATTTTGGCCTCTCAAGCATATTGCTCGCAAGAGCGCCTTGACCTCCCTACGATGTCGGGACCCCCGCAGATCATGGCCACCAGGACTTCATTGCTGGCGTTGGTCGGGGCTTGCTAGATCTAGTTATTTTGCTTGCTAGTACTTTTGCGAGTTAATGCCTCCTTAACAAATTATTTTAGGTGGCCCCTTTTAATCAGATATTCAATGGTGTTCTTTAAAGCCCAACACTCGTTGGTATTGTGCCTGATGTCTCGGTGTTATTGATAGTATTTCTACCAATCTTTTCTACCCGGAGCCCCCTCATTCTTTCTAGAGTAGGCAATCTCTTAGCCTCATGTGAGACTTCATATATATGAGCTATGTCTTGTGTGAGGGGGGTGTATTCTGCATATCGCAGGAAAAGTTGTCTGTCCCCTCAGTTATCTATTCTCTGTCATTGCAATCTTGGCCCCTCCACTTGTCTGATGGGCGATCTTGCTGCCTGTGTGGGGTTCTCTAGGTGAGCTTCTAGCTAAGGCTGCCAGAGAGCTTTCTACTCATTGGTGTTTTGTAGCCATCTGGTAAAACTTTACAAAGCTCACATGATCTTCACTTTGGAGCTCTTTCCACAGCTCTGTTTGTGGCCTGATAGCCTGCAATTAGCAAAGTTTAGATTGACTCTTCGGGTGCATCGGTGACCATTGCTTACACGTTTTGGAACCTCATTAAATACGAGGTCGGTGTTTCATCTCTCTCCTGACGAATGTTGCTCAAGTAGCTAAGTGGCATTGCAAACTATCTTCTCACTTGAAATTGCTATAGGTACAATAAGGAGAATTATCGTCAAGAACTGATGGTGTTCAACTTGAGTCTTTTGCACCACCTTTTGGCATCCCCTACCAATGTGACCGCGAAGCAGTAACACTTTGCTAAGTCACATACCTAATTCAACTCCATCAAATCATTAAAAGTGTCGAGGTAGTGTCTGGGATCTCCTTTCCTATCAAACTTACTTTCTAGCACCCTAAATCCTTGGGGAAGCGGGGCCTAGAAAACTTCCTCTATGAAGGGAGAGCTCACTATCTCTTATGCCGCATGGTTCTAGCAAGCTCTTAGATTGTCAAGCATTTTTTGCACTCGATCCAAGTCTTCATTGTGGTTGCCCTAGCTAGCTTTGTTAAGCCTGCCCTCGAGCAGGTAAGTTCCTAAATCTGTTACTTATGAGCCCCCTCTATTGTGCGCATTGATGTACGAGGTTGAGTCCTGATAGCTAGGCTGGTAGGTGTTATCATGCTCGTTAGCGCGTTGCACGCAAAATTGGTTATAACCAGAACATCGGTCATTGCCAGATTGGCGAACATGACTCTCCTTATGAGCTTGCGAGGTCTAAGCCTGTAGGTTAAAACTGACACACTAACATTAGGGATTCCATCGGGTAGGTTGAGCGTCTCGTGGGCAACCATTTCCTTCACTTTCCCCCATTGGCTATTTTCTTGGTCGCCTCCCTCGGGGTTAGTTTGCCTGCAGGGACTCACTCTCATGAGCAGAGTGTATCGTGAATGAAGTGTACTCTATGACATCATGGGTGTCAATCACCCCTCGGCATCGATGAACCAAACTAGTCGTCGACTGAATTATGACCTGTTAGGGTAATATTGGTGAAGCGTGGCTGGTCAAGGTTTTGTGTGGTTGGTTGCTGATTAATTAGCTCAGCCACGTTCTATTGCACTGCCAATGCAACCATTGTTATGATCATTTCCACCAGTTGGTCATACTCAAGATTTGACGTCCCTACTCCCGGGTTATTTATGGCCTGTTGAGTTAGCAACACTAGTAGTCAACGCCCAACAACATCTTGTTGCACCTCCTGGTCGGTGGTTTCCACATTGTCGTGGTTTTTGGTGGTCGTTTTTGTTAGTAAACGGTCCCGTATACGTAGCGGAAACAAAACAAAATTAATGTAGAGATCGTTTACATGAGCCAAGATCAAGGGTATAATTTTACAATTTTATCAAAGCAAGAATCTGCATAAATTAATAATCTGTGTTTAGAAACCATACGCACGTTTAGAGTCTCCACCACAATTGTCTTTGAACGTTTTGCTACCGATCCAAGTGTAGGATCGAACCCACGTAGTCCACACGAAGACAATCTCAAAAGAACCAAAGAGGGATTTGCTAGATCCTCTTTGGCTTCAACATTCAGAAGAAGAGAAATCAATTGAAATTGATTTAGGCTAAACCAATTTTCTGCCGTAGGAGTGTATTCCAAAAGGGGGCTGCTGTGTGTTTTATTTTCAAAGGAAAAATCCTCTCTTTAAAAAATCACACACTTTTTCTTTTTATATTAAAAATAATTTGCCCTAATCCCATACGGAATAGGCTTGGGCTCCAACCCAAACGCCCCATGTTGCCAAACACTCCCAATTTGATTTATTTTCTTTTTCCATCATTATCTTAATTAAAATCAATTAATGTATATTTAAATATATATTAACATTTAACAATAATGATAATATATTTGAATATGTGCGAACACACATTTAAACGTAATTTCACTTATTTAATTTTTTTTAACAAATTAAATAAAGGCTACGACCTCAGCAAATTTAATTGCACTGTGAAATTACCAAAATACCCTTTCGCCTTAAAAGACGAAAGCACCCTTCTTTCTTCTTGGATCTTAAATTGTCTTCTATGTGTGTGACCCATAGGCTCCTCATCATATCGGCAGTGTATAGTATCGCGATTAACACCAATTAATCGTCTCACTAATACACAAACCAAGATTGGCCCTAGCAAGGCATCATGGCCACCCGATAGATTCGGATTCAGCAAAGTAGCTACCTGTCAACGATATGGTTACCGTGCAATTCGATCCTTTCATCATACGTTATCTTGACAAGACAAAGGCATAGAAACAGTGTCAACCTTCGGTTACTCTCGATATTATTTATTCAGTTTCTGGACCAATGACTCGTATTATAAACTGGATAGAGCAACAACTCAATCCCACAATGGTACGCTTTTAGTGTCATTGCCATATACTGAATTGCGCCATGAGATAACTTTCTCCCATACTCGGGAGTGATGAATCCTCTGTCAATCCACCATAGTCTTGATACACTCCTTGATGTAGCCAATCACCACCGTATTGACAGCTCTAAAAAGAACTGCGTTAGGCTAGTGTCAAACTACACCAATCGGTGCATAAGGCGCTCCGGTGATCTCAAGTCTAAGGATCACATACACCACCATTCGTTAGAGGATTTTTTCCATAGACACTGGGGTTACCATCCATATGGAATCCTCTGGTGGGTCAGTCCAGTGAACTTCTTGCGGTATAATCGCCTACAGCAAGCACCCATGTATTGCACCAGGTTGTCACCAAACAACCTTGACAAGTGAGATCAGTCACTACCTTTCGACAGAGTCGTTCAACACTATGATAGCGTTACCGTATTATCTATGCCCTTACTTCAGAATAATACTAGGGCTACGGATGTTTCTAGAATGGCCACCATATGTGCTCATAGGGTTCTCACTATCAAGATTTGAAACACTTGATACCCTCGTCACGGTTCTACCATTGTAAGGACATATATCAATACATATTTCAATAATAATGATTTACGCGATATAGAATAAGATGCCTTTTATTATTGCTTAATGAACATTATTACAAAGAGTCAATTCTACAATAATTGATTGGCTCTAGGGCACCTACTCCAACAATCTCCCACTTGCACTATAGCCAATCATTCATGCACTCAACACTCAATGACCCAAGTGCCTGCACTATAGCCAATCATTCATGCACTCAACATTGAATGACCCAAGTGCCCATCATGCTTCTGCTACAATAGAAACTTAAATAGTGGGTTAGTAGGTATTTTACAAATCTGCACATTCCTTTTCTTATCGATCTTTCAAATCAGATTGAATCACCTAAGTAAGTGTTTGGATTACTGGTGAGACCGTGATTCCTCAGCCACAACAATGGCTCCATTGTTATCGCAGTACAACTATACTGGATTAGCAATGCTTGAAATCACATCAAGTTCAGTAATGAACTTCTTGATCCAAACCGCCTACACGATTGTAGTAAATAATGCGTTACACTTAGCATCAATTGTAGAATTTGCTGCAGGACACTGATTCGAGCTCTTCCAGATGACTGTAGTTACATTGAGACAAAATTGTGTAATCCCAAATTGCGAACTATAATCATCCTTTTCCCGTTGGGAAATAGCGTCATTGTATTCTCTTACAGTGAGCTCATCTTTCCTCTATAATCCAAGAATATATATTCTTAAGCCCTTTTCAAGTACTTAAGAATGTCCATTGACACTCACCCAGTGTCATTTACTTGGATTTAGTTGATATCTTCTACTAGTGCTAAGTGCACATAAGACATCAATCTAAGTACATAACATATTGCTGACTTGAGCCTGATTGATATCCACTACAAGTGCTGAATGCACATTAGATATCAATCTTAGCATACAAGATGGATCCACTTGCTGAAGCATGTGGGATCCTCTTCATTCTATCTTTCTCATTGTGTGGTTAAGGACACATATCCTTACAGAGATAGACACCATATGCCATCAGAAGAAATCCCTTCTTGGATTTTTCTATACTGAATGCGTTCAGTACCTTGTCTATGTACTCTGACTTAGTTTAAGCAACCTACATGATCTATCATGATAGATCTTTATTCCAAGGATGTAGGCTGCTTCCCCTAAGTCCTTCATGGAGAATCACTTAGATAACCAAGTCTTTACCGACTGCAAGTTTGGTATATCATTCCCAACCAGAAGTATGTCATCGACATACAACACTGGGAATGCTACTGTGCTCCCACTCACTTTCTTGTAAACACAGGGCTCATCTTCGTTCTTGATGAAACTGAATTCTTTTATGGCTTCATCAAAACGAATGTTCCAGCTCCTTGAAGCTTGCTTGAGTCCATAAATGGATCTCTACTACTTGCATACCTTATTAGCTTGACTATCAAGAATGAAACCATCAGGTTATGTCATATACACATCCTCCTCAAGGTTTCCATTCAAGAAAGCAGTTTTGACATCCATTTGCCAAAACTCATAGTCATGATATGCAGCAATTGCAAGCATAATCCGGATGGATTTAATCATGGCAACCGGCGAAAAGGTTTCTTCATAATCAATGCCATTAATTTGTTTGAAACCTTTGGCAACCAGCTGTGCTTTATAAGTATGCATGTTACCATCCATGTTAGTCTTTTTCTTGAAGACCCATTTACACCCTATGGGTTTTACCCCTTTAGGTGGTTCCACCAGAGACCACACTTGGTTCTGGTACATGGAGTCCATCTCAGATTTCATGGCTTCAAGCCATTTAACGAAATCTGGATCCGATATAGCATCTTTGTAGGTTCTGGGTTAATCGTCTTGGTAGACCAGTACGTCGCTATGTTGAGTCATGAGATAACCGTATCTCACGGGCTCATGGCGTACTCTCCCAAATCTATGTAGCTCCTATGCTACCGGAGGTAGTTCACTTTGATCCACAAGATGTGGAGTAACCTCCTCATGATGCTCAACCACTTCCTGTGGCACATCATCCCGTCCTTCATCTAGTATATCTTGTGGTTCTATAACTTCATCGAGTTCTACTTTTCTCCCACTAGTACTTTTTAGAAAATATTCCTTTTCTAGAAAGACACCAAATCGAGCAACAAAAAATTTTGCGCTCTTCTGGGTGGTAGAAATAGTTTCCTTTGGTCTCCTTTGGATACCCCACAAATATACATTTACAGGATTTTGGGCCCAGCTTGTTCGAAGTCAATTTCTTAACATAAGCTTCGTAACCCCAAATCCTTAGATAAGACAAGTTGGGCTTTTGCCCACTCCATAGCTCATATGGAGTCTTATCTACAGACTTTGACGGCACACGGTTCAAAACGTGAGTCGCAGTCTCTAGGGCATAACCCTAGAACGATGCAGATAAATCACTAAAACTCATCATGGACCTAACCATGTCAAGTAAGGTCTTGTTCCTCCTTTCCGACACTCCTTTGTGTTGGGGTGTATAAGAAGGGGTGAGTTGTGATACTATCCCATATTCCTTCAGGTATGTCTAGCTCAACTTGACAAAGTTGGCATAGTAGTCATTTTGAGATTATCCTTATTGTCTTTCTTAAGAACATATTATTATGAAACAGTTCCATAAAGAATATTATTTATACTCAAGGACAACAATCCATTAGTAAACTAATATTCTCATTTGTCCTATGTGGACACAGAAATATAATTTCTAGAAACTGAAGAAAAACCATAATAATCCACAAGTTCCAAGAAACAAGTCCATCGGCTAAATCAGACGATAAGATCCTACAGCAAATGTAGTAGCACGTGCTTCATTTCCAACTGGTAGGTCCACCTCTCCCTTGGCGAGCAATCTACTTTACCGTAGTTCCTACACATCAATCAAATGTGTGTACCACATCTTGTGTCAACTAGATGTTTACGGGAGAAGTTAATCTCAATAACATACCTGACAAAGAAGTAACATTCTTCTTCCCTTTTCCTAGGAAAGCCTTGCAATGTTTCCTCCAGTGGCTGGGATTCCCACAGTGAGGACAAACTTCTTTCCTTTCTGCAACAGTTCTTTCCATCAACTTCTAAGCCCTTTCCTTTTCACTTGAGTTGGCTTCAACCAACGTCAATGTTTCTGACATTTTCATGCCTGACTCAGTAGCCTTCAACAAATCCAGAAGCTCGGAAAAGGTATTCTTCTTATCTTCCTCAATAAAGTCATAGACAAATTGAGAATAAGAATCTGACAAAGACTGTAATATTAGGTTTATTGCTAAACCTTCATTAAGTCTACATCCCAAAATCTCAAGCTTGTTCATATACTCGATCCACTTGAGTATATGATCACCAATTTTGGTACCCTCTTCCATCCTACATCTGAATAACGACCGAGACACCATATGCTTCTCATTTCTTTGAAGAAAATGAAGAATAGAAGCTAAATCCATTTTCTGGCACTGTTGTGGTAGTAATGGTGCCATTGATGCAAGCACAATTTATCTTGTCATTTTTGCTTTTGCATCATGTGTATGCTTCACATATACATACCCAGTCTCATGGATAGAACTATCAGCAGGCTCTAGTGATAGAGCTTGCTCAATGGTGTATAATCTATCACTTGACTGAAGTATATTATTTATACTTCTATACCAATCAACAAAATTTTCACCATTCCATTTCTCTCCCAATTCGATGATTTGTCGCATTGATGTTGGGATCTTTTTGCTCAAATTTAAGTGAATCTACAAGTTAATCCAAATCCAACCAATTTTCAACAACAAACAACACAAAATATGCCCTAAACTCAAGCTCAAATTCGGCCAAACACAAATGGAAGCAATGTTGCACTTACTTGCAAAGTTTAGGTTAAGACAAGAATGAACACTTCAAGCATAAAGGAATTCTCCACCAACTTGAATCGATTCACCACTAAATCTCCTTGCCAAGACTTGGATAAAGAAATCTCAATAAGAACACAAAGTTCTCTCAATGGTTAAACCAAGTTTTTGATAATTTTCATGAACTAACCTTACAAGGAGAATAGTTGCCTTTATATAGGCAATTACAAGGTTAAAAGAGTAATCAACAAATACATTACAAGAAAATGAAAAATAATAAATATTACACAAAAATTACAAGCCTTCCATTCAAAATTAAGGCCATACCCATTTAATGCAAAAAAGGGACATGATTCCCTAATTCTAGGGTTCATGTCTTTAACCACCCTATTAGTTGAAAAAACTCACTTTATTAGCCCAAAACTTGATCAATGATCCTAATCAAGTCTACTAATAAGGGTGCAAGAGATTGGGCCTTGAAGATCTTGCAATTGGATCCAATAAGGGTTCAAGTGGACTTTCCCCTTTTGAATGAGAATTGGGCCGAATGGGCTTACTTCAACACTTGGGCTTCTCTCTTGGTGGACTTGAGCTTCCTTTGTTGGGCTTGGACTTGGAATGGTTTGGGCCGAAGTGCTTGGGCTATCTCTCCCCTTGGGACTTACTTGGGCCGAATCTCCTCCAATGCTTTCCACACTCCACAATCCAAGTGTTTTAGGACTTGGAATGAAATTCTTTGATTCAACCAAATTAACAAGTGTTTTAGGACTTGTAATTCCTTGTCCACTCATGTTTACAAGTGTTTTAGGACTTGCAAACGTATCATCCTCCTCGGGTTGAGAAGGATTTGCCCTCAAATCCAAATCGTCCTCCAAGTATGGGCTTAGATCCCCCACATTGAAGGTGGCCGAGACTCCCCCATACTCACTAGGCAACTCCACCTTATAAGCATTATCATTTACTCTCTCAACAATCTCAAAAGGTCCATCAGCCCTAGGAGCTAATTTACTCTTCCTTTTACTTGAAACCTCTCCTTTCTCAAGTGAATCCAAACTAAATCCCCCGGTTGGAAAAGCTTAGGTTTTCTATGCTTGTTTGCCTTATTCTTGATCTTCTCATTTGAATTTTCTATTTGAGCTCTCACGGTTTCATGGAGTTTCTTCATTTGTTTCAACTTCTCATTAGCATTCACACTTGGCTCAAAATCAAGGGGTAGGGAAGTGAGATCAAAAGGGATAAGTGGGTTTACTCCATACAACACCTCAAAAGGAGTGTGACCCGTAGTAGAACTAGGACTCCTATTGTAGGTAAATTCAGCATGTGCCAATTGCAAATCCCAATCCTTTAAATGCTTACTCACTAAACTCCTTAGGACATTACCCAACACTTTATTCACCACTTCGGTTTGACCATCGGTTTGCGGGTGGTGTGAGGTGCTAAACATTAATTTTGTCCCTAGTCTACCCCATAAACTTCTCCAAAAATGACTCAAGAATTTTGTATCCCTATCCGAGACAATGGTCCTCGGAATGCCATGAAGTCTCACCACTTCTCTAAAGAACAATTCGGCAATTTTGGAGGCATCATGTGTGGTATGGCATGATACGAAATGGGCCATTTTTGAGAACCTATCAACCACTACCATGATGGAATCTTTTCCTCTTCGTGTCCTAGGCAATGCAACCACAAAATCCATGCTAAGGTCCTCCCAAGGGTGCTCGGCTATGGGTAAGGGTAGGTATGGTCCGGCCTTGAATTGACTCTTAGCTCTTTGACATGATCCACACCTCCTAATAAGAGCTTGAACATCCCCTAACATTTTAGGCCAATAAAAATATTCCTTGATGGTTTCTAAAGTCTTAGTAACCCCAAAATGGCCTACCAACCCACCACTATGTGCTTCCCTCATAATTAGTTCTTTAAAACTACCCTTAGGGACACATAATCTTCTACCCTTGAACAAGTACCCATCATGCATAATATAATTCTCAAAACCAGGTTTCCCACATTCAGTTATGCATGTTTTCATCTCCAAATCTTCCTCATAGCATAATTTCATTAATTCAAAACCTAGAACTCTAGAATCAAGCAAAGAAAGTAAGGCATACCTTCTAGAGAGTGCATCGGCTACAACATTGTGTGATCCTTGTTTGTAATTCAACAAAAAAGAAAAGGATTGGATGAACTCAACCCACTCAGCATGTCTTGTGTTGAGTTTACGCTGCCCATTGATGAACCTCAAAGCTTGGTGGTCCGAATGGAGGACAAATTGTTTCGGCCGAAGGTAATGACTCCAATGGTCAAGTGCTCTCACTATAGCATAAAACTCCTTATCATAAGTGCTATACTTCCTCCTTGAATCACTAAGCTTCTCACTAAAATATGCTATTGGCCTCTTGGATTGATTCAAAACTGCCCCAATGCCAACACCACTTGCATCACATTCTACTTCAAACACTTGGTTGAAATCGGGTAAGGTAAGGATGGGAGCTTCAAACAACTTCTTTTTAATCAAATTAAAAGTTTCATTTGCTGCCTTAGTCCACTCAAAAGATCCCTTCTTCAAACATTCAGTTATGGGAGCCATAATGGAACTAAAATTAGGGACAAACCTATGGTAGAAAGAGGCTAAACCATGAAAACTCCTAACTTCCGTAATTGAACCAGGTTTAGGCCAATTTTGAATGGATTCTACCTTGGATTGATCTACCTTAATTCCTTCTCCTGAAACTACATAACCCAAGAACACCAATTGTTTCATAAATAGCTCACATTTTTCAAGCTTAGCATACAACTTCTTTTGCCTCAATAATTCAAGCACTAAGCTAAGGTGTTCTACATGACTATCCTCACAAGTACTATATATCAATATATCATCAAAATATACAACCACAAATTTTCCAATGAAAGGTTTGAGTACCTCATTTATTAACCTCATGAAGGTGCTTGGTGCATTGGAAAGGCCGAAAGGCATCACCATCCATTCATACAATCCTCCCTTGGTCTTGAATGCCGTTTTCCATTCATCTCCCTCTCTCATTCTAATCTGATGGTAACCACTTCTTAGATCAATTTTTGAGAAGATGGTTGCACCATGAAGCTCATCCAACATGTCATCTAACCGTGGAATGGGATACCTATACTTGATAGTTATTCGATTGATGGCCCAACTATCAATACACATCCAGTAAGTGCCATCCTTCTTGGGTACAAGCAAGGCTGGAACTGAACAAGGGCTCATGCTTTCTCTCACAAATCCCATGGAAATCAATTCCTCAACTTGTCTTTGAAGCTCTCTTGACTCTTTGGGATTGCACCTATATGCTGGCCTATTGGGAAGAGGTGCACCGGGATCCAAATCAATATGATGTTCTATTCCCCTAAGTGGTGGCAAACCCCTTGGTAACTCACTAGGAAAAACATCCGCAAATTCATCCAAGAGATGGTGAACTTTTGGGTGAAATTCAGGTTGCTCTCTCTCTTGGTTTGTCTCGGCTATAAGGAGGGCAATGAGAGGTTTGTGTTTTAGGAAAGCTCTTTCTAATTGGGTGCTATTTAGGAAGAGGGTTTTACGGGTTGGTGCCTTGGATGGTGTTTGGGAAAGTGTTTGGGAAGTTGTTTGTGTGGGAGCTTGGATAATGGCTTGGGTGGGGGCTAAGGGTGCAAGGGTAATAGACTTCTTGTTGAGCTTGAAAGAGTATGTATTCTTGCGGCCATCATGGATCACTTCTCTATCATATTGCCATGGCCTTCCAAGTAAAAGATTGCAAGCATCCATGGGAATGATATCACAAAGTACCTCATCCGAATAGCTCCTCCCAATAGAGAATGGTACCACTACTTGCTTGACTACTTGTATGGTGTCTCCATTGCTCAACCATTGTAGCTTGTACAGGTGAGAATGATCCACAACCAGCAGCCCCAATTTCTCCACAAGTTTGGTGGAAGCAACATTGGTACAACTCCCACTATCAATGATCATTGAACAAACTTTTCCCTTGATAGTGCACCTTGTATGGAACAAGTTCTCCTTTTGGTTCTCTTGGGGGTTTACTTGAGTATGCAACAACTTCTTGAGCATAAGCATCTCTCCACTATCAGCTTCCTCAATAACCTCATTCTCACTCTCATCTACTTCCTCTTCTTCACTAGAATCCCTTTGACAAGCATCATCAATCTCATTTATTTCTCTAAGGGTCATAACCCTTCGGTTTGGACAATTTGCTTGGAAGTGCCCATATCCTTGACACTTGAAACATTTCTTGTTCCTCAAATCAGGCCGTGGAGCATCATTCCTCACAAAACCTTGTTTTCTCCTTTGGTGTTTCATTGGCTTTGTTCTTATCATAAGCCGTAGGTGCCACATATGGTTTGGTGTAGGAAGGTGAACTGTAATATCCCACTTGAGGTACGTGTTTAAGATTTGCTGTATTAGTTAAAAGTTTATTGTTTCAACTTTAATTGAGTTTGCATGTTGAGTTGGTTGATTAGTTGCCTTGGAATTGGTTGAGTTTTGGTGAAGTTGGAAATCCAATCTTCGCCGAGGCGAAGAAGAAGCTTCGCCGCGGCGAGGAGGAGGAGTTGCACTACGGGTAGGTTCTACCCTGTTTCGCCGAGGCGACGGAAAATGCTTCGCCGCGGCGATGAGCCTAAGATAAAGATTCTTGAGTTTTCTAGAGAATTCTTCTTTTGGGACACAATGACCATTCTACCCCTAATTAGTAGGAAAAGTGGGGAGTAAAATGAAAGGAAATTTAGTAGAGATTGTGTTTGGATGGGGGTGTATTTGTAAAGAATCAAAGGATATAGATGGAATTTCCAAGGAAGAGCAAGGGCAAAATGGGAAATGATGCTTATAATATGAACTAAAAAGGGTTAAGTGTAGAGAAACCCTCTATTTCTTCATTCCACCGCCTCTTCCATTTGCCCATTTTCTCTCAATTTCTCCATCCAATCTTCCAAGATTTCCAAGGGATTTAAGAGGGGTTTTGAGTAGAGATTTCATCTAAAGCATCCTAAGGTAAGGATTCATGCTTTAGATGTGAGTTTTCTTATAATTATAGTGAAGTATTATTTGGTTGTTGCTGTCCTTGTGGTTGTTTTGAGTTGTAGAGAGGAGACAAGATCACAAAGGGAAGGAAAAGTGCTAAAGAAGCCATCTTTGCACAAGGTAAGTAAATCCAACCAACTTGAGTTTTAAACAAGCTTTTTGTGTAGAGATGTATGCATGATCAGTATGTAGTATGATTGATGAGAAATTGAATTGAGATGAGTAGCTATTTTTGTAGTTGTTGGATAGATTCCATGTATGAGAAGTGTTTTAATGTGTATTGAGAATGGAATTTGAGATGAAGTTTGAGAGATGTTGTGTGAAGCTTTTTGGGAGTGCTTTCCTTGACAGGGATTATGAGTATTTGAGGGAGTTTTTCCCTAATTTGGATGGCTAGAGAATGAAGTATAGTAGTAATTTTAGTAGAGTGTTTATATGCACATAAGTTGTTTGATGAAATGCCTAAGTGAAATCTACCCTGTCACTGCCGTAACTTTCTAAGTAATTTTTGGGCATCTTACGGTTTGAACTGGGCTGAGACCAAAACATCAAAGATGTAGCCCTGTTTCTAAAATTTAAAACGAGACCAGAACCGTAGTAATCCGAGGTGTATAGCATAAGTTATGGCTGTTTTAGTGTGACCTGTGCAGAATGACGGTTTTGAGGAAATCTTGTAGTTTGCATTTCATTAGTGCATTAGGGAGCATGAGCTAGCTCTACACCTTTGTTTATACCCTTGAGAAGTAGCTTGAGATTTAGTAGAGTAATTTGAGTATACATTCTTTAAGAGTTAAGAGAAAGAGAATAGAGTAGGCTGTGCGATGGGGAACCCGTGAGTAATGGGTAGAGTATTCCCACATGTACGCCGCATTGAGAGAGCGGCATGAGTATCAGATAGAGAAGTGGTGTAGCCCGTGAGAGTGCATGTGGATGAGAGCTATACCCGAGTACCCGAGAGAGAGATTATATACTCACATGGCCAAGGGTTCCGAATCCATGCATAACCGAGTCCGATCGGCTAGAATGAGTAGAGGTCACGTAGAGTGGGAGCGAGTCCCGGCCGTGCCCCCGGTAAGATGGGGTCGTGACTTACTAAAGAGAGGTAATAGAAAAGAGTTCTAAGAGAAAGAGAAAGAGAAAAAGAGAGAAGTACCCAAAGAGAAATTGAACGAGGAGTTGTAAGGAAAGAATTAGAAAGAGAGAGTTACGGGGCTAGCATGAGTAGAGGATTTACTTGTTGAGCATTATTTTAGTGCTCACCCCGTTGTTTTCCCATGTTTTGCAGGACCTAGGTGAGGACACTGTCGGATGGATGTTCGAGGAGGAGTGGTTACACTGTCCCTTATGTTTTTGATGACTTCCGTATATGTTATACATTTTGTGTAAAAATGTATATGTTTTTAAAGAATATATATATATTTAATAAAAAGAAAAATTTGGGCCTAATTTCTTTATGTTATTTTATATGTATTTCATTATAAGTTTTTGAGTAGTAGTGGCTATTACATGAACCCCTTTGGTAGTTACTTTCCTTAAAGAGTTTCTTGGGGGCCAAGGACTTCATGCTCTTCAATTGTTTTTCAATCCTTGTAGACAGCTTGCAAACATCCCCAAAGGAATGGTAAGCTTGCAAACATCCCCAAAGGAATGGTAAGCTTGCAACTCAAGCTTGTATGCAATGTCCTTACTCAAACCGCCTATGAACCTTGCAATTGTATGCTCTTTCTCTTAGGGAATATCACTTCTCAACATCAACCCTTCAAACTCCCGAATATACTCCTCAACTTTTCTATCTCCTTGCTTCAAATTATGGAGCTTAAGATAAAGGTCTTGTTTGTGATTATCGGGCAAGAATCTTTTCTTCAACACTCTCCTCAATTTCTCCCATGATCTAATTCTAGCCTTCCCTTCTCTTTCTCTCTTCTTCCTTGTATTTTCCCACCACAAGGAGGCATACTCCTTGAACTTTAATATGGCTACTTTACACTTCTTTTCATCATTATAGCCCTTAAATTCAAATACCCGCTCAATCTCATGCAACCAATCAATGAAGTCATTTGGGTCAAGACTTCCATTGAATTCGGGTAAGTCTACTTTAAGACCCCTATCATCATCAAACTTTCTCCTCCTAGGCACTTCGGATTCACTAGATGAATCATTACTATCTCCTAGGTTTTCCATATACAATGGTGTCCTAAGGATGGTTCGTTGGTGGTAGTGTGGGCGACCATCCCGTGGGGGTGGTTGTGGGGTTTCCTCAAAAGTAGTTTTGGGTTGTGAAAGGTTGGCAATGTCCTTAGACATGTTAACCATCAACTCCATCATGCTTGACATATTTCTCTTTACTTAATCAAGTTCTTCTTGAATTCTTTTGTTGGCACTTTCCCATGGTGTTGGGGGTGGAATTGGGGAGGAAGGGGACTTATTTTCCATAAGAATTTTAAAAGTTTAGCTACTGTGAACAGTAACTCTGGATGAACAGTAACTTTTTGAAAGTTAAAAAAAATGGAAAATGGGAGGGAAAGGTCAAGTGTATGTGTTTTGGTGATTTTGGTTAAGTGTAAGTATTCTGTGAATAGTGTTCTATGAATAGTGTTTTTGTGATTAGGCTAAGGAATGGTGTTTATGGAGATGAGATTAGGTTAATTTAATTGTGTTTAGGGTTTAGGGTTTGTGTTTAGGGTTTAGGGTTTAGGGTTTGGGTTAAGGGTTTAAGGTTTGGTTGTAAAGGAATGGGTTTAGTTGACTTTGGAGGGAATTGATTAGGGTTTGGGTGAGGTGGCAATGGGTTTGGTTACAAGGGAACAAGGTGTAAGGGATTTGGTTGGGGAATAGTGTTTGATGAGAGAGAAAAATTGTTCATTCACTTGTAACAAAGAGAAGTTTTGAAAACACTTAGGCCAAAGAACTCCAAATCCGGCAATGTATACTCCAAAATCCGGCCAACTTCATTCAATCAATCCCACTCCAATTCACAACCTAAGCTCTGATACCAAATTATCCAAATCCAACAAATTTTCAACAACAAACAACACAAAATATGCCCTAAACTCAAGCTCAAATTCGGCCAAACACAAATGGAAGCAATGTTGCACTTACTTGCAAATTTTAGGTTAAGACAAGAATGAACACTTCAAGCATAAAGGAATTCTCCACCAACTTGAATCGATTCACCACCAAATCTCCTTGCCAAGACTTGGATAAAGAAATCTCAATAAGAACACAAAGTTCTCTCAATGGTTAAACCAAGTTTTTGATAATTTTCATGAACTAACCTTACAAGGAGAATAGTTGCCTTTATATAGGCAATTACAAGGTTAAAAGAGTAATCAACAAATACATTACAAGAAAATGAAAAATAATAAATATTACACAAAAATTACAAGCCTTCCATTCAAAATTAAGGTCATACCCATTTAATGCAAAAAAGGGACATGATTCCCTAATTCTAGGGTTCATGTCTTTAACCATCCTATTAGTTGAAAAAACTCACTTTATTAGCCCAAAACTTGATCAATGATCCTAATCAAGTCTACTAATAAGGGTGCAAGAGATTGGGCCTTGAAGATCTTGCAATTGGATCCAATAAGGGTTCAAGTGGACTTTCCCCTTTTGAATGAGAATTGGGCCGAATGGGCTTACTTCAACACTTGGGCTTCTCTCTTGGTGGACTTGAGCTTCCTTTGTTGGGCTTGGACTTGGAATGGTTTGGGCCGAAGTGCTTGGGCTCTCTCTCCCCTTGGGACTTGCTTTGGGCCGAATCTCCTCCAATGCTTTCCACACTCCACAATCCAAGTGTTTTAGGACTTGGAATGAAATTCTTTGATTCAACCAAATTAACAAGTGTTTTAGGACTTGTAATTCCTTGTCCACTCATGTTTACAAGTGTTTTAGGACTTGTAAACGTATCATCTGCAGAAAAATAACTATTATTACCATATTCATTATTATTGTTTAATATGGTCTTTTATTAAACGAAGCTCCCACTATTTTACTCAAGTCAATAGCCCTCACCATTAACTCGGGAAAGTTCGTTGACTTTCCTAGTGGACCGAGATCCCATCCTACCCATTTCAAACCTTCGCTTTGGTGAACAAGCCAAAATGAGTTGATTAGGTAGGCCAACAAACTTAATCCACACCAGTTGATAGCTCCTACTATCAACCTCAAATGTGAAAAAGCCAACAAGCCAATCACACAATCCAATGGACACTGTATGCCATCGTCCTCAAGTGTGATTCTTAGTATCAGGAGAGTGGACACTACATGTCACCACGTACACAGAATATGTGTACTGCTCTACTATGTCCTATGACACGCGTTTATCAACCTTTGCTTTGGCGAACAAGCAAAACTGTCATTTTAAGTCGACCCATCACCATTAAGGAAAACTCCAATGCATTTTAACCTCCCACTGGTAGAAGTGTACCCTTTGCTTTGGCGAACAAGGTTTCGACGAACAGTGGTTTGATTAAAACCATGGTGATGGAAGGCTTTCGTGACTTAATATACTTTGATTGAGGGTTTTGTTATTTAATGTCTCACCAGATTATTATCTTTGTTAGAATGACATTGCTTGGCATGTTATTGAACATTCAACCTTATCATGCATTCTAAACAAAATATTAAAACGTGCCGGTACATGGCCCAACTAAAACCGATTTCCTCGAGCCTAGAGGAATCGGTGGGTCACCTAGGGGTCCTATAATAAACATCTTGAGTCTTCAAGTATGGTTGCCCCGTCCTTTGCTCTGTCTTCAAGTACATTACAAAAATATCGTTCTAAATTTACAATAAATAATTATACAAATTCTTTACATCAATAAATTTAGAAACCTCGATTTACATTCGAGGGGAGTTAGATGAGAAGAAAATGTACATCAAAAAAGAGGAGAAAGGCAGGACACGCAGGCCCTATTTAATAAAATACAACCATACATACCCAGAAAATATTTAAAACATTCACCCTTAGGTCTAAGGCTCATGTACCAGGCACCATGCAATATACAAACAAGTACAAAGCATACATTTCAAAAACAATCAATTTTTGAAATTTGTGGGTTAATTAAAATTTATCCCCCGATAATTTGCAGAACTGCTGTTTGGTCCAAAAATTTTGAAACTTTACATTCTGGCCCCTGCACACTCGGAAGTGCGCTCGCTGCGGTGATGAGTTACATCGCTGCGGTGCGTTGATTACTTGACGTTCATGCTCAAAGTACGTTCGTCGCGGCGATTTGGTACAACGCCAATCCTAAGGACAATCGCCGCGGCGAGTGTTGTTTTTCGTACAACGCTCGTCCAGAGGATGATCGCCGCGGCAATGTGTTATATCACCGTGGCGAGCGCTGTTTTCATATAGCGCTCGTCCAGAGGATGATCACCGCGTCGATGGGTATATCGCCGCGGTGAGTGCTGGTTTCGTCACCAGTGCCAGTGTGAACAACGCTCGCTGAGGCGATGGGTTATATCGCCGCGGCGACCGTACATAGATCTGTAGCTCCGAATCTGTTCATACAACAACCAAAAACACTCTAAACGGATTTTGCAATCAATCAAACACATTGATCTCAACAAAAATCCATCAATCATTATTCCAAACATGCAGATCATCAACAAATTAAAAATTAATCGATTAATAATTTCTTAAAACAATTTTAAGACAGATTTTAAGCAGATTCTATATGGCAACATATCATCAATCAAACGCATGTTATCAACCATCCATTTAAAAATTGTAAAATTCAGTACCCTATGCTCTGATACCACTGTTAGTAAACGGTCCCGTATACACAGCGGAAACAAAACAAAATTAATGTAGAGATCGTTTACATGAGCCAAGATCAAGGGTATAATTTTACAATTTTATCAAAGCAAGAATCTGCATAAATTAATAATATGTGTTTAGAAACCATACGCACGTTTGGAGGCTCCACCACGATTGTCTTTGAACATTTTGCTACCGATCCAAGTGTAAGATCGAACCCACGTAGTCCACACGAAGACAATCTCAAAAGAACCAAAGAGGGATTTGCTAGATCCTCTTTGGCTTCAACATTCAGAAGAAAAGAAATCAATTGAAATTGATTTAGGCTGAACCAATTTTCTGCTGTGGGAGTGTATTCCAAAAGGGGGCTGTTGTGTGTTTTATTTTCAAAGGAAAAATCCTCTCTTTAAAAAATCACACATTTTTTCTTTTTATATTAAAAATAATTTGCCCTAATCCCATACGGAATAGGCTGGGGCTCCAACCCAAATGCCCCATGTTGCCAAACACTCCCAATTTGATTTATTTTCTTTTCCATCATTATCTCAATTAAAATCAATTAATGTATATTTAAATATATATTAACATTTAACAATAATGATAATATATTTAAATATGTGCGAACACACATTTCAACGTAATTTCACTTATTTAATTTTTCTAACAAATTAAATAAAGGCTACGACCTCAGCAAATTTAATTGCACTGTGAAATTACCAAAATACCCTTTCGCCTTAAAAGACGAAAGCACCCTTCTTTCTTCTTGGATCTTTAATTGTCTTCTATGTGTGTGACCCATAGGCTCCTCATCATATCGGCAGTGTATAGTATCACGATTAACACTAATTAATCGTCTCACTAATACACAAACCAAGATTGGCCCCTAGCAAGGCATCATGGCCATCCGATAGATTCGGATTCAGCAAAGTAGCTACCTGTCAACGATATGGTTACCGTGCAATTCGATCCTTTCATCATACGTTATCTTGACGAGACGAAGGCATAGAAACAGTGTCAACCTTCGGTTACTCTCGATATTATTTATTCAGTTTCCGGACCAATGACCTGTATTATAAACTGGATAGAGCAACAACTCAATCCCACTGTGGCCACAGTTTTAGTGTCATTGCCATATACTAAATTGCGCCATGAGATAACTTTCTCCCATACCCGGGAGTGATGAATCCTCTGTCAATCCACCATAGTCTTGATACACTCCTTGATGTAGCCAATCACCACCGTATTGACAACTCTAAAGAGAACTGCGTTAGGCTAGTGTCAAACTACACCAATCGGTGCATAAGGCACTCCGGTGATCTCAAGTCTAAGGATCACATGCACCACCATTCGTTAGAGGATTTTTTCCATAGACACTGGGGTTACCATCCATATGGAATCCTCTCGGTGGAGGGTCGATCCGGTGAACTTCTGCGGTATAATCGCCTCAACAAGCACCCATGTGTTGCACCAGGTTGTCACCAAACAACCTTGACAAGTGAGATCGCACTACCTTTCGACTGAGTCATTCAACACTATGATAGCCTTACCGTATTATCTGTGCCCTTACTTTAGAATAATACTGGGGCTACGGACGTTTCTAGAATGGCCACCATACGTGCTCATAGGGTTCTCACTATCAAGATTTGAAACACTTGATACCCTCGTCACGGTTCTACCATTCTAAGGACATATATCAATACATATTGCAATAATAATGATTTACGCGATATAGAATAAGATGCCTTTTATTATTGCTTAATGAACATTATTACAAAGTGTTAATTCTACAATAATTGATTGGCTCTAGGGCACCTACTCCAACAGTTTTCAATCTTGTACGTACCATTGCGGGCCTGGAGTGATCGAGTCACTGGGATTGCTTGCTGAAAATTCTGAGATTTTGGCGGAGGCCCTCTTTCTAGCGCCAAAATGTTGATGCAAGAATTACACCAGCTATAGTGATCCAATCGACCTTGTTGGGACCGGAACTGATGTGTGCATGATTGCGGGTAACCAGGAATGAGTAAATAATAAATGCAATAAACTAAATGGAAAGAGATTTTTAAAGTGGTTCGGCGAGTTGAACTCTTGAGCCTACGTCCACTGTTTTTGTATCCGCTGTGAGAGCTTACAATGATCGTCCTAGAATAATTTGTTAACACCTTTCTCCTCGTTGGATGGGGTTTAAATATAGGTTTTGTACAAAGGAAAGAGCGAAAATAAAGGGATTACAATAAAGTTTGAAATGCAACTCTGATATTCTTGCAATTGGGCGCTGTGATTGCGCAAAGATTACCGTTGATCTGATCCTTCTTAAGATATCCAGGATCTGAAGTTATCTGTGAATTGGTTGAACAACTGTAAGGACTAGTCGCTACTAGCTTGTGCTAGGTCGAGCTATAGCTCGGCGAGCTTATGTTGGGTTGGACGATCGGTGGAGTTGAGATAGTTCTAGATCGGGCTATAACCTCGCAATACTCCAAGCTTGGTGGAAAAATCACATACAACACGCATATTTATCCTTGTTCTTCTTCCTTTCCATCCAAACATTGGCTTACTCCTACTCCTTATGAGTTTCGAACTTAGAAGTGCGTTAAAATATCGTTCCACTTTTTTTGTTAACGTGTAAGATACTGCCAAATAAGTCAATTCATTGTATAAATGTAAATCTAATGTGTGACATAGAATTATTATTTTTTTTTTAACTATAAAGTATACAATAAACATATGAATTTGTGATAATATTAAAAATATTAAAAAAGATTAATTAAAATCATGTGTGTATGGGCCAAAAATCGTGTTAGGCCTGACGAGGCCCAACATACAAGATATGCAGATAAACATCCCAAGGGCTTAGCCCAATTGCAGTTGGGCCTATGCTTAAGTCTTCCTTCTAAAATGCACTCTCTATGAGTTGGGCTATCCTACATGTTAAGCTAAGCTGGGTCAAGTCTACTAGCCCACTACAGTTCAAAATAGGAAGCAAAATCCTATTCTGTTTCCACTTCTATTAGGATCCTAGATTGCAATCATTAATGTTAAGCGTAACCCAATAAGGCAAGGAGATCCTATCCCTTTCCTAAAAACGACTCCTTTACCTAGTCCTGAGTCCTACTAGGATTCGAACCTTTTGGGTTCACTATATAAACAGGGAAAAACTCTCTCATTATTCATTTAGAAATCACCTACAACACCTACAAGCTCCTAAGTTCTTCCTCTTAAGAACTGTCATATTATTCTGGTACTCTCCCTTTAGCCCTCACTAAATAGCCTCTCTCAGCCTCGCTGACTTGAACGTCGGAGTGTCTACGGCAGACACCACACCAATGTCTATCTAGCCTTCACATTCCCATTTCTGTGTTCTTTGTGCAAGTCTACCAGGTTGTCGGTGGCTCGTATCGCATAAGATCAGTCACCCCTGATTTGACAGTAGATTTTACCGTCTACAATGTGCACTTGGAAAATGAAAACAATGATTTACATATTTATTTGAAAATAATATTTAGCATAATATAATATGTCTTATAAATTTTGTTTACACATAATAAAAATTACACTTATAATAAGATTATTATAAATTATATATAATTTTACAAATATTCATAAACCAGTTTACTACATGATAAATGAATTCAATTGATTGTTAAAAGAAGAAGATTTCGCTCCATTTGAGAGTTCCAATTATACCCTCCTCAAATTTTCTTCCTCAACAAGAGCAGAAGCTGCTCAAAACATGCCAAAAAAATACAAGAGTATTTTTTCTCTTTAATCAATGAAGAATTCCACATACTTTCCAGGATAATCAGTATAAACTTTGACAGAAGAAAAAATGGAGTTAGTGGAGTATTTACTTTGTTCAATCTTAAGCTCGACACTACAGAAAAAGATTTCCATGGCTCTAATTACTTCCATATAAATAATGAATTTCATCAATTAATTGTATCAAACGAACAAAACAAAATAATGCACAAATTCTCTCCATAAATTTTGTATTGTTAGAGATAGAAAGCCCCAGTATTTTAACTATTAAAACCCAAGTCAATTTTTGTACTAAGATTTACTTGGCCACTATTAAAAGTGACAGCTAATCATGTTCATAGCTTTGGAAGAATTGTTCATCTTCCCAAACATCACCATAAGGTGTTTCCATGCCGTTTTATTGGATCATATAATGAAAAATCTCTCTTTTTTTTCGCAAATGAAAACATGCTTAATTGGGTTATTCACAGTATTATGTGGATTCCAAATCCCTTTTAACATGAATTTTCCATTTCTTTTTTTACACAAAGTTTCACTTAATAAATTGAAATCCAAACTGTTGGAGAATATCTCTTCATTCATTGCTTATTATAACGGAGATTTGTTTCCATATAAGCTTAAGCCTTAATCAGGGCAAGTTCTGAGTCAGAACTCTCAGAGTCCAGCTCACGAACGGTATATAGCAAACATCAACTGATTTCAAAATTTTCTTTCAGAAAGGTCGTTAATTTATACAAATTGATCCGTGTGATAATAAAAACATTCATCATTCACCTACATATATCTCTTCCTTTTCTTTAAACTGTAAACCACCGCCAAAGGCTTTGTTAATCTGTAAATAGAATCAACAGATCGAAACCTCCTTTTCTTGAATTTCAAATATTCTTCTTCTTCAATCATCGTAGCCCATACTCGTTTTCTTTGATCTTCTTCCTCCTGGTCTTGTTTCTTCGTCATCTTCTTCCTTACATCATTAATATTAACATTATTATTATTGTATCTGCAGAGGTTGAACGAGTTGCCGAACTGCCTCCATTTCCATCGCCTACAAACTCATCTCGCTTCTTCTTGTGCGTACAGGTGAAAACTCTAACCATTATTTTGGTTTCAATCATCAAATTCAACTAACAGGATGACCCTTTTATACACAATTGCTAAGTCGGTTCAAAAAACCGCCTTCACATAAGAAAGACATACTCATACGACGCCGTCTAAATATTATAAAATTATTTCCTACGTGTTCAGAGTATTTTTTTTATTTTATCAAATTATAATAGGTTTTAAAAAAAAATGAATTTTAGATATTTTAACGTTCTATTTTAATATTTTTCTTGTTGGATAAGTAATATTTTCCTATAATAACAAGGAATTCAATTACCTCGTGCTTTTCGCGCATTTGTAGACATTGGCAAAAATACCCGTTGATACAAAATTCTGCACCAACCAGCGAGATCTGATTGACCTTGTTGGGATCGAAACTGATGTGTGCATGATTACGGATAATCAACGATAAGTGAACGATAACGCCAGAAAGTAAATGACAAAGAGAACTTTTAAAGTGGTTCGGTGAAATTAACAAGCTACGTCCACTATGTTTTTTGTATATGTTGCGAAAGCTTACAATGTAGTTTTAATCCAGAATTCATATCCCCCTCCTCATCGTTTTAGGGGGTTTACTTACAAGATTTACGTAAAGGAAAGAGCGAAATTAAAGGGATTATAGATGATTTGAATCATAATTCCGATATCCTTGCGATTGGGCGCTATGATCGCGCAATGACAACTGTTGATCTAGACGTTCTCACGATATCCAGGATCTAAAGTAATTTGGGGGTTGATTGAATTTCACGGATTGTCCGTGACTAGCTTGTGCTGGGTCGAGCTACCGCTCGACGAGCTTATGCTGGGTCGATCAATCATAATTGTCGAGATCATTCTAGGTCGAGCTATATCCTCGCGTTAGCCCAAGCCTGGTGGAAAAACCACACACAACACCTGCCCCCTAGTGTTCGATGCTCGTTTCGGGTTTCAAAGACTATCGCTCGATTTGACACCAAGCTCGGCTTCAATAGTGAGTCTCTAAGTGCATGCTCGATCGGGCTTCCATGATTGACCTTACGTTTGGTGATGCGTGTTTACTACAACATGCAAAAATAGCAAGTGCACTAGTCGCACAAAGTAATAAAATGATGAGTGAGTATCGTTCCCACAAGGACTGGTTGCTAAGCACTAAGTTTTCTACTGTTTTCAAGTTGGCGTAATCGAATTTGTTTGGATTAATGGGAGAAAATTAAACTTAAAACTAAAACAGAAATTTCTAAATATTCAAAACTAAATTATGAAGGCAAGATTAGAAATAAGGTAATATCAATTTAAACAAACGGGTAGGGTTTTGACTTCATTCGGACTCTATGGATTAAACCTACAGATTATGTTATTTCCATATTCACATGCATTGATTGTAAATCGACTTCTCTAAATTGTAAACATACCTTCTCAGGCTATGTTTTCCTACTTTTCCCTATTAAACTTCCGCACCCAACGATTTGAAGATTAATAGTTTTAAGCTCATTAAGCACCTAGAATCCTAGATTGATTTCATTGATTCTTAAATCTATCTCTAGCATTTAATACTACAATGGTGATTACCCAAGAAGCTTAACATGACTCATTTCTCAATCTCATCATGTTCATTAATTAAAAGCAATAAATCCAGAATAACCACACAATTCTTGCACTAGCATATGAAAATAATAAAAATCAATTGCTCAATCCATGAGAATCCGAACTACATCAAAACCCTAACCCAAAATGGGTTATTTCATAGCTAAATCAATACAATAAGCAAGAAAAACAATAAACACAAAGCTCAAAATGATAAAATGATAAAATGAGAGAAAAGACAAGAAATCTCCCCTAGTTGTAGAATCCACCAGATTCAATCCCAAATCTTCCACTTTTCAACACAATTTTGTCAAATCTAAAATGAAGAAGATGAAAAAGCTGCTCTAGACTAAGAAAAACACAACCTCGTTTCAAAATGGTAAAGTTTTGCTTTTATACCTCGCCCAAAAACCTAAAACTTTGCCTAAAAATGAAACTGTGCGTTTTAACGAAACTGAAAATTGCAGACTTCGCCGCAGCAACAAAGTAAATGTAACTCTTGAGCATGACGCATATCGCCGCGGCGAATCTTCATGAATAATTCTGAAATTAAATAATTGCCCTCTGCTTGCTTCTTTGCTTGAATCTTCAATCTTCGATGCTCTCCCATGGAAACAAGCTTCATAGTGCTTTACTCTGATTCGAAACTCTCCCAACTTCTGAGATCTGCTTACTTCTAAGTCCAGAAACTCCAATTCGCTCATTATTTGCTCAAAATGTCTATTTTGGCCTGAAACACAAAATATAAAGAATTATATAGCAATTCAGGCATAAATGAACTAAGAAGTATCTAAAATCCAGCCTAAAAGCCTAATAAAAACAATATAATTCTCAGATTATCAAATACCTCCAAACTAAAGACACGCTCGTCCTCAAGCAGTGGGTACAAAACTTAAAGAAAGAAAACAATAAAAACTAAAACACGACACAATAAAACTGGAAATGAACAACAAGAATTAGACTCAACTCAACATACGAATTGCCTAGAATTTATACAAGTC
Organism: Pistacia atlantica; assembly: GCA_026229545.1. Taxonomy (NCBI): domain Eukaryota; kingdom Viridiplantae; phylum Streptophyta; class Magnoliopsida; order Sapindales; family Anacardiaceae; genus Pistacia; species Pistacia atlantica. Next base: position 18,558,939 of record JAPEIT010000014.1, read on the forward strand.
TCAAAGATTTTTGAAAAATTTTTACTGGAAAAATGTTCAACATTCCAAGAAGTTATAAGTTGCATCGACTATCTTTCTCTATTGGTCCCCCGAGTAGGTGATCCCCACTTCAATCCACCTTCCGACTTCCCAGATTATTTTATTTAGAAATGTAAAGTTTATCAAATGGCGGCAAACTCCATAAGCCTAAATATCGAACTACTCTCCACTAATGAGGATTAGACATCGCTAAGAATCAAAAGGTCTTTGTAAGCTTATAACGTAAGGCTCAGGTAGTGGGTTCCAAAGGAAAGGAAAGGGTAAGCAAATAAGAGAACTTGGTTTCCTTAAAGCAAACACTAGGACTTAATCCAACTCCCACTTCTTTTCTCAACCATCACTCAAAATGTCAACCATTTAACAACCTTCAACCATGAACAATTCTTATTGCTGCTATTGTAATGTAATTCTCAAACTAAAATTTTTTTTAATAAAATTGAGGTTAATTACCTCTCTTATTCTTCTTGCCCATCTCACAACCACCAAACTATTCTTTTAGTTCATTCACACAACTCTTCAAGTTCCTTGTGTTTGCATTAGGTCCAAAATTCTCCTAAGGGTGTGATTATGTGTTTAGGGTAATTGGATTGGACAATTTCTGGTTTGCAAGAACATAAAAAGCAATGATAATCTCATAAGGTCCAAATTGGTGACTGGGAAAAATATTTAATTCGTGGGTTGGCTGGAAAGGCTCAAACGTTTCGAAAAATGCCTAAATCATTTCCTCAACAATGTCTATTCCTAGAATTTCGCCTCAAGCATTTCTCTACTAGGTTCTAGAATCCACCAACATTATCAAACTTTACCTAGCCATATAAAATGATCTAAGCATGCCGAAATAAATGAAAATGGTGGTTGAACCACTCAACAAACCTTAGTCAAAATTCAGTCAATACATAAACTTGAAGCAATGCTTAACATTTTTCAACAATAAAATCCCAACAACCCTAATCTCATCATTGATTTATACAATTCATCACTGGCATACACAACAAAACATAGAAATAAAATAAAATAAAAAGTCCAAAAATTCTCAAATTTTTCCTACCCCCAAACTAAAGATGACATTGTCCCCAATGTCACATTATGCACAAATTAGGAATAGAAAAACAAAATCTGTAAAAGTACGAGATAGTTTCCTGATTAATCCGTGAAGTTGAAGTTTCGCTCAATAGTGTGTACACCTGGTCCTTGACTTTTTCATCACCAAAATCTGTAAAAACAATTGAAAACTGTGGTGTCCACTGTGTTAGAAAAATTCACGAACTAATATGGAAATATTACAACCCTAATCTCGTCTTTTCAACTAAGAAGTTCAACAAAAATTTAAACTAAATGAAAAAAATCCAAAAAAAAAACCACAAACAAATCAAAAATCGATTCAAAGTTCCACAATGCCCAACAACAAACCAAAATAAAAACAAACAAAAACAAAATACAAAACATCCAGCTCATTCGTTGGCCTCCTTGTCTCCCTCGGCGTCGTCCTTGTAATAACTACTTCTTACTCAAATACTCATAATAATATACATAATAAAATACATGTATAATAACATAAGTAGTTGGGCCGAAGTTTTTCTTTTATTAAACATATACATTCTTTATACAAAATTAGTATCATTAAAAAAAATAAAAAAAACTATCAAAAACTAGGTAGACAGTGTAGCCATTCCTCCTCGCGTGCCGACGTCCATCCGACCATGTCCTCACCTAAATCCTGCAAAAACATAGAAAGACAACGGGGTGAGAACAAATAATGCTCAGTAAGTAAACACTCTAGTCATCTATCCCCGTAACTCTCTCTCTCTAAGTCTTTCCTTACAATTCTCATTTACTCTCTCTTTTATACTTCTCTCTGTTTTCTCTTTCTGTTTCTCTGTTTCTCTTTCTTAGAACTCTTTCCTACTAACTCTCTTTAGTACGTCACGGCCCCATCTTACCGGGGGCACGGCCGGGACTCGCTCCCGCTTTTCGTGACTTCTACTCGTTCTTAGTCAATCGGACTCGGTTATGCATGAATTCGGAACCCTTGGCCATGTGAGTATATAATCTCTCTCGGCTACTCTCGGGTATAGCCCTCATCCGCATGCACTCTCACGGGCTACACCACTGCTCTCTCTCATACTCATGTCGCTCTCTCTCATACTCATGTCGCTCTCAATGCGGCATACATGCGGGAATACTCTACCCATTACTCACAGGTTTCCCATCACACAACCTACTCTATTCTCTTTTTCTCTCTTTTCTCTTAATAAAAGCTCACACTCAAAGTTCTCTACTCTTTTTCTACTCTTTCTCTAATGCATAATTAATGCGTATGGATGATTCATGCTCATTAATGCACTCATGAAATGCACAAATCCAATGTTGCATCAAAATAGTCATTCTGCATAGGTCACACTTAAGAAGACATAACTTGATTTATACATATCGGATTGCTACAATTTTGATCTCGTTTTAAAGCTTAGAGACAGGGCTACAACTTTTGTGTTTTGGTCTTAACCCAGTTCAATCTGTAAGATGCCCACAAATCACTCAGAAGGTCACGGCTGTGACAGGGCAGTTTTCACTTAGGCTTTTCACTTAGGCATTTCATCAAACATAATGCATGCATACTTTAATTCTATTTTTTATACATCTCTACTTCTTTCTTTAACCATCCATTCATGGAGAAAAACTCCTCCACAATAAATCTAAACATGGCCAAGAAAAACACTTCAAATATTCTACTTAAATTCTTTCTAAATGTAACCAAACTTCACTTGGTTACCACAACTTCATTTCTACTTCTCATGGCTCAAATCTTCTCATCAAAAGCCATCAACTCATCAATAATATCATTCTCAACAATCAATCTCAAGCTCATAAACATAAACATAAGCATGCATATCAATCATTTGATTGCTTGAACCTTAACTTAGGTTGGATACGCCTCTTGGCAATCAAAAGAGTATGAGACGAGATACCCTACGCATGACCTAGAGTTGGCAGCCGTGATCTTCGCATTAAAGATTTGGAGGCATTACCTTTATGGTGCAAAGGGTAACATCTATACTGATCATAAAGTTTAAACTACTTCTTCACTCAAAAGGAGCTGAATGAGACAGAGAAGGTGGTTAGAGCTGGTTAAGGACTATGATTGTGAGATCAAGTATCAACCGGGGAAAGCCAATGTAGTAGTCGATGCCTTGAGTAGAAAAGCTTATTTGTCCCGGTTCACTAAGCAGAAAAAGTTGATAGAAGAATTATGTAGAGAACATATTGAAGTGATTCGGGAAGGATTGCCAGGTTAGAGGTTCGGTCTACTTTATTGGAGGAAGTAAGAGTTAAGCAAGTGGCTGATGAGTGGTGTCAGAAAATAGTTCAGCAAGTACATGAGGGCAAGGTAACGGAGTTCCATTTAGTGGATGGTGTCCTCTATTTCAGAAATCGGTTGTGTATCCTTCAAAATGATGAGTTGAGAAAGAGAATTCTTATGGAGGCTCATGACACACCATACACTGCTAATCCTGGAGCAACCAAGATGTAAAGAAAGGCTATTGGTGGCCAGGTATGGAAGAGAGACATTGCAAAGTTTTTAGCTAAAGGCCTGACTTGTCAACAAGTGAAAGTAGAACACCAAAGGTCGTCAGGGTTACTTCAGCCACTTAGTATTCCAGGATTTCATCACAGGTCTCCCTAGAGTACAGAGAGGATATAATGCTATATGGGTGATTGTGGATAGATTAACTAAGTCCGCCCATTTCTTCCCAGTAAAAGAGAACACTACTATGGATCAGTTGGCTCATATTTACATTAAAGAGATAGTCAGGTTGCATGGTGTGCCCTAAGACAATAGTGTCAGACAGAGATTTTAGATTTGTCTCAGCTTTTTGGACTAGTTTACAGAGAAATTTGGGTACCCGTTTGGCATTTAGCATTGCCTATCATCCTCAGATGGATGGCCAAATAGAGAGAACGAATCAAGTGCTTGAGGATATGTTGAGAACCTGCTGTATGGATTATAACGAATCCTGGCATGAAATGTTACCCTTTGTGGAGTTTGCCTACAACAACAGTTACCAGTCTACAATTAAGATGGCGCCTTACGAGGCTTTGTATGGTAGACGATGTAGGTCTCCACTACATTGGGATAAGATAGGTGAAAAGGATGAGTTGAGTACCGCCCTTTGGCCAGAGGTGACTCAGAAAATGATAGAAGATGTAAGATTAATCAGAAACAAAATGAAGCAAGCCCAAGATCGATAGAAGAGTTATGCGGACTTGAAGAGAAAAGAGGTTGAATTTCAAGTGGGTGATAAAGTATTTCTGAGAGTTTCCCCCTATAAGCGAGTGATGTGCTTCGGTAATAAAGGAAAGTCAACACCGACATATGTAGGCCCATTTGAGGTATTGCAACGAGTGGGAAAAGTGGCCTACAGATTGGCACTACCACCTAGCATGGACAAGGTGCATGATGTTTTCCATGTCTCGATACTACGGAAGTACGTAAGTGATCCCTCCCATATCTTGAGAATAGAGGATGTTGACTAAGAAGAGAAACCTTGTGTATAAGGAGCCTCCAATACAGATTTTGGACCGAAAGATTAAAGAGCTCCAGAATAAGAGCATTCCATTAGTAAAAGTCCTTTGGAGAAATCACAAGGTAGAAGAGGCCACATGAGAGGTAGAGTAGGACATGCAGAAACGTTACCCAGAGTTATTTGTGTGAATTTCGGGGACGAAATTCTTTTAAGGGGGGAGAATTGTAACGCCCCACTTGAGGTATGTAGTTAAATTATTGTTGCATTGCTTGAATGTTTATTGATTTGTTCTCATTTGAGCTTGCATGTTGTTATTTTTGGCTGGTTGGCCCTTAGTTGAATTTTGTTGAAGTTATTTTGAGAAAAATCTGAAGAAAATCCCTTAAACTTTCATTAGGGGTAAAATGGTCTTTTCACTCAAAATTAGTAGAAAAATTGGGGAGTGAAAAGAGATAGAATTTCATGGAGAATGTAATAAAAATGAGGGTATTATTGTAATTGACTAAGGGACATAGATGGAATTTCACCATCTCCACCGCCATTCTCATTCCCTAATTTCTCTCAATCTTCCAAGAATTTCTAAGGATTTTTGGGGTAGTTTTTAGTACTGATTTAATCTAAAGCATCCTAAGGTAGGGATTCTTGCTTCAGATGAGAATTTGCTTATGATTTGTTAAAGTCTTATGTTTTTATTGTTTAAAGTTGTAGATAGAAGACAAGATACAAAAGGGAAGGAGAAGTGCTAGAGAAGTCATTTATCCATAAGGTAAGTAAATCCAACCCAAGTTAAGGTTCAAGCAATCAAACGATTGATATGCATGCTTATAATTATGAGCTTGAGATTGATTGTTGAGAATGATATTATTGATGAGTTGATGGTTTTTGATGCGAAGATTTGAGCCATGAGAAGTAGAAATGAAGTTGTGGTAACCAAGTGAAGTTTGGTTACATTTAGAAAGAATTTAAGTAGAATATTTGAAGTGTTTTTCTTGGCCATGTTTAGATTTATTATGGAGGAGTTTTGCTCCATGAATGGATGGTTAAAGAAAGAAGTAGATATGTATCAAAAATAGAATTAAAGTATGCATGCATTATGTTTGAGGAAATGCCTAAGTGAAAACTGTCCTGTCACAGTCGTGACCTTCTAAGTGATTTGTGGGCATCTTACAGATTGAACTGGGTTGAGACCAAAACATAAAAGTTGTATCCCTGTCTCTAAGCTTTAAAACGAGATCAAAATCTTAGCAATCCGATATGTATAACTCAAGTTATGCCTTCTTGAGTATGACCTGTGCAGAATGACTATTTTGATGCAACATTGGATTTGTGCATTTCATGAGTGCATTAATGAGCATGAATCATCCATATGCATTAATTATGAATTAGAGAAAGAGTAGAAAAAGAGTAGAGAACTTTGAGTGTGAGCTTTATTAAGAGAAAAGAGAGAAAAAGAGAACAGAGTAGGTTGTGCGATGGGGAACCCGTGAGTAATAGGTAGAGTATTCCCGCATGTACGCCACATTGAGAGAGCGGCATGAGTATGGAGAGAGAAGTGGTGTAGCCCGTGAGAGTGCATGCAGATGAGGGCTACACCCGAGAGAGAGATTATATACTCACATGGCCAAGGGTTCCGAATCCATGCATAATTGAGTCCGATCGGCTAAGAACGAGTAGAAGTAACGGAGAGCGGAGTGAGTCCCGGCCGTGCCCCCGGTAAGATGGGGCCATGACTTACTAAAGAGAGTTAGTAGAAAAGAGTTCTAAGAAAGAGAAATAGAGAGAGAAACAGAAAGAGAAAACAGAGAGAAGTATAAAAGAGAGAGTAAATGAGAATTGTAAGGAAAGACTTAGAGAGAGAGAGTTACGGGGATAGATGACTATAGGGTTTACTTACTGAGTATTATTTGTGCTCACCTCGTTGTCTTTCTATGTTTTTGCAGGATTTAGGTGAGGACATGGTCGGATGGACATCGACACACGAGGAGGAATGGCTACACTGTCTACATAGTTTTTGATTTTTTTTTTTTATGATACTAATTTTGTATAAAGAATGTATATGTTTAATAAAAGAAAAATTTGTGCCCAACTACTTATGTTATTATACATGTATTTTATTATGTATATTTTTATGAGGTATGTAGTTAAATTATTGTTGCATTGCTTGAATGTTTATTGATTTGTTCTCATTTGAGCTTGTGTGTTGTTATTTTTGGTTGGTTGGGCCCTTGGTTGAATTTTGTTAAAGCTATTTTGAGAAAAATGTGAAGAAAATCCCTTAAACTTTCATTAGGGGTAAAATGGTCTTTTCACTCAAAATTAGTTGAGAATTTGGGGAGTGAAAAGAGATAGAATTTCATAGAGAATGTAATAAAAATGAGGGTATTATTGTAATTGACTAAAGGACATAGATGGAATTTTCAAGAAAGAGCAAGGGCAAAATGGGAATGATCGTATGTAAGTTGAGCTAAAAAGGGTTTAAGTGTTGAAAGCCCTTCATTCTTCACCAACTCCACCGCCATTCTCATTCCCTAATTTCTCTCAATCCTCCACTCAATCTTCCAAGAATTTCTAAGGATTTTTAGGGTAGTTTTTAGTAGAGATTTAATCTAAAGCATCATAAGGTAAGGATTCTTGCTTTAGATGAGAATTTGCTTATGATTTGTTAAAGTCTTATGTTGTTATTGTTTAAAGTTGTAGATAGAAGACAATATACAAAAGGTAAGGAGAAGTGCTAGAGAAATACCTAACTGCATTAACACTGCACCAAGTCCTTACAGAGAGGCATCTGTATAAATGTCATAATCTACACCTTCCTGTGGTAACACTAACACAGGAGTTATTGTTAACCTCTTCTTCAACTCTTGGAAACATTCCTCACATGCTTCTGACCATACAAAATGAGTCTTATGTTTGGTAAGAGCTGTCAATGGTTTAGCCAACTGGGCGAACCCTTCAACAAATCGTCTATAGTAACCTACCAGCCTAAGAAACTTCTAACCTCTTTTACTGTCTTCGGCCTCTGCCACTCAAGGATTGCCTTTACCTTACTCGGATCTACTGAAATCCCTTCCTTGGACACCGTATGGCCCAGAAATATTACTTGGTCGAGCCAAAACTCACATTTAGAAAACTTAACATACAATCGTTTTTCCCTCAATCATTGTAGCACTATTCTCAAATGTTCCTCATGTTCTTCTCTCGACTTGGAATAAACCAGAATATCATCATTGAATACTACTATAAACTGATCCAGACAGTCATGGAATACCCGGTTCATCAAATCCATAAAAACTGCTAGGGCATTAGTCAAGCCAAACAGCATCACTACGAACTCATAATGCCCATACCTTGTACGGAAAGCAGTCTTAGCTATATCTTGCTCGGCCACTCTTACCTGATGGTACCTTGACCTCAAATCAATTTTGGAAAATACTGCTGCTCCCTTTAACTGATCAAACAAATCATCTATCCGAGGTAACGGGTACTTATTCTTCACTGTCACTTTATTTAGTTTTCTTTAATCAATACATATCCGTAATGACCTGTCTTTCTTCTTTACAAATAGAATTGGAGCTCCCCAGGAAGAATGACTTGGTCGGATAAAACCTTTATCTAAAAACTCTAGAAGTTGCTTCTTTAATTCCTGAAGCTCTGCTAGGGCCATTCGGTAAGGGGCTTTAGATATGGGTGCTGTTCCTAGTGCTAGTTCAATACTAAACTCAACCTCTCTTTCCGATGGCAAACTCGGTAAGTCTTCCAGAAACACATCTAGGAATTCTTGAACTACCGGCACCCTCTGAATTTCTGACTATAGTTAAATTGTTCAAGCAATGCAACATGTATTTTATTAGTGTTTGTGAGGGTTAAGGAGTGAGGTATAGGGATTGAAATTCACTAGAGAAGCTTTGGATTAAAGGTGGAAGTGTTTGGCTCTCGAGTGGAGTTCGAAACTTTTCGTGAAAATGAAGAGTCGCATTGAGAATTTATATAAAACAGTTTTCGCTGCAGAAGTTCTTCATATATACGCAAAACACAGTCGATGCCGCGGCGAAAAATTCCACTGAAAACGTCACCGCAGCGAACTTTCCTTAGCTCAATTCCGCAATACCTTCTATGCTGCGGCGAAGAAAATTGTCTCACCGCGGCGAAAAATTCCAGAGAAAACTATGTCGCGGCAAAGAACTTACTTCGTTGGGGCGAAGTCTGGGACCTTTCGAATTCCTTTTCTTGCAAAATGTACTTCACCGCAGTGAAAACTGGAAAATTTCCGCTTCTCACCTTAATTTGATAATTCACCTGAAACACCTAAAAACACACAAAATTAAAATTATTCTAATTCATAAAACAACTAAACAAATTCAAAACAATACATAAACAAACAACAAATGAAAACACTTGGGTTGCCTCCCAAGAAGCGCTTGTTTATAGTCGGAAGCTCGACTTTCTCAAGTCCTCATGTCGGGATGTCAAGTTGGATGGGAAATGACTTGCAACTCATCACGTCATCAATATATGGCTTCAATCTCTGTCCATTGACCTTAAATGTGCCTTTTTCTTCATGTGACACCTCCACCACCCCATATGAGTAAACTTTGGTAACTATGAAAGGTCTGGACCATCTAGACTTAAGTTTTCCAGGGAAGAGCCTAAGTTTAGAATTATACAACAAAACTTTCTGACCCACTTCAAAGTTCTTCTTCCTGATATGCTTGGCATGCCACTTCTTGGTCTTTTCTTTGTAAATTTGAGCATTCTCATACGCTTCATGACGGAACTTGTCGAGTTCATTCAATTTCAGCATCATTTCCTCCCCAACAGCTTGTAAATCCATTTTTAACTACTTGACTGCCCAATATGCTTTATGCTCGAGTTCCACCGGCAAGTGGCATGCTTTCCCATATACTAACGTAAATGGAGACATACCAATTGAAGTCTTGAATGCAGTGTGGTATGCCCATAATGCATCATCTAATTTCCGTGACCAATCGTTCCTAAATGCATTAACTGTCTTCTCTAAAATTCCTTTAAGTTATCTATTCGACGGTTCCACTTGCCCACTGATCTAAGGATGGTATGGTGTAACCACTCTATGTTTCACTCCATATTTTTCAAATAGGGCATCTAATTGCCTAATGCAAAAATGAGACCCCCCATCACTGATGATTGCCCGTGGTACCCCAAATCTTGAAAAAATGTTCTTTCTAACAAAGTTAACCACCACCCTAGCATTATTGGATGGCAATGCAACTGCTTCCACCCATTTCGAAACATAATCCACCGCTACCAAAATGTACATGTTCCTATAAAAATTTGGGAAATAACCCATGAAGTCAATTCCCCACACATCAAATAGCTCAACAACTAGGATATTGTTCAACGGCATCTCATCTCTCCATGGAATATTTTCACTTAGTTGACATTGGTTGCATTCTTGAACCACCCGAAAGGCATCCTTGAATAGGGTTGGCCAATAAAACCCAGATTGAAGGACCTTGGCTGCTGTCTTAGTTCCTCCAAAATGACAACCCACTTCCCTCTTATGGCAATGTCGTAGAATACTCTCAATCTCCTCTTCTGGGACACATCTACGTATCATCTTATCAGCACAATGTCTATACAGAAATGGTTCTTCCTAGAAATAATACTTTAAGTAAGAGAAAAACTTCCTCTTTTGTTGGAAGGTCATGCCAATTGGGAGCACTCTCGATGACAAGTAGTTTGCAATATCTACATACCTAGGTGCTTCTTCAACTCTCATCAATTTCTCATCCGGGAAGGTCTCCTTGATTTGAGCTTCCTCATCACTTCCCTGGGTTGGTCGTTCAATCCTTGACAAATGATCTGCCACTACATTTTCTGACCCTTTTTTATCTCGGATCTCCAACTCAAACTCTTGTAGTAATAGGATCTATCTAATCAACCGAGGTTTCGCTTCTTACTTTGCCAACAGGTGCTTGAGTGCCAAATGATCTGTGTAAACTATCACCTTAGCACTTAGAAATAAGAACAAAATTTGTCAAATGCAAAAACCACGGTTAACAACTCTTTTTTAGTAGTTGTGTAATTCAACTATGCATCAGTGTGTGTCTTGCTAGCATACTGAATTACATGCAAAACTTTGTTCTTTTTTTTTTGTCCTAAAACTACTCCTAGTGCAAAATCACTAGCATCACACATCAATTCAAACAGTAGTCCCTAATCAGGAACTTCAATAATAGGTGTAGAAACTAACAGTTTCTTAAGAGTTTGAAAAGCATGCATGCATTCATCATCAAAATCAAAAGGAACATCCTTAATCAGTAAATTGCAAAAGGGTTTAGAGATTTTAGAGAAATCCTTGATAAACCGTCTATAGAACCCCGCATGCCCCAAGAAACTCCGAACTGCCTTAACATTTGCAGGTGGTGGCAGCTTCTCAATCACTTCTGTTTTTGCTCGATCTACTTTGATGCCGTCCTTTGAAATTCTGTGACTGAGTACTATTCCTTCCTATACCATGAAACAAATGAGAGATTAGATAAACAAAAGAAGAACCAAAAACAGAGAAGTCATCCACGAAGACTTTTATGAACCGCTCCACCATGTCACCAAAGATCGATATCATGCATCTCTGAAATGTGGCTGGTGCATTGCACAACCCGAAAGGCATCCTTCTGTAAGCAAAAGTGCCATAGGGACAAGTGAATGTCGTCTTCTCTTGATCTTCAGGAGTAATGGCAATCTGATTATATCCTAAAAAACCATCCAAGAAACAATAGTAAGCATGCCCTGCCAATTTCTCCAACATTTGATCGATGAAAGGAAGTGGGAAATGATCCTTCCTTATCGCTTCATTCAATTTTCGGTAGTCAATGCACACCCTCCAACCCGTGACTATCCTAGTTGGTATTAATTCATTACTTTCATTATGTACCACTATGATACCTCTTTTCTTTGGAACCACTTGCACCAGGCTCACCCATGGACTATCTGAAATAGGATAAATTATGCCCACATCTAAAAGTTTCACCACTTCCTTCATAGAAGGATTCAATCTCCGTTGTGGTTGTACCCTAGGCTTGACATCATCTTCCATGAGTATCTTATGCATACAAAAGGATGGAGATATGCCTCTAATGTCCGAAATAGTCCATCCAATTGCTGATCTATGCTCCCTTAACACTCGAATCAACCACTCTTTTTCCAAATTACTCAACCTTGAATTGATGATCATTGGGAAGGTTTCTGCTTCACCAAGATACACATATTTGAAGTGAGAAGGTAAAGGCTTCAATTCAAGTTTTGGAGGTTCCTCAGTTCTTGCCTTTTCCTTCTCTTTCTCAATATCAAACTCTTCAAATTCTGGATCTTGGCTTGCATTTATCGACTGAAGTGCTTCCAAAAATCTAGCACACTCATTCTTTGCTGGCTCATCTACCCCTATCATTTTTTATTGGGCAATACACGCTTCTAGAGGTAGTTGAGGGGTGTTCTCTTCAATAGCCTCTGCTACTAGTCTATTCACCACGTCTACACTAAAACACGAATCTGACTCTGATGGAAATTTCATGGCCTCAAAAACGTTGAATGTTACTCTTTCATCTTGGACCATTAACAGCAACTTTCCTTCTTGTACATCAATGAGGGCTCTTATGGTGGCCAGAAATGGTTGCCCTAAAATGAGAGGCATTTCCTTGTCCTCTTCCATGCCCAACCCAACAAAGTTCGCAGGAAAGATAACTTTGCCCACCTTCACCAAAACATCTTCAACTATTCCTCTCGGATGCTTGATGGATCTATCTACAAGCTACAAAGATATGGTCGTTGGCTTCACTTCACCAATCCCTAATCTCCTGAAAACAGAAAAAGGCATTAGATTTATGCTTGCACCTAAATCACATAAAACTCTATCAAAAGTAATGTCTCTTATAACATAAGGAATAGTAAAACTCCCTAGATCTTTGAGTTTTGGGGGCAGCTTCTTCTGTAGAATGGCGTTGCACTCCTCTGTAAGCATCACGGTTTCCTTATCTTCTAACTTTCTTTTGTTTGATAAAATCTCCTTGAGAAATTTTGCATAGCTTGGCATCTGTTGCAATGCATCTACAAAAGGAATGTTAATATGTAGTTTTTTAAATATTTCAATGAATTTGGAAAACTTCTTATCTTGATTTTTCTTTCTGAGTCTCTAAGGAAAAGACACAAGAGGGGTGTGATGTGCCAACTCTAGTGGTATCTCAGAAAATGACAATTTCTCTTTCTTTTGCCTCTGCCTCTGCTTCTCTTCGTGCTTTTTTTCATCTTCCCTAGAACTGGTTGGTTTCTTTTCAGCAATGATCTCTTCGTCAACTTCTTCATCAGAATCTTCATTTTCTTTTGGTGGGCTTTACTCTTTCCTTGATTGCTTCATCTCTTCCAAGACTGTCCCATTCTGCAGAGTTATTGCATTCGCTTGTTCACGCGGGTTTGTCACAGTGTTGCTTGGTAGGGAACCCTATGGTCTCTCATTTAGCTTATCAGCCAATTGACCCACCTATACCTCTAAGTTCTGAATGGACGCGCCTTGGTTTTTGAAATTCGACCTCATCTCATTCATAAAACTTGTGGTCTCTTGCATAAATTTTTTGAACATATCCTCCAGTTTTGTCAATCTTTGCTCCCCTAGTTGATTGTTCACCCCTGCTTGGTTGTTTAGCATCGCTCTTTGGTTCCATTGATTGTTCTGCTGATTCTGTTGATGTTGATTGCCCCATGACAAGTTCGGATGATTCTTCCAACCAGGATTATATGTGTTGGAGAACTGAATATTCTGTTGCCTCTGATTTCCTGCCAAGTAGTTAACTTGTTCTGATGATGATGATGCTGAAGCAAATGTGTTCCCCACTTGACATTCACTGCTCACATGATTACCTACACAAAAATTACAAGTTAGTTGAGGTGCTTGAATAGAATTTACCTGCATACTTCCCAACTGCTTCTGAAGTGTTGTAAGTTGGGCTGAAATGGTCGTGTATGCATCAACTTCATGAAAACCCATAGATTTCTTCGATTGTATCCTCTCATTCGGTTTTGATAATTGTTGCTTGCCAGAACTTCAAGCAACTCATGAGCTTTTTCAGGTGTCTTGTTTTGCAATGCTCCTCCCGATGCTGCATCCACCATTGTTTGCACAGTAACCATCAATCCATTATAAAACGTTTGGACTTGCATCCAAACTGGCAAACCATGGTGTGGACACCTCCTCAGTAGTTCCTTGTATCTTTCCCATGCCTCATATAATGATTCGGACTCTTCTTGTAGAAACAATGTGACATCATTTCTCATCTTCACATATTTTGCTAGAGGAAAGAATTTGGTCAGGAACTTCTGTGCTAATTCATTCTATGTTGTGATCGTTCCTGGTGGTAGTGCCATTAACCATCCCTTTGCTTTATCCCTCAATGAAAAAGGGAACAATCTCAATCTGATGGCGCCATCCGACACTCTATTTGACTTGAAAGTATCACAAATCTCTAAAAGTTTGCAATGTGCAGATTGGATCGTCCTTCAAATCTCCTTTAAACTGTATTGACTGCTGGATCATCTGGATGATTGCCAGCTTTATTTCAAAAGTGTTGGCTTGTACTGCTAGTCTAGTTATACTTGACATACTGCCATCAACCGTGGGAACTGAGAATTCCCTTAGTGTTCTATTTTCTGCCATCTCAACAACTAAGGCCTCTCATTCCCTTCTCTCTCTGTTAAGTCTTCTTGCAGTTCTTTCAATCTCTGGATCTACAGGAACCACTGGCTGACGTCTAGCTCTTCGCATAAACTATACAGAAAGAGAGAAAAAGTGAGATCACAAGCTAACAAAAAAGAACAACAAAAATTAACCAATAAACAATTAAAACAAAAAAATTAAAACTCCAATCTTGCTAACACAAGAAAAATTCAATGTTAACGCCAAAATCAATACCCAGCAACGGCGACAAAAACTTGATGCGTTGTAACTACAACATGCAATGTATAGCAAGTGCACTAGTCGCACAAGTAATAAAGTGATAAGTGAAGTATCATTCCCACAAGGATTGTTTGTTAAGCACTAATTTTTCCTAATTGTTTTCAAGTTGGAGAAATCAAAAAGTGTTGGATTTACGGGAAAAACTTAAACTAAATTGAAAGAAAATTTACTAAGTAATGTTAGAGTAGATGCCCTAGAGCCAATCAATTATTGTAGAATTGACTCTTTGTAATAATGTTCATTAATCAATAATAAAAGGCATTTTATTCTATATCGCGTAAATCATTATTATTGCAATATGTATTGATATATGTCCTTAGAATGGTAGAACCGTGACGAGGGTATCAAGTGTTTCAAATCTTGATAGTGAAAACCCTATGAGCACATATGGTGGCCATTCTAGAAACGTCCGTAGCCCCGATATTCTCAAGTAAGGGCACGATAATACGGTAAGGCTATCATAGTGTTGAATGACCTGTCGAAAGGCGGATCGATCTCACTTGTCAAGGTTGTTCGGTGACAACTCGGTGCAACACATGGGTGCTTGTTGTAGGCGGATATACCACGGGCAAGTTCACTGGGTGACCCACCGGAGGATTCCATATGGATGGTAACCCCGTGTCTATGGAACAAATCCTCTAACGAATGGTGGTGCATGTGATCCTTAGACTTGAGATCACCGGAGTGCCTTGTGCACCGATTAGGTACGCTTTGACACTAGCCTAACGCAGTTCTATTCGGAGAGTCGATGCGGTGGTGATTGGCTATATCAAGGAGTGTATCAAGACTATGGTGGATTGATAAAGGATTCATCACTCCCGGGTGCGGGAGAAGTTATCTCACGGCGCAATTCAGTATATGGCAATGACACTAAAACTGTGGCCACAGTGGGATTGAGTTGTTGCTCTATCCAGATTATAATACGGGTCATTGGTCCAGAAACTAAATATATAATATCGAGAGTAACCGAAGGTTGACACTATTTCTATGCCTTCGTCTCGTCGAGATAACGTATGATGAAAGGATCGTATTGTACGGTAACCATATCGTTGACAGGTAGCTACTTTGCTGAATCCGAATCTATCGGGTGGCCATGATGCCTTGCTAGGGGCCAATCTTGGTCTGCAGTATTAGTGAGGCGATTAATTGGTGTTAATCGCGATACGTACACTGCCGGTATGATGAGGAGCCTATGGGTCACACACATAGAAGATAATTTAAGAGCCAAGAAGAAAGAAGGGCGTTTTGCTTTTTTAGGCGAAAGGGTATTTTGGTAATTTCACGGTGCAATTAAATTTGCTGAGGTCGTAGCCTTTTATTTAATTTGTTAAAAAATTAAATAAGTGAAATTACGATTAAATGTGTGTTCGCACATATTTAATTAAATCATCATTATTGTTAAATGTTAATTAAATATTAATTGATTTTAATTAAGATAATGATGAATTAAATTAAAATATCAAATTGGGAGTGTTTGGCAACATGGGGTGTTTGGGTTGGAGCCCAAGCCCATTCCATGTGGGAATAGGGCAACTTGGTTTGCCTATAAAAGAAAAACACAGCAGGCCCTTATACACTCTCCCACGCCAATCTCACTGTTTGATTGAAAATCAAATACTGATCTTCTTCTTGATTTCTTAAGGCCAAGGAGGATCTAGCAAATCCCTCCTTGGTTCTTGTTGATTGTCTTCGTGTGGACCTCTACGGTTCGATCCTACACTTGGATCGGTAGCAAACACATTCAGGGACAACATTGGTGGAGCCTCCAAACGTGGGTATGAATCTAAACCTTTGGATTTATATATTTTCTGCAGATTCTTATTATGCATAAACTGTAAAATCTATGCCTTGATTTTGGGTTCTAAGGAACGATCGTGGTTGTAAAATTTTTTTGTTTTCCGCTACGCAACCGGGTCGTTTCCTAACAAGTAATTCAAAGGCTAATTAATGAAAGCAAGATTAAAGCAAGAGTAATATCAAGTAAAACAAACGGTTAGGGTTTTGACTTCATTAGGATTCTATGAATTAATTCTACAAATCATGCTACTTCTACACTCACTTGCACGGATTGTAAATCGAACTCCCTAATGTGTAAAACATACCTTCTCAGGCTATGAATTCCTACTTTTCCTTATTAAACTTCCGCACCCAACAAATTGAAGATTAATAGATTCAAGTTCATTAAGCTAATGGAATCCTAGATTGATTTCATTGATTCTCAAACCTATCTCTAGCAATACAACAATGGTAATTACGCCAAGAAGCTCATACATGATTCATTTCTCAATCTCATCATGTTTAATAAATAAAATCAATAAAAACCAGAATAATCGCACTATACATGCACTAGAATGTAAAAACAACAATAATCTATTGATTAACCATATAAATCCGAATTACATCAAAACCCTAACCCAAAGTGAGTTAGTTCATAATGAAATTAATACAAATTGTAAGAAAAACAGTAAACACAGCAGTCAACATGTTGAAACAAAGAGAAAAGAGTAAAGATCTCCCCTAATTGATGAATCCACAAGGTTGAACTCAAATCTTCTCTTCTTTTCCCCCAAAATGTCAAAACCGCTCTAAACCAAAATGAACCCTTCTCAAAATGTCTAAGTTTTTCTTACATAGTTCGTCCAAAAACCTCAAAACTTTCCTAAAATAAAACTATGCGTTTTAATGAAAAACTGAAAATTGTAGACTTCGTCGCGGCAACGAATTCCTGAGAGTTTATCGCCGTGACGAAGCTTGCTGAACAATTCTGAAATTACAAAATTGCCTTCCGCTTGCTTCCTTGCTTGAATCTTCAATCTTTGATGCTCTCCAATAGGAGCAAGCTTTATAGTGCTTCAAATCCGCTTTAGAACTTCTCCGAATTCTGAGATTCGCTCGCTTCTGGATCCAGAAACTCAATTCCGCGCATTATTCACTCAAAGTGCATGTTTTGGCCTGAAACATAAAACATATGAAATTAAATTACAATTCAGGCAAAAACAACATAAGAAGTATCCAAAATCCGGCCAAAAAGGCTCAATAAAACAGTATAATCCTCGGATTATCAACTGTCCCTGGTGAACCCATACATCGGCAAAGGGCACACTCACAGGTTCCTTTCTGTGAATCCCATTCCTCAGAAGGCTCCCAAGAAAATAATGTTTGTCGTGCTCCCGTTGTCGACCATAACCCTTAATACTCTTGTGTTGCCAATCCTGGCTGTGATTATAATCGTGTCATGATTATGATGAAGGGATGTTTCACACTCGTCGATTGTGAACCCCACTGCCTCGTTTTCCTGTTTGCGCCGCTTAGGCGACTTCTGTTCGTAACTCATTATTCGGGGGACCGAGTTCGTTATGGCCTCCCGAGCGTGTTGCTCACAGGCTCGCCTCAAGCTTCCCGCTATATCTGATCCTCTATAAATCATATTCACGAAGACCTCGTTAGGGTTTAGCAGAGCCTATTGAGTGGGGTCTGTATCTGGGCTGGGACCTAGTTACTTTACTTAACAGGATTCTCCCGAGTTGGTTCTGCCTTAACAAATTCTTTCAAATGACCTCTTCTTATCAAGTCCTCGATGGCGTCCTTTAGAGCCCGACAGTAGTGCCCGACATCCCTGTGATACTAATAATATTTTTGCTAATCTCTTCTTCCTAGAGCCTTCCTCATTCTTTTTGGAGTGGGCAGCCTCTTCGCCTCTCAAGATACCTCATAGATGTGGGCGATGTCTTGAGTAAGGGGGGAATACTCTACATACTGTGGGAAAGGTTGCCTGTCTCCGCGGTTATCTACTTTCTATTTCTTTAAGAATCTATTGTGATCTCTATCGCTGCGGTCTTGGCCCCTACGCTTATCCGAGGGGCGATCTTGTCTCTTTTTGGGGCCCCCACTTTGTAACGCCCCACTTGAGGTACGTAGCTAATGTTTCTCCTTTTTGTTCTTATTTGAGTCAGTTTATTAGTACTATTTGTTTGATTGGCCTTTGATTGAGTGGTATGTTGAATACTTGCCTTGAAATTGGTTGAAATTAGAAGAAGTTTAGTGTTCCAGGCTTCGCCGGGGCGAAGAAAAATCTTCGCCGCGGCGAAGAGGTGTTGCCTGAAGGAAGGCTGCTTGGACAGTTTCGCGCAAAAGCTTTTTGCCGCGGCGACGGGCCGATCAAAATGTTGGTTAAGTTTTAGATATTTTCTTCCCTAAGGGCAATTTGACCATTCTACCCCTAATTAGTAGGAAAAGTGGGGAGTAAAATGTAAGGATTTTGCTTGGAGAATATGTTCATATGGGGTTGTGTTTGTAATGAATCAAAGGGTATAGATGGAATTCCTAAGGAAGAGTAAGGGCAAAATGGGAATGCTTGTGCATAAATTGTATTAAAAGAAATTAAGTCATTACAAAACCCTTCATTCTTCTTCTCCACCGCCACTCTCCTTTTTACTTTCTCTCAACTTCTCTTCCAATTGTTCAAGGAATTTTAGAGGGCTTTTGGAGTGATTTGGGGTAGAAGATCAATCTAAGACATCCTAAGGTAAGGATTCTTGCTTTGTATGTGAAGTTTTGTGAGATTTTATGTATATTTGAATATTGAGGTCTCTTGGTTGAATTGTGTAATTGTTTAAAAGGTAGAGGAAATCAAGCAACCCAAGAGAAAGGAAGAGCTAGTGAGATCTCTCCATCACAAGGTAAGTAAACCCCAACCCAAGTAGAGATTTGAGAACTTTCTTGAATAGGGAGTTAATTGCAATTATATGTGTATGTATATACATGTGATATGCTATGTTATTAAGATTCAAATGGAGATAACTATCGCTTTATGGTTGTTCATACACTTTGATTATGAGAAGTGAGATGTGGGTTGGGAATGTAGTTTGAGATGGAATTGAAGGATATTGAGAGATCCTTTTTAGAAGTGTTATTCTATGACAGGATTTATGGCTATGTGAGGGAGTTTTCTCCCATTTTGGATGGTTAGAGAAAGACATATAATTATTGTTATAGTAGAGTCTTGTTATGCACTTGAGTTGTTTGATGAAATGCCTAGTAGAGGTTTAAGTATGAGTAGTGAACCTTAATTCTTGCAACATTGCATGTTGGCATTTCATAAGTGCATTAGTGGAGATGAACCATCCATATGCATTATTTGTGCATTGAGAAGTGACTTATGAATAGTAGAAAACTTTGTGTATGCACTTGCTTTATGAGTAGAGAACTTTGTGAATGCAACTACTCTACGGGTAGAGAGAATGAGAAGTGCTAGAGTAGAGAAAGTCATTAGAGACGGGTTGATGCTTTGTGATCGTCACCCGATATTTAGTGGAAACGGGTTGATACTGTGTGATCGTCACCCGATGTTTAGTAGCAACAGGTTGATGCTTTGTGATCGTCACCCGATAGTCATTAGAAATGGGTTGATGCTTTGTGATCGTCACCCAAAAGTCATGAGAAACGGGTAGGTGCTTTGTGGTCTCCACCCGATAGTTATGAAAACCGGGTAGATGCTTTGTGATCCCCATTCGGTAGTCACTAAGAGCGGGTTGGTGTTGTGTGAACTCCACCCGACAGTCATGAAGGGTGAGATGGTGTTGTGTGAACACCATCCGGCCGTACCTCCAGTAAGATGAGGCCATAATGTTAATAGAAAACAATAGAAAGAAAGTGTGAGGAAGGAATTAAGAAAAATAGTTACGGGGATAGACAGATATAGAGTTTACTTACTGAGCATTATTTTGTGCTCACCCCATCATTTTCCTTTGTGAATGCAGGATCTAGGTGATGATGCAGTCGAAGGGGCGTCAGCAAGCGAGGAGCAATAACTACACTGTTTCCCCTGTTTTTGTCTTTTAAATGGCATTTTGTAAAATAATACTCTTTGTGTGTATGAAAGACTTATTACATATAATAAAAAGAAAAGATTTTTGGCCCATTTCCTATTATGATTAAACAAGCATTTTACTAGTTTACAGCAGTTATTACACGTTTTGAGCTCCTGGCTAGTGCCGCTAACGAGCTCTCTACTCATTGGTATTTTGTAGCCATTTAGTAGAATTTGGCCAGGCTTACATGGTCTTCGCTCTGGAGCTCTTTCCATAGTTCCGTGTTAGGTCTGATCCCTACGATCAAGAGAGTTCGAATGGATTCTTTGGGGACATCAGAGACTTTTGCCTGCTCGTTTTGGAACCTCGTTAAATATGAGGTTAACGATTCATCTCGCTCTTGGAAAATGTTGCTCAAGTAGTTGAGCGGCATTATGAACTGTCTCCTTGCCTAAAACTGTTGTAGATATAGTACGGAGAGTTGTTGCCAGGAGTTGATGAAGTTCGCCTTAAGCCGTTTGTACCACCTATTAGGCATCTCCGACTAATGTGACTACAAAGCACTAGCATTTTGCTAAGCCACTAACCTGGTGTAGCTCCATCAGGTTATTAAAGTTGTCAAGGTGATCTCTAGGGTCCCCTCTCCCGTCGAACTTGCTTTTCGGTGCCTTGAATCCTTATGGGAGCGGGGCCTGGTGAACTTCCTTTGTAAAGGAGGAACTTACTATTTCTTCTGCTAGGTTGTTCTGGCAAACTTTTAGATCGTCGAGCATCCTTTGCATGCGATCTAAGTCTTTATTTTGGTTCGTCTGGTTGGCTCAGTTAAGTTGTACCTCGAGCAAGTGGGTTTGCAAGCCTGTTGCTTGCAAAGCTCCTTCGATGCATGCATTGATACGCGAGGTCAAGTCATGATGACTAGATTGGTAGGTGCTATCATGCTCATCAGTACGTCGCTTGCGACGTCAGTCATTGGCAAATTGACACACATGGCACGCATCGCGAGCCTGCGAAGATCGATCTTGTCTTGGGCATAGGTTAAAACTAGCACGTTGATGTTTGGGATACCAGCAAGCTTCTCGGTGGTGTCCGTTGCCTTCGCTTTCCCTCAATGGTTGCTTCCCTGGCTGCCTCCCAGGGTTTATTTGCCCACAAGACTCTCTCTCGTGCGTGAGGAGCTACCAGCGAGGTTGGAGGTGTTGATCGCCCCCTGGCAGTGATGTAACGGACTATCGATTGTAGAATTCATACCTTTTGGGGTAAAGTTGGTGAAGCGTGGCTGGTCGGGGTTATGGGCGACTAGTTGTTGGTTCCTCAGCTTAACCATGTTCCATTGCACTGCCTATGCAACCATTGTTCTGATCATCTCCATTAATTGGCCGTTCTTGGGATTTGATGTCCCTGCCCCCTAATTGTTTGCAGCGTGTTAAGTTGGCGGCACAGGTGGTCGCTGTCTAACGTTCTCCTATTGCACCTCCTGGTGGGCAATTTCCACGTTCTCATGATTTTTGGTGGTAGTTCTTGATCTAGTGAACACCATTTTGGTCCTAGGATAGGTAAATTGTGGTGAATGTTGGCCAGGATCTTTGAAATAGTGGCAAAGGCCCTCTTTCTAGCACTAAAATGTTGATATAGAATTCTGCACCAACTAGCAAGATCCAATCGACCTTGTCAGGATCAGAACTAATTTGTGCGTGATTACGGGTAATCAGCGATGAGTGAATGATAATGCCATAAAGTAAATGACAAAGAGAACTTTTAAAGTGGTTTAGTGAAGTTAACAGGCTATGTCCACCGTGTTTTTTGTATATGTTGTGAGAGCTTACAATGTAGTTTTAATATAGAATTCATTTCCCCCTCCACATTGTTTTAGGGGGTTTATATACAAGATTTACATAAAGGAAATAGCGAAATTATGGGGATTACAGATTATTTGAATCATAATTCCGATATCCTTGTGATTGGGCGCTATGATCGCGCAACGGAAACTGTTGATCCAGTCATTCCCGCGATATCCGGGATCTGAAGTAATCTGAGGGTTAATTGATTAATTCCTCGGATTGTCCATGACTAGCTTGTGTTGGGTCGAGCTACAGCTCAACGAGCTTATGTTAGGTCGATCAATCACAGTTGTCGAGGTCATTCTAGGTTTAGCTATATCCTCGCGTTAGCCTGAGCTTGGCAGAAAAACCACACACAACAATACCTTTGTTCATTTGTCCTCCTTTTCACTCCTTATGAGATCAGGAGAGTGAAAGTTAACGTGTAAGCGATTGCCACGTAAGCCAACATATCATATGTATACTAAAATTCTTATTTAAATTCTTTGTTAATGTGTAAGACCTCATGTTAATTTTAATAAATAATTAATTAATTCCTAATTTCTAATATGCTTATTGGGTGACGCTATTAGTATTGGTACCATATATTAACTAAATTAGCCCCAATTTACCCCATACATTATCTTCTTTGAAATTCCAAAATCACCCTTTTATGAATTTGGAACTGATACGCAAGAACCTAATGCAATTGAATCATTTGATACATGAAGAAGTAGAAGAGCAACACTTTTTTTTTTTAATTCTTTCAGGATTAATTTTAATTCCTCTTTGAGAGATCATTCAATTCTAAACGCCCCAACTAGTTTCAACCGTTTAACTTTCATTTAGTTAAGTTTGTATTAATGAAAGTTAGTTGCATAATTTCCAATTCAAAAGATTAAAAGCATTTTCAATTATGGTGTCCACATTTAGGGTTGTCAGGCGAGTCGAGCAGCTTGCGAGCTAGCTCGACTCGGCTTCGACTTGTCTGAAGCTCGTTAAGAGCCCGACTCGACAATTGTTGAGTCGACTCGACTCAAACTCGGGTACTAACTCGAGTTGAGTTCGATATGCTTAAGATAAGGGAGCTTATTGCCCATTGGGTGCTGATGCATGAGCATCTGATTACTGTTGTGGAGGAAGAGGGATTGAATAATATGATGAAGTATGAGATTCCTGAATAGAGTCTGATTTCATGTAACACTTGCAAGAATGACTGTCCGAAAGTGTATGAAAATGAGAAGCAGAAGTTGAAGATGGTACTAAAGGGTGTCAAAAAGATCAGTCTCACCACAAATCTATGGAATTTAGGCAATTACAAAATGGAATACATGGTGTTGACTGGGCATGTAATAACTCCTTTATACTTGGATACTCATAGAAATACATAAAGTAAAATACATTTATATCAACGAAAGTAGATGGGCACAAAATTTTCTTTTAGTACATATAAACATTATTATTACCAAATAAGATATCATTTACAAAAAGTTATCAAAACCAATGGACAGTGTAGCTATTGCTCCTCGCTTGCCAACACCAATCCGACCGTGTCCTCACCTAGATCTTGTAAACACAAAGAAAAATAACGGGGTGAGCACAAAGATAATGCTCAGTAAGTAAATCCTCTACTCGTCTGTCCCCATAACTCTTTTTTATTAATTATTTCCTTACACACTTCTCGTCTCATTTATTTTCTCTTTCTGTTTCTCTTTCACACAGCTCTCTTTTATTAATTTTCTATTGTAAGTCACGGCCTCATCTTGCCGGAGGCACAGCTGGATGGAGTTCACAAAGCACCAATCCACTCTTTGTGACTCTACTCATTCTCTCATTATTCTTTCTCACTTGAATATCACGGCCTTATCTTACCATAGGCACAACCGGGTGGAGTTCACAAAGCACCAACCCACTCTTCGTGATTGCCGAGTGGAGTTCACAAAGCACCAACCTGCTCTTTGTGTTTTTCTCATTCTCTCTAATCTTAGAGTAGTTCATTCACAAAGTTTTCTACTCTTTCTCAAGCTACTTCTTAATGCACAATTAATGTATATGGATGGTTCATGCTTAAAATTTCTTACTTAAGGCACTTATGAAATGCACAAATGCCAATGTTGCATCAAGATAATCATTCTGCATAGGTCACACTCAAGAAGGCACAACTTGAGTTATACATATCAGACGGTTTTGGTCTCGTTTTAAATCTTAGAGATAGGGCTACAACTTTTATGTTTTGGTCTCAACCCAGTTCAATCTGTAAGATGCCCAAAAATCACTCAGAATGTTACAGCTTTGACAGGGCAGTTTTCACTTAGGCTTTTCACTTAGGCATTTCATCAAACAATATGTGTGCATACATAAACTCTATTTTAACTATAATTCTACTTCTTTCTTAACCATCCAAAATTGGAGTTTAACTCCTTTAAATCATCACACATCCTGCAAAGAAAACACACTTCAAATATTCCTCTCAAACTCTTCTAAAGCTATCCATATTTCTATCAAATTTTATCAACACAATCCACCCTTCTCATGGTGAAAATCTCTCCATAAAATCAACATTGAACTCATTCATAAATCCATCAACTCATCATCAAACCATCACATACACTTCTCATATTCAAATATATCTAACAACAAGCATAATTCATCATCAATCTCATCTCAATTTCTCAATAACCATAACATATGCATACTTAAAAGAAATATCTACTCACTTGAATTCTTAAACTTTAACTTGAGTTGGATTTTGAGTGGAATTTACTTACCTTATGCTTGAGTCTTCTCTACTAAGCTCTCTACTCTTGTTAGATTCAAAACTTCTTCTAACCCTAAGCATAAACTTTATAAGAACCCAACTTTTACACAAATAAATCATAGATAAAGAGCATGAATTCTTATCTTTTGAAGTCTTGAATCAAAACCCTATTAAAAATCACTCAAAAGCCCTCAAAATCCTTGGAGGATTGAATGAAAATTTGAGAGAAATTGGGGGAGTAGTGTGGCAGTGGAATGAAGGAAATAAGGGTTACAAACCCTTATCATCTTATTTTATAAACTCACTTTCCCATTTTGTACTTACATTTTTCTGGAAATTCCATCCTTGTCCCGTAGTCAATTACCATAATACCCTCATTTTTATTGTATTCTTTATGGAATTCTACCTCTTTTCACTCCCCACCTTTTCAACTAATTTTGAGTGAAAAGACCATTTTACCCTTAATACAAGTTTAAGGCATTTTCTTCATATTTTCTTAAAATAACTTTAATAAAAATTAACTAAGGGCTATAAAACATAATTTAAATCATGTACCTCCATGTTGGGCGTTACAGGGCATTGGATTGATGATAATTGGAAGTTGAATAAACTGGTGCTGAACTTCGTTCATTTACCTCCTTCCCGTACTGGTGTCTCCATTTCAGATGCCATTTTCAAGTGCTTGATGGAGTGGGGAATTGAAACTAAGGTCCACATAATCTTAGTGGACAACACTTCAAGCAAAGATGTTGCAATCAAAGTCTTGAAGGAAAATTTCCAAGCTATAGGGAAGCTCATATGTGGGGGCTAGTTGTTTCATGTGAGATGCTGTGTACACATCTTGAACTTAATTGTTCAAGATGGCCTTTATCAAATTAGACACGTTATTGATGGACATCCATGATGACGTGTTATATATCAATGCCTCAGAGAGTAGGCTTAAGGTTTTTTCAGAGATTATTTAGTAACTGCGATTGTCATCTTGCAAGCTTATTCTTGATTGTAAAACACGGTGGAATTCAAAACATGATATGCTAGAAAAGACAATGAACTTTAGACGTGTTTTCCCTAGGTTGAAGAAGAAGGATATGAGTTACCATTATTGTCCCAATGAGGATGATTGGGACAAAGTGCAGAAACTTGGTGATATTTTTAAGGTGTTTAGTGGTGCGACCAATCTCATATCAGGGAGTGATTATACGACATCAAACTTGTTTCTAAAACAATTTTGTCTAATCAAATGATGTTGGATAGTAATAGCGAAGATGAAGATGATTTTATAAGGGCCACGGTTTGGAAAATGAAGGGAAAGTTTAGCAAATATTGGGGGGAATGTAATATGTTGATGGTTGTGGCTATTGTATTGGACCGTAGACTAAAGATGAGGGTTATTCAATGGTCATTCCCTAAGATGTATCCTGACCTGGAAGCGCGGGCAAATGTTGATATTGTTCGGGATGCCTTGTATGAGGTATATAAGGAGTATGTTGATGCTAGTAAAGCATTGATTGCTTCCCACACTTCTACATCAATAGAGGATGGAGTTCAAGCTATTGGGATGATTTTAGTATCTTTCTGGACGTGGTCAAGATGGTTGAGCCAAGTAAATCAGGGTTGGATTGTTATTTGGGACAGGGATGCCATAAATGTGTGGGGGATCCTTTGGCGTTTGATGCTTTGCAGAGGTGGAAGGCCAATTTAACGAATTTCCCAATTTTGTCTACCATAGCTCGTGACATATTAGCCATTCCTTTTACTACGGTTGCTTCTGAGTTTGCTTTCAGTGCAAGAGTAGGGTTATCGACACGTATCGATTGTCGTTGGCTCCCAACATAGTGGAGATGTTGTTATGTGGATATGATTGGTGCCGCTCTTTGAATGGGGTGAAGAAAGGGCAAAGTAAGTTATACTGAATATTGTTTTGATTAAATTCAGTAATTACATTATCTTTATTCTAACTAAACTATAATTACTCCGCCTTTGTCATTTCAAGAAGAGCAACAACCATTGGAGATTAGACTTCCTATCCCATAAGTTCCCATGAATCAGATTCAGTACATGGTTTGGTTATGGCAAGAGGCATGCACAGATACATGATTTATGGTCATTTTGTGGTTCTTGACTTGTTCTTTATGCTATGAAAATCTTTTCTATATTGTCTACTTGTGTTGTGGAAGTTGTTGGAATTAGGTAGTAGAGGCCATTTGGGCTTGGGGAAATAGTTGGGGAAATAACTGGAATGTAGAGGCCATTTAGGTGTGGGGAAATTGTAACACCCCACTTGAGGTACGTAGTTATTGTTTCCTCTTTTGCTCTTACTTGAGTTGGTTTTTGGTAATATTGTTTGATTGAATGTTGTGTTGAATGTTTGCCCTGAAATTGGTTGAAAATAGAAGAAGTTTAGTGTACCAAGCTTCGTCGGGGCGAAGGAGAATCTTCGCCGCGGCGAAGATGTGTTGAAACCACGGGGAAACTCTCTGGACAGTTTCACCGCGGCGACAGGCCGATTAAAATGTTGGTTAAGTTTTAGATATTTTCTTCCCTAAGGGCAATTTGACCATTCTACCCCTAATTGGCAGGAAAAGTGGGGAGTTAATTGTAAGGATTTTTCATGGAGAATATGTTGATATGGGGGTGAGTTTGTATTGAATTAAAGGATATAGATGGAATTCCCAAAGAAGAGTAAGGGCAAAATGGGAATGATTGTGTATATATTTCATTAAAAGGAATTAGAATTAGCAAGCCCCTCATTCTTCTTCTCCAAAAACGCAACTCTCTATCTTTGCTCCTCTCAACTTCTCTTTTCTTTTGATCAAGGAATTTCAAGGGGTTTTTGAAGTGATTTGGGGTAGAAAAGCAACCTAAGGCTTCTTAAGGTAAGGATTTCCTACTTAAGTTGTGTGATTTGGGAGTTTTAACCTATATTGAAGTTTGAGGGTTTTTATTCCTTTGGTTAAGAGTAGAGGAAAAGTCAAGCAAAACAAGTGAAAGGAAGAGTTGGTGAAGTCTCTCCATAACAAGGTAAGTAAAACCCAACCCAAGTTGAGATTTATGAATTTTCTTGATTAGGGTTTTGATAGAAATGATGTATGTATGTGATGTACATGTGATATGCCATGTATGGAGGTTTAAATATAGATTTCTATGCTTTGTGAATGTTAATACCTTGCAAATATGAGAAATGAGTTGTTGGGTTAGAGAGGTAGTTGAGATGGAATTGAAGGGGTGTTATGGATCCCCTTTTTGGAAGTGTTTTCTATGGCAGGTTTTGTGGCTATGTGAAGGGGTTTCTACCCATTTTGGATGGTTAGAAAAAGTTTTAGAATCATTGCTATAATAGAGTTTTATAGTGCACATGAGTTGTTTGATGAAATGCCTAATAGAGGTTTGAGTGTGAGTAGTGAACCTTAATTCTTGCAACATTGCATGTTGGCATCTCATAAGTGCATTGGTGAAGTTGAACCATCCATAGGCACTAGTTGTACATTGAAAAGTGACCTAAGAAAGTGTAGGAAAATTGTGTATGCAATTACCCTATGAGTAGAGAGCTTGGTGGGTACAACCACTCTAAGGGTAGATAGCATTGAGAAATGCTACAATAGAGTGAATTAGAAGAGTGGTATAGTTGGGATGATGCTTGGTGATCATCACCCAGTGAGTCAGATGCAGTGGGAATCACGGAATAGGCTTGGATTGATGCTTGTGATCGTCACCACGAATAGCCCATTAGAGATGGGTCGATGCTTTGTGATCGTCACCCAATGAGTAATAGAAATGGGTAGATGCTTTGTAACCACTACCCGGTTAGTTAAGAGATATGTAGGTTGATGCTTTGTGATCATCATCCGATATTTAGTAGAAGTGGGTTGATGCTTTGTGACCATCACCCGATAGTGACTAGAGACGGGTTAATGCTTGGTGATCGTTACCAAAAAAATCATGAGGAACGGGTAGGTGCTAGGTGATCTCCACCCGATAGTTAGGAAAACCGAGTTGGTGCTTTGTGATCCCCACTCGGAGTCACTAAGAACGGGAGGTTGACTGTGTGAATTCCACCCGATAGTCATGGAGAGTGAGATGGTCTGTGTGAACGCCATCCGGCCGTGCCTCTAGTAAGATGAGGCCATGGTATTTAGTAGAAACAGAAACAGAAACAGCATTAGAAAAAAGGAAAGAATTAAGAGTCACACACGGGGACAGACAGTTAGAGGGTTTTACTTACGAGCATTATTTGTGCTCGCCTGGTTATTTTCCTTTGTGGATGCAGTTCTAGGTGTTGATGCGGTCGGAGGGCGTCGCGCGAGGAGCAATAGCTACACTGTTTCCCTGTTTCGTCTTTTTAAAATGCATTTTTGTAAACAAGACTTATGTATAAAAGACACATGAATTGTAATGAAAAGAAAACTTTGGGCCCAATTTTCTATTGTTATTATGCATGCATTGTACTAGTTTTCAGTAGATGTTACAGAAATATAGGCCATTTGCTTGATTTTTCTTAGTTCAATTGTGTTGCTGAGTTGTGGTTATTGGTTAGATGAAATATAGGCAGGTGCTCATTAGTTAATTGTGTGTTGTAATTGTAGGTGAAGGTTGGGTTTCGAACAAATTTTGATGGTGGTTTCGATAGAAGACATAGGCAACCTGCACACATAGTACAACCACCTCTATTCTGATTATTAGATAGTTGTTATTTTGATGTCATGGACTGTATTTTGATGCAACCTTATTAGTTACTACTAGATCAAAATTAGGACTGTATTTTGATACAATCACATGTTAACATGTTATGTTTTGTAGCTCAAACATTAGTTAAGTGACTTGAATTGAAAAAAGAAATTTAGTTCACTTAACTTAATTTTCCATACAAAACTATCATGGTTAATATGATTGAAGATGCAGTTACTATTTTGGATGCAAAAATAGTGTATTTAAATAGGTTTAGGAGTAAAAAACAGCCTGCAGGG
Source organism: Pistacia atlantica (assembly GCA_026229545.1). Taxonomy (NCBI): domain Eukaryota; kingdom Viridiplantae; phylum Streptophyta; class Magnoliopsida; order Sapindales; family Anacardiaceae; genus Pistacia; species Pistacia atlantica. The sequence goes on from JAPEIT010000014.1 coordinate 18,588,832, forward strand.
TTGAAATTTTCGCAGCTCATACCCAAGCAATTCTAGCCTTAACGAGCATGGCTCAAACTCGAGCTTGCGAGCTGGCTCAAACTCGGCTCGCCTGGGACAAGCTTGAGTTCGAGCTCATTTTTTATGACTTGACAGTCTCAAGCTCGAACTCGAGCTCAATCCTGTAGCATACGAGCCGAGCTTGATAAGCCGAAAACTCGGCTTGGCTCGACTCGACTCGTTTACAGTCCTATCTGCATTACCTTCATCTCATTTCCTTCCTTCACCTCCCTCTCGATAACGGTCACATTATCCATCACACTACCCACCCAATGAGTGGTGGAGATGCGGTTATGATAGGTAAAGTTTGTTTTATGATTATTATTATTTTTTAAATAGTTTAGTGGTAGTGTTGAAAATTTGAGATAATGGCTTTCACTAATTTATTTATGGTGATTTTATGGTAGTGATGGCAGTTTTCATGAGGTGAACCAGATATCTTTCTCCTATTTTAATTATTTATGGATTGAAATTAGGGGGTGTTTGGTTCAGGGAATGTTGGATTACTGGAAAGATAAATTACCTTAAAGATTATTGGGAATCTTTAAGAAAATATGTTTGGTTAATTGGTGGGTATGTTATATTAATATGTTTGGTTGGGAGGAATAAATTGGTGGGTATGTTATTTAAATTACTGAATTGTCTTCTAATTAAATATTATTATTATATTATTTTTTAATATTATTATTATTTGGATTACTATAACCCCCCTACATTTAAAAATGTAACAACTATTTTCTACTTGTATTATCATAAAATATGCATAGTAAAATACATGTAAAATAGCATAAATAGTTGGGCCCAAAATTTTCTTTTATTAAACATATACATTCTTTACACAAAAAGTTATATCATGTACAAAAACATTAAAAGCAGGGTGGACAGTGTAGCCATTTCTCTTCACTTAACGACACCCATCCGACCGTGTCCTCACCTAGATCCTGCAAAACATAGAAAACATCGGGGTGAGCACAACTAAGGCTCAGTAAGTAAAACATCTACTCATCTATCCCCGTAACTCTCTCTCTTATTTTTCCCTTACAAGTCTCGTTTACTCTCCCTTTATAATCTTTCTGATTTCTCTTTCTCGTAACTCTTTTCTACTAACTCTCTTAGTAAGTCACGAACCCATCTAACCGGAGGCATGACTGGAACTCACTCCCACTCTACGTGACTTATACTCATTCTAGCCGATCGGACTCGATTATGCATGGATTCGGAACCCTTGGCCAAGTGAGTATATAATCTCTCTCTCGGGTAAACTCGGGTATAGCCCTCATCCGCATGCACTCTCACGGGCTACACCACTTCTCTCTGATACTCATGCCGCTCTCTCAATGCGGCGTACATGCGGGAATACTCTACCCATTACTCACGGGTTCCCTATCGCACAACCTACTCTATTCTCTTATCTAGCACTACTTTCTCTTTATTCTCTAGTGCTCAATTTCTCTTTCTCTCTACTTTTAGAGTAGCTCAACTCAATTTCTCTACTCTCTTTTTCTAATGCATAACTATTGCATGATTAATGCATATAGATGACTCATGCTCATTAATGCACTTATGACATGCATTTATGCTATGTAGCAAAAATTAAGGCTTTCTACTCTTACTCATACTTCTCTTGAGCATTTCATCATACAATTCAAGTGCATATAAAGCTCTACCTAACCTATAACTTTTCTCTTCTTTTTAATCATCCAAAATGGGAGAAAAACTCCCTCATACACTCTAAATCCCTGTCAAAGGAAAACATTTCTATAAAGTTTACTCAAATCTTCCTTCAACCTCAATCAAAACTCACCCAACATCATAAAATCTTAACACTTCTCATAAAGGAAAAATACTTCCAACAATTCAACATGAATACTCATCTCATTTACAATCATTAACAAGCATAAAACAAACTCATACATGCATAAATCTCTACTCAATTTCTACTCAAAAACTTATTCAAATCTCAACTTGGTTGAATTTACTTACCTTGTGAAAAAGTGACTTCTCTAGCACTTTTTCTTTCCCTTATTGTCTTGTCTTCTCTCTACAACTCAAAATAACAACAATAACAACCATATAAGACTTCATATAACTTTAAGAAAACTCACATCTAAAGCAAGAATCCTTACCTTAGGATGCTTTAGATGATATTTCTACTCAAAATTATTCAAAGGCTCTCTTAAAACCCTTAGAAATCTTGGAACAATTGAAAGCAAAAAGGAGAGAATTGAGAGAATGGATATGGCGATGGAGAAGAAGGAAATGAAGGGTTTATTACACTTAGCCCTTTTTAGTTCATGAGAAAATCAACACTTCCCAACTTTGCCCTTGATCTTCTTTGAAAATTCCATCTATATCCTTTGATTCATTACACTCGCACCCTCATACTAACTCATTCTCCAAGAAATTTCCTTACATTTTAACCCCCACTTTTCCTGCTAATTAGGGGTAGAATGGTCATTTAACCCTTATGGAAAAATATATAGAACTCTCAATACACATTTTAGTCGGCTCGTTGCCGCGGCGAAGAAACTTCCGTCGCCCCAGCGAAGAAAGACAAAGCCTACACCGCCTTACTCAAAGCCAACTTCGCCGCGGCAAAGACTACTTTCGCCCCAGCGAAGACTGCAAATCCAAAATTCCTTAAATCTCAACCAATTTCAAGGCAAACACTCAACCAACGCAACACACAAACTCAATTAAAGCTGAATCGATAAACATTTAAGCAAAACAGCAAGTCTTAAGTATGTACCTCAAGTGGGACGTTACAAAAAACTTAGCAAAAACAACCCCATAATAAAAGTTTGGAAAATAAAAAAACCCCCCCAACCCAGCCACTCTCGACTCCCGACAACCACCGCAGGCCGCAGGTAGCCTAACAGCGCACGAAAGGTCGAAAATGGCCGTCGTGCGCCGATATGGCCATTTCCAACCAGATATGTGGCCGTCAACGGCCAGATCGACGGATTTGGCCTTTGACAACCATATTAGATCTTGCCATTTTCGGCCAGATATCTTGGCCGGAAATAGCCATATCGGCACACGGCAGTTATTTTCGACCTTACGTATGCCTAGTCGCACGGCGGCGGCAGTAGGTGGCTTGGGGCGATGGCTTGGGTGGGCTATAATTTGTTTTGAATTCAAGGGTAATTTTATCCAAAAAATTAATTAATTGGGGGTGAAATAGTAAAAGCCATATTCATGTAAATAAATTTAAAAATAAGGGCATTATTGTCCTAAAATTTTATTAATAAGGGATATAATTATAACAAAAAAAGATAACTCTGGTGATCTTAGAATACCTAAGAAAATGGAGGTAATCAGATTACCTCAAATATTACTAATAGTAACCACTATTGATATTTAAAGATTACCGGTATCTTATATTACTTGACAGCCAAACATGGTAATCAAGTAATATAAGATGACTTAAACCTAATAATCTCAAATACCCCCTAACCAAACCCCTCCTTAGGGTTTTTGTTAACCTCTAAGGTCTAATCAAATAACCAAACTTTTAACTTTATGTGAGATTTAAAAAATAACATAATGTACCCCCTGCTAATGAGCACTTCATATATAGTTAGAATTTATAATATAAAATATATTTATATTTATCTAATTATCCCTGTGTGTTTAATTTATCATCAAAAAACTTAATAATCCAGAAATAAAAATTATTATAACTACAGGGTATTTTAATTTCTTAATTTTACTTAAGAGAAATTATTGTTATTAGTCTTTAAAATGATTTTTTATTAGAGTAATACTATCCTTATAAAGAGTCATACAAAGAGACAAATCCAACCCTTAAAAAAGGGTAAAAAAAGAGAAAGAAAAGTAATTATATAAATTTTAAAGACTGAATTTATCTCTTTATATGTCTCCGATAGTATTACGCTTTTTATTAAGGTAGCCATTAAAAAAACAGAAAATGGGTTTTAAATAGAAATATAGTGGGGACCTATATATACTACCAGTCAAATAGAATGAAAACAGTCGGTGAAGTCTCTTTTCGCCGCCTCCCCTCTCAACGGCAACTCATTTCACTCCACGGCCGCTTCCCGCCATCCACGTACACAAAACGCGCGCCGGAATCTGGATTCTCCATCACCAACCAGACACTCTTTACCGTCACCTTCACCGTCACCGGAAGCATACTGTGCGACTCACTGGCACGCGTAGATTCCATTCAATTCGACTCACCCGAAGTAGCTCGTCTTCATCGACAGTGACTCATTGGCAGCACCCGACGGAAAATGTAAGCGATAGTTTATGAGTTTTATTTTGTCTGTGTGAACTTAATTTAATTTTGTTCGAATTTTGCTCAGTTTACTGTTAGCTGAAACTGAATAGTTTTTTTTTTTTTCATCTTTATTTAATTTATTTAACTATGAAATATGATTTTGCACACCTTACTATTTGATAGTGCTTGCAATTATGAACTGTATATTACTTGTTTTGCTGCATTTCAATTGGATATTATTTATTAGAATATAGCCATAAGAAAATGTTTATATCTTTGGGTATTATATAATTCTTCACTGCTTTATTTGAAATGTTTATTGCGTAAACCAAACTTGACACAAAAGATTGGAACTCTTTATTTATAGAGAATATAGTTAGTAAAAGAGAAAAAAAAAAAACCCCTCTTGGACCTGAATAGACCTGTCTGGGCAGGGATATCATCTCCACAACTGGATATGACCCGTGAATACTAAAATTGTTGCAGCGAAACCCCTCCTTTGTCCTGAATGTTGTCTTTTGTTTTGGCAATAGATGGCAGCTGACAAAGACAAGCCTCAGGATGAAGCTTCAATATACCGTTTCTGCAAAATTGTTCTTGGCTGGGACTACTTTTACCTTCTCAAAGAATCCAATGTATGTAGTTGTAAATATTTATGTATATTTTTTTTTCCAAATTATGTTTTGATTTTTGCTTTTTTGTCTTTTTTACTGAGCAGAAAAATAACAAAAACAGTAAAAAGGTTGATGCTTCTGCATTGGGATTGAAAGAAGTGAAGGACACTTATAAGGACGTGGATGATTATTTGGCTACATTTGAGCCCCTTTTATTTGAAGAAGTTAAAGCTCAGATTATTCAAAAGAAAGATGACGAAGAAGGTGTCTCTCTCTTTTAGTTTCTTTTTGCATCCTGTGAAGTTACTTTTAACTCTTATGATAAATTTTAAGAAATTTAATGACAGTGCACGTAAATCTGAAATGAAATTCAATTCCAAATAAATTATGTTAAGCAATTTGCGGTTAAGATGGTTTCTGGTTTTTTTTCCTTTCAAATTCGTAGCATTAATGGAAATATTGTTTATCATTTTTCATGTAATTTGAGGTTTAGATTATGATCCAAAAGCTTTGTGATTGGTAATTCCAGTGCGAGATTGGAAGCTTAGGTTGGTCATGGAATGTGGTGAGGCTGATGAGTTTCACTTACCTGCTGTTACTTACAATGCTGAGGAAGAAGAGCCAATATCACCAAATGATCTTGTGCTGCTTTCAAAAGAGAAGGTAATTAGAACACTGAATTGTTTTGACATTCTTATCCATTATGTTTTGTCCCCATAATTGTATTAGATACTGATTTAATTTTCAAAATTGTTTCATGTAAATGCATCTCATGCTATTTCAAAGGAATTTATCTTGAGATTTCTGCAAGTTCAGTTTTTGGTACACAGAAGATCATGATAGAACTAGTTTAAGTTCATTTTGTTGTCCCAAAATTATTAAAATGATTAGTGAAAATAGTGGGCTTCTTATTTTTTGTTTCCCACCTCCCTCTTTATGTATATCATTTCCCCTTTGTTCGTGGCAACAGATTGGAATCTATATATGTTGTTAACAAAATCATTAATATAGCTTGTGGTCTTGACTGGTTGGAGGGCATTACTTGTTTCAGTTTAAGGAAGGCTCGAAATTGCCAACAACCTATGCGTTTGCGCTGGTGGAGCATACCCAACCAAATCTTCTAAGGCTTAGAATGTACTTAGCTGGAGAAGTCACTCATATGAATAAAGATGCTGTTAAATCTGAAAGGCTAGTGAATATGTCCTCTCTTGTCACTTCATCTGTCAATGCACTGGACAAATGTTTGTTCAGCCTGAAGGTAAATTTTCAATCCTCGTATTTCTATTTTGTAAGCTGCCCTTTCCTTCTTTGAGCATAAATTAGTATGTATATATTCTTAAAGATGTGGTGCTGAATGATATGGAAATTGCCTAAATGGACTTTTTAAATGTGGAAAATTTCAGGTTAACCAATTTTGCAGATATTTTTATTGAAATAATGCTAACTAGGGCAAAGGGTACATGACAGAACAATTTCATGATTTCTGGCATGTTCTTTTAATGTTAACCCAAAAAGTGTTTAGCTTATATATGATTATAAATTTCAAGTTGTTACTGTGACCTAAAATTGATATTTCTTTCTGTTTGTTTTAATTACAATATTATTGATTGATATAGCTGTTGTTAATCGAAAATTCTTTGGGTAATCACATTGCAACACTTTTTTATTCTCTTTCTAATTTGAGTTCGCGACTCTACAAAGAAGATGTAATTCAAGTACTCATTGGATTTATTTATAGAGTAAATTCATAGATATATATATTTTTTCATGTTTATTGGTTGAAAAATATTAAATTTTTTTGACCCATCTGACAAGGGAACTAAAGATAGATTAGAAAATTCTTTGGAAGCTACCAATCACCATTCACATCATTCTCTGAACTTTTTCTAAATTCTGCTCTCTCCTCTTCTCCTTCTCCACCTCATCTTTACTTTCTTGTTTTCTCCCATATTGGAAACAATGGCTAAATAAAACTATAGTATATCATTTTTTCTTCAGAAATATATACTTTTCTCCTATCTTGTTTTGTATCATCTGATTGCTTCCTTAATTACAGCCGCAATCACCATGATAATAAAATTGGAAATTGGAAATTTGAAGTTGTGTTAACTATTTTGAAAGTTTTTAAAACATTTCCTGATACCTCTTCTTTGCATTTCTATGTGTTACATTCTAAAATTTGTTTTCCTTTATTTTAAGCATATGGCTTCTTAAATTGCCCTTGAAATTTTTTCCTTAAAAATGGTCGTGGATTAGTATTCTCAGTTAGGGATATAGGAAACTGGAGTTTATGGGTCATTGGATATACATTGGGATAACAATATTAAATATTGGATAAACTAGTGGTTTTTTTATTTTTATTTTTTTTGGATTTTAATACACCTTTGGTGATTCCATGCTTTCTGCGGCATTATTAATACATCAGAATAGGGGCTTGAAGTGGTTTTTAAATGAGAAGGAAGAATAGGTATAAAATGCTGACTTGCTTTTGGCGTTATCATGTGTCACAATTTGACAAATGTATGTGATTATTCTGACTTCAACTTATTCTTTCTCTTCCTACTACATAATCAATCAAAATGATTTTTTGAACCATGGCACACAAATTACAAACATCTCCTATAGTTTTTTTTTTTATGTATAACAATATCTGGTTTAGGCTGGTCATTAATGGATGCAATATTTCTTGTAGATTTGCAGCTTATCAACTATTGCCCGGGAATATGTTGCTCTACGGTCAATTGCTTCTCTCCCTTTTAAGGATTTGATATTAGCAGCTACTGAGAAAACTTCTGCTCAATCCCGGAGTTGGAAAGTTCCTGGACCTCTGGATGAGTATATTAGAGAAAATCATAATGTCTCCCAACTAGAGGCGATATATGTATGTTTCTACTTGAATGCATATATATATCTTCCCCTCAATACACAGTTCACAAAATTAAAAATCCGTGTATCTCTCCTTGTTGCTTTTTTAGTCTAAGAAACATTATTGTTTGTTGCAGGAAGGTCTATCACGTAAATCCTTTGTCTTGATACAGGTTTGACTTATGTCTTCATTTTATATTTATATGTGTATTTTGGCCAGTTTTTCCTTCATGTTATGGTGTCTAAGAATGAAATATTGTCAGTTATTTGGGTTCCCAACTTATTAATTGTATTATATTTACAAATAGTCCATAAATCTTCCTATCAAAACAATGTCTTAAGTATCCATGTTAATGCAGGAAATACTTAAGAGTATGGGAATCTACTCAAAATTTTGGTTTTAAGATACTTGTGGACTTAGATTGTTTGTCACAAGTAGGAGAGAAGCTTTCCTAGTTGGAACATTGTTAGATAGTATGGCTAAATTTGTTTGTTACACAATATTTACATATAAGAGTTCAGTTAAATAGGCATTTCACCTTTTCCCAAAGTTTAAATGATGAAGGGTTATTACCAAGATCCTCCTTGAGGTTTCCCTTTTCATGCCTCCTGAAGTTTGGAAAAGCATTAAGACATCTCCTACTATTAGCTTTATGCCATTCTATTTAACAGTAGATTGGACATTGTGGTAATTGATGATGCAGTGCAGCTTAAAAATAAAATTCTTGGGCACTATTTTAAAGTTTCTCAAACTTTCTTCTCCCTCTCTTAGCGATATATTGCATGACACTACCTTCACTTGCCCTTACCCAAAAAAAGACTTTGAAAGAAGCATGAGACTGGCTTTATTTATTTATTTATTTTTGCCAAGTATACAATAGAGTAGTGAACCAAAATGACTGTAAAATGATTATTCTCTGTTTACTGTCATTTGGCTGGTTTTATTTGATTCAGTGGACAGGTCGCACCTTTACTGTTAATATATATATATAGTCTGATTATGTATTATATACTTTAATCTGTGGAAGCTGCATGCATGTCAATTTTTTTTTTTTTTTCTAGGGGCCCCCAGGAACAGGAAAAACACAGACGATACTTGGACTTCTCAGTGCCATTTTGCATGCAACTCCGGCTAGAATGCAGTCCAGGTATAAACATGATGCCTTCTTTATTTTTAAAGTTTTTAGTTGACTGAGATTTATTATTAGCTCTTAGTTTGCTGTGGTTTTCAGAACTGCAGACAGGATAAGTTGTACATTTGCAATTTCCTTTTCCAAATTTCATCTTTGTTCTTATATTTCTCTGGTTGATTCTTCATGTAGAGGTGTTTTGCGTGAAATACAGCATGGTCCAGAGCTACCCATTTGTGAAAAGTATGTGATACTCAAAATTTTGCTTTCTATGAATTTAATCACTGCTTGTACTATGCAATTGATCGGGGATGATAATTACTGTTCATTATTAAAAATATTATTCTTTTTGGTATACTTTTTTATCGCCTTTTTTTTTTTGTAATTTAAATAAATTATTTATTTATTTAATTTTTTGATAAGCTGTTAACCAACTTCATGAATTGTAAAGCTCTAGTGTGAGGTATAACTCAGGAAAACTTGTTTCTGGTGTGAACTTGTACATTTTTAAGGGCGTCGTATCAGCTTTATATTTTTTGTTATCTTCCATTTGAGAAGAGAAAAACGGATATTTTTATATTATTCTGTGGTTACTCACTGAACTTGAGTGTTGAATGTTTAACAGATTCTATCACTGGGGACAGGCGTCCCCATGGTTAGTTGGTGCTAATCCCAGAGATAATATTATGCCTATTGATGGTGATGATGGTTTTTTTCCTACCACTGGAAATGAGTTGGTAAGTTTGAGAACATATTATAAATCTTTGATGTCAGAATTATATTTTGAGTCTCAGATTTGTATTCTAACATGAAGTATTCTATAGAAACCAGAAGTTGTTAATTCTAGTCGCAAATATCGTGTACGGGTGCTGGTATGTGCCCCATCAAACTCTGCACTTGATGAAATTGTACTACGCCTTCTAAATACTGGTAAAATTTCCCTCACATTTTCATGCTTGCTTTTCTCTTGTTAGCTTTGTTCATTTTGGGGGGAATTTTTTTTGAAAATTCAGATAATAAATAAAAGAACTTTTGACTGCTTAGATGAATCATGAGTAACTGCACTTGGTAGATTTTAGTTTAGAGAAGTACGCAACAATTTGGCTACTTTTATGGAAAAGCTGTTACAAAGCAGATACTAGGTGGCTGAAAAAGTCATATTGAAAAATGTGGAAATAGTGTTTTTTTGTTAAGTAGATATATTCTGGTATTCAACTGTTATAGCTGATGTAATATTTAATGTTTTTTTTCCTCAGGGGTTCGAGATGAAAATGTTCACTCATATACTCCTAAAATCGTGCGGATTGGTCTCAAAGCACATCATTCTGTCAATTCAGTCTCCATGGATCACCTGGTATGTGTCTGACAGTTTTGCAACCAAACTGAACCTGTTTTGTTGATAGTTTAGGTGTCATTGTTATTGTTATAATTATATCATCATTGTCAATTTTTATTGTCTAAAACGAAATAGAAAGGTACCAAACCGTGGCTTTTATTTTTCAAACAAAGACCTGGTAAATTGGTCTCTCACCATCACTCCCTGTTTGCAAGGAAGCCCATTTTCAAGATCGGGGATTGTGCCATTTAAAAAGTGTGATTTTGTGGTTGTTAAACCACCCAATGGTATCTCTTAAGTCATTTTGTATTTCTGTATTCTAGTAACCAACTTTTACTATCATTCATAGATTGTACACTACCTTGAAAGAATTATTTTGTTTAAAATCAGAGTCAATTTTCTTTTGAGCCTAGCTTCATCATCTGAGGCTGAAATCTTCACAAAGCAAGCAGTTCTAACCCTGGCTGGTAACTGATAAGCTTATACATGAATACTAAATGCCTTCATAATCCGGGTTGACAAGGGTAGAAAAATCAAAATTTAATTTAGGGGATAGCTTAGAACATCAAAATCATAAGAAGGCTGAGCTTGAAAGTTAGTAATAAAGGATTTTGACAACTTTGCTGGCCAGAATAGAGAATGTATTTGTGGTCAATTGTTGTTGATTTACAGTATGGAGACACAATATGATGCTTGTTAATTTAAACTTGACAGGGTTTCCATTGATTTTTGGTAGATTAACTTATAGTAGTTTATCAAACCTTATTATACATTAGTCAAGATTGACATGAGAGATTCTCCTTTGCAGGTGGAACAAAAACGTGATGACTCTGCTACTGATAAACAGAAACATGGATCCACAAGAAAGGATAGGGATAGTATCCGTTCTGCAATTCTGAATGAGGCTGTGATTGTATGTAATTTTAGCCTTGTGTTAAAAGTTAAATTCAGCATATTTGAATTTCATTTTTAATTTTGTAGTATTGGTAGGTCTGCTCTACCCTTAGCTTCAGCGGTTCAGCTCTCTTCAGCAAATTGAATCATGGTTTTGATGTTGTTATAATAGATGAAGCTGCCCAAGCTGTGAGTGCCTCAAATTCATCTAATTTCATTGATTTGCTATCAATTGATGTTCTGAAAGTTCAATCCAAACTTCTTTATGGTTCATTGAAATATGAAGGTGGAATTTCTCTTTGAAACAAGATGAGGAAGAATCAGAATCCTTTACAAATTTTATAATAAAATGTGAAAGGCCTTAAGATTTCCTTTTTTTAATTTTTTTTTTTTTTTTTTGTCTATACAACCCTTAGAAGATTGTGCAGACTTTAGTGCACAAACAAGAGATCAGACACTAAATAAGCTTAAATAACCCACAAACTTCTCAAAGAAAAATAAGAGTAACATGAAAAACACAAAGAACATGAAGAACATAGATGAAGAGAAAAACTCCTTTGTATTGCTCTTAATTGAATATAATGCTTGAAATATGAAAATAACCTAAAACTAGTTAGCTTTATATAAGAGTTTACAAGTAGATCTGATGGTCTAAATCCATACATATCCATTAAGATGGATGGTTAGGATTAATTATAAAAACAATAGAATCCTAGTGTTATTCTGCTGTCTTTTTGGTAAATGAACGTTTTGAAAGCTTCTAGAAAGATTCTCTAGAATATTTTTTGATGTTTTTAGGTCAATTCTAGCTCAAGCCTCTTGAATTGGATATTGAGCCTTGTACGGAATTGGGTTTGAGTCGAACGTGACATTGATTGGAACCCATTCAAACCTTTCAAACAACAAGCCAACAACAACCAAAACAAGTAATAACCTAGAAAAACAGCAAGAACACAACAGTAACTCAAGAAAACAGAAAATATCTATATATTGATATGGATCAAACACTACATCAAGTATGAACAGTTGAAGCTAATCAACAAAGCAAAGCTCATGTTTCACTACCTTCGATTGACTACATCCAAACATCAGTTCACTACCTCTGGGTTGACCATCCGTTTGTGGATGGTAAGTCGAGCTCATGTGGAGTTGTGTCCCCGATTGCTTAAATAACTCTCCCCCAAAATTACTCATAAAACATCCGATCGCGGTATGAAATGATGGTGCAAGAGAAACCATGCAGCCTTGCAATCTCTTTAACAAACAATGCGACTACTTCCTTTGCTGTATAGGGGTGTTTTGGAGTCAGGAAGTGGCTGTACTTGGTTAAGCGATCCACCCCCACAAGGATTGTGTCAACATTGTGGGCGTTTAGAAGTCCCATTATGAAATACTTCAAAATATCCAGCAATGGAGAATTCGCCTTATATATGGCCTTACAAAATGATGCTTAAACAAGATGAAATATAGGCCTTTCAAAAGACATCTAAGCAAAACATAACATAATCATATCCTTACATGTGGTGGCCAAGCTTAATACAAGTCAAATACAATTAACAAGATTACATTGGAAAGGGAAAAGGCTATTCTAGTATTCATTAAACTAAACAAAATAGGAATCATCAAAATTCCTTGACTTTCCTAAAGAGGAAAGGGACAATGAGCCGCCAAGAGGAGACAGCTTTGTTTTTGTCAAAAATGGAAATATAGAGCCACCTTTGTCATAACCTTGTCTCCATAATTAAATGCTCCCATGTGATTATGTTTGAACACAAATTGAGTTTTCCCTCCCAAATGGAATACTTTAGTTCCCTTAAAAGCAAATTACACCTAAATGATGAAATTGGGCCTAAGGAATGGATTGGACTTGTCTTGGACCAAGTAAACTCATCTTGCATAGTGTTGAAATGTAAAATAGGAAATAGAATTATTCTTATTGTAATATAGGAAATAGAATTATAATAGGAATAGGAAATAGAATTATAATAGGAATGTAACAATTTACTTCCTAGATTACTTCCTAGATTAGTTTTTTGTTTTTGCTATAAATTCATTGTACATCTCATTATGAAATACAAGAAAATATTTCTCCACATGGTATCAGAGCCAAGTGTCTGAAATTTCAAATTTTGTTCTTCTCTCTTTCTCGGAATTTTTTTCGTTCTCCCAAGAACGATCGAATCTGGTCTAGTCACACTAGGCATGATCGTCTTCCCATCGTCGTCCATAACCCGAGTGATTTAGTCGCCGCCGCTCGTCTTTCCTTTTAGCAGTATTCTGATTTTTCCGCGAGTATTCTTTTCGGTTTTTCCGCACGTAAGTTTTTGCTTTTACTCGCACTTCAAGACACTCGACCTTCTCATGGATTCCTCAAAATCAGCCTTTCAGTCACATACAAGTGGTTTTTCTTTCCCTCCCATCACCACTGAGCGACCTACCCGAGCTGATAATATTGCTCAGGCTGATCACTCTGATCTTCATTCGAGTCCTCTGCTGCCATCTCACCCTCTCCTTAACTCTCACAGTATCGATTATGATGAATACTTTGATCAGCGCAGTAGCGCCTTCTTCATCTATTGCCTCCGTCGCTCAAACGGGTAATTCAATTGCTTGCCTTTCTCAGTCTTCCGCTCTAGGACCTTGGGTCCTAGATTCAGGTGCCTCGGATCATATTTCTGGTAACCCTCGTTTACTTACTCAGATTACAAATAATGTATCTTTACCTCCTGTTACTTTAGCTAATGGGTCTAAAGCGATGTTCAAGTTATTGGATGTGCAAAACCCCTCCCTCCTTAGCATTAGACTCGTGCTTTATATTCCCAAATGTCCATTTAATCTCGTGTACATTAGTAAACTTACCCGCTCCTTAAATTAAATTGCTATTCGTTTTGATCGCTATTGTTATACAGGATCGCGACACGGGACGGATGATTGGCACAAAACGTGAGTCACGGGTCTCTATCATCTCCATATCCCATCTACAACATGCATTGTCTCCGAGTCTCCAGATCTCCTTCATAATCGTTTTGGCCATCCTAGTCTTTCCAAACTTCGGAAAATGATCCTAGGTCTATCTACATTATCATCCTTGAGTTGTGAGTCGTGTCAGCTTGGAAAGCATACTCGTAGTTCTTTTCCAAAGCGTGTCAATAAAGCAGTGCGTCCCCTTTGAGTTAGTGCATTCGGATGTGTGGGTCCTTGTCGTGTTAACTCTACCTTGGGATTTAAATATTTTGTTACATTTATTGATGAATATTCCCGTTGCACTTGGTTATTTCTTATGCGCTCGTTCGAATTATTTTCCATATTTTCATCATTTTGTCTTTGAAATTAAGACTAACACAATACTACCATTCGTATATTACGAAGTGATAATGCTCGTGAATATTTCTCGATTCCTTTACTAAATTCATGACATCTCGGGAATTCTTCATCATCTTCTTGTGCTTATAGTCCCCAAGAGAATGGCATTCTTGCGTAAAAATAGACACCTCATTGAAACGCCGCACTCTTCTTTTACATAGCCACGTCCTTTCCTGGTATTGGTGCAGGTTCTAACCGCTGTTACTTGATAAATCGCATGCCTTCTTCTCTTACAAGATCGGGTTTCCCACTCCATATTATTCCCCGATACTCCATTATTTTCTCTTCCCCGCGTGTCTTTGGGAGTACTGTTTTGTTCACATTTTCCCTCCCTCGTCGGGATAAAATGTCACCAAGTCTACGAAATGTATTTTCTTAGGGTATTCACGTCTTGAAGAAGTACAAGTGTTATTCTCCCGCCACACATCGCTACTTCATCTCTGTGATGTTACGTTCTTTGAGTCTTCTCCATTTTTTCCTCATCCTCTAGTGGATTACGTCCAGGTAGTGGATGTTCTTTACCTTCCCATACTTTGCTTTACGTTCGATGCATTTCGATACCTCAGTCACTAATACCACTCTTCCCGTCGACAATAGTCTTGTTCCTTTTACAGGTGATCCCGATGTTCTCGTTGCCGTTCTGAGATCCCCTCATTCTGCGAGTCCCTGCTCGATTCCTCCAATGCCACGGTCTTGTCTCCGGTGATCGATTTCCCATTGCTATTCGTAAAGGTATGCGGTCTACACGCAACCCTCATCCCATCTACAATTTTTTTGAGTTATCATCGTTTATATCCTTCATATTATGCCTTTGTCTCCACCCTTTCTTCTTATTTACGTTCCTAGCAATGTTCATGAGGCAAACTTTCACCTCGGGTGGCGTCGGGCAATGGTTGAAGAAATGTCGCTTTGCATCATAATCATACTTGGGAGTTAGTTTCCTTACCTCCAGGGCCATTCATTGTTGGTTGTCGATGGATTTACACTCAAGGTTGGTCCGGATGGTAAGGTTGATCGGTGAAAGCCCTTGAGTTTAGTGGCCAAGGGATACACTCGATCTATGGGAATGATTATTTTGATACTTTTTCCCCTGTTGCTAAGATGTCTTCCGTCCAGGTTGTTCTTTGCTATGGCCGCCATTCGGGAATCGGCTTATGCATCAATTGGATATTAAGAATGCTTTTCTTCATGGTGAACTTCGGGAAGATATTTATATGGAGCAACCTCCGGTTTTGTTGCTCGGGGAGTCAGGTTTGGTATGTAAACTTCGTCGTTCTATATGGTCTAAAACAGTCTCCTCGTGCTTGGTTTGGACGATTTAGCTGATTATCCAAGAGTTTGGTATGATTCGATGTGAGTCGATCACTGTTTTCTATAGACATACATCATCGGGAGGCGGTGTATCTATCGGTTGTCTATGTCGATGATATTGTTATTACGAAGTGATCAAGATGGCATTGAACAGTTGAAGCAACACTTGTTCAAACACTTTCAGACTTAAAGACTTACTCGATACTTTCTTGGCATAAAAGTCGCTCGTCTAAATCTGGTATTGTTATTTCTCGGAGGAAGTATGTCTGGATATTCTAGAGGAAACAGGGATGTCGGATTCGAGACAATAGACTCTCCTATGGATCCTAATGTAAAACTTTCACCACAGACGGGGGAGCCTCTTACCGATCTGGAAGGTATCAAGACTTGTTGGAAAACTTAACTATCTTACTATCACACGACCGAATATTTCCTTTTCTGTCATTGTTGTGAGTCAGCTTCTTCAAACTCCGTGTGATAGTCATTGGGATGCAGTTGTCCGGATTTTGAGGTATATCAAGGGAGCACCAGGTAGAGGCTTACTGTATGAAAATAAGGGCCATTCGCATATTGTCGGATATTCAGATCTTGATTAGGCGGGAGTTCTCCATCTGATAGACGTTCTACCTCATGATTTTGTGTTCTTGTTGGAGGAAACCTAGTTTCATGGAAAAGTAAGAAACAAGCGGTTGTTGCAAGGTCAAGTCTTTGAGCGAGTATCGTGCAATGGCCTTAGCCACTTGTGGAGTGGTTTGGTTAAAACAACTAATTCAAGAGTTGAGATTTGTCGAAGTATCACAAATGAAGTTACTCTGTGATAATCAGGCTGCCTTTCATATTGCTTCAAATCCAGTGTTTCATGAGAGGACTAAACACATAGAAATTGATTGTCACTTTATTCGAGAGAAAGTTCTATCAGGGTGTATTGCAACTAGTTATGTTAGTTCCAACGACCAGTTAGCAGACATCCTCACTAAGTCTCTCAAAGGTTCTCGTGTTGACTTTATTTGTAACAAGCTTGGTGCATATGACTTATATGCTCCAGCTTGAGGGGGAGTGTTGAAATTTAAAATAGGAAATAGAATTATTCTCTTTGTAATATAGGAAATAGAATTATTCTCATTGTAATATAGGAAATAGAATTATAATAGGAATAGGAAATAGAATTATAATAGGAATGTAACAATTTACTTCCTAGATTACTTCCTAGATTAGTTTTTTGTTTTTGCTATAAATTCATTGTACATCTCATTATGAAATACAAGAAAATATTTCTCCACACATAGTTTTTCCTTCTTGGGCTGAACCTTTGCAATTGTCTTGTTTTACATCTTTAACTTGGGCCGAATGGTCTTCAATTGCTTGGATGGTTTTTCCCTTAGCTTTCTCTTGATCTATATGAAGATTAGTTGGCAAATTTGCATCATCCTTCCTCGGGTTGAAGAGGATTTGACCTCAAATCTACAATGTTGTTGTCCTCTAAATATGGGGACAAATCACTAATATTGGATGTGGTCGAGACACTTCCAAAATCACTTAGCAAATCTATTTTGTAGCCATTATCTCCAATTTTCTCAAGTATTTCAAATTGGTCATCGGCTCTTGGGGCAATCTTACTCTTTCTTTTGGATGAAAACTTCTCATTCCTCAAGTGAACCCACCCTAGGTCACCTGGTTGGAAATGGGCTAGTTTCCTATGCTTGTTGGGCCTCTTCTTGTAAGCCTTATTAGACTTCTCAATTTGAGCCTGAATGGACTCGTGTAGCTTCTTCATGACCTTAGCTTTATCTTTGGCATCAACACTCAGTTGGACATCAATAGGCAATGAACTCAATTCAATAGGAGTGATATGGTTGATACCATACAATACCTCAAATGGAGAGTGCCTGGTTGTAGTGCTTGGAGCCTTATTGTAAGCAAACTCGGCATGGGCTAATTTCACTTCCCAACCCTTCAAATTTTTGCTCACCAAAGTTCTCAATAAAGTTCTCAAAGTGTGGTTGGTGACTTCGATTTGGCCATTAGTTTGTGGATGGTGTGAAGTGTTAGAGGTTTCCATCCAAGAGAAAGAGTAAGCTTGCACCTAAAGCCAATGGCCTATTAGGGGTTCTTGAACAAATTGGGGATAATGCTTACAAGATAGACTTGCCAAGCAATTTTGGAGGTGTTTTGGCCACATTCAACGTTGCTGATTTGACCACATACTTGGAAGACGACAACATTGCGGATTTGGGGTCAAATCCTCTTCAACTGGGGAGGATGATGCGAAACAAGCCACCAAGCTTCTTTGGAAGTCCAATGGATCAGCCCAAAATAGGGAACTGAAGCAAGGAATGTTCAAGGGATTGGCCCAAGGAGAAGAAATTATACAAGATGGGTTTTGGAAGTCCAATTCAAGCCCAATCTGCCCACTCCTTTAATTGGAGAGTTTTTGAGCCCAAATCCAACTTTGGGGTATAACTTGGTTTTATGGGGTTCAAATAATTTAGTTGGGAGGGAAGTTGCAAAGAAGGGCCAACTTTAGCACATGGGTGCAATCAAATCAAAGGAGACAAAGCAAATTCAAGGGTGGCTCAAGCTTTCCATTTTAGGCAAAGACAATGTTGTCTCCTTTTAGCGGCTACATGTTCCTCTCCCCTTTTGGAAACTCCAAGATTTTGAAGAAATCAAGCTTGTCTAGCTTGAAGACTTATTAGAGTAGCCTTTTTATTTGTTCTATGTAATGTTATAAGTATTGTTATTGATTATCTTTGACTTGTATTAATCTTGGCTGCCACATGTAAGGCTTAGATTGTGTTTTGTCAACTGGGATGCCACTTGCAAGGTTTAGATTACATTTTGTTTAGATATTTTGTAAGACCATATATAAGGCCGGATTCTCCATTGTATAAGAGTGAGACTTTGAATGAAAACTTTACTCTTGGAGAGTTGGTTGTTCTTCCTTTATCCAATCTTTGTCAAAGGTTGGTGGTGGATTCCTTGGCTGGTGGATTTTCTTTAGGTCTTGGATTATTTGGCGTTGTGTGTTACTTGTGTGTTTCTTTGCTTGTTGTTGTGTTGCTGATTTTGCTCATATGAGGAGAAGTTGTTGCTGATTTAAATATTGTTATGGTTTGAAGTTATTTGAAGGTGTTTTAACTCACTCTAAGCTAATAGAAATGGAAAAAAAAAAA
This sequence comes from Pistacia atlantica, assembly GCA_026229545.1. NCBI lineage: Eukaryota > Viridiplantae > Streptophyta > Magnoliopsida > Sapindales > Anacardiaceae > Pistacia > Pistacia atlantica. The sequence continues at coordinate 18,607,800 of JAPEIT010000014.1, forward strand.
CTGATCTAACACTACTTGTAGCCTATTATCCATTCCCCTTTCATCCTCTGGTTGCTTTTGTATATGCTCAAACTTAACAAGATATCCCTGCCCTTCCCTCTGTATTGTCTTAATCATTGCCTTCAAGGATACCATGGTTTTGCTGAGAGACGGATCACCGCAAAGCCTTACCATTTTCCCTCCTATTTTGAACTTCATTACTTGTGTCTTCCAATCGACACTGGTCTCACCCAAAGTCTCCAACCAGGCTATACCCATCACTACATTTGCATTGCACATGTCGAAGGGAAAGAAGTTTTGGATAATCGAAACCCCTTGAAGCTTTAGACTTACCCCACGACATTCACCCTCACTCATCTCTCTATATTTGTCTCCTACCCTAACCCCAAATGATTGGGTCTTGACAGTAGGAATCCCTAACTTCGCTATCATCTCCTTACTAATGAAATTATGTGACGCTCCACTGTCAATCAATACAATCACTCCCTCACCTTGTATACCCTATTTTAGCTTCATGGTTTTTGGTCCATTTATCCCCACCACCGAACTGAGAGAGCTTGATGACATTTGGTGAATGCCCTTTCGTAGCTTCACTCACATCCCCTCCACGATCGAGCTCAACTTCTTCGTCATCTTCATCAACAAATATGATCTGAAACTGCTTGTCACCACACCGATGACCAGGAAAAAACTTAGCATCGCGCCTGAAACACAATCCTCATTCCCTCTTCTTCTAGATCTCACTCTTCGTCATTTGCTTGAAGGGAAGATTTTGCCGAAAGATTGGGTTGGAATTTGAGGGTTGCTGCACAGTTGTATTGTTGCTCTGTTGACTGGTGGTCGGAGCGGCACTTGATGGCTGTTCATCCCACATTCGGCACGTGGCGGGTGACTGTGGTCAAGCCTGGGCCTAGGGCAGTACTGCCTTGAGAAAGGGCATGGAGGCCCGAGGGAAATGGAATCCGCGTAGTCACCCAAGGGGTAAAGAGGTCGATGTGGACATCGGTTGCGGAAGCGTGGTGGAATGTTAGGATCTCACATTGAAAAGGAAAAGGGTGGGCATGTGGGTTATAAAGGCTTGGGCACCCTCCCTTGGCAAGCCGGTTTTCCAAGGAGAGTTTTACCCAAGCTCATGAAAGGCCTCATGACCCAGCTCAAATTGTTGAGTTATTGGAGTGAGTTCCTATCAGACATACTCAAAAAGTAAGGTGTTTGAGACCTGATCTTGGGATCAGAGCAAACTAAAGGGGGATAACTTTACATATTGTCCAATTGAAGTGTGAGCTAACATGGATAAATTATCATTGAGAAATCAGGGTTCATCTTTGGCTCTATCATATTGATGATTTTTTTAGATTGCTGATTAGTTCATTGATTGTGTGTAGGCTAAATAAGAAAAGCAAGTTTTTGGTTAGTAAGGTCCTCAAATCATTATTCCTGTCCAGAATTTTAGCTGATGGTAAATGGGATAGACTAGCCAGACACCCATATATATGTCTAAGGTTGGCTCAGATTTTATACTTTGGCATTTTTCTGTGTGATTTGTTTCCACTGTAGTCTTCCTTTTAGTTGAACGAGGCAAGTGTTATTTACTTGTCTTGTTCTTAACTCTGCCACATAGAATTTGTCTTCTCCTTTAGTCTGATTCAGAGTAGCTTTTTTCCTTAATGATATTTGTCAATGGAAATGGGTCTTCTGAACTTACTATACTATCTATAATCAGATAATCCATCTAACACTGACAATTCAAATTATTCTAAAGTAGTGCTGAGACTTAAATCATTAGACAAGTGTGAAATTGGCTCCGTTGTCATAAATCCTTGTTCATTTTTCTGTTTTTCTAAAATTTGTTAAACCAGATTTTGTTGACATTATTAAATGATAGGCCACCCCTTACTAAAAGCTATCAGAGGCAGAGGAGACGTGAGAAGAGCATGGCTCAAAGGCATGAGAAGAGTGTGACCAGAGGCCAGGGGAATTAGTTAGGAATAAGTACACGTGGCTTGTAGGGTTGGTTACCTTGGGAAACTCTCACGTGTATATAAATGGGGAAGGTATGCTCAAAAAGGGCAGAATATATTTTGTTAAAAAGGGATCCTGAGGGAGGCCGCTAACTCCTCGAATTGTTAGCACTTTATCTGTCATTACGTTCTTTATTCTGTTTATTTTGCGTTATTGATATTGTACCACCGTGAATGAGTTAATATAAACACTTATTTTCCAGTTTCATTATCTGTATTCCTTGTTGAGATTATTGGATTGTGATTTACTGGAGTTGTGAATTGTGGGAGTTTGAGGTTTGCATCAAATTGGTATCAGAGCGAGGATCGTTGGGGAATGGTTAAATCGAAAATGGAAAATCGAATGGAAGGAATGGAGAAGGAAATGGGAACGGTGAGAGGTGATCTGATGAGTTTGAAGGAAGACATGGGTAATCTCAAAGACTACCTCTGGAGCTCAGGGAGTGGATGAGAATCAAGGATGAAAAAGAGGCTAGTCATAGTAGTGGGAAAAGTAAGATGACGGAAGTGGAAAAATCTGGCGGAGAAGGTGACAAAATCACTGATGGGGAAAGTGACAAAAAAGATAAGAAGATTAAGAAGATGGACTTACCCTTCTTTAATGGAGAAGACCCATATGGATGGACATTTAGGGCTGATAGATATTTTGCCATTAACAGATATGCTGAGGAGGAAAAAGTGGAGGCAGCTGCAGTTTGTATGGAGGGAAGGGCCCTGAATTGGTACCAGTGGATGGACACCCGGATGCCAGTAAAAAATTGGAGAGATTTCAAATCTGCCTTGATTGAACGTTTCCGACCGTCGTTTAAAGGATCTGCCTGTGAGGCCTTGATTGCGTTAAAGCAGGAGGGAACCGTGACAGAGTATAGGGAACAATTTGAAGCTTACTCGGCTCAGCGGAGGTAGGAGAAGAAGTGTTGGTGGGTAGTTTTATCAATGGATTGAAGGAGGAAATCAAGGCAGAGCTACGCCTGAGTAAGCCCAACAAGCTGAATGAGGTAATGGATCTGGCCCATAGAGTGGAGGAAAAGAACTGGGTTTTAGAAAGGGCCCGGGGAAAAATGGGCAAAAGTCAGGGTTTAAAAGGGGAGTTTTACTCTCGGGTCAGCCCAAGTCCAGAGCCCCAAACCCAAATTTTTTCGACCCACGTGGGGAACAAATCTGAATCGAAATTCAGATTTGACGCACCCCTCTTTCAATCGTGATTTGGGGCAACACACACCTAGTCGCAGTTTTGACCGACGAGAAAGATCAACGGAATCTCCGGCGGTGGGGTTTCGAGGGGACCATTTCCGGCTAACGGAGGCTGAAATCCAAGTAAAACGAGAGAGAGGACTGTGTTTTAGATGCGATGAGAAGTTCGGGCCTAATCATCGTTGCAAAAGTAAGTCCCTACAGATTTTGTTTGCGTGGGAAGATGATGAACCTGATGATAGAGATCCTACACCAGACAGCAAAGAAGAACCTGTTCTCGAAGGTAATCCCAGCTCTCTCAATGAATTCCATAATGGGTATCACCTCGAGACAAGACTTTGAAAATTCGAGGTCGGATTGGGAAGGGAATCAGTGATTGTGTTGGTCGATAGTGGAGCGTCGCATAACTTTATAGCCCACGAATTGGTGCAAAAATTGGGGATTCCCGTGGAAGGTAAGAAGGCATTCGGAGTGATGGTGGGTAACGGAGTTACCGTGCGGGGAGAAGGAATCTGTAAAGGCGTAAACATGCAAATACAGGGGGTGAAGGTTGTCCAGGATTTTTTTCCGTTTGATTTGGGTGGGGCTGATGTGGTGCTAGGAGTATCATGGTTGAGTTCCCTGGGTGATGTGTGTGCGACCTGGAGGAACCTGACCATGGCGTTCGAGGTTGAGGGCAAACGCGTCATGTTGCAAGGGGACCCCTCTCAGGTAAAAACAGTCGTATCTCTTAAGGCCATGCTTAGGTCGGTACAAACAACAGGTATGGGCTATTTGGTTGAGTTCTGTTCTATTGAAAATAAATTAGATGTGAGGGAGGAACCGCTGGACCCCAGGGTGGCTACTGTGTTGGAAGAATTTGCAGCCTTGTTTGATCAACCATCCGGGCTACCTCCAAAAAGGGAGGCAGATCATGCTATAAGTCTTAAGGAAGGATCTCAACCTCCCAACATTAGACCCTATAGGTACCCGTACTACCAGAAGAATGAGATTGAGAAGCTAGTAGGAGAAATGTTAGTGGCAGGAATAATTCAACCCAGTACTAGCCCTTTCGCCAGTCCCGTATTGTTGGTAAAGAAAAAAGACGGTAGCTGGAGGTTCTGTGTCGACTACAGAACACTGAATTCCATCACCATACCCGACAAATTTCCCATCCCTACCATTGATGAGCTGCTAGATGAACTAAACGGAGCAACCACCTTTTCCAAACTTGACCTAAAGTCCGGGTATCACCAAATTAGAGTCAATGATAAAGACATACCCAAAATAGCCTTTAGGACACATGAGGGCCACTACGAGTTCCTAGTTATGCCGTTCGGCCTTACCAACGCCCCATCCACCTTCCAAGCACTTATGAACACCATTTTCAAACCCTTCCTCAGGAAATTTGTACTAGTTTTCTTTGATGACATCCTAATTTACAGTTCGGACCTGAACACCCATATCCTTCACCTTACCCAGGCCTTTAAGATCCTGCAGGAACATCAGTTGGTTATTAATCGCAAGAAGTGTCTGTTTGGTCAGGTGAAATTGGAGTACTTAGGCCATTTAGTGTCGGACAAAGGGGTTGAGGCTGATCCTCAAAAGATCGAGGCCATGGTGGCATGGCCAGTTCCAACTAGTGTGAAGAGTTTAAGGGGATTTCTGGGACTCACCGGTACTATAGGAGATTCGTACAAGGGTATGGCACTATCGCTCAGCCCTTAACTCAGCTTCTCAAAAAAGACTCTTTCGGTTGGAATGAAAATGCCCAGAAGGCTTTTGAACAACTGAAGAAGGCCATGGAATTCTTGTCCGTTACGCCACTCCTAATTTTCTTTGTCCCTTTGAAATCCAGACAGATGCATCGGGGCAAGGTCTTGGGGCAGTGTTGGTCCAACAGTCTCGTCCAATAGCATACTTGAGCAAGGTTTTTTCTCCTCAGGCCAAGCAAAAATCAGTTTACGAGCGGGAGCTCATGGCCATAGTTTTTGCCGTACACAAGTGGAGCCACTATCTATTGGGAAACAAGTTCATAATTAAAACTGACCAGAGGAGCCTTCAGTTTCTTCTGGACCAGCGAATGAAGACACCAGAACAGCAAAAATGGCTATCCAAACTCATGGGATTTACCTTTGAGATTCAATACTATCCGGGGCACTCTAATAAGGTGGCAGATGCATTGTCTCGCAGGGAAGAAGAGTTGGTTCATCAAGCTATTACCATGGTACAGTTTTCAGACTACGAAGATCTCACCTCTGAATCCCAGCTTGATCCTAAGTTGCAAACCATTATCCAAGACTTACTCCTTGAGCCAGGTTGCAGACCTCACTATCAGCTACGCCGTGGCTGCCTGCTGTACAAAAACAGGTTAGTTTTGCCCAAATTTTCCAAATTTATTCCTAAGTTACTTGAGGAGTTTCATGCTAGTCCTTGGGGCGGTCATTCCGGATTCTTTCGGACCTATAAGAAGGTGGCAGGAATTGCTTATTGGGAAGGGATCAAACGAGATGTACAGAATTATGTTAAAGCTTGTACTGTTTGCCAAACACACAAGTATTCATCTTTGAGTCCTGGCGGTCTGCTCCAGCCCTTACCTATTCCCAATCGATCTTTGAGGATATATCCATGGACTTTATAGGAGGCTTGCCGAGATCAAAGGGTTTGACACCATTTTGGTGGTCGTTGATAGATTAACCAAATATGGGCATTTTATCTTACTGTCCCATCCCTTTAATGCTAAGGACGTGGCTGACATTTTTGTGGAGGAGATTGTCAAGCTACATGGTTTTCCACAGTCGATAGTTTCAGATCGGGACAGAGTGTTTATGAGCCAGTTTTGGCAGGAATTATTCAAGGCCGCAGGCACCACTCTTAAGTTCAGTTCCGCATACCATCCGCAAACGGATGGACAGACCGAAGTTGTGAACCGATGTGTGGAAACGTATCTTCGGTGTTTTTGTAGCTCACAGCCGCGACAGTGGCCCAAATGGTTGCCTTGGGTTGAATTCTGGTACAACTCCACATACCACGCTCCACCAAGATGACACCTTTTAAAGCCCACATATGGTCGTGACCCACCCATCCTTCTCAAGTATACTGACAGCCCATCCCTAGTGGAAGATGTTAACAAGCAACTGATGGAAAGAAATGCCATCCTGAATGACTTGAAAAGCAATTTATTGGCTGCCCAAGGGAGTATGAAACAGGCTGCTGATTCACACAGGAGGGACATCACATTCCAGGTGGGGGATTTTGCTTATTTAAAGCTACAGCCTTACAAATTTCGGTCATTGGCTGGGAAGCTCAATGAGAAATTGAGTCCCAGATTCTATGGTCCATTTGAAGTGGTAGCCAAGATTGGTCAAGTGGCCTACAAGTTAGCATTGCCCTCTACGGCACGTATCCATCCAGGCTTCCACGTTTCTCAACTCAAGAAGAGTCTACACAATGCTGTGCCTATTCAACCATTGCCTCTTTTTCTTAATGAAGATTTAGAACTGCTGGTGCAGCCCGAAACAGTGCTCTCTTCTCGCACATTACTAGATGGGACCAGGGAGGTCCTAATCCAATGGAAAGACCTTCCAACCTTCGAAGCCACTTGGGAGCCTTTCGAGGTTATTGCACACCAATTCCCTCAATTCCACCTTGAGGACAAGGTGGCACTTCAAGGGGGGGGTAATGATAGGCCACCCCTTACTAAAAGCTATCAGAGGCAGAGGAGACGTGAGAAGAGCATGACTCAAAGGCATGAGAAGAGTGTGACCAGAGGCCAGGGGAATTAGTTAGGAATAAGTACACGTGGCTTGTAGGGTTGGTTACCTTGGGAAACTCTAACGTGTATATAAATGGGGAAGGTCTGCTCAAAAAGGGCAGAATATATTTTGTTAAAAAGGGATCCTGAGGGAGGCTGCTAACTCCTCGAATTGTTAGCATTTTATCTGTCATTACGTTCTTTATTCTGTTTATTTTGCGTTATTGATATTGTACCACCGTGAATGAGTTAATATAAACACTTATTTTCCAGTTTCATTATCTGTATTCCTTGTTGAGATTATTGGATTGTGATTTACTGGAGTTGTGAACTGTGGGAGTTTAAGGTTTGCATCATTAAATAGTGTACTTTTATTTGAATATTTAAAGTATGGCGATTTGTATTTAAGGTATTCTCTACTTTGTAGTGACTCCTACTTTACATTAGTGTCATTTGGTGTGCTGTGGAAAGTATACATTTGTTTGCATGTATGTTTAGAGCCTCAAAATGATTGTGAATTTCTCAGCATATTACCATTTTGCATTGTCAGGTTGAACCTGCAACTCTTGTTCCTTTGGCAACTGGATGCAAACAAGTATTTCTGGTATGTTTCTAATGATGATTCTTTTATAAAAATTGTCATTTGTTTGGGTTATCAGAATCGATTATCTTATTGAACTATTGGATTTCATCACATTATCTTAATCAATGCTCAACATATGCTGCTGCTGGTTCAAAACATGCAATTATTGTGCATTGTTGAACTCATTCTCATATGTACCACTGCACGTGCAGTTGATGTTCAAGTTCATGATTGATTATGTTATCTTCTTGTTGTCATATGACTTAGGTTGGTGATCCAGTTCAATTGCCAGCCACTGTAATTTCTCCTATTGCGGAGAGTTTGGGGTAAAACACTTTGATGATGACAATGATTGATCGTTTTGTAGCTTACCCTTTTTTATGCAACTACTTTATCTCACTCTCTCTTACCTGTCCTTTAATTAAAGATATGGCACGAGTTTGTTCGAGAGACTTCAAAGGGCTGGTTATCCCGTAAAGATGCTGAAGACCCAGTACAGAATGCATCCAGAGGTTAGATCTGAAATGCCTAACAGAACTTTGTAAATTGATTCTTATAGTTAACCAAGTTTCAAATATTAACTATCATTGTAGTGAAACTAAACCCAAACCTAACTAGTCAAAACTATGATCTGTAAGACTATAACCATTATTCCTAAGTAGTTAACTTTTTTGTTAATCTATCCAAATTAACAGATACGAAGTTTTCCTTCGAGGGAGTTCTATGACGAGGCATTGGAAGATGGGTCTGGTATTGAGGATTATACATCTCGTGACTGGCACAAATACCGCTGCTTTGGACCATTTTGCTTCTTTGACATACAGGGAGGGAAAGAGTCCCAACCCTCTGGAAGTGGATCTTGGGTAAATTATGATGAGGTTGATTTTGTTCTCCTCCTCTATCATAAGCTGGTGAGTATGTTTCCTCAGCTTAAGTCAAGTTCTCAGCTGGCCATTATATCCCCCTATCGGTATCAAGTGAAGCAATTCCAAGAACGATTCAAGGAAACTTTTGGTGTGGAGTCACAGAAGGTAGTCGATATAACCACAGTTGATGGCTGCCAGGTAATAAGGCTCTTTCTTCCTTTCTGTACATCAAAATTTGTTTTCTGTTAACTATTTGACGTAGCAGAAGAGTTGTAGGACAATTAGATCTTCAACAATTAGGGCAAGAATACAGGGTGATTGTGGTTGGAACAATAGAAATTAACCAGGTTTAAAGAAAACCTTTGAATTAAAATTCTGAATTAAAGAAAAGATACAATAAATTGACTATGTTGTCCTATTTATACTAGTTAGGACAGATCTTAATTCTAGACTGAAAACTATTCCCAATTTCTTATTAAATATGAATCCTAAATAAAAAGGAAAACTAAGAAAATAACTGAAATTCTTTCCTAGTTTAACTAAAATCCTAATTTAACTTAGATGCTCCTGCATCATTCTCCTCGGGTTAGAAAAGAACTCGGCTCCAACAAGTAAGCCTTGACATATTCCTCAAATACGGTTGGATCAACTCGTTTCAGCTCTTCTTCAGAAATTCATGTGCTTTCACTTGCTGGTTTACCAAGCCACTTACCAAGAATCGCTATATGGGTTGTCTCGTCTAGATCGAATTTCCTTGACATCTAACACTTCTTCAATAACATCAGCCTTTGCAACTAGCAGCTGCTGAATTTGAGCTTCAATCGAAGACGGAACACCATCGAATCCATAAAAAGGAAACAAGTTCGAAAGATTAAAGACCAGATTAATTTGTATCTCAGGTGGAAGTTCAACTAAGTAGGCATTTGAACTGATTTTCCTCAACACCTTACAGGGTCCAAACTTCTTAGATTTCAGCTTGTGGTAAGTTCCTTTAGGAAATCGTTCTTGTCTCAGATGCACAAGAACTTGATCACCTTCTTCAAATTCTTGCATACGATGATATTGATTGGCAGAAAAAGAGTATGCTGCATTGCTAGCTTTTAGGGCAACTCTTACCTCTTCATGAATTTTTTGAATGTGATCAGTAAATGCCTCCCCTCCATCACTTACTCTGGCTTCTTGTGGCAAAGGGACCAAATCCAGCACATGTTGAGGCTTCAACCCATAAGCAGCCTCAAAAGGTGTCTTCTTTGTGCTTCTATTGACAGAATTGTTATAGGCAAATTCAGCTTGAGGTATGACTAATTCCCAAGTCTTTGCGTTGTTCCCAATAAGGCATCTTAATAGATTTCCCAAACTACGATTTACAACTTCCGATCTGTTTGTGGGTGGTAGGTACAAGAATACTTCAATTCTGTCCCAAATTTCCTCCATAAAGTCCTCCAAAAATGCCCCATAAACTTTACGTTTCTGTCAGAGACAATAGAAGTTGGAACGCCTAGTAATCTTACAACCTCTTGAAAGAATAACTCAGCAATATGAGTTGCATTAGAGGTTTTAGAACATGGAATAAAGTGTGCCATTTTCGAGAAACGATCTACCACAACAAAGATAGAATCAAGTCCTTTTGCTGTCTTTGGAAGTCCTAGAACAAAATCCATACTCAAATGAATCCACGGTGCATCTGGTTCAGATAAAGGAGTATATAAACTTGTGTTTTGAGCACTTCCTTTGCCTAATAAACAAGCTAGGCATCTCTTCACTAGTTTCTCCACATCTCTTTGCATTTTTGGCCAATAGTAATGGTTGGCAACCATTGCGAAAGTTTTGTCCCTGTCGAAATGTCCTCCCAAACCATTTCCATGAAGTTCTCTAATAATTTGTTCCCTTAAAGACCCTTCTAGAATGCATAATTGGTTACCTTTGAACAAATAATCTTCATGCAATCTATACGGCAATTTTTCAGCTTGTAAGGAACCTTGCAAATCAGCTATTATCTTACTGAAATAAGGATTAGAACCATATTGATTCTTTAGTTCCTCAAAGCCTGTTACTTGAGTGCTTATAACTAACAATAGTAAATATCGCCTACTTAAGGCATCAGCCACGATATTAGACTGTCCAGACTTATACTTCAACGAGAAATTAAATTCATCGAGGAAAGAACTCCACCTAACATGTCAATCATTAAGCTTTTTCTGAGATTGTAAATACCTAAAAGCTTGATGGTCAGAATAAACCACAAACTCTCTGTAAGCTAAATAGTATTGCCAATGATGAATAGATCTTACCAAAGCGTAGAACTCTAGTTCAAAAGTCGAATAACGTCTCCTAGAATTCGACAACTTCTCATTGAGAAACTCTAGAGGCTTTCCATCTTGGCTAAGAATTGCTCCAATTCCCACATGTGAAGCATCATATTCAACAAGAAATAACTTTTCAAAATCTAGTAGTGCAAGAACTGTAGCTTCAGTCATTAACACTTTCACTCAAAGACTTTTTGTGCAAAATGGGACCACTCAAATTCACCTTTTTTCATAGATTCAGTTATAGGATTCATAATAGAGCTGAAATTCCGAATGAACCTCCTATAAAAAGATGTCAAACCTTGAAAACTTTGAACTTCTTTAATGGAATGAAGAGCTGGCCATTCGGTAATTGCACGAACCTTTTCTGGATCTGGTTTTAAACCTTCTACCGACACAATGAACCCAAGAAATACTACTTCTAACTGTAGGAAGCTGCATTTTTTTTTTAAGTTTACATACAATTGTTCCGTTTGAAGTACTTCCAACACTTGTCGCAAGTGTTTTAAATGTTCTTCCTTAGTGCAGTTATAGATCAAAATATCATCAAAGTACACTACAACAAAAGAATTCAAGAAAGGCTTAAGTACCTCCGTCATAACCCTCATGAATGTGCTTGGCGCATTTGAAAGGCCAAATGGCATCACTAACCATTTAAATAACCCTTTTGGTGTCTTAAAAGCTGTCTTCCATTCATCTCCGCACCTCATTCTAATTTGGTGATACCCACTTTTCAAATCAATCTTGAAAAACACCTTGGAATCAGCTAGTTGATCAAGCATATCTTCCAATCGAGGAATAGGAGCGATATTTGATTGTAATCTTATTTATAGCACGATCGTCCACACACATTCTCCATGAACCGTCTTTCTTCGGGGCTGATAAAGCTGGGCAAGCGCAAGGACTCTCTACTTTCACACACCAAACCCTTCTCTAATAACTCTCTGACCTGTCTTTCTATCGTAGCTCGCTGCATAGGAGACATTCTATATGCAGGCAAATTGGGTAAAGATGCTCCTGGTACCAAATCAATAGCATGTTGGATGCTTCTTAAAGGTGGTAAACTTTTTGGCACATCCTCACTACCTAGCTCTTCGTATTCCTTCAATAATTGTCGGATTTCAATGGGATATTTGGGTGATTTTCCAACCTGGTCACTCTCCACAATTTTGTTTATTAAAGCATACATGATCCCCATCTCACCATGCTCAGCATTAAACTTTTCGACACTCAAATACCTAGTTGTTTTGCTGGTTGTAGAACTCTTAGTTGCCAATTGCTTTGCCTTTTCTTTGAGATGATACAAAGTGTACCTCTTGTTATCCTTGTAGAAGGAGTAAGTATTAGGCTTTGTCTTATGATCCATATCATGATCAAATAACCAAGGTCTTCCAACAAGAATATGCCCCACATCCATTGGTACAATGTCACATAAAGCTTCATTATCCAAGTTACCTCCCATGGTGAATTTCACCAAACATTGAGAAGTTACCGGTATCTCATGCCCCTTCTTTAACCAACCCACTTTTTATGGATGAGGATGTGTTATTGTAGGAAGCTTTAATTTGTCCACAGCCTCCTTAGATATTATATTTTCCATGCTTCCTGCATCAATGACAAGATCACAAACTTTACCTCCACAAACAACACGTGTACGGAAAATGCTATGCCTCCTTTAGTCTTCCTTTTCATCTTTTATTGTTGTTGTCATCACCTTTCGTACCACCAAAGACTCACTTTCAGCCGCATGAACATCAATTTCCTCTATCTCCTCATCATGTTCATCAAAAACTAGCTCTAACTCTTCCTCAAACTCAACTAAATTCACCCTCCTTTGTGGACAAGCGAATGAAGTATGTCCCTTCTCTCCACAAGTAAAACATCGGACCTGAAAATTGTTCCCTCCTTTTGCTGCAGATGAACCAGAATTATTTTGTGCCTCATAAGGTACGATACTTTTCCCTTTAATCACTCATTTCAACATTGGTTGCACCCCTGTTGGTTTTATTTGTTGTAGTTGTCTCTTTCCACTCCCGTTGGCCTGTTTGATACCCACGTCTAGGTCCCAAATTGTTTTGCCAATTGGTTCTATATATGGGTTTTCTCGCACCATAGCCCGAAACTCGCTTTTCAGCTGCTAAAGTGTATTGTTGAGCATCCTCAATATTGTATAAACAAACTACTCCCATCTCGTCTCTAATAGATTGATTCAAACCAGCAAGGTAGTGAGAAGTAATTTGTTCATTACTTTTAGATAAGCCAACTGGAATTGGTAAGTTATTAAACTCCGCAAAGTACTCCTCAACCGACATGTTGTTTTGCTTCAAACAATGGAGCCCCTCATACAATTCCATTGTATAATCAGCAGGTAAAAATTGCTTCCATAGCTTAGTTTTCATGTGCTGCCAAGTACCGATTTTAAGCTTGCCTTGTTGTGCACGTTGCTCTTCAACTCTCTTCCACCATTGAAGTGCAGTACCCTTCAACTTAAGCTTTACAAATAGTACCTTTCAATTTTCAGCCATGGGTTTCCATTCAAAGTAATTCTCCGAACTAGCTTCAAAAACCAAATAATCCTCCGTATGTAACTTTCCATGAAAATCAGCTACTTCAATCTTTACTCCTCCACCATTCAAATCAAGAGCGTGTAATAACCTCTCTTCTAGTCCACTTCGTGCCGCTCGATTTGCGGGTCCAACTTCATGAAAAGGGTTCACGTCCTCAATTTCCTCTTCAGTCTCAAGATCTTCTTGACTCTCGAGTTGTTCGTGGCCACCTTCTGGATTCTCCGTTCAGGTTTTCACAAGTTCCTGACACTACAAGGCTTGTATAGCCCGGGTTAAGTCCTCAATCATCCTCTGCATCTCAGCCAACTCAGTTTGTTGGGACTGATTGCCTCTACCTCGACCAGCCATAGTTTAGAAGCAGAAAGAAATCCTAGATTAGGATTTGTGTGCTCTGATACCACTTAACGTAGCGGAAGAGTTGTAGGGCAATTAGATCTTCAACAATTAGGGCTAGAATAGGGTGATTGAGGTTGGAACAATAGAAATTATCCAGGTTTACAAAAAACCTTTGAATTAAAGAAAAGATACAATAAATTGACTATGTTGTCCTATTTATACTAGTTAGGACAAATCGTAATTCTAGACTGAAAACTATCCCCAATTTCTTATTAAATAGAAATCCTAAAGAAAAAGGAAAACTGAGAAAATAACTGAAATTCTTAAATAAAAAGGAAAACTGAGAAAATAACTGAAATTCTTTCCTAGTTCAACTAAAACTGAAACCCTTTCCTAATTTAACTAAAATCCTAATTTAACTTGGATGCTCCTGCGTCACTATTGACCATACTAAAAAAAGTGAATTATTTGTGCGTGAGAGAGTGAGACAGATGGCCTTGATTTCAAAATTATTGCATGTTTTTCCACCTGGAAGAATTTGATACAATTCAGCTTGTTTTAAGACCTCTGTGTTGCTGGTATGTTGGAAAGAAATACATATTAAAAGTTTCAAATATTCATATAAATAATAATAATTTACTATTTTGGAAGTTTATCTACCTCCTAAAACGTCAGACTTGGTTCACCCCATCCCGCCCTTTTTATCACAAAAACCATGAATCATAGCCTGTCACTGGGGCTAATTTTTTAAGGATATCATTTACTGATTGTGCAATTTTATACTGATATCTCAGTTTGGCTAAGCATTTAAACTTCTTTTACCTTTTCTCAGGGACGGGAGAAAGACGTAGCAATCTTTTCATGTGTTAGGGCAAATGAAAATAAAAGCATAGGATTTGTGTCAGATTTTCGTCGGATGAATGTTGGGATTACCAGAGCAAAGTCTTCTATACTGGTATGGCTTTATAGCAAACAAAGAGAAAGTATTTCGACATGGCATTTTGGCAAATCATGAAGTTAACCTTTTCTGATTCGCAAACCTCCGGTTGCTTCTTCAGGTGGTAGGTTCTGCATCGACGCTGAAGCATGATGAGCACTGGAAGAACCTAGTGATGAGTGCTGAAAAGCGAGACAATCTATTTAAGGTGAATAGTGTAGTGTTCTTGGCTGTCATTTTCATCTAGTGCAAGTAATCACAATATCAGATTTAATGGTTACTGACATGTTCTTAATTAACATGACCTTTGCCTTAATTATTTCATCGTTCTATTGGACCTAAGTCCATCTTATTCATGCTGATGGAAAATAACATTAACTGTAGTCTTGACTAAAAAAGTTGCTCTTACAGGTCTCGAAGCCATATATTTCGTTTTTCAGTGATGAAAATTTGGAGTCTATGAAGCCAAAGCCGAAGGTAGAAGATAGGGGAGCCCAACCGATGGATGTTGATAGGCAACACGATAATGAAACTAATGCGCTCTTTAGTAATCCGGGAGACGCTGAACGAGGGCAAGCGGATGATAATGACTATGGAGACGGAGATGGTGATGCGTTTGATGGAGGATTTGATGCTGATTAATCTCTAATTCAGGCTGACAAGTGAGTACCTAGGAAAAGATTGGTACAAGTTACAACTTTTGTGAATGAGAAGTAAGAAATATTAGTTTCTACTGTGTAAATCCTAGCAGGGGTCTTACGAATTTTTCTGAGACCAATCAAGTTTGGTATAACAGGCCATAAGGTAAAATTTTTGACTTTTGTTACTTAAAATTGAAGGTCGTGTTTGGGATCAAACAAATATCGTAATTACATCAAAATTTTCCCAAACATGAATTTAGTTTTTTTGTGATTACTTTCAATTGGTAAGATTAGGTTACTAAGCCTAAAGTTTACAAATTAAATATTAGTTTATGAAATTAAAAATTACATCCCAAAATTACAGTATTATACAATTCTTACTTTTCTCGATAATTATTTTTATACAAAAATAAATCAAATAGTGTAAGTTTTGGTTCAAAGTATGGTACTATGATCTGCCGTTTTTGCCATCTAAAATTAACTGCAAAAATAAATTACAATAAAAATGACAAATCAATCAATAGAATAAGGTAAGTGGCAAAAGCAAATTATGCAAATAAAATTGCCAAAGTTGAATATTTTATTCAAGTCAACAAAAACTATTACTTGATTTCACGCCAATATTAAAACATTGCAAATCACACAATCATCATCACACTTCATCCAACGCCTCACATTTCTCCACGTACAACATCCTCACTTTACCACTCTTTCTGGTTCTCCACTCCTCCCGGGGACACTACAAATTCACTTGAAATTCCTGTCGCCACATCACCATTTTTCCGCAATTTCGGCGCACCGTTAGCATCAAGACCTGGTACCGGAGCTGGAGAGGAATCTGAAGGATTCGGCCATGGAGAGACCGTGGAATGATTAACTCTAGGAGAAACAACGGTGTGCTTAAGAACCGGCGAGACATGATATGTGTGGTTACTGATGTCTGTTGGCACCGGGGGAGAAACAACGGTGCGGTTAACCGGAGAGACATGATCTGTCGGTACCAGAGAAGAAAGAACGGTGCAGTTAACAGGAGAGGAATGGTTATTGGTACGGTTAGCCGGCAAAATCTCTGGAATTCTCGGCGGAGTAAACGGAAATCTTGTAACCGGAGGTAAGAAAACTGTACGGTTCGGGTGAGAAGCTGAACCACCACCCCCGCCGCCGCCGGTCTTGAAGCGAAATGTGAGAATCCCGGCCAAGCCATGAACAGCCACGTGGCTGCTGTAGAACAACCCCGGCATGACAAGCTGAACGGCGCCGCCGCCGATGGTAGAAACAACAAGAACAACATTGGCTCCATCGCGTCGGGTGAGACGTAACTGACGCGAGGGCAAGAGCGTGGGGAGGGACGAGCCGTTGGGGAGAAGAAGGAAACTGGACCAAGAGAGGCGGCGAGGGAGGGCGTGGAGGCGGAGAGTGGAGAGATAAAACGACGGCGTCTGTGTCATATCGAGGGCAAAAAGGGAAGGGTTAGTAGGGGCAAGAAGAGTTAAAGAAGGAAGAGAGAGGAGGTCGAAGAGGAGGTCGGAGGTGGAGATGGCGTTGGCGAAGAGAGAGTGACCGTTGGCGCGGAGGAGAGCGAGGAGGGCGTCGAGGTCGTGGGTGGAGATGGAAGTTACGGATGTTGAGAAGAAGAGGAAGGTGAAGAGAGTGAGGAGAGTCAGAATCTTGATCGCCATTGAAGGATGATTTTGGGGTAAAGGATGAAATTTGCAGAGATTTATACAGGGAGTCGAGTTAGTTGGTTTTGGCGGGAATATATTTCTATTTTATGTCCAAAATGGCCCTTTTGATGTTGGCAAATTTTGTTGAAAGTTTTAAATGATATTAGAATTAAACGTCTAAAAAATTCAATAGAAATTGAGAAACCCCCGGAGTAATGAGATATTTTGAAGCTCAAATAATTTATAAATGACATGGACATGGTTAATACATCCTTATAATTCTAACACATTTGGGCAAATAAAACTACTATTATGCACTTATTTTACAATATATATATATTGTGGAATGTCAGATTATTGTTAGTGTGTAGGGTATCAATAAATAGATATTTCTTGTCTTTTATATTTATTTATGACGTTATTGAAGTTTTTCAATAATTAAGAGTAATTTCTTAATGGCAAATTAACGATAAAGGTGGATTTTATATAATTTTTGAAATAAAAGAGAGTGGTTTGACTAACTCCTAAAATCCAATCCAACTGATAATTTGGAAACCACAGTAGTTTGATTATTGAAATTAATCCATATCCAAACTTTTAATAGCACAATGTAAAATGAAAACGGAAAGTGATAATATTGCAGTGTAAAATTACTTTATATGATTTTGAGACAATATAACTAATAAATATATTTTTTAAAATATTGTAAGAGAAATAATGCCTTTGACAAAACTTTTTTATAACACGAAATATCACATGTTATTCACAAGTTAATATTATATGTGTAATGTTTGATATTACAAATGTAAAATTTAATATGGAATTTCCAGGTCCAACAATGTTATATGTACAGACAAATACAAGATAAATGATTTTTAACCCCAACCAATTTGATCATTAGCCCCCACATTTTATTTTAATAAGGTTAAAAAGGTAATTTTATATTCTAAACCCATCTTATATTATTCAATTCTTTTTTAAAAAAAATGAAGAATCCCAATGAACCAAAACATCCATCAATTCAATAATTAAATAAAGATAATATAATATAAATCAAATGTAACAAAGAGAAGATTTATTTCGATTATGTTCTATTTTAATTAGTACAAATTATCTATGGAAGGAAATAATTTATTTTAATTCATTAAAAGATTTCAAATGATTCATAACAAAAAATTTCACTAGTTATTCATAAAAAGAGGGAAAAAATTCGTTTCATTGTATCAATAACTCTAAAAAGAAAGAAAAAAGTGATTTGAAGGCAACATAAAAGTGGAAGGGATACTATTATAATAAGCTTTGAGATAAAAACCTAAACCCAAATATGATTTATTGATCTCAAACAACAGATTTCATCATTAAAAGGAAAATTGATGAAAACAATAAATCTTATCATTAGAAGGGAAAAAGAATGTTGGATACAAGGATCTTAATGAATTGAAGTGAAATACAAAAATAGTAATTTTTTTTTTTAACTGAAAAATGAGAATTTTGCTATGTACACCCACCCTTTTACTAAGTATCATTTATTATTAAATTTTATTACAAACTTACCCTTTAAATGAGGGCAATTAATCAAATAAATGGGGTTTAAAAATCACTTCCCAATATACAATGAGAATTGTCCCTTTTGTCCATTCTATCTAAATTGGGCCGCCAAGATGGGCTGAAAATAGTCATGTAATTCAATAATCCAATTCTAAGCAATACTTCATTTTCAATTTTATATTTTTATAAAAAGAAAATCATACACTTAGGATTCCACCAAAACTGTATATAAGTAACATTATTGAAGGGATAGATACCTTAGAGCTCAAGTATAAGAAAAAAAAATGAGCAAAAATGAAAAATGAAAAAAAAGAAGATATGATAGGAAGAAAGAAGTGCAAAAGCCCACTCCATCCACTTCAAAAGTTAATAAAAGATTCCAATTTCTCTTTTCCCCAAACATGTAATGTCTCAACTTCCTTTCTTGTTCAATCAACTTTTTTCCATTTTAATATCAATTTTAATGGTATATTATTTATCATATTAATTTATTTTTAATTATTCTTAATAAATTAGAGTTCACTTCAGTTAGCATATAAGTCTTATAAATATAAAATTATTCCTTATAGTGGGTGGTTGTAATAGCTTCTTTCTTCTCTAATATACTTGAAAATTATACAAAGATAATACATATAAGTATAAATGAAAAGTAAATGGGCCCAAATTTTTTCTCTTTACTTAACATATAATCATTTACAAATACAAAATAGCATATGCAAAAGCTTTAACAACGGTGGATAGTAGTGTCATTTCTCTTTGCTTCTCGACGTCCATCCGACCGTGTAATGCTTTCTTTCTAGTTAGTATACTCGTAAAATAATCACTAAAACTCATTAAAAATATATATAAGAAAATACACACACACACACACACACACACACACACACACACACACACACACACACACACACACACACACACACATATATATACACGAGTAATAAAGTATGGGCTGATATTTAATTTTTCTTTATATGTAAATATTTACAAAATGTTCTCAAAAATAGCAACTTGACAGTGTAGCCCAACCCTTCCACTGCGTGACGTTCCAAGCGACCGCAACTCACCTATTACCTACAAAACACTAAAAACAACGGAGTGAGCACTAATGGCTCAGTAAGTAAACCCGATATGCTACCCTTCTCTCTCCGTTGCTTAAATCCTGAATTTTCTTTCCTTACAACTCATTTCCCGAATATTCTCTATTCTTTCTCTGTTCTTCTCTCTGTTCTTTCTCTATTCTTTCTCTGTTTTGCTCTCTGCTTTCTAATTTTTTTCACTACCCATGATAATGAGCATGGTATTATGCATATTCATGATGCAAATGCACAAATGCATAAATTATGCATTTTCTTTTCTATTTTTCTTATTCAGTTTTCAGTTTCTTTTTCTTTCTTTATTTATTTCTTTTTCTAGTCTTTCTTTCTATTCTTTCTTTTCTTTCTTTCTCTCTATTCTTGCCGATCGGACTCGGTTGAGGCATGGATTTAGAGCCTTGGGCGTGTGAGTGAATTCTCTAATTCTGGGTACAGTCCTCCTCCACATACACTTCTAACAGACTGTATAATTCTTCTTTCTAAATTCTGAGGCCACTCACTAAAAGCGGCGTACATGTGGGACTATGTCACTCACGGCTCCCCATCACAACAACCTTCTATTCTTTTTATCTTTTTTTTACACTTTTTTAAGAAAAATTCAGATTTGAATATCTTTAATATCTTTAATATTCTCACTTCTTTTTATTTTCTCTTTAACATATTTTAGGGCTTTTTCATGCTCTCATGAATATGTATGCATGTTGATGGTTTCATGCTTATAATTCTTTCTAAATTCACATATTTAAATGCAATTATGCATTATGGAATGCAAACATGTCATTCTCTACCATCTACAAACTCATCCCAAAGTAACACATAATCATTCTCATGCATGCACTTCTGTTTGGCATTTCATCAAACAATTCATTTGCACAAATCAACACAAATTTGGCTATAATTCTATATCTATTTTAGGCCTCCAAAATTTGGAATAAACTCCTCCATAATTAACACCAAATCTGCCCAAAATACACACTTCAAAATTTTCACTTCAATTCTTCCAAATCTCATCCAAACATTCATCAAATAACAACTACACCAACACAACTTCTCATGGATAGGTTCTAATCATTATTCAACACCAAATCCATCAACAATTTTACATATAACACATATATATATGCATAAAGAAAGTTTTCTACACAACATAACTTAAATCATACTTAGGGTAGGATTTACTTACCTTGTGCTTGAGTAATTCCACTAGAATCTCTCTTTCTTTGATAGACTTGTTCTTTCTCTAAAACCCTATAAGAATTCAACACTTTAAAAATTAATCTCACATCTATTGCAAGAATTCTTACTGTTGGGTGCTTAAGATAAAATCTCTACCAAAATCCAACCAAAAGCCCTCTAAAATCCCTTGGAATTTTGATGAAGAGATGAGAGAAATTAAGAGTGAAGTGGCGTGAGAGGGAGTAGAGAATGATAGGGTCTTTTTTCTTGAACTCTTAATATCTCATATTAATATGCATACTTTCCCATTTTGCCCTTGTACTTTCTTTAAAATTTCATCTATGTCTCTTAGTCAATTAACCATAATGCCCTCATTTTTAATACATTCTCCATGAAATTCTGCCTCTTTTCACTCCCCATTTTTCCAACTAATTTTGAGTGAAAAGACCATTTTACCCTTAATGCAAGTTTAAGGCATTTTTCTTCACATTTTCTCAAAATAACTTTAGCAAAAAAATCAACTAAAGGTATAAGAGCATAAATTAAATTACGCACCTCCATGTGGGCATTACAGACCGCTTCTCATCTATTTCCTGCAAAACATGGAAAACAACGGGGTGAATACAAATTGCTTAGTAAGTAAATCCTCTACTCTTTCATCCTCGTGACTTTCTCTTGACTTCTTTCCTTACTCTATTCTTTTTCTTCTTCATTCTCTCTTTGTTCTTTCTCTTTTCTTTTACTGTTTCTAGTTCCCTTTGTTTCTTTGTTTCTTTCTTATTCCCTCCGTTCTTTCTTTCTTTCGGTTCTTTCTTTCTTTCTCATTCTCACTAACCATGAGGGAAGTCATGGTAACATGCATGAATGAGATGCACATGCACTAATGCAAGGAAATGCATTTTCTCTCTTCTCTTCTATTTCTTATTCTGTTTCTTTTCTTCTTTTTCTTTTCTTGCTTGTTCAAGTTCTTCTTTTCTTTCTTGCTCAAGCTTTCTCATTCTTGCTTCTTCTTCTTCTTTCTTCTTTCTTGTTCTTCTTCTTCTTCTTCTTCTTCTTCTTCGGAACCCTAGCTGTGTGAGTGAGTACAGTCCTCATCTACATGCACTCTTGCGGACTGTACAAATTCTTTCTTCTTCTTAGGCCACTCAATTAGGGCGGCGTGCATGTAGGAAATTTTTCTTGGTACAACCCTCATCCACATACACTCTTACGGGCCGTACAAATTCATTTTCTTCTTATGCTGCACACTTAAGGTAGCGTGTATGTGGGAATTCTTCTTCTTGTCATCCACGGGTTCCCCATCGCAACAACCTATTCTTTTCTCTTCTTTAGCACTTTTCTTTCTTTAGTCCTTTAGTGCTTTTCTTTCTTTCTTTCTCTTTATTCTTGAAGTTCTTTATGCTTTCATTAAATTCTCATGCATATGCAAATATATGCATGTGGATGGGTCATGCTCATAATTCTTTCTTAAGTGCAAGCATGTAATGCAAATATGCAATGTTGCACAAAATTAAGTTTTCTCTACTCATGCATATGTTTCTCTTAGGCATTTCATCAAACAACAAGCATGCATACTTAAATTCTACTTTAACTATAATTCTCCTTCTTTCTTAAACCATCCAATATTGGAGTAAAACTCCCTTGATTCATCACAAATCCTAGCCAGGAAAATACACTTCAATATTCTACTCAAATTCTTTCTAAATTCAACCAAACTTCACTTGGTCACCATCATACCAACTCCACTTCTCATGGCTTAAATCTACTCATCAAAAGCCATATACTTAACAAAAACATCATTCTCAAAAATCAATCTCAAAATTATAAGCATATACATGCATATAAAATCTCTACACAACTTAATTACTTGAAGCTTAGCTTGGGTTGGATTTTCTTACCTTATGCTTGAGTAAGTCCACAAGAATCCCTCTATCTTTGGTAGACTTGTTCTTTCTCTCAAACCCTAAGCATAAACTTAACTAGAACAAGAATCCTTACCTTTTAATGCTTAGGATCAAATCCCTATCAAAATCCAACCAAAAGCCCTCAATTTCCTTTAGAAAATTGGTGAAGAGATGAGAGGAATTGAGAGTGGAAGTGGTGTATGGGGTGTACAGAATGGGAGGGTTTGTAAGACTAAACCCTTATTAGCTCATTTATATAAGCATTCTTTCCCATTTTACCCTTACACTTTCTTAGAAATTCCATCCTTGCCCTTTAATTCTTTACAAATACAACCCCATCTCCAATGCATTCTCCATGAAATTTTCTTATATTTCACTCCCCACTTTTCCTGCTAATTAGGGGTGGAATGGTCACTTTACCCCTATGGAAAATTCCTCTAGAAACTTCTTAAGAAATTCAATCGACTCTTCGCCCTGGCGAAGATTTTTCTTCACCTCGGCGAAAAAATACAAAGCATATATTGCCGCGGCGAGGCTTATTCTTCGCCCCGGCAAAGTCTGTAACTCTCTAATTCGTCAAGTCTCCACCAAATTCAGGGCAACCACACAACAATATCAACATACCAATTAACGTAAGGCCAAGAAACAACATTTAAAGGCAAATAAACATGAATAAGCTATGTACCTCAAAGTGGGCGTTACAGTGGTGAGCCCCACATGAGGACATGTGACCCTTAAGAGAAATGGTTTGTCATAAGTCGTGCCTAGTTGGGGCCTTGATGTGGGCATTGCGTGTATAAGAGAAAATCATGTGTAATGAGTAATACAACACATACAACATTTTTCATGCAACGTGATGTAGCAAAAGATGATTGTCATCTTATGCCATGTGCAATAGTCCCACATCATTAAGGAGAGAACCTAAGCCAGTGTATATATCACTTAGGGGGCCGCTTAACTTGTTAGACATATTTTGGATTACAAAGTCCAAAGGCAAAACAGTGAAAACTATGTTCAAAATAGATACTATCTAAGTGGAACCCAATTTTACAAATTAATATTTATATTTAGAATCAAAACAAATAATATCTAACAAGTGGAACCCGATCATTCTAAATGATTAGAGTAATTCTACACTTACAAAGATATCTTACAAAGAATTCCATACACCAAGTGATGTGGCAAAAAATGAATGGAAGGGTGAATATAATGAGTTTCACTCTTCCATTCATTTTTTGCCACCTCACTTTGTATGAATTTTTTTGTAAGATTTCTTTGTAAGTGTAGTATTATTGATTTATATTTAGAATCTAAGAAAGTGATAAGAGTATTAGGGTATGACCCAAAAATCTAAGAGTTTATCTATAGGATGCTCTTATGATATTCTAAAATCCCCTATTTAGGGCTGTGAAAAAAAAAAAAACAACCGAAAAACTGTTTTTTTTTAAAAAAAACTAGTTGGTTTCGTTTTGGAAAATTGGCTGAACTGATTTTTTAGTTTGATTATCGGTTCAGCCATTTAAAAAAATGGTTAACCGAAACCTGTTTTTCAAACCTTTTAAAAAAAAAAAAAAAAATTCATGAATCTAAATCTAATTTTAATCCCTATCCCTAAGTTGCATAACTAAGCTTCAGTCGCCTCACTGGCTCACTGCGCACTACTTCTGTTGAACCCTTATATGTTTTGATGTGCCAAAACTAATTAAAGAGTTGATTGGATTTCTAACAAACATGCTAAGGTATGACAAAGAGTCATTAAAAAAAAAAAAACTGCAGTTTTCCCTATTGGCACAACTGTGCAGATAAGGGAACAATCATTCCTTTGTATCAAAGTTGCCTAAATGCACGTTCCTTTTAACAGGACAATGTTTTGTGTGATCGTGCATGCTTTTGTCCAAAATGGAGCCAAGTCGCCCACACCAGCACGACCAAGCAGTGGGTCTGTTCCATCAAAGTCAAAAGTCAAAGTTCTCAAAATTCAAACCCCTGGTGCCTTTGACAAATCTTGGAAGACAAGCATTGAAGATCAAGTTGAAGTTCAAGTATCAAAAGTGGAACGATCATTCTTCATGATGGAACGACCGTTCACACTTAAAGATCGTTCTTGGCTAAACATCAATATTCTAGGAAGTCGTGCATGCTTTTGGAATCTTTATGGATTTTGAAGGAGCCATTGGTCTGATCATTCCTCGTGGAGGAACAACTGTTCGCGGTAGTGGTAGGATCGTTCCTCGTAATGGAACGATCATACCAGAAACCCTAAAGCTTTATGAATTGACCGTTGGTGTATGGCACAACCATTCAATATAATGGCATGACCGTTCCTCTATGTCTGTAGGCTTTCAGACATGCATTTAATGTAGCAACGACTCTTTGCAACCAAGGGAGAAGTCAGGCTTAAATAGGGCACTTCATTGCTTAGAAAGGCAGAGAGAATATCAAAGATTCAAGTCATATCAAAACATTCTCACATAATCCCTTGACCTAAAAATCCATATCAAAAGCATCATTCTCTTGTAATCATTTGTAAACCTTTGAGAGTATTGTTCTTATTCTTTGTTTAAGCCTACGTTAAGAGGCAATATCTTTCTCACTTTTTTTATCAAACACTTTGTGGGTGAAATCTTGTAAATCTAGAGGCGAAATCTTGTTAAACTATTGTAAGAGGCAAAATCAGGTCAAACTAGTGTATTTGGCGCAATCCAATTCTAGTGGAACTTCAAGGAGGTTGCCTTGAAGAAGTGGATGTAGGAGGCTGTTAGAGTAGATGCCTTAGAGCCAATCAATTATTGTAGAATTGACTATTTGTAATAATGTTCATTAATCAATAAAAGGCATTTTATTCTATATCGCGTAAATCATTATTATTACAATATGTATTGATATATGTCCTTAGAATGGTAGAACCGTGATGAGGGTATCAAGTGTTTCAAATCTTGATAGTGAGAACCCTATGAGCACATATGGTGGCCATTCTAGAAACGTTAGTAGCCCCAGTATTATTCTAAAGTAAGGGCACAGATAATATGGTAAGGCTATCATAGTGTTGAATGACCCTATCGAAAGGCAGTGAGTGATCTCACTTGTCAAGGTTGTTTGGTGACAATCTGGTGCAACACATGGGTGCTCGCTATAGGTGAAGACACCGCAGCAAGTTCATTGCAAGTTCATTGGAATGCTTGTGTATAAATTTCATTAAAAGGAATTAAGACTTTGCAAACCCCTCATTTTTCTTCTCCAACGCCACTTTTCCTCTCTTGCTTCCTCTCAACTTCTCTTTCTTTTGATCAAGGAGTTTCAAAGAGCTTTTGGAGTGATTTGGGGTAGAAAAAACAACCTAAGGCTTCCTAAGGTAAGGATTCTTACTTGGTTGTGAAGCTTTGTGAATTTTAGTATATATTGAATATTGAGGGTTTTTGTTCTTTTGGTTAAGAGTAGAGAAAAAGTCAAGCAAACCAAGTGAAAGGAAGAGTTAGTGAAGTCTCTCCATAACAAGGTAAGTAAATCCCAACCCAAGTTGAGATTTGAGAATTTTCTTGATTAGGGTTTTGATAGCAATGATGTATGTATGTGATATACATGTTATATGCCATGTTATTGGGGCTTAAATAGAGATTTCTAGTGTTTTGTGATTGTTTATACCTTTCAAATATAAGAAATGAGTTGTGGGTTGGAAAGGTAGTTTGAGATGGAATTGAAGGGCATTGTGGAACCCTTTTTGGAAGTGTCTTTCTTTGGCAGGTTTTGTGGCTATGTGAGGGGGTTTCTCCCCATTTTGGATGGTTAGAGAAAGATTTAGAATCATTGCTATAGTAGAGTTTTATTATGCACTTGAATTGTTTGATGAAATGCCTAATAGAGGTTTGAGTATGAGTAGTGAACCTTAATTCTTGCAACATTGCATGTTGGTATTTCATAAGTGCAATAATGGAGATGAACCATCCATATGCATTATTTATGCATTGAGAAGTGACCTAAGAAAGAGTAGGAAACTTTGTGTATGCAATGACTCTATGAGTAGAGAGCTTGGTGGATGCAACTACTCTAAGGGTAGAGAGAATGAAAAATGCTAGAATAGAGTGAATGAGAAGAGTAGTAGAGATGGGTTGATACTTTGTGATCATCACCCGACAGTTATGGGAATCGGGTTGATGCTTTGTGATCACTACCCGAATAGCCATTGGAAGTGGGTTCATGCTTTGTGATCATCACCCGATAAGTATTAGAAACAGGTGGATGCTTTGTGACCACCACCCGGTTAGTTTTTAGAGAAGGGGTTGATGTTTTGTGATCATCATCTGACATTTATTAGAAGTGGGTTGATGCTTTGTGATCATCACCCAATAGTGATTAGAGACGGGTTAATGCTTGGTGATCGTTACTCAAGAGTCATGAGAAACGGGTAGGTGCTAGGTGGTCTCCACCCGATAGTTACGAAAACCGAGTAGGTGCTTCGTGATCCCCACTCGGTAGTCACTAAGAACGGGGTGGTACTGTGTGAATTCCACCCGATAGTCATGGAGAGTGAGATGGTGATGTGTGAACGCCATCCGGCCGTACCTCCGGTAAGATGAGGTCATAACGTTTAGTAGAAACAGAAATAGAAACAGAAATAGTATACGGAGAGAATTAAGAGTAATACATACGGGGATAGACAGATAGAGAGTTTTACTTACTGAGCATTATTTTGTGCTCACCCCATTATTTTTCCTTTGTGGATGCAGGATCTAGGTGTTTATGCAGTCGGGGGGGCGTCGGCAAGCGAGGAGCAATAGCTACACTGTTTCCCCTGTTTTGTCTTTTAAAATGAATTTTTGTAAACAATCCTCTTTGTGTATAAAAGACACATGACTTATAATGAAAAGAAAGTTTTTGGGCCCAATTTTCTATTGTTATTATGCATGCATTGTATTAGCTTACAGCAGTTGTCACAAGGATTGAACCGATGTAGTCCACATGAAGATAATCGCAAGGAACTAAAGAGGGATTTTGTAAAACCCCTCCCTAGCCAGGTATTTCCTAAGTACCCGTTGGCCATTGAGAACTTAGAAATCGCACGCCTAGGAAAGAAGTTTATTTTAAAATCCTATTTAAAGAATAAACATGTAGTTTAAAAATATATATATTTTTATTTTAATTTAATTTCTAAACTATAATGAGTTCATTGTACAAGTAAAAAAAAAAAATATATATATATAGTTTCCTTTCTTGGAGTATATTATGAAATCCATAGTAGTACTTACGAGAACATACACACTTTTACAAAATTTACTAGCAAGTTGATTTCCTTTATTAACACAAACATATATACTCCATAATAACATGGACATATTTACAGCATTATGAGATATAAACATAATCACTACACTAAATACTAGCAAAACCATTCAATAGTCATAATTAAAACATCCCTTCATGCTCATAGCGTCCCTCAGAATCCTCTCCTAGCTTCATGCCTTAATCCTTACCTGCAAAACATTTTAAAACATTTTGTGGGGTGAGCACTAATCGCTCAGTAAGGAATATGACCATTTATAAACTCTTAAGGTTCATTATACAAGTATATTACTTAGGACCTTACCTACCTACAAAACATGACCTTCATTCTTTGACATAACAAGTTCATTAAACATATCATACACTTTGGACTTTTCTCATAAACATAAGTCACAAAATAACCATACATAATATAACATAGAACATAGATGACTTATGAAATATTCATGTACATGGCATGCTTATTTCTTTTGTCTTTATACTTGATGGTTTCATTAGTCTTTGTTATCCGATCGGATTCATTTGAACCATTACCTTGTTCTTGGTCGTCACCCCAAAGGACTCATGGTTTCCATAAGAATTCCATTCCTCTGATCTTGGTTTATACCTCAAGAGACTCATGGAATTCATTCTTTAACATTTCATAAATTTTCATAAGACAACTAAATAAGCTATATGCATTACCATTATGAATGCAAACATATGGACTAACATCTCCCATGCTCAATCATACTTTATATTCTCCAACTAAACTTCTTAACTTAATTCATTCAATTTCTCATACAATACAAGGAATTTCATTAGTAAGATTATTTAGAGGTTTATTAGAATTAGAAACAAATGGGAATTTCCATTAAGAAGGTGGATGCCATATAGTTCATCACTTTTCAAGAAATTTTTCCCTTATCTTCCAATTCGAATTGATTTTTGGCTAAAACATAAAAGTTTTAGGTCTGTTTCTCAAATTTCTAAAAATTTAAGAATCAACTCAATCGGACTTCTATAACTTCAGTTATGATTGATTTAGTGAAGCATGTACAGTATAATTCTCAAAAAGCCAAATTCAAATTCTATTCATTTTAACCATGTCACCTTCGTTTGCACATTCATATCATTTGCCATGTCATTCTAAGTATAAAAGGCCATAAAAACCTCCCTTTTTACAGAACCAAAAAGTGCCAAAACATCGTCCAACTACAAATCTCTTAATTGGCATAATCATCTTCCATATGCACACATACACCAATCAACACACCCATTTAAACAATCCATAACCAAAACATAGCATCAAACTCATATTAACATAAATAAATGTAAGTTCCATAAACCCTAGGTGTTATCAATTGTAGTCATAAGGGAGATTTTTTTTCCTTACCTTAGTATTCAAAGCACAAAGACATTCCTCCTCAGCTCCAAAGGTTCACCCTTTCTACCTTATACACATAACCACTTATGAATTTCCCTTTTAACTAAAAGATCAAAACAACTAGGGTTTTGAAACTCATCTTAGACCCTGAAATTGAAGTTCTTTAAGTGTGGATGGTGATCTCCTTTGAAAATCAACTTGAAATCCTATGAAAATTTGAGAATAAAATGCTTGGATGAGTGGCTTTTATGGTGGATTTGAGAGATGAATAAGAAGATGATATATTTGGGGTGTACAAGGCCGACTACTCTCTCTTAAAACCATGTAAATATTTATTCCATTTTTACTTTAATGTGATTGGTCAATAAAAGTTAGATATAAGGGTCATTTGGCATAAATTTTTTATATAAGGGCGTTTTGGTCATTTCTACCACAGCATAATGATTATCACTCATTTAATGCCATTTGACTTCTTTAAAACACTTAAAAATTAAGCAATCCCATTAGGTAAATGACTAATTTACCCTTGGTTCACTTTTATGGATACTTAAATCATATGGATTTGTATGAAAAGACCATTATACCCTTGGTTACCGTTTCTGCAATTTAACCATATCAATCAACTTTATGACCATTCTACCCTCATTTCTGTTCAATGACATCACCCCTTACACTTTATAATGGCCACATCTCGAAATACATGTAAATTGACCATTTTACCCTTCTGTTCAAAAAAAGAAAATTACTTGAAAAGGTAAATTTCATACCTTAGGGCATCGGAATAATAACGCAGGGTTTACAGATTTGCTAGATCCTCTTTAGCCTTAAGAACCAAGAAGTAAAAATCAAAGAAAACTTTGATTCTTAGCAAAAGCAAAAACCTGGCGTGAGAGTGTTTAGGGGCTAGAAAGTTTTTCTCTCAAATGAAAAATGATATAATGAAAAATATTCACCTATCTCTCAATTAAACTTAAGTTTATATAGTCAAGTTTAATTGCCCTATTCCCATCTGGAATAGGCTTGGGCTCCAACCCAAACACCCCTTGTATCCAAACACTTCCATTTAGATATTTATTTTAGTTCATCATTATCTCAATTAAAATCAATTAATATATGTTTAATATATATTAACATTTAACAATAATGATAACTTATTTAAATATATGCGAACACATATTTAAACGTAATCTCACTTATTTAATTTTTCTAATAAATCAAATAAAGGCCACGACATCAGCAAATTTAATTGCACTGTGGAATTACCAAAATACCCTTTTGCCTAAAAAGACGAAAACGCGCCTCTTACTTCTTTAGTCTTAAATTATCTTCTATGTGTGTGACCCATAGGCTTCTCATCATATCGGTAGTGTATAGTATCATGATTAACACCAATTAATCGTCTCACTAAACACATACCAAGATTGGCCCCTAGCAAGGCATCATGGCCACCTGATAGATTCGGATTCAGCAAAGTAGCTACCTATCAACGATATGGTTATCGTACAATTCGATCCTTTCATCATCCGTTATCTCGACGAGACTGAGGCATAGAAATAGTGTTAACCTTCGATTACTCTCGATATTATGTATTCAGTTTCTGGACCAATGACCTATATTATAATCTAGAAAGAGCAACAACTCAGTCCCACTATGGCCACAGTTTTAGTGTCATTGCCATATATTGAACTGCGTTGTGAGATAACTTCTCTCGTACCCGGGAGTGATGAATCCTCTGTATATCCACCATAGTCTTGATACATGGTGTGCTGTCGTAGGCAACCAAGATTAAAACCTAAAAGCACATGTAGTAGTGTGAGTCAGGATCATTCCCAGGGAGAGTGTCTAGCCGAATTTAATGTTATGTGAACTAGTATGGGGTGGTTTTGAGTTAAACAGAAACAATTTCAGGAAAAAAACAATTCAAATTAATCAATCAATCAAAAATAACAAACCTTGGTCTAAGTCAACATCCACCATCGACATCTTACAACTGATCATCGATGCAAAAATAAATCTATTCATACTTTGAATATTCACCGTTGGAACTATTTTCCTATCTCTCCTTAGTTGTAATTAATTAGGAAACAAGCGATCTAATTAATCTTACTACTAAACAACCCTAGACAAGCGCTAAAGATTTAATCTAGTGGCAGCGTTAAGAACTAGAGAGATCGATGAAGCTAAACAACACAAACTCAAGCGGTTGTATTTAATTTAGTTGAATGTTCTTCTTAAGACTTAATAATTCCTGACGCAGCAAATTCTTAAACCCTAATTGCTTCACAAGTTAAAGGGATCAAACAATTACGGATTTGATATCTAACTTAGCAGTAGATTGCAACAAATAATAAACAGGTAGACCTCCTAGTAATTAAACGCAACAATCATGACAATATGCATAGAAGAACATCCTATACTCAAAACATAAATTGAACACTAAAAAATTAGATTAGATCTCACAATTTTATTGATTCCGAGGTCTCCGTTTCCTTCGACCAAGTTCTAAGAGTTTAGCCGCTCATGGCCATAATCAAAACTCAAAGGAAAAATGAATTCCAGAAGAGAGAAAAGAGAGGCGTGTGTGATATATCCCAATCTGATCTCTAGTTTAAAAATATCTAAATTCGAATTCAAATTCTACTCAATCTCCTCAAAGTATTCTAAGTAACATTTATCTTAATCTGATTAATTGGAAATAAAACAATAAAGTCCTAAAATAAAATAGGAAAGTGGTGTTTTCCAGCTTTAATTTGCATGCAACGGGTCTTTAAAACTTCCTGTAAAAATCTACCTATTTATTGCATGACAAGGCAGAATGTTCCAAAACGTCGGCAGTGCTGGTGCGTCAACTTCAAGTCCGATTACAACCTTGATGCAGCGAGTATCTCTCCAAATTCAAAACATGAAAGTTGTAGATCTCTTTCTTACGGTTCCAAGAATTTTTAATCATCTCAATCGGAGTTCGGATGAGAGAGTTATGCCCAGATTACGAAGCGATGTCCGAATTGTCCGAATTCACCTAATTAGTTCCATTTTGCATTTAACACCTCCATTTGCATCCTAAATCAAAATAGAATAATAATAAGTACATTTAGGCAACAAATAAGTATAAAAGACTAGACATTAAGGGGGTAAATATGACATTTTGCATTCTCATCAAATTCCCCCACACTTAGCTTTTGCACGTCCTCGGGCAAACTAATTCAAACAAACACTACACTACACTCAAGTCATATCAAGAACACCATCATCATGATAAGCAACAATATTTAATCCATGCATATTCATAGCTAACTTAGGCAGCAACAAAATAAAATAAAGTAGAGTTAATGACATTCATCTCTCTTCATCATTTTCCACAATTACTCTCAATTAGTCAATGCAAACAAGGAAACTAATCACAACCAATTCATGTACAACTCACCTCTCAACTTTTTCCTCAACTGTTTCTCTTTACTACTACAAACTGGGTAGCAAACTAGGGATATATATATATCGTTTTGAAAAAGAATGAGTGCATTTTATGCACCATCTCATTTCATGGTTGTGTTTATGACTGAGTGCATTTTACGATCCATCTCGACTCACCACATACCTTTCTTTTCTTTTTCCTATTTGCTTAAACCCAAATTTAGGACTAGCTTAAGAGAAACAATTTTTTTTTTTTTTTCTTTTCTTTTAAGGGTTGTTATACACTCCTCAATCATGCTTCGTCACCAAGTTCACACAACTTCTCAAGACATATTGTTTCAAAACTACAAAGATTCAAATCTAATTAACTCTATTTTATGAAATATTGCTAACATCCTAAGTCAAGAAATATGCTCAACAACAAAGTCAAGTTACTATTTCATGCATCACTAGACGTTCAAAGACATGACTTAAAGCATAAACCTTCCTAAAAACAAAAACTATTTTTTTTACAAATTAAAACACAACCTAAATCCCCTCCCCCACACTTAAAATGTCAGTCCCCAATGTAAGATGAAATGCAAAGAAAAGGCAAAAATAACCAAAATTTAAAATGCGAGAATAAGAAAACAAACTCCCCTTGGGTCGCCTCCCAAGCAACGCCTTTGTTTATTGTCGTTGGCTCGACTCAAGGCTTTTCTTCTTGCGATGCACTGAGTTTACTTAAGATGATCACCGGTAACGTTCCTCCGTTCCCACGTTCTTGAGGTAACTAGGGAAAGGCTTCAAATCTGGAATGGGGGCCTGCAAAATAGAAGGTAAAGGCTTCTGGTTAGAAATTGTTAATGCCATATAAGAAACGTTACCTGACTACTGTAACTTTGAAAAATCATTCAACGCTGTAATAGTTTCCTGCAAATCAGTACTCAAGGCAAACTCCTCATTCTCTTCCTCAAGATGCTTACTAATGGCAACTTCCAATCCATCTTTTCTATCAAGTTCAAAAACTTCCTGTACTAAAGAATCAATCACATCAATAGAATAAATAGGATTATCATCATCATCAGGATATTTCATGGCATCATAAATGTTAAACTTAATGATTTGACCATCAAATTCCGTGGTAAGTATGCCACTATGAACATCTATCTTAGTTTTGGATGTTTTTAGGAAGGGTCTTCGTAACAAAATAGAAGCAGTTTGATCACTATTTTCCATATCAAGCACATAAAAATCAGTAGGGAAAACTAAGTCATTAACTTGTACTAGAATATCCTCAACTACACCCTTAGGATAGGCATTAGATCTGTCAGCTAATTGAATCACAACACCAGTTTTATTCAAAGGTCTAAGTTTCAAAGAAGCATATAAAGAATATGGCATGCCATTTATAGAAGCTCCTAAATCTATCATGGCCTTCTCAAACATAGTGTTACCTATCGTACAAGGGATAGTAAACATACCTGGATCCTTGCACTTCGCTGGGAGTTTTCTTTGAATCACTGCAGAAACATTCTTTCCTACTCTCACCTTTTCACACCCTTTAAGTTTCTGCTTCCTCTTAATTGTACACAATTCTTTCAAGAATTTAGCATAACGGGGTACTTGTTTAATAGCATCTAAAAGTGGAATATTTACCTCGCATCTACGAAAAGTCTCATAAAAATCTCTGTTTGCCACATCTTTTCTAGATTCTGCCAAAGCTTGAGGAAAAGGAGGTGTTGGTTTATAATCGGATAGAGGTGGAAACTTATGCTTAGGAACACCATCGTCGTTGGGAACGTTCCTGTCTACAACGACATTTTTCTCTTTTTCTTCCTTCGACAATGCATGGGCTGCCTTTATTGGAATCTCAACCTCTTTACCACTTCTCAAGACGATCGCACTTACATTTTCTCTTGGATTTACCACCGTTTGAGAGAGTAATTTCCTTGAATTTTGTGCCTCTAGCTTATTTATTGCTGTTGCCATTTGTCCCATTTGATTCTCCAAACTCTTAACACTGGCCCTCATCTCCTGATGAAATTGCAAAGTATTAGTGGCGAGAGACTTAACAATATCTTCTAAAGACATACCATAATTAGAAGTTTGGCCCAATTGTTGTCTAAGGGGATATGGCTGCTTATATTGTTGGTAACTTGGGTGGTTTTTAGTCACAGGCTGATTCACTTATGGATTCCCATAGCTAAGATTGGGGTGATCCCTCCATCCTGAGTTATATGTGCTCAAATAAGGATCGTACTTCCATTGCGGTTGTCTAGGAAAACCACTTGCTGCATTCACTTGCTCAATGGGCTCCTCTTGAAGAGTTGGGCACATATTAGTTGGATACCCTACTACCGAACAAATCCCGAAAGCCTTCACCGTTTGCATGTTACCTACAGCCATTTGACAAACAAGACAAGTTAGACTCGCAATTTGTTGTTCAAGGGAAGAAATATTTACCTCATTATCACGCCTAGAAGGAAGGTCAAGCCTAGTGCCAAATTGTTGAGAATTGGCTGCCATATTTGCAATCAAGTTTCTGCGGCCTCAAGAGTTTTATCCACCAAAGCTTCTCCATTAGCAGCATCAATCATGCTCCTTTCAGTGTATAGAAGGCCCTCATAGAAGTATTGGATAAGTAGCTACTCACTAATCTAATGATGGGGGCAGCTTGCACATAATTTCTTAAAATGTTCCTAGTATTCGTGTAGGGACTCTCCATTGTGCTGCCTTATACCACAAATTTCTTTTTGAATGTTGGCTGCCCTCGAAGCTGGGAAATACTTCTCCAAAAACAACCTCTTCCTCTCGTTCCATGTGGTAATACTCCTGGAGGGGAGATAATAGAGCCAATCCTTAGCTGAATCCTTCAAAGAAAACGGAAAGGCCCTTAATTTAATTTGCTCCTCGGTCACCCCCGTAGGTTTCATACTCGTGCAAACCACATAAAGCTCCTTTAAATGCTTGTGAGGATCTTCACCTGCAAGGCCATGAAAAGTGGGCAAGAGATGTATTAGTCCAGATTTTAATTCAAAAGTAATAGCAGCATCTAAAACAGGAAACGTTATGCATAAAGGTGCTTGATTCAAATCAGGGGCAGCAAGCTCTTTCAAAGTTCAATTTCCAGCCATGACGTCCTCCTCTTCTAAATTAGAGTTGTTAGCAAATTGGGAATCAAGAGCCAAATTGCTTTCCTAAGAATTTCTCCAAGCTTCCTTCCTTAACATGAACAAAGTGCTCTCTAATTCTGGGTCGAATGTTAAATCACCAAGATGAGAGGACCTGGTCATACAACAAAAAACCTCATAAAAGAAATAGGAAAAATAAATGACAAATAATGAAAACCGACTAGAAAATAAAATAAAAAATTAATTTTTTTAATATGACCAAAAACACAAAATTGGCCAAAAACCCTATCAAACGTTGTTTTTTGGCCTC
Source organism: Pistacia atlantica (assembly GCA_026229545.1). Taxonomy (NCBI): domain Eukaryota; kingdom Viridiplantae; phylum Streptophyta; class Magnoliopsida; order Sapindales; family Anacardiaceae; genus Pistacia; species Pistacia atlantica. The sequence goes on from JAPEIT010000014.1 coordinate 18,643,850, forward strand.
GAGAGGATGGGTCCAGCATTCACTAGCCCTCTGCAGAATTTTGTTTTCTCCGAAATGGGTACTCGCACCTCTCCTAATTCCACCCAAAATCCTATAGTGAATAGTACTGCTAAAATCTTTTTTTTTTTTCTGAAAAAAAAAGATAAAAATAACAAGAACAAAGTAAAAATCAACTAGAATCACTCCCCAGCAATGGCGCCAAAATTTGGTGTGCTGTCGTAGGCAACCAAGATTAAAACCTAAAAACACATGTAGTAGTGTGAGTCAGGATCATTCCCACGGAGAGTGTCTAGCCGAATTTAATGTTATGTGAACCAGTATGGGGGGGTTTTGAGTTAAACAGAAACAATTTTAGGAAAACAACAATTCAAATTAATCAATCAATCAAAATAATAAACCTTGGTCTAAGTCAACATCCACCATCGGAATCTTACAACTGATCATTGATGCAAAAATAAATCTATTCATATTTTGAATATTCACCATTAGAACTATTTTCCTGTCTCTCCTTAGTTGTAATTAATTAGGAAACAAGTGATCTAATTAATCTTACTACTAAACAACCCTAGACAAGCGCTAAAGATTTAATCTAGTGGCAGCCTTAAGAACTAGAGAGATCGATGAAGCTAAACAACACAAACTCAAGCGGTTGTATTTAATTTAGTTGAATGTTCTTCTTAAGACTTAATAATTCCTTACGCAGCAAATTCTTAAACCCTAATTGCTTCACAAGTTAAAGGGATCAAACAATTACGGATTTGATATCTAACTTAGCAGTAGATTGCAACAAATAATAAACAGGTAGACCTCCTAGTAATTAAACGCAACAATCATGAAAATATGCATAGAAGAACATCCTATACTCAAAACATAAATTGAACACTAAAAAATTAGATTAGATCTCACAGTTTTATTGATTCCGAGGTCTCCGTTTCCTTCGACCAAGTTCTAAGAGTTTAGCCGCTCATGGCCATAATCAAAACTCAAAGGAAAAATGAATTCTAGAAGAGAGAAAAGAGAGGCGTGTGTGATATATCCCAATCTGATCTCTCGTTAAAAATATCTAAATTCGAATTCAAATTTTACTCAATCTCCTCAAAATATTCTAATATCCTAAAGTAACATTTATCTTAATCTGATTAATTGGAAATAAAAAAATAAAGTCCTAAAATAAAATAGGAAAGTGGTGTTTTCCAGCTGTAATTTGCGTGCAACAAGTCTTTAAAACTTCCTGTAAAAGTCTGCCTATTTATTGCATGACAAGGCGGAATGTTCCAGAACGTCGGCAGTGCAGATGCGTCAACTTCAAGCCCCATTAAAACCTTGATTCAGCGAGTATCTCTCCAAAATTAAAACGTGAAAGTTTTAGATCTCTTTCTTAGGGTTCCACATCATTTTGAATCATCTCAATCGGAGCTCGGATGAGAGAGTTATGCCCAGATTACGAAGCAATGTCAAAATTGTCCGAATTCACCTAATTAGTTCTGTTTTGCATTTAACGCCTCCATTTGCATCCTAAATCAAAATAGAATAATAATGAGTACATTTAGGCAACAAATAAGTATAAAATACTAGACATTAACGGCGATAAATATGACATTTTTCATTCTCATCAATACACTCCTTGATGTAGCCAATCACTACCGTATTGACAACTCTGAATAGAACTGCGTTAGGTTTGTGTCAAACTACACCAATCGGTGCACAAGGTGCTCTGGTGATCTCAAGTCTAAGGATCACATTCACCACCATTCGTTAGAGGATTTGTTCCATAGAAACTAGGGTTACCATCCATATGGAATCCTCTGGTGGGCAAGTCCAGTGAACTTGCCTATAGCAAGTACCCATATGTTGCACCAGGTTGTCACCAAACAACCTTGACAAGTGAGACCAGTCATTACCTTTTGACAGGGTCATTCAACACTGTGATAGCCTTACCATATTATCTGTGCCCTTACTTCAGAATAATAAGGGGTTGTAGACGTTTCTAGAATGGCCACCATATGTGCTTATAGGGTTCTCACTATTAAGATTTGAAACACTTGATATCCTCGTCACGGTTCTACCATTCTAAGGACATATATCAATACATATTGCAATAATAATGATTTACAAGATATAGAATAAAATGCCTTTTATTATTGATTAATGAACATTATTACAACGAGTCAATTCTACAATAATTGATTGGCTCTAGTGCACCTACTCTAACATAATCTATAGCCACAGTGGGATTGAGTTGATGGTCAATCCAATTTAATATTCCTGAATTGGTCCAGTAACTGAATACAAACATGTTGAGGATATCTGAGGTTGACACTATTTCTGTACCTCAGTCTCGATGAGATAACAGTTGATGAAAGGATTTGATTCACGGTAACCATACCGTTGACAGGCTGCGGTTTCGTTGAATTCGAATCTATCAGGTAGCCATGATGCCTTGCTAGGGGCCAATCTTAGTCTCTGTGTAGTGAGACGATTAATTGGTGTTAATCGCGATACTACACACTGCCGATATGATGAGGAGCCTATGGGTCACACACTTAGAAGATAATTTAAGAATCAATTTGTGAGAAGGGTATTTTCATCTTTTAGGACGAAAGGGTATTTTGGTAATCTCATAGTGCAGTTAAATTTGCTGAGGTTGTTGCCTGTATTTAATTTTAATATTAAAATTAAATTAGTGAGATTATATTTAAATGAATTATTATTATTAATTGAATGTTAATATATTATTATATATTAATTGATTTTAATAATAATAATAATAATTAAGTAATTAAAATACCATAAAGGGTGTGTTTGGTTGCAAGGGTAAACTAGTGTTGGAGCCCATGGCTATTCCTATGTGGAATAGGGTTTTAATTGTTGCACTATATAAGTGCAACTTAAAATTAAAACATGGAGAATTTATTCATTCAATTAAAAACCCTAGCCACCCTATCTCTCCCTCTCTCTTTAGAAGAAAACTTTTCTTGTTCTTCTTTCTTGATTCTTGAAGCTCTTGATTGTTCTAGCAAAATAATCAAGTGTTCTGTGGATTATCTTCGTATGGACTTCCAAGAGTACGATCCTACTTTGGATCGATCGGCGAAAAATCACATGAACAGTAGATGGTGAACAGTAACCATGAACAGTATCGTGAATAATGTTCCTGTCTAAAATTAGAGATATTCGAAGGAGCCTCCAAACGTAAGAAAGTATTCTAATCCTTGAATTGATTTATTTTATACAGATTTTTGTTTATAAACATGTAAACGGTATAATCTATACTCGGATCTAGGCAAAGAAAGGTAATTGATTTACCGATTGAATTTTTCTTTTCCGCTGTGTATGGTAGATCAATTACTTACAAAGGTCTCATGGAGAGGTAGTAAGGCAGAAGTCACTAAGGGAAATCGACAAAGTGTTTGAATAATTGTGCAATGTCCTAATCAAATGCCTAGTGGCATGGTCAAAGCAGATGATCGTAAGCTATGTCTTCCATCACGATGTCGAATGAAACTATCCATGGAATCGTGCACCAGAGACCCCGGTTAAGCTCCGTCTTGGAACCTTGTGAGTTAGGAGTAAAGCATCCCAAGGTTGGTGGATCTTGTTGGTGTACTACTTCCCAATAATATATTTATTTGATCTTTTCAATTATGGATATTTTAGGTGTTTTCCCTAATCTTCATTTCTGTTTCTTCCATTTTCTCAAGATAGATAGCAAGAAAGCATGAATAGGTTGACATGGGATGAAGGAAGGGGAAGATGTAAGGAGAGAAGGACTAAACGGCAAAAGGAAATACATGTTTCTTTGCCTTAGAATGAATTGGTTTTATTAACTGCTGAATAGGTTTCGGAGCTTCACTTAGGTAAGTCTACAGTACGCTTACCCTTCGTTATATAGTGCACCTTACAGTGGAATTTTTCTAGTATTCATGTCTTTTTGTTCCAATCCAAGGTAATTCAGGCAAGGAAGAAGGAGTCATTCTAAAGAAAGACTACGGGAGGGATATAACTCATAGCTATTCTTTTTCTTTCCTCTCATTTTTAGTCGAGCGACTTTTATTCCATTTCCGCCTTTAGGAAAAGGAAGAAACTTCCAAAAGTTCAAACCAAGAAATGAAGATGAAAAGGGCAAATCCGACATCATTTTCCATGAGTGTAAGAAGCCCGGCCACATCCATCAAGATTGTCCTCAAGCCAAATGGAAGAATGAGGACAAGAAGGACAAGTTCTACAAGAAGAAGGTTCTTGCAGCCACATGGAGTGGAAGTGATGACTCAAGCGATGAAGATGAGTCAAATGAAGAGCAAGCCAACCTTTGTTTCATGGCCAACGAATGTCAATTCGGAAGAAGACTTCAAATTTGATGTTTGTCTTGATGCAAAGAAGAAAAAAGCAAACAAGTGGTTTCTTGATAGTGGATGTTCAAGACATATGATGGGAGACAGTAGCTTGTTCACCTCATTGAAGCCAAAGAATGGAGGAAATGTCCACTTTGGTGACAACTCAAAAGAAAGAGTCATTGGCATTGACTTTATTGGTAACAAGTCTCTAACTATATATGATGTGTTGCTTATGGATGGATTGAAGCATAATCTATTGAGTATTAGTCAATTGAGTGACAAGGGCTTTAAAGTTGTTTTTCAATCCATGTGTTGTAAAGTCATTGAGTCTAGGACTAGTATAATTGCATTTATAGGTCATAGACATTTGAATGTGTATATTGTTGATTTATGTGACATTGCATCCAAAGGTTTTTGTCTTTTGTCCACAATAGATGAAGATAGTTGGCTTTGGCATAGAAGATTAGGTCATGCAAGCATAGATGTTATTGCAAAGCTTTCAAAAAGAAATTTAGTGGATGGTTTTCCTAAGCTTGTTTTAAAAAAGGATAATGATTGTGATGCATGTGCAAACAAACTCGTGTTTGTTTTAAACCAAAGAATGATGTATCAACTTCTAAACCTTTACAATTGTTGCATATAGATTTGTGTGGTCCCAGAAGGACAACTAGTCTAGTAGGTAAGCACTATTGTTTTGTGATTGTTGATGATTATTCACGTTTTACATGGGTGTTATTTCTTGCGCGTAAAAATGATGCATTTGAATCATTCTCACATTTAATTAGGAAATTGCAAAACCAAGTAGGTTATGCAATTGCTTACAATAGAAGTGATCACTGAAAGGAATTTGAAAATACATTCTTTGAATCATATTGCAATAACCATGGCATTGAGCATAATTTTTCTACACCTAGGTCTCCTCGACAAAATGGAGTTGTTGAGAAGAGAAATAGAGTTTTAATAGAAATGGCCAGAACCATGTTGCGTGAGCATAATATGCCTAGATATTTTTGGGTCGAGGCGGTTAATACTTCATGCTATATCATTAATTGAGCTATGATTAGGCCATTTTTTCAAGAAAACTCCCTATGAGTTATTCAAAGGGAAAAAGTCAAATATTGCATATTTTCATCCCTTTGGTTGGAAATGCTTTGTGCTTAGCAATGATAAAGGACAACCTTGGAAAATTCGACGCCAAATCAGATGAAGCAATTTTCCTTGGTTATTCTTCTCATTTGAAATCGTATAGAGTCTTCAATAAAAGAATCCTCTTAGTTGAAGAATCTATACATGTGTTATTTGATGAATCTTCTTCTAAGAATGCAGAAAATATCAATAAAGAACTTGAAATGAAAGATAAAGCTTCACCATCAACCGACAACAAGGAAGAAGAACATCAAGAAGAGGTCAATAATGAAGATGACACATTTATGGAACCTCAAGAACGACCAAGGGTGATCTCATTTCCAAGAGTAAGAGATGAACTGAAAGATGCGCAAATCATTGGCGATCCCACTCAAGGAGTGAGACCGAGAGCATCAATGAGGAACACTTGCCATTTCAAAGCATTCTTGTCTCAAGTGGAAACTAAGATAGTGGATGAAGCATTTAATGATGAAAGTTGGGTTTATGCAATGCAAAAGGAGGTAAATCAATTCGAGAGAAGCAAAGTATGGGAGCTTGTACCAAGACCTAAAGATCATCCAATCATTGGCACCAAATGGGTATTTCGGAACAAGATGGACGAGCAAGGTATTATGGTAAGAAATAAAACAAGGTTATTTGCTTAAGGCTACTCTCAAGAGGAAGGTATTGATTTTGATGAAACTTATGCCCCCGTTGCTAGATTAGAAGCTATTAGAAAGCTACTTGCTTTCGCATGCCATTTAGATTTCAAACTTTTTCAAATGGATGTTCAAAGTGCATTTTTAAATGGTTTTATTCTAGAAGAGGTTTATTGCAAACAACCACTTAGATTTGAAAACCCCAATTTTCCCGAACATATTTTTAAACTCTCAAAAGTACTTTATGGTTTAAAGCAAGCTCTTAAAGCTTAGTATGATAGATTGAGTAGTTTTCTTGTTCAAAATGGTTTTTCAAAAGGGAAGGTAAATACTACCTTATTTACATAAAGGCATGGGCAAGATATTTTGATAGTGCAAATCTATGTTGATGATATCATCTTTGGTGCTACTAATGAAATCTTTGCAAGGAATTTTTTAAGATGATGTAGGGTGAATTTGAGATGAGCATGATGGGAGAACTAAATTACTTTCTTGGATTACAAATCGAGCAACAAAAGGAAGGGATCATGTTGAATCAATCCAAATACATTCATGATGTCCTCAAGCACTTCAAGATGAATGAGACAAAAAATCAACCTATTCCCATGAGCACATCACTCAAATTGGAAGTTGATGAGAGAGGTAAAAGTGTTGATTGTAATAGCCACTACTACTCAAAACTTTGTAAAGAAATACATATAAAATAACATAAGGAAATTGGGCCCAAATTTTTCTTTTATTAAACATATAAACATACTCTTTACAAACATATACGTTTTTACACAAAATATATAACGTATACAAAAGTCATCAAAACATCAGGGACAGTGGAACCACTCCTCCTCGCACGCCGACATCCATCCGACAGTGTTCCTCACCTAGGTCCTGCAAAACATGGAAAAACAACGGGGTGAGCACTAAAATAATGCTCAGTAAGTAAATCCTCTACTCAAGCTATCCCCGTAACTCTCTCTTTCATTCTTTCCTTACATCCTCGTTCAATATCTCTTTGGGTATATCTTTCTTTTCCTCTTTCTCTTTCTCTTAGAACTCTTTTCTAATAACTCTTTCATATGTCACGACCCCATCTCACCGGGGGCACGGCCGGGACTCACTCCCGCTCTACGTGCTCTCTATTCACTCTAGCCGATCGGACTCGGTTATGCATGGATTCGGAACCCTTGGCCATGTGAGTATAAAATCTCTCTCTCTCGGGTACTCGGGTATAGCCCTCATCCGCATGCCCTCTCACGGGCTACACCACTTCTCTAGCTGATACTCATGCCGCTCTCTCAATGCGGCGTACATGCGAATACTCTACCCATTACTCACGGGTTCCCCATCGCACAACCTACTCTATTCTCTTAACTCTTATCTCTTAAAGAACTTATATTCAAATTCTTTACTAAATCTCAAGCTACTTCTCAAGTGTATAAACAAAGGTGTAGAGCTACCTCATGCTCCCTATTGCACTAATGAAATGCCAACTACAAGATTTCCTCAACACAGTCATTCTGCACCAGTCACACTAAAACGGCCATAACTTATGCTATACACCTCGGATTACTACGGTTCTGGTCTCGTTTCAAATATTAGAAACAGGGCTACAACTTCTCTGTTTTGGTCTCAGCCCAGTTCGAACCGAAAGATACTAAAAAATTACTTAGAAGGTTACGGCAGTGACAGGGCAGATTTCACTTAGGCATTTCATCAAACAACTCATGTGCATATAAACACCCTACGAAAATTACTACTAAACTTCATTTTTCTAGCCATCCAAATTGGGGAAAAACTCCCTCAATTACTCCTAATCCCTGTCAAGAAAAGCACTCCCAAAAAGAATTACACAACATCTCACAAACTTCATCTCAAACTCCATTCTCAATACACATATCAACAACACTTCTCATATTTAATCAATCCCAACTATTAAGACTAAGCACACATCTCATCTAAATTTTCAGTAGATATACCATGTACATACATAATCAAAATAAGTCTCTACTCAAAGCTTAGTCATAACTCAACTTGGTTGGATTTACTTACCTTGTGCAAAGATGGGTTCCTTAGCACCTTCTCCTTCCCTTTGTTGGCTTGTCTCCTCTCTACCACTCAAAACAACCACAAAGGCAGCAAGAACCAAATAAGACTTCACTATAAATACAAGAAAACTTACATCTAAAGCATGAATTCTTACCTTAGAAAGCTTTAGATGAAATTTCTACTCAAAAAGCTTCTTAAAACCCTTAAAACTCTTGGAAAATTGGGTGAAGAAATTGAGAGAATAAGGGCAATGGAAGAGTCGGTGGAATGAAGATGAATGAGGGCTTTCTCTACACTTTACTCTTTTTAGTTCATATTAAAAGCTTCATTTCCCATTTTGCCCTTGTCCTTTCTTGGAAATTCCATCTATATCCTTTGATTTTTTACAACTACACCCCCATACAAACACAATCTCTACTAAATTTCCTTTCATTTTACTCCCCACTTTTCCTACTAATTAGGGGTAGAATGGTCATTGTGTCCCAAAAGGAGAATTTTCTAGAAAACTCAAGAATCTTTATTTTAGGCTCTTCGCCGCGGCGAAGAATTTTTCGTCGCCTCGGCGAAATTGGGCAGAACCTACCCGAATGCCACTTCTCCTCCTCGCCGCGGCAAGTTTCTTCTTCGCCCCGGCGAAGTTTGAATTTCCAACTTCACCAAAACTCAACCCATTTCAAGGCAACAATTCAACCAACTCAACATACAAACTCAATTTAAGTTAAAACAATAAACTTTTAGCTAATACGACAAATCTTAAATACGTACCTCAAGTGGGATATTACATTGATACTAAGATTTATAGAAGCATGATTGGTGCACTTTTTATATTTAATTGTATCTAGGCTAGACATATTGTTCAGTGTTTGCATGTGTGCACGTTTCCAATCATGTCCTAAGGAATCTCATTTGAAGGCTATCAAAAGAATTCTTAGGTACTTGAAAGGAACTCTAAAAATTGGTTTATGGTATCCTAAAAGATCTTCATTTAGTCTTATAGGATAGCCGGATGCTGATTTTGGTGGATGTAGGATAGATAGAAATAACAATAGTGGAACATGTCAATTCTTAGGAAGCATGCTAGTTTCATGGTTTTCAAAGAAAAAAAATTCAGTTCCTACTTCTACCATGGAAGCTGAATATGTGTCAGCAACAAGTTGTCATGCACAACTTCTATGGATGAAGCAACAACTTGAAGATTTTGGTTTGACATGCTCATCATTCCTATTCACTATGATAATAAAAGTGCTATTAATATGTCTAAAAATCATATGCATCATTTTAGAACAAAGCATATAGACATTAGACGTCATTTTCTACATAATCATGTTAGCAAGGGTGATATTGTGCTTGAATTTGTTGATACCAATCACCAATTGGCTGATATTTTCCTTAAGCCTCTTGATAAAGAAAGATTCTACACTATTCAAAGAGAGCTTGGAATGGTTGATACGAACCAGGTTTGATTCATCATCTTATGAGATTATTTTACATGTGAAATTGATTGAGATGATACATTTTTATGTGCATATTGAGAATATGTTTGAGTTGATTGTGATAACATGCCTTATACATTGATTGTGTGATTGTCTTCGCATAAATCAAAGTGCAATAACTCTTACACAACCCCATTGGTGATTAGATCCATCAAATTGCAAAGATAAAAGGATTGGGATTATGAGTTGGGTACTCAAAATTTTCTTTTGCAACAATCTGTATAGAAAAATTTGTACATGCATCTCCAAAGGGGACTGATAAGGTATATTTGATGATAGACTTAAAAAATCACCAAGTAACATGTCTTCTCACGAAGATAGGAGAACTTATAATTGGTATCATGTGTAAGAATTATTTGTAACTTGGCATATGTGAAACATATCTTGATGAATACTTATATGAATTGTTTTGTGCTTATGATTGATCAAAGAAAACTCAAGTTGATACAATCTTGTGGTTGCCATCAATTTGATATATTTTCTTATATATGAAAATTCCTCAAGTGATTGAAATGTCTAGGGCATGTTTGTTTGATGATATTTTGATCAATGTGCATTAGAGTCAAAATTTTAAAATTTGTTCCAGTAGGAACAAACGTGCCCCATGACCGTTCCAAGTTGTATGAACATTCAAATCGTTGGAATGTCCATGCCTTGCAACCGCCATTGTTTAGGTTTAAAAACCCAAGCATGACTGTACTACATTCGCGTTCGACTGTGCGGAGTCAAGTTGACCTAACCCTAAGCTTTGGGAACTATTATGCTCGATGACCGCACGACTGTGTCATGTGATTTCTATAAATATAACCGTTCATTTTTTTGTCAAACGTCATGCTCTAAATCAGTTTTCTCTCAAACTCTTTCTCTCAAATCCATTCTAAATCAATCAAATCCATACTCATTCATCCTTAATCTATTAGGAAACGATCAAGTCATGGCAATGGAAAATAAAAATTATTTACAACATGAATCGTTCCTTAGAACCAATCAGGGCACAAATTTACAGTTTATACATTATATTAGAATCTGCAGAAAATTTAGTCTAGAGTTAAGAAATCATATGCACATTTGGAGGCTCCTCCAACTTGTCTCTGAATGGGTTTCGCTGCTGACCCAAAAGTAGGATCGAACCAATGTAGTCCACACGAAGATAACCCCAAGGAACTAAAGAGGGATTTGCTAGATCCTTTTTAGCCTTAAGAACCAAGAAGATATCATTTGATTCAACCCAAAAAGGAAAACCGGCGTGGGAAGAAGAAAAGGGAGCTGGAATATTTAATCTTAATGATTGAATCAATTCCTTTTTAAATTCACAAAGTGTTGCACTTATATAGTGCAAACTTTGCCCTATTCCATCATGGAATGGGCTTGGGCACCAACCCAAACACCGATTATATCCAAATAGCTCCATTTAGATATTTTAATTTTAATTTTAATTATCATTATCTCAATTAAATTAAATTAATATATATAATATTAACATTTAACAATAATGATAATTTATTTAAATATATGCAAACACATATTTAAATGTAATCTCACTTATTTAATTTTAATATCAAATTAAATAAAGGCTACGACCTCAGTAAATTTAATTGCACTATGAGATTACAAAATACCCTTTTTGCCTAAAAAGACAAAAATGCCATTCTTATAAACTGGTGCTTAAATTATCTTCTATGTGTGTGACCCGTAGGCTCCTTATCATATTGGTAGTGTGTAGTATGCGATTAACACCAATTAGTCGTCTCACTACACATAGATCAAGATTGGCCCCTAGCAAGACATCATGGCCACCTGATAGATTCGGATTCAGTGAAGCAGGTACCTATCAACAATATGGTTACCGTACAATCCAATTCTTTCATCATCCGTTATCTCAACGAGACCGAGGCATAGAAATTGTGTCAACCTCAGTTACTCTTGATATGTATGTATTCAGTTATTGGACCAATGAATGGAAATTATAAACTAGATAGAGCAACAACTCAATCCCACTATGGCCACAGTTTTAGTGTCATTGCCATTTACAGAATTACGCCATGAGATAACTTCCCCCGTACTCGGGAGTGATGAATCATCCGTCGATCCACCATTGTCTTGATACACTCCTTGATGTAGCCAATCACTACTGTATTGATAGCTCTAAATTTAACTGTGTTGGGCTAGTGTCAAACTACACAAATCGGTGCACAAGACGCTTTGGTGATCTCAAGTCTAAGGTTCACATACACCATCATTCGTTAGAGGATTTGTTCCATAGACACTGGGGTTACCATCCATATGGAATCCTCTAGTGGGTCAGTCTAGTGAACTTGCCTATAGCAAGTACCCATATGTTGCACAGGTTGTCACCAAGCAACCTTGACAAGTGAGATCAATCACTGCCTTTCGACAGGGTTGTTCAACACTATGATAGCCTCACCGTATTATCTGTGCCCTTACTTCAGAATAATACTAGGGCTACGGATGTTTCTAAGCTACCATTTGTGCTCATAGGGTTCTCACTATCAAGATTTGGAACACTTGATACCCTCGTCACGGTTCTACCATTCTAAGGACATATATCAATACATACAATGATGATTTATGTGCTATAGAATAAAATGCCTTTTATTGATCAATGAACATTATTACAAATAGGCAATTCTACAATAATTGATTGGCTCTAGGGCACCTATTCTAACATAATCCTCAAATACCTCAAAGAAAGATGGTTAGAACCAAAAATGCATGCAACAGGAGTATTGCTACTCAAGAAGAGGATCTAAATGGATCAAATGGTGTGGCTTTCAGAGACATGAAGAAAGGAAGAATATTCAAGGTCATGTAAAATAGAGGTATGTTCCTATAATGGACTTTTGATTGACGTCTGTATATAAAGTTGGATTTGATTAATTCCACACTTTAATGGGTAGAAAATCTAGGTTGGACAATGCTTATTGAAATCAGGTTAGGAGGTTATGAACATCTAATTTATGAATTTTATAGTAGCCTAGAAGTATTAAGAAAGGAAGATGGTGAATATCCTATGCATACTATGAAGTTCATGTTGAAAAATGTTGAAAGGGTAGTTAGTCTAGATATGTTAGCAAGTTTGCTGGGTTGTGCAAATGAAGGGATGGTTAATCCTCCCAGCAACTGGAGTGTTGTTGAAGCATGGGCGTCTGCCTTAGGATCAGAAAGATATGATCCTCACACTTCAAAATCAACTAAGCTAATGGATCCTGCAATGAGAGTATTTCATAGGTTTGTTTCATATGCTCTTACTAACAGGAAAAGGAGAAATGCTCAAGTATCAAGAAGAGATGTAATGATACTTGAAGTAGTAGTGGAGAAGAAGAGGATAAATACCCTGGATTTTCTAATAAAAAGGCTGGAAGAAATGAGTAAGGAATAAGGAGAAATTTAGTGTGGGATGTTTATATCCTTCATAATTAAGAAATTGGAAATAGACTTGACTGAAGAAGACGAGGAAAGAAAAATAGACTTCAATGACAATAACCTGATGAATGGTTACTTATTACAAAATGATGCGACTAAATCAACCTTAGCAAGTGCACTAGTCGTGTTCAAGTAATAAGGTGATGAGTTTGAGTATCCCCACAGAGATCAAAGCAAATATTTGTAATTACCTAAAACTACCTACACATTATTTGAGAAAACAAAATCTTAGAGTGTAAAAGTAACGGATTAAAAATAACCAAATTAAAAAAATAAATAATGTGATAAACTTTGCAATATTAATGAAGTTAGGGTACTGATTTCCCCCTAATTATGCTTGATAACTACTCTTAATACCCGTTTGTACTATGAATTGGTAGGATTCTTCTAAGGCCAATTATCCTTATTCAGGGATAATATTCAACTTAATACAGATCCCTATTTGGTTACTCTGAAATTAAGAAGCATAAATTCATCAATCCATTACAACTAATTCGCCCTATTCGGTTATGAATTAGATGGACCACAAATTAATCCTAGAATCTCTATTCGATTACTTCTAGTTTTAATATGTTATGCAATGTTATCCCCATAAAACAATTATGAATATGAATTAAGCAATAAACCCTAACTTCTCTATTCGAAACATCATCAAGGTAATTGAATCAATCCAACGTTCATAAAGCATTAAACCTAAACTCTTGCACAAATTCATAAACATAAATCTGGTATTAAGAATAAAAATTGTTCAAAACGTAATTAGGGTTCCATCCTCCCCTAACAAAAGAGATTTACTCCATCCCAAGAACAAAGAAAGAAATAGAGAAGAAAGAAAAAAATAATCAGACTTGAAAATAAATAAAAATCAAACTCTTAAATCTGATCTTCAGTCTTCAAGCCCCAAGGATGTGTCTTCTCCTCTCAAAAATATGCCCAATTCGTCCCTTGACAACTAATCTCAATTATACTTAAATATCCAAAAGAGTCCTAAGTGAAAAAGGAAAGAAAAACTGATAAAAACGCCCTAATAGTTTCTGCCACAACCTTGGCCATGGCCAAATTTAAGTCACCACAGCCTAGGCCGTGGTGCTTCCTGGTCTCTTTATTTTCTCTTTGTTCCAGCACCATGGCCATGGTGAATTACCAAGGCATGGCCGTGGCCTTCAAGAATATTAGGTAATCTCAACTTCTTCAAGCTTTAATGCCCAATTTCGTTCTAATACTCCAATTTACTCAATCAAAGCCTAAAAAACACAAAAGTTATCTGAATCAATAGGTAACCATTCATATCTCAAACTTAACAAAAACAAACATCAAAACAAAGGAAACAAATGATAAGTTAATTAAACTAACATCAAAACAACCCTAAAAACACTCAAATTATGCAACTTATCACAAAACATGGGCATGGTGAAGCCCGACTAAGAAAAAGGGTGAATGGGAATTGATCTCCTACAAAGGAAAAGAAGAAGACTCTAAGTCCTCGAGTCAAGAAGAATCAAGGAAAGATCAAGAATTAAAGCTGGACAAAGTTCAAGATCCTTCACAAGATCCTTCAACCAAGTTGATGAGATTTTTGTAAAGCTAAAGGGTCATTATGAAAGAAAAATTGAGTTCTTAAGCTTTCAGTTGCTTGAAATTTTAGTTGAGCTTCAAAATATCAAAACCTCTATACTATTTCTTCCTCCAACCTCCTCAACCTCAGACCAAATCTATTTCGAGTCTATTTTTGGTGTCATCCCTTGAGTCCTATAGTTTGTTTTGTTCTAAAAATGAATGCTATGTATTGATTTTATGCTTAATCTATATAATGCATTTCTTTTCATCACTGTTATGTCTCATTGAGGTTATGTTGATGTGTTGATATCTTTTGCTTAATGACAAAAAGAGGGGGAGATAATGCATATCGAGTTTGATTGATTGTGTGAGATATTGAAATATCTTTTGAAATGTATATATTTTTCTTCTTTGATCTTCAAAATAAGTGTTACACTCTTACTTGAAATGAAGAATGAATATGCTTGGTGTAAGGGGGAGCATTGTGCTCACTTTATTTTTGGAGTATGCATATTCTAAGGGGGAGCTTGTCAATTTTTGTTTTTGGCATGTTGTAATGGACTTATATTTTTATTCAAAACTCAATGTTTGCTTAGTTTTGTCATCAATCAAAAAGGGAGATTGTTGAGCCCTCATATGTTTTGATGTGTCAAAACTAATCAAAGAGTTGAATGGATTTCTAACAAACATGCTAAGGTATGACAAAGAGTCATAACAAAAAACAAATTGCAATTTTTCCTATTGGAAAGACCATGCAAGATAAGAGAACAACCATTCCTTTGTATTAGAGTTGCCCAGATGCATGTTCCTCTCAGCATGACAACGTTTAGTGTGATCGTGCACGCTTTTGTCCAAACTAGAGCCAAGTCGCTCACACCAACACGACCAAGCAGCACACTCGTTCCATCCAAGTCAAAAGTCAAAGTTCTCATAATTCAAACACTTGACTCCTTTGAAAAATCATGGAAGATAAGCCTTGAAGATCAAGTATCAAAAGTGGAATGACCATTCTCTATGTTGGAATGACTATTCACCATGCTGGAACGATCGTTCACACTCAAAGATCATTCTTGGCTAAACGTCAATGTTCTAGGAAGTCGTGCATGCTTCTAGAATCTTTATAGATTTTGAAGGAGCCATTGGTCTGATTGCTCCTCATGGTGGAACAACTGTTCGCGGTGGTAGTACGACCGTTCCTCATAGTGGAACGATCATAGGAACGATCATACTAGAAACTCTAAAACTTTACGAATTGACCGTTGGTGTCAAGAAGTTCGCGATAATGGTACGACCATTCCTTTATGTCTATAGGCTTTTCAGACATCAATTTAATGCAGCGACAACTCTTTACAACCAAGGGAGAAGTCAAGCTTAAATAGGGCACTTCATTGCTTAGAAAGGTAGACAGAATATCAGATATTTAAGTCATATCAAAACATTCTCACATAATCCCTTGAGCTACAAAAATATATCAAAAGCATCACTCTCTTGTGCTCATTTGTAAACCTCTGAGAGTATTGTTCTTATTGTGTGTTTAAGCCTAAGTTAAGAGGTAATCTTTCTCACACATTTTATCAAACACTTTGTGGGTGAAATCCTATAAATCTAGAGGGGAAATCCTATCAAACTATTATCAAAGATGAAATCCTTTCAAACTAGTGTATTTGGCACAATCTGATTCTAGTGGAACTTCAAAGAGGTTGCCTTGAAGAAGTGGATGTAGGAGGCTTGTGGATAGATGTTCGAACCACTATAAATCGATAAGCATTTCTTCTCTCTCAACTCATCTATTATTCATTTCATATTTACTTGAAGTATCATTATCATTCTCATATATTTATCACTTACATTCATAATTCTCTCTTTTATTGCTTATTATTGATTACCCATATTGTTTGAATCACTCTCATTCATTGGTTAACGTTTTTCCATACTTATTGTTTAGCATCATTCATATTTATTATTTATCTTTGTTAGTGTTGTGTGTCTATAACTTGTTTGGGTTGGTGAAAGTTTTCATTTGCAAATATTTTTAAAGTATCCTATCCACCCCCCTCTATGATTATTTTGCCATATAGGGTTTTACAGCTTCTAAACTCTTCAAAATTTGTCGATCTTCACAACTTGTCAATGTCGCCCATCGGTTTGTTGGAGCTCGTGACGTCGTCTTCTTAGTCAAAGCACAAGGAAAGAGAAAAAAAAGAGGAGGAAAGAATCAAGTGAAAGAGAAGAGTGAGTAAGTGACAAAGGAAAAGCTATTGAAGGAGAGAAGAGAAAGAGCTCACCGGCGAATTGGTTTTATTTTCTCTTCTCAAACAGAACATAATAAGTGATTCACTTTTGAGATTTTTTATCCTTGAGAAACTTTTGTTTCTCATTATCAAGATCTCTTGAAATTTCCTTCTTCTCGTCTTTTGATTCCCGCAGCATTTAGTATCAAAGCTTGTTGTATGTTTTTGGTTTTCCCTATTTGATTTAATCATGGCGGCAAGAAAAGGTAGAGGAAGATTGGGAAACCGTACAATGGGTGATAGAGCAACTTTAATAGCTTCAATGTTATGGGTTTACTTAAAGGTAGAGGAAGATTGTAAGATGAATATAAATTTGGTGTTTTGTTTCTATGTTGTATGTTGGGACGGGTCTTATGTTTCTTGGTTGTATATTAGGCATGAATCAGCTTCTTCATTTGTTTCTTCTCGGGTTTGTTTTGATTTTCTGTAACTTTTTCTTTTCTTAAATGGTGTACCGAGATATTGATTTAAGATAAAGTTAATTACATCCTTTTTTAATTTTTTGTTTTATTCCCAAGGCAAGTTGGACACTTTCACAATATTCCATGTAATTTGTGGAAGGGAAACATTAGGAATTATAATTTTTTTTTAAAAAAACCGATTCAAAACCAGTTAATTGATTTTTTGAATTGAAAATTCGGTTAAGTTCAAAACGAGTTCAAGCAAAAAATTGGTTCGGTTTCGCTTCGAATTTCTATTTGAACCGGTTTTTTGGTTCGGTTTGGAAAAAGCCTAAATCGGTTTGATTAACTGGTTTTTTACACCCTTACAACCAATTTTCCAAATCAAAACTGAACCGATTTAAAAAAAAAAAACTAAAAACTGGTTTTTAGGTCTGGTTTTTTGGTTCAGTTTGGTTTTTGGTTTTATTTGCACCCCTCTTGTGGGCATTCTTACCAAAAAATGGGAGTATGTTGGGCATACTTTCCATGCAAAAACCTTTCCTTCCTATAAAACCCTATATGACAAACTATTCCTAGAGGGGGGTGAATAGGAATCAATAAAAATAATTGCAAAAAAAACAAAAAAAAGTTTCTCCAACCACACACATTAAGAACCTAAAACAACAACAATGATAAGCAATAAATGAGTATGATTATGAACAATAAAGATAAACAATGGTGAGCAATAAATGAGAGTAATAAATATGAGCAATGAATGAAAGCAAGTAATAATGATGTTCAAGTAAATATGCAAGGAATAACAAATGAGTTGAGAGAGAAGAAATGCTCAAAGATTTATAGTGGTTCGGAGCTATATCCACAAGCCTCCTATATCCACTTCTTCAAGGAAACCTCCTTGAACTTCCACTAGAATTAGATTGTATCTTTTACACTAGTTTGACAGGATTTCGCCTCTTACAATAGTTTAACATGATTTCACCTCTAGATTTACAAGATTTCGCCCACAAGATGTTTGAATAAAAGCTTGAAAATGAATGCCTCTTAAACTAGGCTTAAACACAAAATATGAATAATACTCTTAAAGGTTTTCAATATGAGTACAAGAGAGTGATAAATGATTTGGATTTTTAGCTCAAGGGATTATGTGAGAATATTTTTATAAGACCTTTGTTTCCCTGATATTCTCTTTGTCTTTCTTTGCAATAAAACGCTCTATTTATTGCTTGTCTCTTCTCTTTGAAGTAACGAGTCATTGTTGCATTTAATGCAACTCTGAAAAGCTGTAGTACCTAGAGGAACAGGCATTCCACCATTGTAAATGGTCATTCTTGACATAACAGATACTTTTGCTCAACTATAGGGTTTATGGAATGACCGTTCCACCACCACAAATGGTCATTCCACCACAAGGAATGGTAAGTCCATTGGCTCCTTAAAAATCCATAACATTCTAGAAGCACGCACGACTTCCTGGAATGATGACGTTTTGTGAAGAATGATCTTTGAGTGGGAAAGGTCGTGCAACATGCTCGTTCCACTTGAAATACTTGATCGTCAACTTGATCTTCATGGCTTTTTTATCAAGATTTGTCATTTTTCAAAGGCGCGAAATAATTTGAATTCTTAGTACTTTGACTTTTGCCTTTGTTGGAATGGCCATGTAGCTTGGTCATGCCGTTTTGAGGGACTTGACTTCATTTTGGGAAGAAGAATGCACGATCATATGGAACGTGGTTGTGTTGTGAGGAATATTCATCTATGCAACTCCATGAAACTAGGAATGGTCGTTCCTTCATCCTGCACAGTCATACCAATTGGGAAAATTGCATTTTTTGTTCTTGGTTATGACTTCTTGTCATATCTTTGCATGTTTGTTAAATACCAATCAATTTTTTTTATTAGTTTTGGCACATCAAAACGCATGAAGGTTTAACAATCCCCCCTTTTTGATTGATGACAAAACCAAACAATAATTGAGTTTCACATGAAGGTACAAATTCATAAACACCATGCCAAAAACAAAAATTGAAAAGCTCCCCCTTAAAACATGCATATCCCAAAATAGAGTGAGCATAATTGCTCCCCTTACGCCAAGCATACTCCTAATACACACACAACCATTCTTCTTCTCGAATAAGAGTATAAAACTTACTTTGAAGAACAAAGAAGAAACCATAACAATTAGTTCACAAACAAATTACTCAATTTCATCTTATCTCTCCCCCTTTTTGTCATTAATAAAAAAGATATCAAAAACAACACATCAACACAATGACATATAAGAGTGATGAAAATAAATTCATTATATATATCCATTAAGCAAAAATTATAAACATACACAAACATGAGAACAAAAGTAAAAATAAACATAAGTTCAAGTGTCCAAATGGACATTTATGTTGCCCATGTGCATGAAAAGATAGAGATCAAAATATATAACAAAAAAGATAGACTGGAAAGAAGTTTGAATAAGGTTGAGGATACGGGAAAATCTAGTTAACCGAACCAGATAGGGCCATTTCTAAATCGAACTGGTTTTTCGGTTCAAGCGAAACCTAAACCAAAACCGAACCTGCTTGAACCGATTTTGTACCAAACCAAATATTCAGTTCGAAAAGCCGATTAACCGAATTTGAACCAGTTTTTTTAGAAGGTTCAGGAGAATAGGTTAATTATTATTGTAGTGCATATTTTAGGAGTATAGATTTAGGGATCGGGAATTAGCCAATTAAGTCATTGTCCTTAACGAAGTTGATTAAAAGAAAATTTCATAATAAGTATTATTTTTATATGGTATTTCAACACTCAAATTGTATTATTAAATAATATAATATAGTCCAATATTATTAATAAATTCCCTTTAATAGCAAATAACTAAATAAAAATATAGCTTTACCAATACTTTGAGTCTTTCATAAAGAAACCACAAACCAAAAATACAAAATTAATAAAAGTTGAAGGAATCAATAGAAGTAGATTTTTCTAATTGGTACCAATAGTTAATAATTTTGATCTTATATATCTTACGAGTATAAACACGATCTGATGTTGAATTAATTTTTCATTGACTACTTTATTCGGTATATAAGTTTATCAGTACTATTTTGTTTTGAATGATAATTTATATTCTTGAAATATGTTAAGTTAGATGAATGACCCAATTGTATACTTAATTGATTAACTGTATGCTTAATCCAACAATATATGCATGTGATTGAACCAATTTATTGTTTAGTTATTTGCTATTAAAATGAACTAATATAAAAGATGATACTTACCTAATCGTGTTGTATTGTGTTGGGATTTTTATCCCTTTTTTTTTATATGTCTAAAAAAAAATTATTAATTTAAAAAATTAAAAAAAATTAAAAACTGAAATTTGGGTATATTCAATCAAGTAAATTGTTCTGAAAGTCTTTATATTATGAAAATGCAACCGAAAGTGCATTTAATTGTTGAAATTCAATTATTTGAAAGTGCGGTCATCAAGCATGATCGTTCTTTGAACATTGAGGACTAGGGTTAGGGCAACTCAACTCTAAACGATCATACACGAAGGCAGTACAGTCATGCCTAGGTTTCTAAACATAGATAAATGGCGATTACCAAGCATGAACATTCCAAGGAGATGAACGCTTATTCATGTGGAGCGATCATGGAGAATGATTGTTCCAACTGGAACAAATTTGTAAGTTTTGACTCTTATGCACACATTGATCAAAATACCATCAAACAAAAATGTCCTAGATATTTCAATCACTTGGGGAATTTTTATTTATATGAAAATGTATCAATTTGAGAACAACCACAAGATTGTATCAACTTGATTTTTCTTCAAACAGTTCAAACAATCAAAGTATGTCCTAAATATGCCAAGTTGCAAATTTTTTTTTATATATGAACTAAATAAGTTCTCCATCTTTGTGAGAAGACTTGCCACTTGGTTATTTTTAAGTTCATCATCTAACACCCCTTATTGGGCTCTTTTGGGGGTGCAGGTGTAGATTTCTCAACATAAGTTGTTGCAAAAGCAGATTTTGAGCGCCTAGCACATCATCCCAACCTTTTTACCCTTGCAATCCAATGGATCAAATCACTAATGGGGTTATGTAGGAGATATTGCACTTTGATTTATGCAAAGACAATCATACAGTCAATGTTTACAGTATTTTATCGCAATCAACGCAAACATATTCTCAATATGCACATAAAAACACATCATCTCAATCAATTTCACAAGTTAAAAATTCACATAAGATGATAAGTTATAATCCTAGGATTATATTGTTTTATTTATGCTTTTTGGTTGGATTTTGGATACTTCTTCTTAAGTTTGTGCGTGAATTGCTACTTAATTTCATATATTTTACGTTTTAGGACAAAACGTGCAGTTACAGCAAAACTGAGCAGAATTGAGTTTTTGGACCCAGAATCAAGCGAATTTAAGGAACCGAGAAAGTTCTAATGCGGATTCGAAGTACTATGAAGCTTGTTCCTATTGGAGATCACTAAGATTGAAAATTCAAGCAAAGAAGCAAGCGGAGGGTAGTTTCATAATTTCAGAATAGTTCAAAAAAGTTTGCCACGATGAAGTATATTCTTCGTCGTGGTGATAAAGTCTCGGGTCAGATAGTGAAATTAATCCAACTCGATGCCGTGATCAAGTCTATTCTTCGCCACGGCGAAAACTGCAATTTTTCAGTTCATTAAAACTGTGCGTTTTAATATTATGGGATTAATCTTAAGGTTTAGGGGTCGACTATTTAAGAGAGACTTAGTTATTTGGTAAGGGAGTCGACACTTTTTGGAGAAAAATGAGAGAAATTGAAGATTGGAAGCCTTTGGGTTCATCGAATAGGGAAGAATTTACTCTATTTTCGTTATTCCATCATGTTGAACTATGTTTTTATAGCTTTTATTTTAATTTGCTTTATTTTTAGCATGAACTAACTGACTTTTGGGTTAGGGTTTTGATGTAATTGGGATTTTAATGTCTAATGTAACGCCCCACTTGAGGTATGTAGCTAATTTATGTTGCATTGCTTGAATCTTTATTGTTTTGCTCTTAATTGAGTTGCTATATTGTTAATATTGTTTGGTTGGTCCTTGGTTGAATGGATATTGTGAGTTGGTTGAGTCGTTGCCTTGAAATTTGTAAAAGACTTGGCAAAATTTTGTGTTACAGACTTCGCTAGGGCGAAGAAGAAGCTTCGATGCGGCGATGAAGTCCTACAACCTACGGTGTAGGTTCTATCAGTTTTAGCCGGGGCGAAGAAAGATTTTGCCACGGCGAAGGGCTTAAAAAAAATGTGTATTAAGATTCTAGAGAATTCTTCCATAGGGGCAAAATGACCTTTCTACCCTTAATTAGCAGGAAAAGTGGGGAGTAAAATGCAAGAAAATTTTATGAAGAATATGCTAGAGTGGGAGTGTGATTGTAATGTTTTAAAGGACAAGGATGGAATTCCCAAGGAAGAGCAAGGGTAAAATGGGAATGAATGAATATAATTTGAGCTAAAAAGGGGTTAAGTTTAGTAAACCCTTCATTCACTGTTCTTCCACCGCCTCTTCCATTCTCCATTTCCTCTCAATTCTTCCTTCAATCTTTCAAGGATTTTTGAGAGTTTTTAGTTGGATCTTGGTAGAGAATTAATCTAAGGTATCCTACGGTAAGGATTCTTGCTTTAGATGTGAAGTTTTGCATATATTTTTACATTGAAGTCTTATGGTTTTATTGTTTAAAGTTGTAGAGAAGGGACAAGTTACTAAGGAAAAGAGAAGTGTTAATGGAATCACACCATCACAAGGTAAGTAAATCCCAATCCAAGTTGATATTTGAGAAATCCTTTGTGTAGAGATTTATTTATGCATGATATATGTTATGTTATTGAGAACTTGGGTTGAGATTAGTAGTTATTTTGTGGTTGTTAAATACACTTCAATTGAGAAGTGTGATGTGTGATGAGAATGTAGGTTGTGATGAAATTGGAGGAGATTGATAAATCTCTTTGGCAGTGTTAAGTTATGGCAGGGATTATAGTTTGGTGAGGGAGTTTTCTCCCATTTGGATGGTTCAAGAGAGGGATAGACTTATAAATAAAGTGGAGTGTAGGTATGCACACTAGTTGTTTGATGAAATGCCTAAGAGAAGTGTGAGCATGAGTTGTGAACCTTCATTTTTGCTACATTGCATAATGGCATTTCCTAAGTGTATTAATGAGCATGAACCATCCATATGCATTAATTGTGCATTTGAGAAGTAGTTTGAGAAAGAGTAGAGGACTTTGTGACTAACCTACTCTAATCATTAAGCTACACTATGAATCTAGTTTGAGAAAGAGTAGAGAAATGTGAAAATGAACTACTCTAAGAGTAGAGAGAATGAGAAGAGCACTAAGAACGGGTTGGTGCTTTGTGATCTCCCCCCGATAGTTATGAGAACGGGTTGGTGCTTTGTGATCTCCACCCGATAAGTATGAGAACGAGTTGGTGCTTTGTGATGTCCACCCGATAAGTATGAGAACGAGTTGGTGCTTTGTGATCTCCACCCGAAAGTCACGAAGAGTGGGATGGTGCTGTGTGAACTGCACCCAGGTGTGCCTCCGGTAAGACGAGGTCGTAACATATAGCAGAAGTTAAGTAAAGAGAGTTGTGTGAGGGATGAAAGTTGTAAGGAAAGAATTAGAGAGAGTTACGGGGATAGTCGAGTAGAGAATTTACTTACTGAGCATTATTTCGTGCTCACCCCGTAGTTTTTCTTTGTGGTTGTAGGATCTAGGTGAGAACGCGGTTGGATGGGCGTCGACAAGCGAAGAGTAATAGCTACACTGTCTATTGTTTTAATACTATTTTGCAAATGATACGCTGTTTTGTATAAATAATGTTTATATGTAATAAAAGAAAACTTTGGGCCCATTTACTTTTGCTACTATACATATATTCTACTTGATATATTTCTACAAGTATCCTCGTGTAAAGCAGTCATTACATCTAATCAATAAATTGATGTTGCTTTCATATTCTATTGCTTGGATTGTGTATTTATTATTGTTCTAATTGAAATTAGTTGTTGAGCATGATAAGTCTAAGAAGTGAATCATGTATTAGCCTCTTAGAGTAAATACCATTGATTGATTGAACACTAGAGATAGGTTCGAAGATCCATGAAATCAATTTAGGATTCCACTTAGCTTAACGGACTTAGAACTTTTAACCTTCATTTTGTTGGGTGCAGAATTTTAATAGGGATAAGTAGGAAAACATAACCTGAGAAGGTATGTTTTACAGGTTAGGGTGTCTGATTTATAATCCTTGCATGTGAACTTAGAAGCAACAGAAATTGTAGATTAAATCATAAAATCCTAGTGAAGTCAAAACCCTAACCGCTTTGTCCTAATTGATATTTTCTTAAATTGATATTGCTTTCATTAGTTAGATTTTAAATTATGTTGTGAGTTTTATTTTAACTTCAACTTAATTGTCTCCCGCAAATCCAACCATTTTTCGTTTGCTCCAACTCGATAGAAATTAGGAAAATTAGTACTTGACACGCAATCCTCATGGGAACGATACTTTACTCATGATTCTATTACTTGTTGCGACTAGTGCACTTGCTACACATTGCATGTTGAAAAATCAACACATCAAGTTTTTGGCGCCATTGTGGGGATTGATTTTGTGTTAATATTGAATTTTTCTTGTTTTAGCTAGATTGGAGTTTAATTTTAGTTTTAATTGTTTTCTAGTTTAATTTTGCTATTTCTTTTTTGTTTGCTTTTGATCTCACGCTCTCTTTCTATCTATGTAGTTTATGCGAAGAGCTAGATGTCATCCAGTGGTTCTTATTGATCTAGAGATTGAAAGAATTGCAAGAAGACTTAATAGAGAGAGAAGAGAACGAGAGGAGATAGTCATTGAGATGGCTGAAAATAGAATGTTGAAGGAATTTTCAGTGCCCTCGGTTGATGGTAGTGGTCCAAGTATAACTAGGCCACTGGTATAAGCCAACAACTTTGAAATAAAGCCAGCAATCATTCAAATGATCCAACAGTCAGTACAATTTGGGAGAGATCCAAAGGAAGTCCCAAATTCACACATTGAGAACTTCTTAGAGATTTGCGACACCTTTAAGTCAAATGGAGTGTTAGATGATGCCATTAGATTAAGATTATTTCCTTTTTCATTAAGGGATAAAGCAAAGGGATGGTTAATGGCACAATCAGCAAGAACAATCACAACCTGGAATGAATTGGCACAAAAGTTCCTGACTAAATATTTCCCACCAGCGAAATCTGCAAGGATGAGAAACGACATCACATCATTTGCAGGAAGAGAATGAGTCACTTTATGAAGCTTGGGAAAGATATAAGGAACTGTGGAGAAATTGTCCACACCATGATTTGCCAGTTTGGATGCAAGTCTAAACGTTCTATAATGGATTGATGATAAATGTGCAAACGATGATGGATGCAGCATCCGGAGGAGCATTGCAAAACAAGACAACTGAAGAAGCTTATGAGTTACTTGAAGTCCTAGCAAGTAACAACTATCAGAGACCTAATGAGAGAATACATTCGAAAAAGTCTATGGGTATTCATGAAGTTGATGCTTACACGGCCATTTCAGCCCAACTTACAACACTTTAGAAGCAATTAGGAGGTATATAGGTAAATTCGATTCAAACACCTCAAATGACATGTGATTTTTGTACAAGTAACCATGCAAGCAATGAATGCCAAGTAGGAAACACCTTTGCTTCAGCTTCATCATCATCAGAACAAGTCAACTATTCGGCAGGGAATCAGAGACAACAGGACAACCCTTTCTCCAACACGTACAATCCTAGTTGGAGAAATCATCCAAATCTATCTTGAGGCAATCAGAATAATCAATGGAACCAAAGAAATTCGCCAAACAATCAAGTTGGGATGAATCATCAACCAAGGGATCAAAGATTGTCGAAATTGGAGGATATGTTCGGGAAATTCATGCAAGAGACCATAAGTTTCATGAATGAGACGAGGGCAAATTTTAGAAACCAAGGGGCGTCCATTTGAAACTTTGAGGTACAAATGGGGCATATAGCCGAAAAGCTAAATGAGCGACCATAGGGTTTCCTACCAAGTAACATAGTGACAAATCCACGAGAACAAGCAAATGCAATAAGTTTACAAAGTGGAACAGTTTTGGAAAAGGTTGAACAAAAAGGGAAGGATGAGAACACACCAAGTAAAGCAAAGGAAGAATCCGATGAACAATTTGAGGAAGAAGTCATGGTTGAAGAGAAGCCAATGAGTCATAGGGAAGAAGAATCGACGAGGGAAGAGAGGCCAAGGCAAAAGAAAGAAAAATTTCCATTTCCTAAGGTACCACCGGAGTTGGCACATCATACTCCTCTTGTTCCTTTTTCTCAGAGGCTCAAAAAGAAAAATCTTCATTGAGGTATTTAACAAACTGCATGTTAACATTCCTTTTGCAGATGCCCTGCAGCAAATGCCGAGCTACTCAAAATTCCTCAAGGAAATTCTATCAAACAAAAAGAAGTTGGAAAAGGAGGAAACAGTGATGCTTACAGAGGAGTGTAGTGCTATTCTACAAAAGAAGCTGCCACCAAAACTCAAGGATCCGGGGAGTTTCACTATCCCTTGTGTTATGGGAGATATTACATTTGATAGAGTTTTATGTGATCTAGGTGCAAGCATTAATCTAATGCCTTTTTCTGTTTTCAAGAGACTTGGGATTGGTGAAGTGAAGCCAACAACCATAACTTTGCAGCTTGCAGATAGATCCATCAAGCATCCGAGAGGCATAGTTGAAGTTGTACTGGTTAAGGTGGACAAAGTCATCTTTCCTGCAGACTTTGTCATGTTGGATATGGAAGAGGACAAAGACATGCCTCTGGGGCGACCATTTCTTGCCACTAGAAGAGCCTTAATTGATGTACAAGAAGGGAAATTAATTTTTAAGGGTCTAAGATGAAACGGTGACATTCAATGTCTTTGAGGCCTTGAAATTTTCATCAGAGTCAGATTCATGCTTTAGTGTAGACTTGGTGGATAGACTTGTAGTAGATGCTATCGAAGAAAACACCCCTCAACTGCCTTTAGAAGCTTGCATTGCCCAATAAAAAATAACAGAGGTAGATGAGCCAGCAAAGAACGAGTGTGCTAGGCTTTTGGAAGCACTTCAACCGATAAACGCAAGCCAAGATCCAGAATTTGAAGATTTTGACATAAAAAAAGAGAAGGAAAAGGCAAGAACGGAAGAACCTCCAAAACTTGAACTGAAGCCTTTACCAACTCACCTCAAATATGTATATCCTGGTGAATCAGAAGCCTTTCCAGTGATCATCAATGCAAAGCTGAGTAAGTTGGAGGAAGAGATGTTGATTCGGGTGTTAAGAGAGCATAAATCAGTAATTGGATGGACCATATCAGACATTAAAGGCAACTCTCCATCTTTTTGTATGCACAAGATACTCATGGAAGATGATGTCAAGCCTAAGGTGAAGCCGCAACGAAGATTGAATCCTTCTATGAAGGAAGTGGTGAAACTTTTAGATGCAGGCATCATCTACCCTATTTCAGATAGTCCATGGGTGAGCCTGGTGCAAATGGTTCCAAAGAAATGAGGTATCATGGTAATAAAGAATGATAGCAATGAATTGATACCAACTAGGACAGTCACTGGTTGGAGGGTATGCATCGACTATAGAAAACTGAATGAAGCAATAAGGAAGGATCATTTTCCACTTCATTTCATTGATCAAATGTTGGAAAGACTGGTGGGGCACGCTTATTATTGTTTCTTGGATGGCTTTTCAGGTTATAATCAGATTGCCATTGCTCCCGAAGATCAAGAGAAGATGACATTCACTTGTCCTTATGGTATCTTTGCTTATAGAAGCATACCCTTTGGGTTGTGCAATACACCGGCCACATTCTAGCGATGCATGATGTCAATTTTTGGTGACACGGTGGAGCGGTTCGTAGAAGTCTTCATGGATGACTTCTCTGTTTTCAATTCTTGTTTTGATAACTGTCTATCTAACCTTTCATTTATTTTGCAGCGATGTCAAGATACAAATTTGGTGCTCAACTGGGAGAAATGTCACTTCATGTTCAAGAAGGAATAGTACTCGATCATCGAACTTCAAAGGATGGCATTGAAGTGGATCAAGCCAAAACGGAAGTGATTGAGAAGCTGCCACCACCTGCAAACGTTAAGGTAGTTTGGAGTTTCCTGGGGCATGCGGGGTTTTATAGACGGTTTATAAAGGATTTCTGCAAAATTTCTAAACCCCTTTGCAATTTGTTGATTAAGGATGCCTCTTTTGATTTTGATGATGAATGCATGCATGTTTTTCAAACTCTTAAGAATTTATTAGTGTATGCACCCATTATTGCAGTTCCCAATTGGGAACTCCCATTTGAATTGATGTGTGATACTAGTGATTTTGCATTAGGAGTAGTTTTAGGACAAATGAAGAACAAAGTTTTGCATATAATTCAGTATGCTAGCAAGACACTAACCAATGCACAGTTGAATTACACAACTACTGAAAAAGAGATGTTAGCTGTTGTTTTTGCATTTGATAAATTTTGCTCTTATTTGCTAGGTGCTAAAGTGATAGTCTACATGGACCGCTCAGCGCTCAAGCATCTGTTGGCAAAGCAAGAAGCAAAACCAAGGCTAATAAGAAGGATCTTACTACTACTGCAAGAGTTTGAATCGGAGATCTGAGACAAAAAAGGGTCAAAAAATGTGGTAGCAGATCATCTATCAAGAATTGAAAAACCAAACCAGGGAAGTGAAGAGGAAACTCAAATCAAGGAGACATTCCCAAATGAGAAACTGATAAGAGTTGAAGAAGCACCTTGGTATGCAGATGTTGCAAATTACTTAAAGTTCTATTTTTGGGAAGAACCATTTTTTTATAAACACTATGCAAATAAGATGATACGTAGGCGTGTCCCGAAAGAGGAGATGGAGAGTATTTTAAAGCATTGCCATGAGAAGAAAGTTGGTGGTCATTTTTTAGGGACTAGGACTGTAGCCAAGGTCTTTCAATCTGGATTTTATTAGCCAACTCTATTCAAGGATGCTTTCTGGGTGGTTTAGGAATGTGACCAATGTCAACGAAGTGGAAATATTTCAAGGAGAGATGAGATGCCATTGAGTAACATTCTGGTTGTTGAACTTTTTGATGTGTGGGGGATTGACTTCATAGGCCCTTTCCCGAATTCATATGGAAATGTGTAAATCTTGGTGGCTGTTGACTATGTGTCGAAATGGGTGGAAGTAGTTGCATTACCATCCAATGATGCCAAAGTGGTGGTTAACTTTGTGAGGAAGAACATTTTCTCAAGATTTGGAGTACCACAGGCAATCATCAGTGATGGAGGATCTCATTTTTGCAATAGGCAATTTGATGCTCTCTTGGGAAAATATGGAGTGAAACATAGGGTGGCTACACCATACCATCCTCAGACCAGTGGGCAAGTGGAACTGTCAAACAGAGAGCTGAAAAGAATTTTAGAGAAGACATTTAACGTATCCAGGAAGGTCTGGTCATGGAAGTTAGATGATGCATTATGGGCATATCGCACTGCATTCAAGACTCCAATTGGTATGTCTCCATTCCAATTGGTATATGGGAAGGCATGTCACTTGCCGGTGGAACTCGAGCATAAGGTATATTGGGTAGTCAAGTAGCTAAACATGGATTTACAAGCTGATGGGGAGGAAAGGATGCTGAAATTGAATGAACTTGATGAGTTTCGTCATGAAGCTTATGAGAATGCCCGTATTTAGAAAGAAAAGACCAACATGTGGCATGACAAGCATATCATGAAGAAAAACTTTGAAGTGGGTCAAAAAGTTTTGCTGTACAATTCTAGACTTAGGGTCTTTCTTGGAAAACTTAAGTCTAGATGGTTTAGACCCTTCATAGTTACAGAAATCTACCTGTACAGGGCTGTGGAGATTTCACATGAAGAAAATGGGACATTTAAGGTTAATAGGCAATGACTGAAGCCATACATTGATGGAGCGTTGAGTTGCAAGTCATTACCCGTCAAACTCGATATTCCGGAATGAGGACTTGAGAAAGTCGAGCTTCCGACTATAAACAAGCACTTCTTGGGAGGCAACCCAAGCGTTCTCATTTTTTGTAGTTGTTTTAAATTTGTTTTTGTGTTTAATGACTTAGGAAATAGTTTAATTTTGTTTGTCTTTTGGTGTTTCAGGTAGAGGTGGAACAAATGGGCGGGGTTAGGCGGGACAAAACTAACCCTTAAACCCTTAACATGGTGGCAGGTTGCCAACCTCAACAACAACCCCCATGCGGGTCAGGTTGCAAAATGGCAACCCGCCGACCTGGCAGGTTGCTGTTTTATCTTTTCTAAGAGAGACCGCCAACTCGTCGGGTTGGCTATTGTCAACCCGGCGGGTTGGCAAAAAAAAATATAAAATTTAATTTGTTTTTTTTTCAAATTATCCCTTTACCCTTGAAATATAGCCGTTGGAGGGGTCTTTTTTGTCATTTTCCTTTCCCATTTTTTTCTATAAATTGGCCCTAAACTCTCACATGTTTCTCACAACTCAAATTCTCTCATTCTCTCATATTCTCTAATCTCTAATCTCTAATCTCTCAATTATTCATTTATTCTCTTAATCTCTTTGTTATCAATTTGCTCGTATTTTAATTTTTATTAGTTTTTGCAATTTTTAATTCATAGTTCCAATTTTCCAAATTCCAATTTTCATATTCCAATTCTCTTTCTTTAATTTTTATTTCTTCTACATCAAATTTTTTTTCAACTACAATGGATAGATATTTCTCTCCCATCAATTACAATGATGAAAGAAACTACTATCCTAGTCCTAGTCCCGCTGATTTTACTAACATAAATGCAGGAGGAGATTCAAATAGTCCCGCTTTCCCATTCTTAGAATCCGATACACCTCAAAATATGCCCCCGATTCCAACAGCTCCCGATAGTTCTAGAAGTCGTCCTCGTAATCGTCGTGCTCATCCAACTTCATCTCAAGCTGAGGCGGGATCATCAACTGCCTTTAAAACCGAAGACAGACACACATCAGACGTTTGGGCGCATTTCGACAAGTTTTACGAGACAGAAAATGGCGTTCAAGTCAAGAAAGCGAGATGCAAATACTGTTGAAATATTTATAAAGCTGATTCAAGTAATGGTACTAGTACTTTAAAAAGGCATGCTAATAAACATATTAATCAACATGGAAATAGAGAAAGCAATCAAACTCAAATAACTAATATGGGTACTACTTGGTGTTATAATTCTGATGTATATAGGGAACAGTTAGCTTTATATATTGTTGCAACTGATCAACCTATTAATATGGCTGAAGATAAATATTTTGAAAGATTTGTTCAAATTTCATTTTTTCCAGGATTTAAAAGTTATTCTAAAACTGCAACTAGAAATGATTTAATAAAATTGTTTAGAAGAATGAAATTAGAATTAAAAAATAAAATACATACTTGTCATGTTAGTGTGGCTCTAACTGTCGATATTTGGAGTGGTAGAGCTAAACAAGATTATATTTGTGTGACTAGTCATTATTTTGATAATGAATGTAAATTAAATAAATCTTTATTAGGATTTAGATTAATGAATGTTGATCATAGTGGTGAACAAATTTATAATAAAATTGTTGAAGTTTTAGAAGATTATGATATTGTTAGTAAAGTGATAAATTTAACTTTAGATAATGCAAGTTCTAATAGTAAAGCTATAGATTATTTTCAAAGTAATTATCCTTTTTATAATAATTTGAAGTTTTTTCACCAACGTTGTGCATGCCATGTTATTAATTTAATTGTGAAAAGTGGTATGAAAACAATTAAAGAAAATATTAATAGAATTAGAGATTGTTTAGCTTGGATTACTAGTAGTAATAGAAGAAATGCTGAATTTTCAAGACGCTTGTATAAAATCAAATATGTCTCTTAGAACTTTTGCATTAGACATGCCTATTAGATGGAATATTACTTATTTAATGCTTGATTCATGTTTACCTTATGCTAATATAATTAGTTATTTTGTAGCAAATGATAAAGGTCCTCATTATTTGGTAGAAAATGATTGGCAAATAGCTAAAGTATTTCATTCTTTTCTTAAAATTTTTTACCAATCCACTTTACAACTTTCTGGTGTGTATTATCCTATTAGTCCATTGGCAATACATACAATTATAAAAATTTCTGAGTTATTTATAAAAAACAAAGACAATGAAATTTTAAATGCACCAATAAAGGCAATGGAATTTTTTTTTTTTTTTTAATATTGGGAACCCATTCCTTTTCTTTATTGTTTAGGTGCTATATTTGATCCTAGAATTAAATTAGCAGGTTTAGAAAATGGTTTTGACAATTTATGTGAAAATTTACAAACCGAAGTATATGCCAATCAAATAGGAGAGGTAAAAAATAGACTTTTCAAAGTATATTTCCGATATGAAAACAGTTATGGGAACCCGCTAAGAGGCGAAACATCCAAGGAAGCTGCATCAGAAAAAACAAATAAAGACTTCTACTCTTGGGGTGCATTGAATAGCTGAAGAGGACCCAAATCCGGAGCATAGCCTCCTCTTCAGAAGCTCCACCAACAACAACAACTAATGTACTGTCTTCCATGCAGTCGCAGAGTAATGAGCTTCAACAATATTTGGCAACCCCTGAAATGTTACCAATAGATCCACAATAGAGAGCCAACATTGATCTCTTAAACTATTGGAGAGCCAGAAAATGTATTTTTCTGGTATTATCAAGACTTGCCTTGGATGTTTTCGTTGTTCCTGTCTCAACCGTCTCATTCGAACAAACATTTAGTGCAAGTGGAAGAATTTTAAATGAAAGGGGGACTAAAGTTTCACCAAAAATGATTAAAGTCCTCACATGTCTTCGAGATTGGAAACGGTCGCGCCATCAAGGTCAATACGAGATTATCGACGATACTTTAATAGAATCATTTCAATTTTGTAATATAGATGATACGGATGAGGGAGGTCCTAGTGAACCCCAAAATTAGTTGTTTTGTAAATTGTAACTTGTAAATTAATTGTCAATTATTGCACTCTTTTTTCCTTACCAAGTTTTTATCCCATTAGGTTTTTCTTGGTGAGGTTTTTAACGAGGCAATAATTATTGTAATTTCTTATTTTATTTTTTAATAAATGAATAAATTTAATTTTTCTTATATTACAATTTTAATGTATTAAAATTGAATTAATATTTGGAATGTTAAAAAAAAATAATAATAATAATAATTTAATTTAATTATTGATATTTGAAAAGAAGTTAACACTTAACTAAAAACAATTACATTTATTCATTTATAAATTGTTAATTATTCATTTGAAAAGTTAATTAAACATTTAAACTTAAACAAAATAAAACAAAACAAAATCAAAATCAAAATCAAAAAATCAAAAAGAGGGTTAACCCGGTCCAACCCACAACCTAACCCAGCGAGTTAGGATTGGCGATCCAAGTTGGGTCGGCCAATTCCCCAACATTGGCGAGCCTAACGCGGCCTGCCAATGTTGTTGGGCAGGTCAGTTCTGACCCGCCACTTTGCACAACTCGCCGCGGGTCGGGTCGGGCTGGGCGAGCTGCTTTTCCACCTCTAGTTTCAGGTGAATGATCAAAATGTGGCAAGAATTTGAATTTTCCAAACTTCGCTACAGCATTGTATACACTACAAAATGAGTGCCCATGGAACTCTAGATTTCGTTGCGGTGAAGCTAATTCTTCGCGGCATCGCATACACTGCCAAAGTTAGACTTAAAGAAATTCAAGATTTCGCTAAGGCAAAGTTTATTCTTCACCGCGGCATTGTACGCACTGCCAAACTTCACCATAATGAGAAAATTTCTTCGCCATGACATCGAGCATCTCGCACAAATGATTCATGAACTTCACTGCGGCGAAAACTATTTTCTATATAAACGCGCGTTGACTCTTCATTTTTTGCGAAAGCTCCCAAAAACTTCCAAGAACCAAACACTTCCACTTGAATCCAGATTGTTTCCAGCCAAGATTCTTCCCACTACTCCACTCCTTAACCCTCATAAACACTAAATCATCTCAATTTTTAAAGGATTATGCAAGAATTCGTGGAAACCCTAGGTTTACTAAAAATTGGGGATCCTTCAATTTGGGTAGAAATTGGTGAAATCAAGGGTGAATCTGGGGTGGGCAAGGTACGAATTGGTGTATCTGGCTTTGATTTTCAATTAAATTTCAGTTTTATGTGCTTTATCAATTGATTGAAATGCTTGAGCTTGATATTGGTGCGAATTGAGGTGATTTTGGGTTGAAATCTATGGAGTTTGATTTGTGTGTATTGAGGAAGTGTGGGTTTGTGATTTTGAAGTTGGTTGATTGAGTTTGAAAGAGTGGTGATTTTGGGGTGTAAGTGTAAGTTTTGAAACCTTAGGGTGAACTGAGGAAGTGATCGTGGGTTGTAGAAAGTGTGCTTTAGTATTGAATTTTCGAGTTGAATCGCTAAGTTTTAGGGGTAGATTTGAGTGAACATTATTGAAAGCCGAAATACTGCTCAAAACAGTTGCCAGGGGTAAAGGAAAACAGGTCGACAATAAATTTGTGAATGAGAAGGCTAGGTAGCGTTACGAAGGAGCAATTAAAAGAAAAGACAAAGGTGTTTTTGCCGAGAAAGGATTGACCACAGTCAATAGAGAAGATTAGATTCAAGGGAGAGCTTGGGATCTCTTTCTGCGTGAACTAGATCACTTAGCCATAGAGCCAATCGTAAGAGAGTTTTATGCAAACTTCCCTGAGTGTGAGCCTAGTCATGTATATGTAAGGGGTATTAAGGTACCAATTAGTGCGAAGATTATCAATGAATTTTGCCAGATCGATCCAATTGACCGTGATGAGTATGTTGAATTCAAAAAGCAGGAGATTAACCAGGATGAGATTCTTAGGATTATTGCAAAGTCGGGTACCTCTTGGGAAATTTCGAAGAAGGGAAGGAGAAGCATAAAAGGGACTAATTTGATTCCCATGGCTAGAATTTTGCAGTACTTTGTCTGTGAGAGGATGGTTCCAAAAACACACTACAGTTCAGTGGTTTTTGAGCAGGCAGTCTTACTTTATGCCATTGCCACTAGAAAGAAAATGGATGTGGGGAATATCATAATGGAGAGTATA
The DNA here is from genome assembly GCA_026229545.1 of Pistacia atlantica. Classification (NCBI taxonomy): domain Eukaryota; kingdom Viridiplantae; phylum Streptophyta; class Magnoliopsida; order Sapindales; family Anacardiaceae; genus Pistacia; species Pistacia atlantica. The sequence continues at coordinate 18,679,414 of JAPEIT010000014.1, forward strand.
CGGCATGCAGCTAAACCAGGGCGAGGGAGCTTTGCCTTCCCACATCTCATCATTGAGATTTGCACTCGAGCGGGAGTAAAGAAGGCATATGATGAACCACTTCTTCATCCTGTCCTAGCCCTCGATCAAACCTATTATTACAAGCTCCTAGGGCTTCCTACCAGTGAAGGGACCAGCTCCGACTCGAAAAGACCAAGAACCACAACCACTGCCACAACACCTAGTTCAACATCCACAACAACGGAGCTGTTGCAACAAATCTTGGAAAAAGTGAACAGAATAGAACGATGTCAAGATTGGATGGCAGGTCAGGCCAGAATGTTGTATGAGATGCAATACAACTGTTGTACCAATCTGGGCATTGATGTATCAAACTTCCAATGGCAAGATTGGAAAGATGAGGAAGAAGATGATGCCATGGAAGAATATGATGACGTCAAAGGAGAAGAGGAAGACGATGAATGAAGCCTGAAACACTTGCATTTGTATTTTCTGTTTTCATTTCTTTTTGTTTTTATTTTTTACATTGGAACCAATTTTCCTTTGTTAGATTGTTAATTGTTGTTGTTTTAATTTTCTAGTTTAGTTTGATAAGGTTGAGATTAGGTTGTAATTTTTTCATATTAATCAGTGAAGATTTCTAACACAGTGGGCACCATAGATTTTCATTTGTTTTACAGATGATGATGATGAGGAAGCCAAGGAACGGGTGTGCATGATGTTGAACAAAAATTAGCCTTCACGGATTAATCAAGGAAATATCTCATACCTTTTAATTTTGTTTTTCTATTCCTGAGATGTTAGGGTGAGATGTGCATGATGTGACATTGGGGACAATGTAATTTTAAGTTTGGGGGTAGGAAAATTTGAAAAATTTTGTGTTTAGTTTGTTTGTGTTTTGTATTGTTATTGCCTATGATGAATTGCATAAGTATATGGTGAGAATAGGATTGTTGAGATTTTATTTATGGAAAATGTTAAGCATTGCTTCAAGTTAAGGTTGGTTGATTAACTTTTCTTTTCTAGAGGTTTGTCGAGTGGTTTAACCACCATTTTCATTATTTCGGCATGCTTAGAAACATTTTATGTGGTTAGGTGAAGTCTTGATAATGTTGGTGGACTCTAGAACCTAGTTGATTTAACGGACAGCCTGGCTCTGACACCCTAACTGGGCCGGCCACGGAGTTCACACAACTCCCTACGTGGCAGGTACTGTCCTCCCCCTTTAAGGGATTTCTTCGCCTCCCCCATGGCTCGAACCCATGCCCAAGGGGCTATAGGCAAATGGGAAGCACCATGAGTACCATCAGGCTAGCTTGGGTTCGAGCCATGGGGGAGGCAAAGAAATCCCTTAAGGGGGGGACAATACTTGCCACGTAGGGAGTTGTGTGAACTCCGTGGCCGGGCCAGTCAGGGTGTCAGAGCTAGGTGGTCCGTTACATAAAAAGGCGCCTTTTAAATGTCACACCCAGCCTTCTGCCGGCTTGCCCGGTGGGCCTAGGCCTAGACCCAAGTGTGAATTCTAGGTACTGTCCCCCCCTTAAGGGATTTCTTTCGCCTCCTTCACCACTCGAACCCAAGACCAAGGGGCTATAGTCAATTGGGAAGCATGGTGAGTACCATCAGGCTAGTGCTTCCCATTTGCCTATAGCCCCTTGGGCATGGGTTCGAGCCATAGGGGAGGCGAAGAAATCCCTTAAGGGGAGGGGAGGGACAGATCGCCACGTAGGAGCTGTGTGAACTCCGTGGCCAGGCCAGCTAGGGTGTCAAAGCCAGGTGGTCCGTTACAGTTGAGAAGTGCTTGAGGCGAAATTCTAGGAATATACATTATTGAGGAAATGATTTAGGCAATTTTTCGGAACATTTAAGCCTTTCCAGCCGACCGTGAATAATTTTTTTTTCCCCTAGTCACCCATTTGAGCCTTATGAGATTATCACTGTCCTTTTCTTCTTGTGCAACCAAAAATGCCTAAACCTCTCACCCTAAACACGTTTCATACCCTTTAAGAGAATTATGGACCTAATGTATGCCACAAAAGAGCTTGGAGGGTTGTGTGAGAATTGGATGAACCAAAATCTTAAGTTTAGGGGTCATAGAAAGCGCAGGAAGAAGGGGTAATTGACCTCAATAAATTGATGCCTTTAAAAAAAAAAAAAAAAATTTGAGAGTTTCAATTCAGAACCAAACATAAGAAGTGTACATGTTTGAGGGTTATAAAATGGTTGGCACCTTGACTAATGGTTGAGAAAGAAAGCGGAGATTGATGTAGCTCTTAGTGTTTGCATGAAGAAAACCGAGTTCTCTTACTGTGTTTATCTTATCCTTTTCTTTGGAGCCCACTAATCGAACCTAACGTTACAAGCTTGCAAAGACCTTTTGATCCTTAATGATGTCTAGTCTACATTAGTGGAGAGTAGTTCGACACGTAGGCTTATGGAGTCTACCACCATTTGAAAAACTTGGCATTTCTGCATGAAGTAAGTGGGGATTACCTACTCAGGAGGCCGATATAGGAAGTTAGTCAATCAACTTATAACTTCTTGGAGTGTTAAGCATTTTCTCGTAATAATGTTTCAACAATTTTTGAGACTTGTATAAATTCTAGGCATTTCTTTGTGTTTGATTTTGATGCTAAATTCTCTCTTTTCATTTTCAATTTTGTCGTCTTTTTCTGTTTGTTAGTTCTCCTTCTTTAGTCGATTTTTGTGCCTGATGCTCGAGGACGAGCATGCCTTAAGTTTGGGGGTATTTGATAATCCTAGGATTATACTGTTTTATTTATGCTTTTTGGCTAGATTTTGGATACTTCTTAAGTTTTTGCTTGAATTGCTACTTAATTCATATATTTTACGTTTCAGGACAAAACATGTAGTTAGAGCAAAACTAAGCAGAATTGAGTTTCTGGACCCAAAATCAAGTGAATTTCAGGAATCAAGAAAGTTCTAATGCGGTTCGAAGCACTATGAAGCTTGTTCCTATTAGAGATCACTAAGATTGAAGATTCAAGCAAAGAAGCAAGCGGAGGGTAGTTTAGTAATTTTAGAATAGTTCAGAAAAGTTTGCCACAGCAAAGTATATTCTTCGCCGTGGCGATAAAGTCTCGGGTCAGATAGTGAAATTAATCCAAGTCGATGCCACGCGAAAACTACAATTTTTAGTTTATTAAAACTGTGCGTTTTAATATTATGGGATTAGTCTTAGGGTTTAAGGGTTGACTATTTAAGAGAGACTTAGTTATTTGGTAAGGGGGTCGACACTGTTTGGAGAAAAAAGAGAGAAATTGAAGATTGGGAGCCTTTGGGTTCATCAAATAGGGAACAATTTACTCTCTTTTCGTTATTCCATCATGTTGAACTCAATTTTTACAGCTTTTATTTTGATTTGCTTTATTTTTAGCATGAACTAACTCACTTTTGGGTTAGGGTTTTGATGTAATTGGGATTTTAATGTCTAATCAATAAATTGATGTTGCTTTCATATTCTATTGCTTGGATTGTGTATTTATTCTTATTCTAATTGAAATTACTTGTTGAGCAAGATGAGACTGAAAAGTGAATCATGTATTAGCCTCTTAAGAGTAAATACCATTGATTGATTGAACGCTAGAGATAGGTTCAAAGATCCATGAAATCAATTTAGGATTCCACTCAGCTTAACAGACTTAGAACTTTTAACCTTCATTTTGTTGGGTGCGGAAGTTTAATAAGGATAAGTAGGAAAACATAGCCTAAGAAGGTATGTTTTAGAGGTTAAGGTGTCCGATTTATAATCCTTGCATGTGAACTTAGAAACAACATAAATTGTAGATTAAATCATAAAATCCTAGTGAAGTCAAAACCCTAACCGCTTTGTCTTAATTGATATTTTCTTGAATTGATATTGCTTTCATTAGTTAGATTTTAAATTACGTTGTGAGTTTTGTTTTAACTTTAGCTTAATTGTCTCCCGCAAATCCAACCATTTTTTGTTTGCTCCAACTCGATAAAAATTAGGAAAATTAGTACTTGACATGCAATCCTCGTGGGAATGATACTTTACTCATCATTCTATTACTTGTTGCAACTAGTGTGCTTGCTACACATTGCATGTTAAAAAATCAATGCATCAATAAGTCATACCTGGTCAGCATCAATCATTCCTAGCTTTCTTCGAATAATGTAAAATCTTTCTTTATCAAAAGGCTTGGTGAAAATATTGTTAGAGTAGGCGGCCTATAGCTAATCCATTTTGTAAATTTTGACTCTTGTAAATAATGTTTATAATTAATAAAGGCATTTTCTACATTACGTAATTCGTATTTATTGTATGTTATAATGTATGTGCTTAGAATGGTAGAACCGTGACAAGGGTATCGAGTGTTTTAATTCTTGATATTGAGGACCCTATGATCACATATAGTGGCCATTATAGAATCTTCTGTAGCCCTAATATTATTCTGAATAAGGACACAAATAATACAGCAAGGCTATCATAGTGTTGAATGACCCTTTAAAAAGATAGTGACTAATCTCACTTGTCAAGGTTGTTTGTCGACAACCTGGTGCAACCCATGGGTGCTTGTCATAGGCGAGTTCACTAGACGAACCCACCAAAGGATTTCACATAGATGGTAAACCCAGAGTCTATGGAAAAAATCCTCTAACAAATGGTGGTGCATGTGATCCTAGACTTGAGATCACTGGAGCGCCTTATGCACCAATTGGTGTAGTTTGACACTAGCCCAACGTAGTTCTATTTAGAGCTATCAGAACAGTAGTGATTGGCTACATCGAGAAGTGTATCAAGACTATGGTGGATTAACAAATGATTCATCACTCTCGAGTAAGGGAGAAATTATCTCACTCAACAATCCGGTAAATGGCAATGATACTAAATTTGTGGCCACAATGGGATTGAGTTGTAGCTCAATCCAATATAATTCCGGTAGTTGGTCCAATAACGGAGTATTGAGATATCAAGGATATCCGAGGTTGAAACTATTTTTGTCCCTCGACCTTGATGAGATAATGGATGATGAAAGGATTGGATTTTACAGTAACTATATCATTGATAGGTAAGTTGTTTTGTCGAATCTGGATCTATCGAGTGGCCAAGATGCCTTGCTAGATGCCAATCTTGGTATGTGTTTAGTGAGACGATTGATTGGGTGTCAATTATGATACTACTCACTACCGATATGATGAGGAGCCTTCGGGTCACACACATAGAAGACAGATTAAGGATAAACAAGTGAGACGGGTATTTTCATCTTTTAAGATGAAAGGGCATTTTGATAATCTCACAGTGCAATTGAATTTACTGAGGTGATTGCCTATATTTAATTCCACATGGCATATTTCAAATTCAAATTTAAATATGAATATAATATATATTCATATTTAAATTTGAATTCAAAATATGCCTTGTGGAATTACCTTGTGATGGTAATTAAATATTTGATTAATCTATTATGGAATATATTAATTCAAATTCCATAATAGATTAGGGTTTTTAGATTTGCACTATTTAAGTGCAACTAAAATAAAAAATAAAATAACACATTTATTCTATAAACCCTAGCCGTCCACTCTCTCTCTTTCACTCTCCCAAGTCGTGGTCACCATTGTTGTGGAGGAGAATCCTTGAACCTTGCGGTTTGGGCTAGCACTTCAAATCGCTAGGTGATCGTTGTCTTGTCTTCATGTGGATACCGAGAGTTCACTCTCATCTTAGAGTGGGAGTGATTCGCATCAAAGAAGGAGCCTCCAAATGTTGGTATGAAATTTGGAACATTTAATTTAATATCATATTAAATGCTAATAACATAAAAACAAAGTATAAGGATGTAGGACTTATGGTTGTTGTTGGGATTATTTTTATTTTCCGCTGCATAAACCCAGTCAGCAACTAATAGTGGTATCAAAGCCTTCTTATACCTTTTTATGTTATTTTATAACGTTTGCATGTATTGCTTTCGATTTGTATCAATTACAATTTTAGTGTTTTCATAAAATCTGAAAAATTGTTTGTAAAAACTGTTTTTGGTTGATACATTGCTAATCTGATTTTTTGCATCTGTCTGTGTTGAATTGAAATCAAATAAAACTTGATTTTGATTTGTGTAGGATGATGCCATAGAGGGTGGTGTGTTGTTGCTGTGTGCTGTCGCACACAACAGCAGCAAGAAGTAGCAATGGTAGAGCACAAACGTGTGTTGCCGCTAGACAGATTGTGCAGTAGCACTGCTGTTGCATGCTGCTGTGCATGGAGGAGTGATGGCCACATGCTCTAGCATGTGGCCTGGGTTGTGCCGCTGAAACAGCACAACAGTAGCAGCAGTGCATGCGAATATGCCACCATTATCCTCCCGTGAGCTGCTATTTCATGGCTGGCCTGTGGTGGCCGAGTGCTCCCTGCACTTGGCCTTGGTTGGCAATTGGTTTTTCAGCCAAGGGCCTGATCTAGTGCGCATTAAAACGTGCACCAAATTTTTTGGACAGCCCACGTAAAGATGCAAAGCACTGAATTTTGGGCCATGATCACGTTTTTGCGCGATAATTTTAATCCATATTATTTCTAAAAATGTTACTGCATGTTAGAAATATTCTGGAGGCCGAATTGAGTGAGGCCCATTAACAAGGGACTAAAATGAAAAATTTAAAACTTGTTGGACTTATAGTTGCACAATCGAATATCAAGGGGTACGTTATAATTTACCAACCTAATCAAATTTAATTTTGATTGTTTATGCATGATCCTTTTTTGTGAATATGCATGGTGCTTGGTGCATAAGCCTACGAACCTAGTTTAATAGTTTTTGGGTTATTTAATTTTAAATAGGGCATTTATGTTTCGCTTTTCTCTTATTCTCCAATGTAACTTCTCTCTCTCATCCTACTTCCCTTGAATGTAACTCAAGGTTTCTTTTCAATAATGTAAAATGTAATTTTATTTTTGAAAGTTGTGTAATGTTCGAAAAGAAGAAGTGAATGGAAAGGAAGAAGGCGAAATTACTTGAAGAATCCGTTTACTTTTAAACCTAGGTTGACCTACCAATTCCTCTTGACTTAAGGAAATCGGTTTTAGTTAAGGCTACGCACCAACACGTTTCCTTTATGCTTAGTATGCATGCTAAGGGTGTATGTTATGACTATAACATGCTAACAAGATAAAATTGGTGACACATAAAATAAAAGCCCCTCAACTAAAGAATATTAAGTCAATTAATTGAAACATCTTCCATCACCACGGGTTTGACCAAACCACTATTCGTCGGAACCTTGTTCACTAAAGCGAAGGGTACACTTCTACTAGTGGGAGGTCAAACATCATTGGAGTTTTCCTTAATAGTGATGGGTCAACTTAAATGATGGGTTTTGCTTGTTCACCAAAGGGAAGGTTGATAAGCACATCATTGGCATAGTAAGAGAAGTACACGTGTTATGTGTACGTGGTGATATGTAGTGTCCACTCTGCTGATACTGAACAATGGTTAGTGCCATTGAATTGTCTAATTGGTTTGTTGGCTTGGTTTCCATTAGAGGTTGGTAGTTGGAGCTATCAACTAGTGTAAGTTAAGCTTTTTGGCCTATCTAATCACCCATTTTGGCTTGTTCACTAAAGCAAAGGTTTGAAATGAGCTACATGGGATCTCGGTCCACTAAGAAAGCCAACGGGCATTCCCAAGTTAATAGTGAGGGCTATTGGCTTGAGGAAAATAATGGGAGCAATTATTTAATAAACGACCTTATCAAATAATAATAAACATTATAGTAAAGTTTGTCTTTTAGCACTTGTAGAATCATAAAATGAGCAACAACTACATTACAATGCGTTTGATAATCAACATAGGCTAGATGGTAGTAAAATTTTCAAACAGATATAGAGGTATTTGACTTGTACTTATGTTTGAGAGTAAATTGTATACCATCGCGACATCACCCGAGAACAGCGAGATGTTTGCCAAAAACATCTGGATGATACTAACATAGAACTTATTAAGTACAAATATGAAAACATGGATCCTTCTACCATTATCATATACCTTCAACATAATGAAAGGTATGAGGTGTCGAAATAGTTGTTAAGGTACAAAATGGATGAGTGTGTTGAAGTTGGCCCTTATGTACTCAAGATGATTTGGTACATTGAAAGGCTTTAGACTTTGGGTTATGGTTTGGACAATGACTTGGAAATCAACTTAGTCTTTTAGTCCTTACTTGATTCTTATTCTCGGTTCATAGATAATATGAACACGAATGAGAAGACTCTTCCTAAGCTCCTAACCTTTTTAAAGACTGTAGAGCAAGACATTAAATGGAGCATGTGATCTACATTAGTTGTAGGATGTTATTGTTTGACTTTGCCTACGGGCTTGTTATTGAACTTATGGATTATTATAATTTACCCTCAGTTTCTAGAAATAATATTTTAGTGTCCACTTTGGACAAATGAGAATATTGCTTTTATTACTAATGGATTATTGTCTTTTAGTATAAATAATATTCGTTATGGAACTATTTCATAATATTTTACATGTTCTTGAAATAAATGATATGGATATTCTCAAAGTAACAACTTTGCCAAGTATAGCCAATTGAGTTAAGCACACCTAATTCTAGGGTTATGCCCTATAGACTACGACTCGTGTATTGAACCGTGTGCCATCAAAGTCTATGGATAAGACTTCATATGAACTATAAAGTGGGCGAAAGCCCAACTTGTCTTATCTAAAAATTTGGGGTTGCGAAGCTTATGTCAAGAAATTGATTTCGAATAAGCTGGGCCTGAAATCTAATAAATGTATATTTGTGGGGTATCCTAAGGAGACTAAAGGATACTATTTTTACCACACAGAAGAGTGCAAAGTTTTTGTTGCTCACACTAGTGTCCTCTTAAAGAAGGAATTTCTTCTAAGAGGTACTAGTGAGAGACAAGTAGAACTTAATGAAGTTTTAGAACCACAAGATACATTAGACAAAGGATGGGATGATGTGCCATAAGAAGTGGTTGAACATCATGAGGAGGTTACTTCATAATCTATGGATCAAAGTGAACCACCTCAGGTAACACAGGAACTACGTAGATCTGGAAGAGTACGCCATGAGCTCGAGAGATATGGTTTTCTCGTGACTCAGCATGGCGATGTATTGGTCTACCAAGACAATGAACATAGAACCCACGATGACACTATATCATATCTAGATTCCGTTAAATGGCTTAAAGCCATGAAATCTAAGATGGGCTCCATGTACCAAAACCAAGTATGGTCTCTAGTGGATCACCTGAAGTGGTAAAACCCATAGGGGGTACATGGGTCTTCAAGAAGAAGACTGACATTGATGACAAGGTGCATACCTATAAGGCACGACAGGTTGCCAAAGGTTTCAAACAATTTCATGGCATTGACTATGAAGAAGCCTTTTTTCCAGTTTCCATGATTAAGTCTATCTGGATTATGCTTGTGATTATGGCATATCACGACTATGAGATTTGCCAGATAGATGTCAAAATAGCTTTCTTGAATGGAAACCTTGAAGAGGATGTGTATATGACACAACTCGATGGTTTCATTCTTGAGGGACAAGGTGATAAGTTATGAAAGTTGCAAAGATCCATTTATGGACTCAAGCAAGCATCAAGGAGGTAGAACATTCATTTTGATGAAGCATTAAAAGACTTCAGTTTCATCAAGAACGAAGATGAGCCATGTGTTTAAAAGAAAGTGAGTGGGAGCGTAATGGCATTCTTGGTGTTGTATGTTGACAACATACTTCTGATAGGGAATGATATACCAAACTTGCAATTGTTAAAGACTTGGTTATCCAAGTGCTTCCCCATAAAACACTTAGGAGAAGCAGCCTACATCCTCAGAATAAAGATTTGTCATGATCGATCGTGTAGGTTGCTTGGCCTAAGTCAGAGTACGTATATAGACAAGGTACAGAAGAAATTCAGTATGGAAGAATCCAAGAAGGGATTTCTTTTGATGTCATATGATGTCTATCTCTCTAAGGATATGTGTCCTAAAACACACGATGAGAGAGATAGAATGAAGAGGATTTCATATGCGTCAGCAATTGGATCCATCATGTATGCCATGTTGTGTACTCAGATTGATGTCTCATATGCATTAAGCACTTATAGTAATATCAATCAGATCCAGATATGTTCTTGGTTTATGGAAGGGAAGATGAACTTACAGTAAGAGGATACAATGTTGCTAGTTTCCAAATGGATAACGATGATTATCGCTCGCAGTTTGGGTTTGTATTTTGTCTCAATGGAGCTGTAGTGGGCTAGAAGAGCTCTAAGCAAAGCACTGTAACAAACTCTACAATGGAGGCTAAGTATATTGCATTATCCAATGTGGCCAATGACACGGTTTAGATTAAGAAGTTCGTCACCGAACTTGGTGTGGTTTCTACGATTGTTGATCTAATAGTTATCTATTGCAACAACAATGGAGCAATAGCTCAAGCAAAGGAACCACGATCTAACTAGAAATCCAGACACATAGTCAGGCGATTCCATCTTATCAAAGAAATGGTTGAGAGGAAAGATATGCAGATTTGCAAAGTACATGCTGATGACAATCTCACAAATCCACTGACTAAGAATCTGTCATAGCAGAAGCATGAAAAACACTTGAGGTCATTCGATATTAGATACATGAATGATTGGTTGTAATGCAAGTAAGAGATTATCAGAGTAGGTGCCCTAGAGCCAATCCATTTTGTAAATGTTGACTCTTGTAAATAATGTTTATAATTAATAAAGGAATTTTCTACATTATGTAATTTGTATTTATTGTATGTTATAATGTATATCCTTAGAATGGTAGAACCATAATGAGAGTATCGAGTGTTTCAAATCTCGATAGTGAGGACCCTATGATCATATATGGTGGCCATTTTAGAATCGTCTGCAACCCTATTATTATTATGAATAAGGACACAGATAATACAGTAAAGCTATCATAGTGTTGAATGACCATGTCGAAAGATAGTGACGAATCTCATTTGTCAAGGTTGTTTGTTGACAACCTAGTGCAACACATAGGTGCTTGTCATAGGCAAGTCACTGGACGAACTCACCAGAGGATTCCACGTAGATGGTAACCTCAATGTATATGGAATAAATCCTCTAATGAATGATGGTGCATGTGATCCTTAGACTTGAGATCACCAGAGCGCCTTGTACACCAATTGGTGTAGTTTGACACTAGCACAATGTAGTTCTATTCAAAGCTATCAGAACAGTAGTGATTGGCTACATCGAGAAGTGTATCAAGACTATGGTGGATTGACAAAGGATTGATCACTCTTGGGTACAGGAGAAATTATCTCACTGAGCAATTCGGTAAATGACAATGACACTAAATCTGTGGCCACAGTGGGATTGAGTTGTAGCTTAATCCAATCTAATTCTGGTCATTGGTCCAGTAACCGAATACCAAGATATCAAGAATATCCAAGTTTGACACTACTTGTGTACCTTGGCCTTAATAAGATAATGGATTATGAAAGGATTGGATTGCATGGTAACCATATCATTGATAGGTAAGCTATTTTGTTGAATCCGAATCTATCAGGTGGCCATGATGCCTTGCTAGAGGCCAATCTTGTTATGTGTTTAGTGAGTCGATTGATTGGGTGTCAATCACGATACTGCTTACTACCGATATGATAAGAAGTATATGGGTCACACACATAGAAGATAAATTAAGGATAAACAAGTGAGAGCGGTATTTTTGTCTTTTAAGATGAAAGGGCATTTCGATAATCTCACAGTGCAATTAAATTTGCTGAGGTTGTTACCTATATTTAATTTAATTTCACATGGAAATTAAAATTAGTGAGATTATACATTAAAATAAATAAATAAATAAATAAATATATATATATATATATATATATATATATATATTAGGATTGTATACGAGTCGAGCCGAGCTGAACACTACGGTGTTCGAAGCTTGTCTCGTGAAAATTTAACGAGCTTGAGCTCAAGCTTGGGTTCGACGAGCTCTGAAAACCAGGCTTGAAGCTTGAGTTCGTTAAATATTTTAAGCTCGAGTTCATTAAATATTTTGAGCTCGAGTTCAACTCGCAAACCGCTCGTTTATGAGTCCTCAATCCAAAGCAATCCACCAACAATCCTTCAAAATTGCCTCAATCCAAAGCCAACCCACTAATCATCACCAACCATCATCAAATCCAAAGCCAAACAACCACAAATATATGACTCGAAATTCCATCGACTATGAGAGATAGAAGAAAAGAGGAGAGGAGAGAAAAGAAAAGAAAAGAAAAGAGGGAGAAGGAAAGAGATGGAAGAGCGAAGGAGAAGTAAGAAGAAAGGTGAAGAAGAAGGAAAAAGGAGGAGAAGAAAGATGAAGAAAAGGGAAGGAGAAAGTGTCGGTGCTGGAGAAAGAAGATAGGGTTTAGGAAGTGGGATAATTTATATAGGATATAGTAAATTACATGTAACCCCCTGATACTTAAAAAAATAGCACTTATACCCTTTTGAGCCATTCACGAGCCTATCGAGCTGAGTAGTGGGTGGTTCGTAGCTCGGCTCAAGAGGGTAATTAAATATTAATGTATATATATATGAAATTCATATTTAAATTTGAATTTGAAATATGCCATGTGGAATTATCTTGTGATGGTAATTAAATAATTAATCTATTATGGAATATATTAATTCATATTCCATAATAGATTAGGGTTTTTAGATTTGCACTATCTAAGTGCAACTAAAAAAAAAAAAAAATAACACTTTATTCTATAAACCCTAGCTGTCCACTCTCTCTCTCTTACTCTCCCAAGTCGTGGTCACCATTGTTGTGGAGGGAAATCCTTGAACCTTGTGGTTTCGGCTAGCACTTTGAATCACTAGGTGATTGTTGTCCTATCTTCGAGTGGGTACCGAGAGTTCACTCTCATCTTAGAGTGGGAGCGATTAGCATCAAAGAAGGAGCCTACCAATGCTAGTATGAAAAATGGAACGTTTAATTTAATATCATATTAAATGCCAATAACGTAAAAACAGAGTATAAGGATGTAGGGCTTATGGTTGTTATTGGGATTATTTTTATTTTCCATTGTGTAAACCCAATCAGAAACTAACCAATATCAACCAATTAGTGATTAGTATCAACAAATTCAAACACAATATTACCCTTGCTAACATGATCACGTAGGAAATGATGTCTAATATCTATATGCTTTGTCCTAAAATGATGCACAAGATTTTTGGACAAATTAATAAAAGCGATATAAACCATTGCTGCAGCATGCGTTGTTGGCGTGCAATCAGTGTTCGCCGCGACGAAATAACCCATCATCGCGGCAATCGTCCTTAGGACCAATGCTGTTTACAATCAACACTCGCCACGGTGATATAACCCATCGCTGCGATGAACGCACGTGGAACATGAATGCGACGTTAATCAACGCACGTTGCAATGATCTAACCCATCACTACAGTAAGTGCACTTCTGAGTGCACAGGGGCCAGATTAAAAAGTTTCAAAACTTTTGGACCAAACATAGATCTGCATATTGTCAGGAAGTAATTAATAATTCACCCACCCAATTCAAAAATTGATTATTTTTTAAATGTATGCCATGTACTTGTTTGTATATTGCATGGTGCCCGGTACATGAGCCTTAGACCTATGGTGAATGTTTTAAAATTTTTGGGTATGTATAGCTGTAATTTATAAAATAGGGTCTGCATGTCCTGTGTTTCTCCTCTTCTCGATGTACATTCTCTTCTCATCTCATTCCCCTCAAATGTAAATCGAGGTTTCTAAATTTTTTGATGTAAAATTAGTTTGAGATTAATTTTATCGTAAATTTAGAATGATATTTTTGTAATGTACTTGAAGACAGATCAAGGAAAAGACGACCATACTTGAAGACTCAAGATTTTATTACAGGACCCCTAGGTGACCTACCAATTCCTCTGGGCTCGAGGAAATCGGTTTTTAGTTAGGCCATGTACCAACACGTTTTAATATTTTGTTTAGAATGCATGCTAAGATTAAATGTTCAATAACATGCCAAACAATGTCATTCTAACAAAAATAATAATCTAGTGAGATATTAAATAACAAACCCTCAATTAAAGGATATTAAGTCACGTAAGCCTTCCATCACCATGGTTTTAATCAAACCATTGTTTGTCGAAACCTTGTTCGCCAAAGCGAAGGGTATACTTCTACCAGTGGGAGGTTAAGATGCATTGGAGTTTTCCTTAGTGGTGATGGGTCGACTTAAAATGATGGTTTTGCTTGTTCACCAAAGCGAAGGTTGATAAACGCATCATAGGCATAGTAAAGAAGGACACATATTGTGTGTACGTGGTGGCATGCAGTGTCCACTCTACTGATACTGAGAATCACACTTGAGGACAATGATTGGAGTCATTGGATTGTGTCATTGGCTTGTTGGCTGCTTCACATTTGAGGTTGATAGTAGGAGCTATCAACTGGTGTGGATTAAGTTTGTTGGCCTACCTAATCAACTCATTTTGGCTTGTTCGCCAAAGCGAAGGTTTGAAATGGGCCCGATGGGATCTTAGTCCACTAGGAAAGTCAACGGGCTTTCCTGAGTTAATAGTGAGGGCTATTGACTTGAGTAAAATAGTGGGAGCATCGTTTAATAAAAGACCATATTAAATAATAATGAACTTTATAATGACTTTATCTTTTCTGCAATTGTAGATTCACCAAAATGAGCATTATGAACCTGCGACCGATAATCGAGAAAGAAAACAAGTTGGATGGATCCAATTTCTCAAACTGGTATCGTAATCTTCAGATTATACTCAAGTCGGAAAAGAAATTGTATATCCTTTAAAAGTCATACATGGCTAAGCCTGATCCTGAAGCCATTCAGGAAGTAAATGATACTTATCAAAAGTTCCTTGATGATGTTGATGGCGTTCAATGCTTGATGTTAGCATTGATGACACCAGTGCTGCAAAAACAGCATGATAATATGGATGCTGCTGCCATTATTTTACATCTCAAGGAGCTTTTCGAAGGAAATGCTCGACATGAGAGGTACAAGCTATCGAAAGCACTATTTGGGAGTCGTCTGACTGAGAGAGCCCAAGTTGGTCCTTATGTGCTCAAGATGATCGAGCACATAGAAATGCTTAAGACTTTGGGATTTGAGTTGGATGCAGAATTACAAATGGATTTGATTCTGCAATCGTTGCCTGACTCTTATGCACCATTCATAATGAATTTCAATATGAACATGATCGTGAAAACCTTTTTGAAACTTTTGAACATGTTGAGGACTGTATAGTAGAACTTGAAGAAGTCCAAGCCTGTTTTATTGGTTACTGCCAGTAAAGGAAAGGGTAACAGCAAGGGTAAGGCCAAGGCCAAACCCAAGCCCAAGCCCAAGCCCAAAGGACAAGTTGTTATTAGGCCTAAGAGTGGCATAGGGAAGGGCAAAGTAATCTGCTTCAATTGTGTACAAGCCTGGCCACTAGAGGAAACACTGCAAGGCTTTCCTCGCAAGCAAGAAGAAGTCAGAGGCTATGACTTTAGGTATATTTATGATTGAGATTAACTTCTCTCCCATAACATCTTGGGTCATTGACATAGGATGTGGTACTCACATTTGTACTGATATGCAGGGCCTAAGGCAGAGTAGAGTGCTCGCCAAGGGAGAGGTGGACCTACTAGTTGGAAATGGAGCACATGTGGCTGCATTGGCTGTAGGGACTTACTGTTTATCTTTGCCTACAAGCTTGTTATTGGAACTACATAACTATTATTACGTACCTTCTACTTCTAGAAATATTATTTTAGTATCCGCTTTGGATAATATGGGGTATCATTTTGAGATATCTAATGGATTGTTGTCCTTTAGTTTGAATGGTATTCTATTTGGAATTGCAAGGTTATATAATGGTTTATATGTTCTTGATTTAAACAATAAAGATATTCTTAATGTTGAAACCAAGAAAGCTAAACATAGCGATCAAAACCAGACATATCATTGGCACTGTAGATTGGGTCATGTTAATAAGACCCGCATTGTAAAACTTCAAAGGGATGGAGTTTTGGACCCTTTTAACTTTCAGTCATTTGAGGTATACGAGTCATGCCTGTTAGGCAAGATGACCAAGTCTCCTTTCACAGGACGAGGTGAAAGGGCTACTAAACTATTAGGCATCATCCATAGTGATGTATATGGTCCACTAACAGTTGAAGCTAGAGGTGGATATTCATACTTCGTCACATTTACTGATGATTTCAGTAGATATGGTTATGTCTACCTTATGAGACATAAATCTAAAGCCTTTGATAAGTTCAAAGAATTCAGGAATGAGGTATAGAATATGTTGGGAAAAAGTATTAAAGCTCTTCGGTTGGATCGAGGAGGTGAATACTTAAGCTTAGGGTTTTCTGAATACCTAAAGGAATGTGGGATAGTATCATAACTCACCCCTCCGTATACACCCCAACACAATGGAGTGTCTAAAATGAGGAATAAGGACCTTACTTGACATGGTTAGGTCCATGATGAGTTTTAGTGATTTACCTGCATCGTTCTGGGGTTATGCCCTAGAAACTACGACTCACGTTTTGAACCGTGTGCCATCAAAGTCTGTAGATAAGGCTTCATATGAGCTATGGAGTGGGCGAAAGCCCAGCTTGTCTTATCTAAGGATTTGGGGTTGCGAAGCTTATGTTAAGAAATTAACTTCGAACAAGCTGGGCCCAAAATCCTGTAAATGTATATTTGTGAGGTATCCAAAGGAGACCAAAGGATACTATTTCTACCACCCAGAAGAGCGTAAAATTTTTGTTGCTCGCTCTGGTGTCTTCCTAGAAAAAGAATTTTTTCTAAGAAGTACTAGTGGGAGAAAAGTAGAACTCAATAAAGTTCTGGAACCACAAAATATACTAGACGAAGAACGGGATGATATGCTACAGAAGGTGGTTGAACATTATGAGAAGGTTACTCCACAACTTGTGGATCAAAGTGAACTTCCTTAGGTAGCATAGGAGCTACGCAGATCTGAGAGAGTATGCCATGAGCCCGAGAGATACGGTTATCTCGTGACTCAACATGGTGACGTGCTAGTCTACTAAGACGATGAACCCAGAACCTATGAAGACACTATATCGGATCTAGATAATATGGTAAAGCTATCATAGTGTTGAACGACCCTGTCGAAAGGCAGTGACTGATCTCACTTGTCAAGTTTGTTTGGTGACAACCTGGTGTAACACATGGGTGCTTGTTATAAGCAAGTTCACTGGACTGGCCCACCAGAGGATTCCATATGGATGGTAACCCCAGTGTGTATGGAACAAATTCTCTAACGAATGGTGCTGCATGTGATCCTTAGACTTGAGATCACCGAAGTGCCTTGTGCACCGATTGGTGTAGTTTGACACTAGCCTAACACATTTCTATTCAAAGCTGTGAATACGGTGGTGATTGGCTGCATTAAGGAGTGTATCAAGACTATGGTGGATAGACAAAGGATTCATCACTCCTGGGTATGGGAGAAGTTATCTCACGGTGCAATTCAATAAATGGCAATGACACTAAAACTATGGCCACAGTGGGATTGAGTTATTGCTCTATCTAGTTTATAATATATGTCATTGGTCCAATAACTGAATACATAATATCAAGAGTAACCGAGGTTGAAACTATTTCTATGCCACGGTCTCGTCAAGATAACAGATGATGAAAGGATCGAATTGTATGATAACCATATCGTTGACAAGTAGCTGTTTCGTTGAATCCAAATCTATCGGGTGGCCATGATGCCTTGCTAGGGGCCAATCTTGGTTTGTGTGGAGTGAGACGACTAATTGGTGTTAATCGCAATACTACACACTGCTGGTATGATAAGGAGCCTACGGGTCACACACATAGAAGATAATTTAAGAACCAATTTATAAGAAGGGTGTTTTCGTCTTTCTAGACGAAAGGGTATTTTGGTAATTTCATAGTGCAATTAAATTTGTTGAGGTTGTAGCCTTTATTTAATTTGTTAATTAAAATTAAGTAAGTGAAATTATATTTAAATATGTGTTTGCATATATTTAAATGAATTATTGTTATTGTTAAATGTTAATATATGAAATATATATATTAATTGAATTTAATTGAAAATAACAATAATAATTATTAAAATATCTAAAGGGGGCTATTTTGATACAAGGGATGTTTGAGTTGGATCCCAAGCCTATTCCATGATGGAATAGGGCAAAGTGTGCACTATATAAGTGCAACACTTTGTGAATTATTCAATTAATTCATTTCAATCATTAAAAGAAAAATTCCAGCCCCTTTCTCTTCTCTCCCACCCCAGAATGTTTTTGCTTGAAACAAAGTTTGATTGTTTTCTTTTGGTTCTTGAAGACTAAAGAGGATCCAGCAAATCCCTCTTAAGTTTGTTAGAGTTATCTTCGTGTGGACTGCATTGGTTCGATCCTACACTTGGGTCGGTAGCGAAATCCGTTCAGAGACAAACTTGGAGGAGCCTCCAAACGTGTGTATGATTTCTTAAACTTTAAACTGATTTTTCTACAGATTCTATTATTATGTATAAACTATAATTTTTGTGCCCTGATCTTGGTTCTAAGGAACAATCTATCATGTAAATTTATTTATTTTTCCGTTGCCTTAGATGATCGTTTCCTAACAACAATAATCAACAATTACAATTATGGCTCAAAACAAGGCTTAAGTTTGATTCACTTAACTTTTTCTTGCAAGAATCCTTTTCTTTGCTTCCTTTGCTCACTTTTTCCATTGATTCATGCTAAAACACATAAATTCATGAGAACTCATACTTATAAAACACAAATCACAAACTTTTGCTAAAATTCTTACCTTAGAAAGCCATAAAATGAACATATATTCACTTAGGCATGAATTCTCATGTAATTCTCTTGGAAGACTTTGAAGAAATGGAGGAGAAATGGGGAAGCAGGCGGCTGGCCTTTTTGGTGTGCAAATGGTTTGGGTTTTGTCAATTGAAGTCTTATAATTAAATATATATATTCCTATTTTGCCCTTGCATTTTTATGATAATTTCACTTATGCCATACATGCATTTACCGATATACCCTCACTTTCAATGGATTTAATACATGTTCTTGGTCATTTTCACTTCCCATCACAAACTCTAATTATAAGTGAAAAGACCATTTTACCCCTATTCTTTAATTTCTCGCTATTACTTTATAAACACGTATTTATCTCGGCATCACATCACGTGTATTTTCCATAACCTTTCTACTAGTCTATTCTCATGGCTAGCACACTTAATACATTATATTTATCATACTCACTTTTCACTTGAAAACATGATTCTATGTGAAATGACCATTTTGCCCCTATTGAAACTTTTATGGAATTCTTCTATAAAACTACTTAAATATATTCACTATGACTATTAAAGAATCCCTACCATATTTCTGAATGTGGGTATTACACAACATATATTTAAACTACCAAAATGTTATGCTTATGCCTTTTTGTAAACAAGGTAGTATCCACCTTTCCTTTTGAAAAACCATTTTGAACAAGGAAACTACTCAATCCATCATACCAAGCTTTAGGAGCTTGTTTTAAGTCGTAAAGTGGTTTTGAAAATTTAAAAACATGTTTAGGAAAGATAGGATTTTCAAATCCGAGTGGTTGTTTGACGTAAACCTCCTTTTGAGACAAGAATGCTATGAATTGGCATGTATTCCTCATTGATGCATCTCAAATTGATCTTGGTATAAGTTCTCATCCTTTGCTTCTCTCAAATTAATTTAGTTCCTCTTATTCTTTCTTCTTGATTGGGATCACCAATGATTTGTGCATCTCTCACTTCTCCTCTTATTCTTGGAAATGAGATCTCCCTTGTTGGTTCTTGAGGTTCCATAAGTGTGTTATCTTCATCAATTACCTTTTCTTGATGTTCTTCTTCTTTGTTGAGGGTTGATGGTGATACTTCATTATTGATCTCTAATTCGTTCATCAACTCATCATTCTCTTCTTCATTATTATTTCCTGCATTCTTAGAAGAAGATTCATCAAATAACACACGTATAGATTCTTCAACTAAGAGTGTTCTTTTGTTGAAGACTTTATACGCTTTTTAATGTGAAGAATAACCAAGGAAAATTGCCTCATACGATTTGGCAGCAAATTTTCCAAGATTGTCCTTTCCATTATTAAGCACAAAGCATTTGCAACCAAATGGATGAAAATATGCAATATTTGGCTTTTCCCCTTTGAATAACTCATAAGGAGTTTTCTTGGGAATTGGCCTAATCATAGCCCTATTATAACATGAGGCATTAACCACTTTGGCCCAAAAATATCTAGGTATATCATGTTTACACAACATGGTTCTAGCCATTTTTTTGAGGACTCCTAGGTGCGGAAAAGTTATGCTCAATGCCATGCTCATTGCAATATGATTCAAAATTCGTGTTTTCAAATTCTTTTCCATGATCCCTTCTAATGCATGTAATTGCATACCCTAATTGGTTTTGCAATTTCCTAATCAATGGCAAGAATGATTTGAATGTATCATTTTTGTGTACAAGAAACAACACCTATGTAAAGCGTGAATAATCATCAAGAATCACAAAACAATAATGCTTGCCTCTTAGACTAATTGTCCTTGTGGGACCACACAAATCCATATGCAACAGATGTAAAGGTCTAGAAGTTGAAACAACATTTCTGAGTTTAAAACACACTCTTGTTTGTTTGCCTTTCGCACATGAATCACAAACATGATGTCTTTTGAAAACAAGCTTAGGTAAACTATGCACTAATTCCTTTTTTAGTAAGCTTTGCAATGACATCCATGCTTGCATGACCTAGTCTTCTATGTCAAAGCCAACTATCTTCATCTTTTGTGGACAAAAGACAAAGATCTTTGGATGCAATTTCATACAAATCAACAATGTACACATTTGAACATCTAAATCCAATGAATGCTATTCTATTTGTGCTAGACTCAATGATTCACAACGCTTGAATTGAAAAACAACTTTAAAGCCCTAGTCACTCAATTGACCAATGCTCAACAAATTATGCTTCAATCCATCAATAAGCAATACATCATTTATGGTTAGAGACTTGTTACCAATAGAGCCAATACCAATTACTTTTCCTTTTGAGTTGTCACTGAAAGTAACTTTTCCTCCACTTTTCGACTTTAATGTGGTGAACAACCTCCTGTCTCCCATCATATGTCTTGAGCATCCAATATCAAGAAACCATTTGTTTGCACCAAATTTATTTGCTTCAAGACATACCTATACAATAAAAACATTTATGCACTTTTTGGTACCCAAATGGTCTTGGGTCCATGGGAGTTAGTCTTAAGCATTCCCTTAGGAATCCTATTATGACACGTGTGTGTGCTACGACAAAGTATTTGAAATAACCACATTTCTTATGAAGTGCTTGTGAATTAATAGAAGGTTCATGCACTTTTTTAAAAGGTTTTTCATTTGAAAACTTGTTATACCCAAACCTTCTTTGTTAAAAGCACATCTTTGTGAAGCAAGCATTTCATCAAGTCATTTGCATCCCAAAGTGAATTTGTTCAAAATTTCTTTTGTGTTGTCAAGCTCATTTTTCAAATCAATGTTTTCTTTTTGCAATGTTTCACAAAATATTTTTAAATCGTCAATTTCCCAATGTAAAACAATTTTATCACATGACACACAATCAATTTCTTCTTTGAGATCTTCAAGTTCACTCAAAAGGTTTTCATGCTCATTTTTCACCATGCATGCTTGATTTTTCATATTACAATTTTTTTTTTTAAGACAATTTTTCAAATTCTTCCACTAATGACTCAAATGGACATTGTAATTCATCAAAAGAATAGTGTTTAGAGTCATTTACCTCAAATTCGAAGTTCTCTTTTGAATTATATTCATTGGCCATGAGACAAAGGTTGGACTTGCTCTTCATTCGACTCATCCTCGTCGCTTGAGTCATCACTTCCATTCCATGTGGCTGCAAGAACCTTTTTCTTGTAAGATTTATTATTCTTATCCTTCTTCTTCCATTTGGCTTGAGGACAATCTTGACGAATGTGATCCGTATTTTGTCATTCATGGAAAATTATCTTCGATTTGCCCTTGCATCATCATTTCTTGGTTTGAACCGTTGGAAGTGTCTTCCTTTGAATCTTTTGTTTTTTCCAAGAAACTTTGTGAACCTTTTAGCCAAGAAGTGTTGGGGTTATTCCTTAAGGGTAAAATGTTTTTTTGAAATGGTATAAACAATTGTTAAATAAATAAAAATGTTTTATTTATATTACCATCTTATTTCTCCTTTATAATACATATGTATATGCATGTACATCAATGGTCAAAGGTGCCTGAGCTATTGAATAAGATAAAATCATTGTTTATATGAAATAGTCATAAATGGTAGATACGAGATTTTATCGTAGCTCGAAATTTTGTTCACAACCATAAAATAGGAGTTGGGCACTCTATTTTTATAAGGTTGTTGTGTTGTCCGCCTCTGTGGGGGTGATGAATCTCGAATCACTAAAATGAGGATTTTAGGGCAAAGACACTAGTGAATTTGATATGCATTGAACTGGACCAAGTGAAATTAGTAATTCTATGTAACTACCGTAACATAAAAGACATAAACTTCACACCTTAGCACTTAGGCATATGTACCTTAATCCTGAGTGGGTAGTGTACATTTGATTTGTACACTATGATCTTTGATTAGAGTAGAAGGTGAGATTATGTTATTTAACGAATCAATACCTTGGCTAATTGGGATTATAGCTCTATGAGTCGAGAACACTATTCCATAGATATGGAATATATAACTTTGAAAGGTTAATAGGTTACCGCCTTGTGGGTTTTACAAGGTCCTGAATGATGAGACATAGCCAAGCTTTTGATGAAGTGTTTATTAAACAGTAAAATTGGACACAAGGAAAAGATGTAACCAGAAGGGTATATCGATATATTGACCTAGTTCCAATTATTGGTGTTCCATGAGGGTATATATGAAGCTATCGCTAAATGGAAAGGCTTTTATGATATAATTTAATCGGATTAAATTATTAAAGTTTCTGATAAATAAAATGTTTAGTTCAGGAGTGTAGCGTTGTCCTTATAGTTGATTCGGACAATTTTAATGCATTCGGTACCTTACGTTTATGAGATAAAAGGGGTACGAATACTACAACAAAAATGGCCTACGGTAACACTGGACAGTAGCACTTTTCCTTAAAGTGTTACCGTAGCTATCTATAGTAACACTTGATGTTAAAATGTTACAATAACAATTTTTATATGTAACACTTTAACTTTTGTAACACATTTTATATCAATGGTAACTTTTCTTCTTAAATGTTATGAAAAATATATCTATAGCAGCATTTTTAAAGTGTTACAATAAACCTAATAATATAGTAACTTTTTATAATGTTACCATATAATCAAAATACAGTAACATTTTATAAGTGTTACCATAAACCCAATTATTTACTGGAAAACAAAATATTATTCCCGCTAATATGAAATGAGGTTGATTTTGTCTCATTTTTATTGTTTAGGGGTCAAATTTACTATTTGGGCTTTACTTTGTTACATCTCATTCATGTAGGGACCAAACATATGTTTTTACAAATAGTATAAAAGGAGGATGGAAGGTTAAATGCAAAGCCAAAAACATCCACCCATCTTCATCCATTTTTTAGAGATCGTCCAACTTCCACCTTTGACGAGCATTTTCTTTCTCCAATGGCTGGCCATCATCACGTAAGACCTTCCTGGATTCCAACGACCATTAAGCTTCCTCCGTCTGTGACCATTCATCTTTTTGATGACTTTAATTTCTTAGTTTTTTGGCAACTTCTAGAAATCCTAGGGGCTGGTCCATACTCCAGTCCTAAAGTCAGATCCACCTTCCGTAAGCTTGGTTGACTCGAAATCTCACTTGAAAAAGCCATTTCACTGTCTTGACTCTTCACCTTAATTCTCAGTGTGATTTCATCACTTTTGGTGTCGATTCGTCTCCCAAGTGTTGGAGTTGTCCATCACTTCAACAATAAGGGGTCACACATACGCATTCGGGAGTCTCGTTGCCCGGTCAATGGGCAGGGGTGCAGTGGGTAGTGCATCCCGACCCATAGGCAATTTGCGTGTATTGAAATAATATTGGGTGCATTTGTTTCATTATTTTGGATAAGATTTTGGGAATAGTTTTTGGGTCGTTGGATAGGGGAGTATTACGAGGTAAAATTTAAAAATTTATAAGAAAACCCCAAGCTTTGCTAATTTAATTAAACACCGTAATATGTAAAATGACAAAAACACCCCCACCACCAGCGATGCAGATTCCAGCCACCACCGAGTCGGCGAGTTGCGTTACGACGAGGCCGGTCGGATCTGTGTTGTAACGTCGATCCGTCCAGATCCATGACCATTACACACGTAGCTCGTCGACCGCGATCCACCATGGATCTGGCCAAAAAAGGCTAGATCTACGGCCAAATGTGGCCGTCGACGGCCGCAAAGGTCTATCTTTGGCCGTTACTGACGGCCAAAGAGATGGCCGTCGTTGACCATCAACGACGGCCAGATCGGTGAATAACGGCAAGTTCTGAGCTTGGTGTAAGCCGTTGTGATAGATTCCGACTACCACCGATGGTGGTTACTGGAATCTAGCAAGTATGAGTGGGTGGGGGTGTTTTTGCTAATTTTTAAACTTTTTTCTGGGTGTATTTAGTGAAATTAATAAACTTAAGGGGTCTAAAAAGTAATTAAAAAATACACTAATATTTTTGGAATAATGTGCAAAACAGTGTTTGAGGAATAGGATTGGGAATATGGGTAGAAATATTGAACCAAACGCACCCATTGATTTCATTAAATTAAAATATTGTAACACTTAAAAGTTTTACTAAATCAAACTATAATAACAAATTTTATTTTCCCAAACTTTAACCGGGAAAAAATTTCTCTACCCACCAAACAAAATTTCCCCCCCTCCAAAATAAAAAAAAAAAAAAAAAAAAAAAAGACATACCAAAGACCTTATTCACTCATCTTCTCCAATTCACGCCACTTTTTCAAGTTTGCTTCTTTACAAAAATTTCAGCTCCAAGCTTCATTCTAACACAATTTTCGTTATGTCCATGAAGCCACCCTACACTTAAAGCATTTTCAACTCATCCAACCTACTCATTCAAACAAAATACCCTACACTTAATCATCTTCATTCAGTAAAAATCTAGTGAAAATCATTGGTTTCATCAAAATTTTAGCTTAAAATCTCCAATACCCATAACCTATTGAACCCTAAAAGGAAGCTCTCATCCTTTAAGAGGCAAATCAGTGAAGCTACGATTCAGGTGAATCATTTTCTTGCATTTTTTCTTGGCGTTTTTTGTAACGCCCCACTTAAGGTATGTAGTTAAATTATTTTTGGATTGCTTGAATGTTTATTGATTTGTTCTCATTTGAGCTTGCATGTTGTTATTTTTGGTTGGTTGGCCCTTTGTTAAAGTTATTTTGAGAAAAATGTGAAGAAAATCCCTTAAACTTTCATTAGGGGTAAAATGGTCTTTTCACTCAAAATTAGTTGAAAACTTGGGGAGTGAAAAGAGATAGAATTTCATGGAGAATGTAACAAAAATGAGAGCATTATTGTAATTGACTAAGGGACATAGATGGAATTTCTAAGAAAGAGCAAGGGCAAAATGGGAAACTAATATATATATTATTATGTAATAAGAGTTCAAGAGTAGAAACCCTAGCCACTCTATCCCTCCATTCATGCCATTCTCTACTCAAATTCTCTCAAATTTCTTCACTAGATTTCCAAGGAAATTCATAGGTTTTGGGTATTTTTGAGTAGATTTTCAATCCTAAGCATCCAAAGGTAAGATTCTTGCATCAAGATGTGAGATTAAATTTTAAAGTTTTGAATTCATATGGTTTTATATGCTTAGGGTTTAAGAGGAAAGGGAATTCTATCAAGGAGAGATTATAGTGTTAGAGTTGCTCAAATTCAAGGTAAGTAAATCCAACCCAAGTTATGATTTGAGAAATCAAGGGTGTAGAGATTTTACATATGTGTATATGTTTATGATTTTGAGAATTGTTGATGAAATTGATGAATTATTGAGGAGTTTGATGATTATTAATGAGTAGAATTTAGCCATGAGAAGTGGTTTTGGTTGTATGATGATTCATTGAAGTTTGGTTGGAGTTAGAAAGAGTTGGGTAGAATTTTTGGGAGTGTATTGTTTTTGGCAGGTTTAGTAGTTGTTTGCTGGAGTTTTACTCCAAATATTGGTGACTTGAGAAAGAGATAGAATGGTAGCCAAATTCGAATTGAGTATGCATGCAATATGTTTGATGAAAAGCCTAAGTGAAAACTGCCCTGTCACGTCCGTGACCTTCTGAGTGACTTTTTGGTATATTAGAGATTGAACTGGGTTACGACTTAAGCATAAAGTTGTAGCTCTGTCTCTAAGCTTTAAAACGAGATAAAAATCGTAGCAATCTGATGTGTATAACTCAAGTTATGCCTTCTTAAGTGTGACCTGTGCAGAATGACTATCTTGATGCAACATTGCATTTGTGCATTTCATGAGTGCATTAATGAGCATGAATCATCCATATGCATTAATTATGAATTAGAGAAAGAGTATAAAAAGAGTAGAGACCTTTGAGTGTGAGCTTTATTAAGAGAGAAGAGAGAAAAAGAGAATAGAGTAGGTTGTGCGATGGGGAACCCGTGAGTAATGGGTAGAGTATTCTCGCATGTACGCTGCATTGAGAGAGCGGCATGAGTATGAGAGAGAGAACTGGTGTAGCCCGTGAGAGTGCATGCGGATGAGGGCTATACCCGAGAGTACCCAAGAGAGAGATTATATACTCACATGGCCAAGGGTTCCAAATCCATGCATAACCGAGTCCGATCGGCTAAGAACGAGTAGAAGTCACGGAGAGCGGGAGCGAGTCCTGGCCGTGCCCCCGATAAGATAGGGCCGTGACTTACTAAAGAGAGTTAGTAGAAAAGAGTTCTAAGAAAGAGAAACAGAGAGAGAAACAGAAAGAGAAAACAGAGAGAAGTATAAAAGAGAGAGTAAATGAGAAGTGTAAGGAAAGACTTAGAGAGAGAGAGTTACGGGGATAGATGACTAGAGGGTTTACTTATTGAGCATTATTCGTGCTCACCCCGTTGTCTTTCTATGTTTTTGCAGGATTTAGGTGAGGACATGGTCGGATGGACTTCGGCACGCGAGGAGGAATGGCTACACTGTCTACATAGTTTTTGATAGTTTTTGATAGTTTTTGTTTATGATACTAATTTTGTATAAAGAATGTATATGTTTAATAAAAGAAAAATTTGGGCCCAACTATTTATGTTATTATACATGTATTTTATTATGTATATTTTTATGAGTATTTGAGTAGGAAGTAGTTATTACATTTTTGCTCTGCATTTTTGCTTTGAATTTTTGCTAAGCTACGGTTCAGGCAATTCAATGATTTGATTTCTATAACGATTGAACTGTTTGAATGAATCATTGTGGTGCTCTTTTTTACTTTCTGTTTTGGAAAGTTAAGTGCTTTTGGGAAAGCAAGCTTTTTGCTTTGTGCTTTTGGGAAATCCAACATGTTTAACACAAAATCTTAGATTTCTAAGCTTGCAAAACTGCAGAGTCATTTGCAAGTTCATAATTGTCAATCTAACAGCCTTCCTTCCCGGAAAAGATCAGTAACATCATACAAATACTATCACCATAGGAATTTAGTTCATTGAGCCAGTAGATAAATTGTAAAAAGCCCAAGTCGCTTGAAGTCTAATAATATACTAACACTATACAATATTAGTTATCTATTCTTTCTCTTTTTCCACATTAATTTGAGGTATAGGCATAAAGCACAAGGCTAAGGAATCATCCAGATTTTAAGAGGCGCTCCATGTCCTTTGGGAAGTTGATCTAAGTATCCTTATAAATGTAACACATCAAAAGAAAAGAAAGTGAGCAGTTACAGCATATGAAACAACAATAACAAAGATAAATTGACCAGATTACATTAAAAGTAATTTGCAAAGTGATGAATGTCCCACCAGGATATAATCATTAACTTTGCAGTTTGCAGTTTTGCAAGCTTAGAAATCTAAGATTTTGTGTTAAACACGTAGGATTTCCCAAAAGCACAGAGCAAAAGCTTGCTTTCCCAAAAGCACTTAACTTTCCAAAATGCAGTTTGCTCTTACCCAAAAATGCTGAGAAAAAATGCAATCTGCAGTTTTGTAAGCTGTAGTTTGCAAACTACAGCTTACAAAACTGCAGATTGCATTTATTGGATATAAAGGTTGATGATAAGTGGAATATCTCAAGAAAAACAATATACAATAAATTGGATCAAAATTTATATAAATTATTCTAAGATATGAAGGATTGTCTAACTGACAAATAAACCTTAAGTACCTGATTTTCCAAAGTTTTATAGTATATTATCATTATTATATATTTCATTACCAAAAATCACCCTATTTTTCTTAAATGTTCACCAAGTTCTAAAATTAGGGCCTACTTTTTTTGTGTTAGTTTTTTAAACTATGGTTCTAGAAAATTCATCCCTGGAAATAATACTGCACAATGTTCTTGTCCTTGGAATAGGTATAAGTATTTTGCGGCTCAAGAAATGATCAACAATGTCTTAATAAGACAATGCATAATTTTGGATCAATTGTTTTTTTGGTACATGTCGTGACTCGTGAGATGGTTTGTGTGGTAGAAATTAAATGTTTAAACCTATGCTGAGTTTTTTCCTCCAAATTGACGTATGGTAATCCTTGTTCTTGGAAGGTACATTTTTTTGAACTTGTTGCTGCTCTTTGATTTCATAAGAAGTTGCGGTGAAGAGGTTCCTAGACCAAGATATTTCTGGTGAATCACTTGTAGAATTCAAAAAGGAGGTATAAGCTCTCTCTTTCTCTTGCTATCTTAGACATCAACTGATCTCATGCCATCTATAGCAAAATCTGAATAGATACTTCTTTCACACATATCACAAAATATGCCTAAACTTTGTGATCGGCTTATTGTCTTGTGCCTGATTCAAAACTTTGCAAGCCATTATTAACAAGGCCACAATGGCAGCAAGCACAAAGGAGAGCAGAAAAGTAGATTCATCAGGTTTTAATCCTTTAGCTATTATCTCCTCAAACATTTTGAAGGCCCCTAATTACTGTATGTAATTAACAATATTCCTTTCTGGCATAGTCTCAAAAACACAAATCCCTAAGTCCACAAAAACATTATGCATTTCTTTTCTTGTGGGTTTGGCATTTTCTCTCATTCAACATAATCATATAGGGTTCGATACCAGTTTAGTTGTTGATTAAAAAATTGAAAAGCAAGATTAGAGGTGGAATAATATTGATTAGGTGACTGTCATTTCAATAACTTAATCATAAAGATCATTCATAAAACTCTGTTTCATATGATTAGTAACGGATGAGCAAATAATCATGTTATAATTGTTGCAATGAGATTAGAGGTGGAATACAATTTTGCATACTGCAGTCTGCAAAACTGCAGACTGCAGTTTACATACTACAATATGCAAAATTGTATTCTTTTTAGTATTCAGGACCCCCCTCTCTGCTTTTTGGGGTTTTCTAGTTAAGGGTGTGTTAGCCTAACTTAAGAATCTACGTTTGGTGTTTGGTTACTTTGGCAAAGAAATCATCAGTTCTCTTGTTAAGGCAAGACCAGTTTATGGTGAACAAATGTACATTAAGCATTTATTTTCTTGTGGGTTTGGCATTTTCTCTCATTCAACATAATCATATAGGGTTCGATACCAGTTTAGTTGTTGATTAAAAAACTGAAAAGCAATATTAGAGGTGGAATAATATTGATTAGGTGACTGTCATTTCAATAACTTAATCATAAAGATCATTCATAAAACTCTGTTTCATATGATTAGTAACGGATGAGCAAATAATCATGTTATAATTGTTGCAATGAGATTAGAGGTGGAATACAATTTTGCATATTGCAGTTTGCAAACTGCAGTCTACAATTTTGCATCGCAATTTGCAATCTGATCGCAAAAGCTAGTTGCGGTTGCAAGCGTAGTATGCAAAATTGTTTGCAATTTTCTTGCCACAATAATCCTTAAGTTTCCTTGTATCGTTCTAACTTTGGTCATCTTGCAGTATGTAGTGAAGTAACCACGGTTTCTAAATATGGAAAAGTTTTTTGCTTTATACTCTTTCATTGGCTAGGAATGATTTTGTAATAACTTATTCTTTAGAACTAAAATTTGATGAGCTTCTGAATCTAGGGTTTGATAAATGAGACTTTGCTGGTGGAGAAACGTGATTAACTTTGTAATTTGTACCATTGTTTGTGCCAATGATGACAGTATATCATTAATGAGGCTTTAGGTCTGTTTCTTGTTTAATATAGTAAAATATGTATTTCTCATGACCATTTTTTGTGCCTATGTTGACAATATTTCATTAAAAGGCTTTAGGTTTTTCTACTGGAGCTGTTATCATAGTATGCTTGTGAAGTTGGAGATTTGAAACATGTTATTTTCCTCTTTGTTTTGCATTAAATATTTGGGGTGCTTTTGTCTTGATTTTTTCTTGAATTTACAATATATATGTGTTGTTATCTTTGAGAATATACATGGGATTTGAAGATTTTTTTTGTATTAATGGTTTTGTAGATTGTGAAGATGCAAGAGTACTTTTTTGGTAAAGCACAATTTGGAATGGAAGATGGTTTGCATGATGGTTTTTGTTGTTAGAATTTTTTGAATGATTGGAAGGTATTAATTATTGCTCATAGTTAATTTTCCAATCATCTAGGTATTATAATGTAAAAATGATAGGTGCATATTTGTTAGGCATATATCAAAATTTTTGTATATGAAGGTTTATATGTTACAGAATGTGATATGATATATGAAGCATATTACATTTTATGGATGTAAAGGATGTTGGGTGCCTATTTATTAGGCATATATGCAAACTTTTTGTATATGAAGGTTCACCATCAATGAAATGTTCTTTAGAAAATTAGTGTATCATTGTTTATAATTTGTATTATTTAAATTACAACTATAACAATTTTATATATGTTATAACAGACACATTGATAACACTTTTAAAATATTATGGAAAATAATTTTGTAACATTTACTAAATGCAATGAATGATACTTTGGTAGCACTTTTAACATGTTATTAAAAACTCTTATGTAGCATTTTAACAATGTTACAAAAAAACTAAACTGTAACCGGTTAAGAATGTTACAAAAAATTTATTTATAGCAATTTGAGATGTTACAGAAAACTAAACTGTAACATGTTAAGAAAGTTAGAGAAAACTTATTTATAGCATTTTGAGAATGTTATAGAAAACTAAACTGTAACAGTTAAGAATGTTACAGAAAACTTATTTATAGCATTTTGAGAATGTTACAGAAAACTTAACTATAACACGTTAAGAATGTTACAGAAAACTTATTTATAGCATTTTGAGAATGTTACAGAAAACTAAACTGTAACACGTTAAGAATGTTACAGTAAACTTATTTATAGCATTTATGCAATGTTACTAAAAATCATTCGTAACTACGAATAAGTGCTACAATATACTTAACAACAGCATTTTATGACAGTTACTGAAATGATTAGTAACATGCAAAAAGTGTTACCAATGTCTACTTTTTAGTAACATGGGTTGTCATAGCATCCTTATAAATGCTACGAATCACCTACGGTAACACTTTTTGCATGTTACCATAAGCCATTTTTGTTGTAGTGGGAACCGAATACGGTGAAGCATATTATTAAACATTTCCATATAGGTCCCCTAGGTAGCCGATAAAAGTTATCTTGGACAATGTGTGTGAAAAATAAATTATTCTAATTTAATTTGAACTATTTAGAATAGTTTAGGAAATTAAATTAGACAAGTTACTGAAGGTCTTCGGAGACATGCATTAAATGGTTTAATATATTTTTGAAGAAAGACTTATATGATTGTCATGTCAAGTATGAGATAATAGTGGGCTAAACATAATATGATTGGTGGAGGAATACTTGCATGAATGTCATGTAAAGTTTTGGATTGATCTGATATTGTCCAATTTCACTAACTATAAAAAGGGGCCAAGATCACTATTACATGCAACTTTTGTTTTTAGATCAAAATTGTTTGATCTCAAACTCTCTGATCTCCTCACATGGTCGAACCATCCTTCTCAAATTCTTTTTTGTTTTTTTTTTTATTTTTTAGTTAAAAAAATTGTTTTAAACACAAATTAGTAAATGATTCACACATACAAGCTCGAAAACTGTTCTAGAAGCGTCAACGCCCACTCGTTACGTCCAGGATTCTTTGGATATACCTTAGGAAAGCTCATTGGTGCTGAAACTTCATTGAAAGGTAACAAATATTCTCATATCCCTTTTAAATAACTCATTTTAGTTGATCTTGGGGCATGGTTTAGAGTTAGCCAATTTTGCATGTTATGCGTGCTCGATGACTCCTAGTTTTCGACCCCTTCAAGAAGTTGATTTCACCTTCTTCCATAGAGGAATCATCTTCCTCTTCTTCTTCATTAATAGTCTTGACGGCAATTTCCCTATTTGGTTTGATCTCTTCATCTCTTGGCTTTCTCTTCATCTCAAATGTCAACAAGCTACCAATGAGCTCATCCATTTTCATTTTAGTAAGATCCTTGGATTCTTTAATGGCGGTCACCTTCATTGTCCCACTCTCTGGCAATGAAAAAAGGATTTTCTTCACAAGTTCAAGAGTTTCAAAACTCTTTCCAAGACCCTTAAGGCCATTTATCAAGTTGGAAAATCTTTTGTACATGTTGGTGATGCTTTCTCCGATTTTCATCTTAAATAACTCATAATCTCATAATAGCATCTCTATCTTTGATCTCACTTTACTTGTTCTTTTATGAGTTGTTTGAAGAATTTCCCAAGAATCTTTGGCCGTTTCGCATGCCGAAACTTTTCCAAACTCTGTAGAATCAAGAGAACAAAACAAAATATCAAGTGCTTTATCATTCAAACTTGATTTATTTTCATCATCTACCATGTAGTCATCTTCCTCTTTAGGAAGATTTGTTCTAGTGTCTATGCAAACAAAGTTACCTTGCTCTATTATCTTCCACCAGTTATAATCTATAGATCTAATATGGAGTCTCATTCTAATCTTTCATTGTGTGTAGTTTGTACCACAAAACAATGAGAGTCTATCTAGTAGTGCAATGACCCTCACCAAAGAGAGGTGTTGATGTACGAGCCATATCCAGATCGATTAACTCTTGAAACCAAGCTCTAATACCAATTGTGAAACCTAAATATGGCACATATTCCTAGGAGAGGGGTGAATAGGAATTAATGAAAATAAATGTGGAACAAGACTTTTACCAACCACTCAAGTTATAAACAAGTATAAGCAATAAAGATAACCAATAAATGTGCAGGTTATATTAAATGAGTTGAGAGAAGAGAAATTCTCAAAGATTTATAGTGGTTCGGAGCTTATCCACAAGGCTCCTACATCCACTTCTTCAAGACAATCTCTTTGAAGTTCCACTAGAACCGGATTGCGCCCTTTACACTCGTTTTACAAGATTTCACCCCTTCCAATAGTTTGACAGGATTTCACCTCTTGTCTTACAAGATTTCGCCTAACAATATCAAAGATAATATTTTCATGAATGATTTGCCTCTCAAACGAGGCTTATACACACAATAAGTGTTAGTAAACGGTCCCGTATACGCAGCAAAAACAAAAATAATATAACTCAGGGATCGTTTACATGAGCCAAGATCAAGGGTATAATTTTACAATTTTATCATAATAAGAATTTGCAGAAATATTAAACATGAGTTAAGAGAAACAAACGCATGTTGGAGGCTCCTCCAAATTTGTTGACGAATGTTTTGCTACCGATCCAAGTGTAGGATCAAACCTGCGTAGTCCACACGAAGACAATCTCAAAAGAACTAAGGAGGGATTTGCTAGATCCTCCTTAGCCATAAGAATCAAGAAGACAAATCAAATGAATTGATTTTGGGCAAAAATTGGATTCTGCCATGGGAGTGTAAAATGGGGGCTGTGTGTTTTTGTTTTTAAAAGAAAAAAAATCTTAATGAAAAATCACACACTTTTCTTTTTGTAGTAAAAACAATTTTCCTTAATCCCATATGGAATAGGCTTGGGCTCCAACCCAAACGCCCTATGTTGCCAAACACTCCCAATTTGATTTATTTTATTTTCCATCATTATCTCAATTAAAATCAATTAATATATATTTAAATATATATTAACATTTAACAATAATGATAATATATTTAAATATGTGCGAACACACATTTAAACATAGTTTCACTTATTTAATTTTTCTAACAAATTAAATAAAGGCTACGACCTCAGCAAATTTAATTGCACTGTGAAATTACCAAAATACCCTTTCGCCTTAAAAGACGAAAACACCCTTCTTTCTTCTTGGATCTTAAATTATCTTCTATGTGTGTGACCCACAGGCTCCTCATCATATCAGCAGTGTATAGTATCGCGATTAATACCAATTAATCGTCTTACTAATACACAAACCAAGATTGGCCCCTAGCAAGGCATCATGGCCACCCGATAGATTCGGATTCAGCAAAGTAGCTACCTGTCAACGATATGGTTACCGTGCAATTCGATCCTTTCATCATACGTTATCTCGACGAGACGAAGGCATAGAAATAGTGTCAACCTTCGGTTACTCTTGATATTATTTATTCAATTTCTGGACCAATGACCCGTATTATAAACTGGATAGAGCAACAACTCAATCCCACTGTGGCCACAGTTTTAGTGTCATTGCCATATACTGAATTGTGCCATGAGATAACTTTCTCCCATACCTGGGAGTTATGAATCCTCTGTCAATCCACCATAGTCTTGATGCCCTAGAGCCAATCAATTATTGTAGAATTGACTCTTTGTAATAATGTTCATTAATCAATAAAAGGCATTTTATTCTATATCGCGTAAATCATTATTATTGCAATATGTATTGATATATGTCCTTAGAATGGTAGAACAGTGACAAGGTATCAAGTGTTTCAAATCTTGATAGTGAGAACCCTATGAGCACATATGGTGGCCATTCTAGAAACGTCCGTAGCCCTAGTGTTATTCTAAAGTAAGGGCACAAATAATACGGTAAGGCTATCATAGTGTTGAACGACCCTATCAAAAGGCAGTGACTGATCTCACTTGTCAAGGTTGTTTGTTGACAACTTGGTGCAACACATTGGTGCTTGCTATAGGCGAATACACCGCAACAAGTTCATTGGAGTGACCCACCAAAGGATTCCATATGGATGGTAACCCCAGTGTGTATGGAACAAATCCTCTAACGAATGGTGGTGCATGTGATCCTTAGACTTGAGATCACCAAAGCACCTTGTGCACCGATTGGTGTAGTTTGATGCTAGCCTAATGTAGTTCTATTCAGAGCTGTCAATACGGTGGTGATTGGCTACATTAAGAAGTGTATCAAGACTATGGTAGATAGACA
This sequence comes from Pistacia atlantica, assembly GCA_026229545.1. Lineage (NCBI taxonomy): Eukaryota > Viridiplantae > Streptophyta > Magnoliopsida > Sapindales > Anacardiaceae > Pistacia > Pistacia atlantica. The sequence continues at coordinate 18,715,033 of JAPEIT010000014.1, forward strand.
AAGGATTCATCACTCCCGGGTGTGGGAGAAGTTATCTCACGGGACAATTCAGTATATGGCAATGACACTAAAACTGTGGCCATAGTGGGATTGAGTTGTTGCTATATCCAGATTATAATACAAGTCATTGGTCTAGTAATTGAATACATCATATCGAGAGTAACTGAAGGTTGACACTATTTCTAAGCCTTCATCTCTTCGAGATAATGCATGATGAAACGATCGAATTGTATGGTAACCATATCGTTGACAGGTAGCTACTTTGCTAAATCTGAATCTATCGAGTGGCCATGATGCCTTGCTAGGGGCCAATCTTGGTCTGTGTTTAGTGAGACGATTAATTGATGTTAATCATGATACTACACACTGTCGGTATGATAAAGAGCCTATGGGTCACACACATAGAAGATAATTTAAGAGCCAGGAAGTTAGAAGGGCGTTTTTGTCTTTTTAAGCGAAAGGGTATTTTGGTAATTTCACTGTGCAATTAAATTTGTTGAGGTCGTAGCCTTTTATTTAATTTGTTACAAAAATTAAATAAGTGAAATTACGTTTAAATATGTGTTTGCATATATTTAAATAAATTATCATTATTGTTAAATGTTAATATATATATTAATTGATTTTAATTGAGATAATGATGAAATAAAATAAATATCTAATTGGGAGTGGTTGGAAACAAGGGGTTTTGGGTTAGAGCCTAAGCCTATTCCATATGGGAATAGTGTAGTTAAAATATTACTCTAAAATAAAAGTTTTAATTGTAAAAGGTTAGAGATTCATTCATTTGATTATTCGTTGTAAAGAAAAAGAGCTACGACCCTTTAACACTCTCATGCCAGATTTGGGTTTTTTCCTAAAATCAATTTCTCTTCATTTCTTCTTTGTCCTTAAGGCTAAAGAGGGATCTAGCAAATCCCTCCTTAGTTCCTTGTGATTGTCTTCATGTGGACTACGTCGGTTCAATCTTACACTTGGGTCAGTAGCAAAATACGTTCAGAGACAAACTTGGAGGAGCCTCCAAACGTGCATATGATTTCTTAAACTCTAGATTAATTTTTTGTAGATTCTTATTTTGATATAAACTGTGGATTTGTGCCCTGATCTTGATTCTATGGAATGATCCATATTGTTAAAATTTTTTATTTTCCGCTTCGTAAATGGATTGTTTCCTAACATGGAACAGTTGGTCCATTTGTTCTAAAAGCATGCACGGCTTCCTAGAACATTGACATTCGGTCATAGAATGATCTTTGGTAAGCAACAATTGTACGACGTGGTCATTGTAACTCTTGCACTTTAATCTTGTTCTTCAAGATTGATCTTTAAAATTTGTCTAGGGTAATAAATCATTTGGATTTGAACATCTTGACTTTAAACTTGGTTTGAACATACTTGCGAATAGCCTGTCAAGTTTTTGGCACCGTTGCCGGGGAACTATTTTATTTTACCAATATCAATACGAAATATTTAGTTGCTAATTTGATTTGTTTTATTTTTGTTTGTTTTGTTTGTTGTTTTCAGCTAGAATCTAGAGAGTTTACGTTCAAGAGGTGGTGGTGATCTTAATTCACTAGATATTGAGATATCGAGAACCGCTAAACAGTTGAGGAAAGAAAAGAGGCAAGCTGACTCTGAAAAGTCAATGGCTAATACAAGAATTGTGAATCCCTAATATGGGAAATCAAGAGAATGAGAATGAGGATATTTTAGGAGGAAATGCAATGGGTGGAGCAGCAGTGGTTCAAAGAGCATTGAAGGACTACTCTAGTCCTACTATTAATGGGTGTTATCTGTTCAAGTGAATAATTTTGAGATTAAGCCAGCAATTATTCAAATGATTCAACAGTCAGTCCAATTCGCTGGGTTACCTAATGATGACCCCAACCTGCATATCGCAATTTTTTTGGAGTTATGCAACACATTCAGGCATAATGGAGTATCTGATGACGCAATTAGGCTAAGGCTTTTCCCATTCTCTCTTCGGGATAAAGCTAAGTCTTTGTTGATTTCTTTGCCATCTGGGAGCATCATGACATGGAACGGTTGTGTAGTTTAGTTGTGCCACTTGGAGTGACTTGACTTAGTTTTGCAAAAAACATGTACGATCTCCTAGAATGAGGCCGTTCTATGTGGAATGTTTATCTAGTAGCTTAGAAGACTAGGAACGGTTGTGCCTTCTTCATGCACGTCATACCATCTGGAAAATCTACATTTTTTATTTTGGTTATGACTCTTGTCACATTTGCATGTTTTTTAGTATTCAATCAAAATTTTGATGAGTTTTGGCACATCAAAACTATTAGAGTAGGTGACTTAGAGCCCATTATATTGTTGTATGTTGACGCTATGGATCATGATTATTCAATCTGTAAAAGACATCGTTTATATTATGTAAAGCATATTCCATATGTATGTATTAATAAATGTCATTAGAGTGGTTGAACCGTGATGAGGGAATCAAGCGTTGATAACTCTTGATTGTGAGATCCCTATGATCACTTATGGTGGTCATTTGAGAAATGTCCGTAGCCCTAGTATTATCCTAACCTAGGGCATAGTTAATACGGCAAGGCTATCATAGCGTTGAATGAACCTACTGGAAGGAAGTGACAGATCTCACATGTCAAGGTTGTTTGGTAACAACTTGGTGTGACACATGGGTGTTTATTATATACATGTTCACCGGACTGACCCATTAGAGGATTCCATGTAGCTGGTAACCCTAATGTCCATGGAATACATCCTCTAACATCGGAGCATCATGTGTAACTATTGGTGTAGTTTGACACTAGCCAAACATAATCTTATTTAGCGTTATCAATATGGTGGTGATTGACTGCATTGAGGAGTATATCATGGCTATAGTGGATCGACAAAGGATTCATCACTCTTGGGTACAGGAGAAATTATCTCACTAAGATTTTCAGTAAAGGACAACGATCTTGAATCTATGGCCACAGTGGAATCAAGTTGGTGCTCAGTTGGTCGATTGGTCCGATAACCGAATTTGAATATGTCAAGGTGGTCTATACTTGAAGCTGAAAATATTTCTATGCTTTAAACCTTGATGAGATAATAGATGATGAAAAGATTTGATTGCACGGTAACCATACTGTTGATAGGCAGCGAATGCGCTGAAGCTAAATCTGTTAGGTGGCTATGATGTCTTGGTAGAGGCCAATATTGGTCTGTGTGTAATGAGACGATTAATAGGGTGTTGATCATGATATTGCTCACTACTGACATGATGAGGAGCCTACGGTTCACACACTTAAAAGACAATTTAAAGAAGATAATGAAGAGGGGTATTTTCGTCATTTATTGACTAACGGGTATTTTGGTAAATCTTACAAAGCAATTAAATTTACTGGAAAGGTTGTTGTCTGGATCCATGATAAGAGCTTGAAAGTTTATATTTTGTTAGTGATGTAACTGGATTATTTATGGAAAAATGTGTTTAAATTGTGGAATTTCAATTAATTCTTTCATAAATGCCTTTTACGGGATCACGGGTGCATTTTGAGTGTTTTCAGGCTCAAACAGATATTTTAAGGGAAAAGAATGATTTTTATGGAATTCATGACGCGTGGGAACAAACGGTACAAGAATCGGAGTTGAAACGAGAAAGTTGTGACGCGTAGAAGATATAACGTAAAATCTGGAAATCTTTCAAGATGAGCATGCTTCGATGTTTCTGTCATAAATTGAACTGTAGAAATCATAATTCGACAATTATGGTGGCGTTGGAAAGATTATTCAGAGTACTACAAAGTTCATGTTGATGACTTTACAAAATTCTAAAGACCACAGACTGTTCTTACCACCGCGGCGATGGGTCACGGGCTTGTTAGGTTAATGCATTATCCTAATCCAAATCTGAATGGGCTAAGGCATTTACTCTTTTCCTAAGTAAGATCAAAACCCTAGGACTATAAATAAGGGTCTTTAAGAAGTTTTAAGGGAGTTTTTGGAGAGAAAGAAGAGGACAGCTACTAGTTTGGAGATCGGGATTCTTGAAGCTCTCGTTCACCAATTAGAGAAGTGTTTATATTTTTCTTTCTTGAACTCATGTTGTGGAATTGATGGTTTTTATTATTGCAACTATGAACTAAATTTCTTTTCTAGGGCTAAAGATTTAGCCCAATTTATGAATATGTGTTGACGTTATCTTTATTGATTTCTTATTGAGCATTAATTTTAAGTTTTATTATTGTGTATAATGCTTTCAATTCTTAAGGATCCGAGGATTGAATGATATCATGGGTTGGGTTGAGATCGAGAGATGAAACCTGATTTGTCTAAGGTAATAAAACCATAGATTGATCGAACACTAGAGATAGGTTACCGAGATCTATGAGGCTTTGGTAAATTCCATCGAACTTAATGATCTCTTAGCTTCTAAATCCAACTTAGAGATGTTTTAGGTTGTTGTTTAAGGGTTAATTCACTAATTGTTTGAGAGAAAATTAGGGGAATATTAGGGAGTTTGGCCTTTAGAATAAGCTTAATTAGGATAGTAATAATCGTCAATACATAGGATTAAATTGGTGTGAAATTTGTGCTCGAGGGTTTAGCCATATTGATCTTTACACCATAGCTTTTATAAAATTCTGATTTGTTTAGTTTTTAATTTTTTTTTCCTTTTCATTAAATTCATTCATAAATTCTGTTTCATCAAATAGCAATAAAATAGACTAGTTTGGTACTTGGTAGGTAGTTCTCTTGGGATTCGACACTCGTTTACTCAAGTTTTACTACTTGCACGATTTCGTATATTTATGAATAGACTGTCAAGTTTTTGGCACCGTTGCCGGGGAACTATTTTATTTTACCAATATCAATACGAAATATTTAGTTGCTAATTTGATTTGTTTTATTTTTGTTTACTAATTAATTTTTATTTTTGTTTGTTTTGTTTGTTGTTTTAAGCTAGAATCTGGAGAGTTTACGTTCAAGAGATGGTGGTGATCTTAATCCACTAGATTTTGAGATCGAGAGAACCACTAAACAGTTGAGGAAAGAAAAGAGGCAAGCTGACTCTGAAAAATCAATGGCTAATACTGGAATTGTGAATCCCAATGTGGGAAATCAAGAGAATGAGAATGAGGATACTTTAGAAGGAAATGCAATGGGTGGAGCAGCAGTGGTTCAAAGAGCATTGAAGGACTACTCTAGTCCTACTATTAATGGGTGCTATCTATTCAAGTGAATAATTTTGAGATTAAGCCAACAATTATTCAAATGATTCAACAGTCAGTCCAATTCGCTAGGTTACCTAATGATGACCCCAACCTACATATCGCAAATTTTATGGAGTTATGCAACACATTCAGGCATAATGGAGTATCCGATGAAGCAATTAGGCTAATGCTTTTCCCATTCTCTCTTCGGGATAAAGCTAAGTCTTGGTTGATTTCTCTGCCATCTGGGAGCATCACGACATGGAACGAGTTAGCTCAAGCGTTCCTTACTAAATATTTTCCACCTGCCAAGCTGAGGAGTGACATCACTAACTTTTACCAACAAGATTCAGAGTCATTGTATGAAGCATGGGAAAGGTATAAGGATCTCTTACGGAGGTACCATCACCATGGTTTACTAATCTGGTCGCAAGTGCAAACATTCTACCAAGGGTTGATACCAATGATTCAAGCTATGATTGATGCTACAAGTGGGGGAGCCTTGAACAGTAAAATACCAGAGGAAGCATACAATCTGATTGAGGTGATGGCGAACAAAAACTATATGAGGACTTTAGAGAGAAATTCAACAAGGAGATCAGCAGGAATGCACGAAGTTGACAGTTACACTACATTGGCTGCTCAACTTTCGAACATCCAGAAGCAATTAGGTAATGTGTTAAAAATAAATGCAATTGAATCTTCTTCTCTAACATGTGATCTTTGTGCAGGAAATCATTCATCGAAGGATTGTCAAGAAGGGAACCTGTTTGCTCAGCCTGAACAAGCCAATTACATCAATAATTTCCAAAGGGGGCAAGGGAATCCATATTCCAACACCTGAACTTTTCATGGAACAACAACAATGAGCAAAAACAATCTCCTTTTTTTCAACCTCAAGAGCCAAAATCTAATTTAGAGAATGTGCTGACCAAGTTCATTGAAGAGACAAACAAGAGGTTTGGGAAGACTGATGTCCTGGTTCAAAATCAATCAGCCTCTATTAGGAACCTTGGGACTCAAATTGGGCAAATTCACAACATATTAGTGGGAAAAGTTCAAGGAGTTTTGCCAAGTGATACAGAGAAAAATCCCAAGGAACAAGCACATGCAATCACCTTGAGGAGTGGACGAATTTTGGAAAATTCAAAGGGTGAAAAATAGAGGCAAGAACAAGACTTGAAGGATGAGTAGAAGAACGATAGCCACGGTGATGACATTCCTCGCTGCAGCGATTGTGAGAATGTGGAGAGGTTTATCTAAAACAAGGACAATCACCGCGGTGATGACACTGGTGGCCGCGACGAGCGTGATCCTACTTACAATTCGTCAAAACTTTCAACTAATCACCGCGACGACGAATCTGGTGGCCGCGACCAGTGTGCATCTGAAAAGAAAAATTCTTCGAGCCTAGCAACCCTTCCATATCCACAACGGTTGAAGAATCAGAAACTTGATAAGCAATTCGGTAAGTTTATTGACTTGTTTTGAAGTTTACATATTAATATCTCTTTGTTTGATATGCTAGAACAGTGCCGAAATATGCAAAGTTTTTGAAGGAGATCCTTTCGCACAAGAGAAAATTCGAGGAACACGAGAAAGTTATGCTAACGGAGGAATGTAGCGCACTTATTCAAAAGAAACTACCACCTAAGCTATGAGATCCAGGGAGTTTTACTATCCCTTGTATTATTGGTAGTTGTTATTTTGATAAAGTGTTATGTGATTTAGGGGCAAGTATAAATTTAATGCCGTTTTCCATTTACAGGAAGCTTAGATTAGGAGAAGTGAAGCCAACCACCATGTTGCTCCAATTAGTTGATCGATCGATAACATATCCTAAGGGGGTGGTAGAAGATGTCTTGATTAAGGTAGACAAACTGATTTTCCCGGTAGATTTCATAGTGTTAGAAATGGAGGAAGATAGGGAAATACCTTTAATTTTAGGATGACCTTTTCTAGCCACGGGTAGAACATTGATAGATGTCCACTAAGGGAAATTAATCTTAAGGGTAGAAGATGAGCAAGTAGAATTTGATGTGTTTAAATCTATGAAGTGTCCATCTGAATTAGACTCATGTTTTAAGATTGATGTTCTCGACACCATAATGGAGCAGAATTTTGAAGAGAGCTACCCCATTTTTCCTTTAGAGAATTATTTGATGAATTCTAGAGATCAGGAGAATGAAGTTGATAGTGAAGAGATGAGGGAGTGTTTAAGATATTTAAATGCTTTACCACCCTTGATTCGTCCTGAAGCAAATTCGATAAGAGAAATTGGAGCCGTGGTGTCTTAGTCAACTTCACCAATCATAAAGGCCCCTACACTTGAGCTCAAGCAACTACCATCTCATTTAAGGTATGCATTTTTAGAAGAGGGTAAATTTTTTCCAATCATTATTAATGCTTCTTTGAGTGTTGTAGAGGAAGAAAAGTTGATGCGCATATTGAGAAAATACAAGAAGGCCATTGGATGACAATTGCGGATATAAAAGGTATCAATCCTTTAATTTTCATGCACAAGATCCTAATGGAGGAAAGTTATAAGCCTACCATCTAACCACAAAGAAGATTGAATCCATCAATGCAAGAAGTGGTCAAGAAGGAGGTGTTGAAGCTCTTAGATGCCGGAATTATATATCCAATTTCGGATAGTGCATGGGTAAGTCCAGTCCAAGTAGTGCCAAAGAAGGGGGAATGACAACGGTCCGTAATGATAACAACGAGCTGATTCCAACACGAACAGTCACGGGATGGAGAGTATGTATCGACTATCACAAACTCTGCGACTCGTAAGGACCATTTTCCATTTCCATTCATCGATCAAATGTTGGATAGATTAGCTGGCCATGAGTTCTATTGTTTCCTAGATGGATACTCAGGCTACAATCAAATTGCTATAGGGCCAGAAGATCAAGAGAAAATGACTTTCACGTGCCCATACGGAACATTCGCCTATCGAAGAATACCTTTTGGCTTGTGCAACACTCCTGCAACTTTTCAACGTTGCATGATCTCAATATTCTCTGATATGGTTGAGAAGTCCATTGAAGTTTTCATGGATGATTTTTCTGTTTTTGGAGATTCTTTTGATGATTGTTTAACTAACTTATCTAATGTTTTACAGAGATGTGTTGACACTAACTTGGTGCTAAATTGGGAAAAATGTCATTTCATGGTACGAGATGGGATTGTGTTAGGTCATCGGATATCCGCAAATGGAATTGAGGTGGATCGAGCAAAGATTGAAGTTATTGAGAAACTACCACCTCCAAATTCAGTGAAGGCTATCAGAAGTTTCCTTGGGCATGCGGGTTTGTATAGGAGATTCATACAGGACTTCTCTAAAATCTCTAAACCTCTTTGTGATTTATTAGCTAAGGATGTTCCTTTTAATTTTAGTCAAGAGTGTTTAGATGCATTTAAGTGTTTAAAAGCAAAATTAATTTCTGCTCCTATTATTGTTGCGCCCGATTGGGAACTACTTTTTGATCTCATGTGTGATGCAAGTGACTACGCTTTAGGAGCTATTTTAGGACAGAGAAAAGGTAAGGTTTTGCATGTGATTTATTATGCTAGCAAGACTTTAACAGGACCACAGTTAAATTATGCTACTGCTAAAAAAAATTTTAGTAGTAGTATTCTCTATTGATAAATTTCGTTCTTATTTGCTAGGTACCAAGGTTATTGTGTACATGACCATGCTGCATTGAAGTACCCCCTAGCAAAACGGGATTCCAAGCCAAGATTATTGCGATGGGTATTGCTTTTACAGGAATTTGACTTGGAGATTAAGGACAAGAAAGGAATGGAAAATCAAGTGGCTAACCATTTATCCCGATTAAAGTCCAATGAAGAAGTTCGAGGGGAAGAAAAGCCAATCAACGAATACTTCTCGGATGAGCAATTGTTTGCTATTCAAGAAGGGTCTTGGTTTGCAGATATTGCTAACTATTTGGCACAAAAAGTATTGCCTCCTGGAATAAACTCCAAAGATGAAAGAATTTTTTATGTAGATTTAAAATACTACTTTTGGGAGGATCCATTTTTGTACAAGAATTGCACCAATCAAATGATAAGAAGATGTGTGCTAGAAAAAGAGATGACGAATATTCTTCGTCATTGTCATTCAATGGAAGTTGGTTGTCATTTTGGTTCGACAAAGACCGCCGCCAAAGTTCTTCAATCACGATTTTTCAGGCCAACTCTTTTTAAAGATGATTTTCATTTTGTTATGAGTTGTGATGAGTGTCAACGGGTTGGGAACATATCAAGGAGAAATGTCGTGCCTTTAAATAAAATCCTAGAAGTAGAATTATTTGATGTGTGGGGCATAGATTTTATGGGACCTTTTCCGTCCTCGTTTTCTAACAGTTTTATTTTGGTTGCTGTAGATTATGTTTCGAAGTGGGTGGAAGATGCTACGTTGCCAACAAACGATGCTCGCGTAGTTATCAAGTTCGTGAAGAAGAATATCTTTACAAGGTTTGGCACGCCAAGAGCCTTTATCAGTGATGGTGGTTCTCACTTTTGCAATCGCCAATTCGTAACATTGTTAAGCAAGTATGGGGTTACACATCAAGTGGCTACCCCATATCACCCTCAAACCAATGGCCAAGTAGAAGTATCCAATAGGGAGCTGAAACGAATGTTAGAAATGACAGTAAGCACCTCTCGAAAGGATTAGGCAATCAAGCTTGATGATGCATTATAGGCGTATAAGACGGCATTTAAAACACCAATAGGAATGTCTGTTAGAGTAGATGCCCTAGAGCCAATCAATTATTGTAGAATTGACTCTTTGTAATAATTTTCATTAATCAATAAAAGGCATTTTATTCTATATTGCAATGGATAAATCATTATTATTGCAATATGTTTTGATATATGTCCTTAGAATGGTAGAACCGTGACGAGAGTATCAAGTGTTTCAAATCTTGATAGTGAGAAACCTATGAGCACATATGGTGGCCATTCTAGAAACATTCGTAGCCCCAGTATTATTCTGGCGTAAGGACACAGATAATACGGTAAGGCTATCATAGTGTTGAACGACCTTGTCGAGAGGCAGTGACTGATCTCACTTGTCAAGGTTGTTTGGTGACAACTTGGTGTAACACATGGATGCTTGCTGTAGGCGGATATACTGCAACAAGGTCATTGGACTAACCCGCCAGAGGATTTCATATGGATGGTAACCCCAGTGTCTATGGAACAAATCCTCTAATGAATGGTGGTACATGTGATCCTTAGACTTGAGATCACCGAAGCACCTTGTGCACTGATTGGTGCAGTTTGACACTAGCCTAACACAGTTCTATTCAGAGCTGTCAATACGGTGGTGATTGGCTGCATCAAGGAGTGTATCAAGACTATAGTGGATTGACAGAGGATTCATCACTCCCGGGTACAGGAGAAGTTATCTCATGACGCAATTCAGTATATGGTAATGACACTAAAACTGTGGCCACAATGGGATTGAGTTGTTGCTCTATCCGATTTATAATATAGGTAATTGGTCCAAAAATGAATCATAATATCAAGAGTAACTGGAGGTTGACACTATTTCTATGCCTTCGTCTTGTCGAGATACAGTATGATGAAAGGATCGAATTGTATGGTAACCATATCGTTGACAGGTAGCTACTTTGCTGAATCCGAATCTATCGAGTGGCCATGATGCTTTGCTAGGGGCCAATCTTGGTATTGTATTAGTGAGACGATTAATTGGTGTTAATCATGATACTATACACTGCCGGTATGATGAGGAGCCTATGGGTCACACATATAGAAGATAATTTAAGAGCCAAGAAGAAAGAAGGGTGTTTTCGTCTTTTTGGGCGAAAGAGTATTTTGGTAATTTCACAGTGCAATTAAATTTGCTGGGGTTGTAGCCTTTATTTAATTTTTTAGAAAAAATTAAATAAGTGAAATTACGTTTAAATGTGTGTTCACACATATTTAATTAAATCATCATTATTGTTAAATGTTAATTAAATATTAATTGATTTTAATTGAGATAATGATGAATTAAATTGAAATATCTAATTGGGAGTGTTTGGCAACATGGGGTGTTTGGGTTGGAGTCCAAGCCCATTCCATATGGGAATAGGGCAACTAAGTTTGCCTATAAAAGAAAAAGTATTTGTGTGATTTAAGAATGATTTTATTTTTTCCTTTTGATTAAAGAAAAGAAAAACACACACAACACAGAGCTCTCCCACGCCAGCTTTGGTTTAGCCAAGACAAATCTCTTGATCATTTTTCTTCTTGATTTCTTAAGGCCAAGGAGGATCTAGTAAATCCCTCCTTGGTTCCTTGTGATTGTCTTCGTGTGGACTTTTAGGTTCGATCCTACACTTGGATCGGTAGCAAACACGTTCAGAGATAATATTGGTGGAGCCTCCAACGTGGGTATGAATCTAAACTTTAGATTTATTTTTTTTTTTGCAGATTCTTGTTGTAATATATAAACTGTAATTTTCTGTGCCTTGATTTTGGGTTCTAAGGAACGATCCATGGTTGTAAAAATTTTGTTTTTCGCTGCGCAACCAGGTCGTTTCTTAACAATGTCGCCCTATAGGATGGTTTATGGATGTAATAGCCACTTCCTACTCAAATACTCATATAATAAAATAGTATAAAGAATTGGGCCCAAAATTTTCTTTTTCTTAAACATATACATTTTTTACACAAAATTATATCATGTACAAAAGTTATCAAAAACATGGTGGACAGTGTAACCGCTTCCCCTCGCGTGCCGACGTCCATCCGACCATGTCCTCACCTAGATCCTGCAAAACATAGGAAAACAACAGGGTGAGCACTAAAACAATGCTCAGTAAGTAAATCCTCTACTCGTCCAACCCCGTAACTCTCTCTCTAATTTCTTTCCGTACAACTTCTCATTCACTTTCTCTTTTGTGTTTCTCTCTGTTTATCTTTCTTAGAACTCTTTTCTATTAACTCTCTTTAGTAAGTCACGGCCCCATCTTACCGGGGGCACGGCCGGGGCTCACTCCCGCTTTTCGTGACTTCTACTCATCCTCAGTCGATCGGACTCGATTATGCATGGATTCGGAACCCTTGGCCATGTAAGTGTATAATCTCTCTCTCGGGTACTCTCGGGTATAGCCCTCATCTGCATGCACTCTCACGGGCTACACCACTTTTCTTTCTCATACTCGTGCCGCTCTCTTAATACGGCGTACATGCGGGAATACTCTACCTATTACTCACGGGTTCCCCATCGCACAACCTACTCTATACTCTTTCTCAAGCTAATACTCATCTCTTTCTCAACCTAATACTCATAGTGTAGCTTAACTCTTAGAGTAGTCTATTCATAGAGTTCTCTACTCCTTCTCTAATGCATAAGAATGATTCATGCTCATTCATGCACTAAGGAAATGCCAATATGCAATGTTGCAAGAATTAGGGTTCATAATTCATTCTCATACTTCTCTTAGGCATTTCATGATACAACTCATGTGCATATAAAACTCTACTTTAACTATAATCATTCTCCTTTCTTTAATCGTCCAAACAATGGGAGAAAACTCCCTCATAATCTTTAGATTCCTGTCAAATAAACACACTTCCATAAGTGTTGCTCAAAACTCTCTCCATCTCATATCAACCCAACTCCACATCATAGAAGTTCAACACTTCTCATATCCAAACATATTCAATAATCATACATAACTACTAATCTCATCTCATCTCAACAAATATAAAACATACATATACATACACAATCTCTACTCAATTAAATTCTCAAATCTCAACTTAGTTAGGATTTACTTACTTTTAATGGAGAGATTCCACTAATACTTTTCCTTAGTACCTTGTCCCTTCTCTACACCTTTAAACCATAAAACCATAAGACTTCAAGATACAAGAATAAGCAAATCTATATCTAAAGCAAGAATCCTTACCTTAGGATGCTTTAGATGAAATCTCTACTAAAAATTTCCCAAAAGCTCCCTAAACTCCTTAGAAATCTTGGAAGATTGAATGGGGAATTGACAGAAATGAGAGAATGGGTATGGCGGTGGAAATGGGTGAAATGAAGGGTTCTCTACACTTAACCCTTTTTAGCTCATATTATAATCATCATTTCCCATTTTGTCCTTGCTATTCCTTGGAAATTCCATCTATATCCTTGGATTTTTTGCAAATACACCCCCATTACCAACACATTCTCTACTAAATTTCCTTATATTTTACTCCCCACTTTTCCTGCTAATTAGGGGTAGAAAGGTCATTTTCACCCCTATGAAGAATTCTTTAGAAAACTCAAGAAACTTTTCTGCCGTCCCGTCGCCGCGGTGAAGAAATTTCATCACCCCAGCGAAAAGTTACAAACCGACACCACCGTTACAAAGCCAATGTCACCCCGGCGAAGACTATTCTTCGCCTCAGCAAAGACTGTTCTTCCAAAATTCCTAAAGTCTCAACCAATTTCAAGGCAAACACTCAACCAATTCAACATACCATGTAAAATAAAGGCCAGCCAACCAACCATAACAACATACAAACTCAATTGAAACTGAAACAGTGAACCTTTAAGTAATACAGCAAATCTCAAGTACGTACCTCAAGTGGGGCGTTACAATTCTCTCCCCCTTAAAAGAATTTCATCCACGAAGTTCACACGAATAACTCTGTGTACCTATTCTGCATGTCTTGTTCTGTCTCCCATGTGGCCTCCTTTACTTTGTGATTCCTCCAAAGAACCTTCACTAGCGGAATACTCTTGTTCCGGAGCTCTTTAACCTTCCGATCTAAATTCCGTACTGGGCGCTCCTCATACACAAGATTCTCTATGAGGTCAACATCTTCTATACTCAAGATATGGGAGGGATCACTTACATATTTCCGCAACATCGAGACATGGAAAACGTCATGTACCTTGTCCATACTAGGTGGTAGTGCCAATCTGTAGGCAACTTTTCCAATTCGTTGCAATACCTCAAATGGACCAATATATCTCAGTGCTAACTTCCCTTTGCTCCCGAAGTGCATTACTCATTTATAAGGGGAAACTTTCAAAAATACCTTATCACCCACTTGGAACTCCACTTCTTTTCTCTTTAAATCGGCATAACTCTTTTGTCTGTCTTGCTTTTATTCTTGGTTCTTAAGGCTAAAAATGATCTAGCAAATCCCTCTTTAGTTTGTTAGGATTATCTTCGTGTGGAATACCGCTGGTTCGATCCTACCCTTGAATCAGTAGCAAAACCCATTCGGTGATAAAGTTGGAGGAGCCTCCAAACGTGGGTATGGTTTCTTAACTTTAAACTAATTTTTCTGCAGATTCTAATATATGTTGTATAAACTGTAAATTTGTGCCCTGATCTTGGTTCTAAGGAACGATCCATGATGTTTATGTTTTTGTTTCCGCTGCCATAACTTGATTGTTTCCTAACACCCGCCAGAACAAAGTGGCAAAAGAAATAGTGAGCTCTCCCTTCATAAAGGAAGTTTGCCAAGCCCTGTTTCCCCAGGGATTCAGGGTGGTAGAAAGTAAGTTCGATGGGAAAGGAGATCCTAGAGACCTCGACACTTTCAATGGCCTGATGGAGCTGCACCAAGTCTGTGACTTGGCAAAGTGCCACTGCTTTGCAGTCACATTGGTATGAGATGCCAAGAGGTGGTATAAAAGGCTCAAGGCGAACTTAATTGGCTCTTGGCAACATTTCTCCTTGCTGTACCTGCAAGAGTTCTAAGTGAGGAGACAATTTGCAATGCCGCTCAGCTACCTGAGCAATATTCCTCAGGAGAGAGATGAAACACTAACCTCGTATCTGGCGAGGTTCTAGAATGAACAAGCAAAGGTCGCAGATGCACCTAAAGAGTCAATCCAGACTTCGCTAATTGCGAGCATCAGGTTGCAAATGGAGCTGTGGAAAAACTCTAAAGTGAAGACCATGTGAGCTTGGCAAAGTTCTACCAGATGGTTTCCAAGCACCAACGAGTAGAAAGCTCGCTAGCCACCCTAGCCATAAGCTCACCATGAAGAGCCTCGGATAGGTGACAAGATCACTAGTCAGATAAATGAAGGGGCCAAGATCGCAGTGACCAGGATTGGAACAGGTTCCACAAGTGGTAGAAATAGAAAATTGCAGGGAAAGGCAGCCTTTCCCGCAGTATGCAGAATACACGCCCCTCACACAAGACATAGCTCATATATATGAAGTCTTACGAGAGGCCAAGAGACTGCCCACTCTAGAAAGAATGAGGGGGCCTCGAGCAAAAGAGATTAGCAAAAATATTGTTGATACCGCTGGGACATCGGGCATGTAACGCCTACATCGCGATATGTAGCTTTACGTATTCCCTAATACCCTTCGTTGATTTTTGTTAAAGGTATCTTCAACAAGTGTGAAGAAAATGCCTTAAAATTTCATTATGGGTAAAATGGTCTCTTTAATCATAATTAGTTGAAAAAGTGGGGAGTGAAATGAGATAGAATTTCGTGGAGAAGTTAATAAAAATGAGGGCATTATTGTAATTGATTAAGGGACATAGATGGAATTTCATAGAAAGTGCAAGGGCAAAACGGGAAAGTAGAAATAATAAATGTGATATTTTGAGTTCATTCTTGAAAACTCTATTCTCTACTCCCTCACACCCCACTTTCATCTCCAAATTCTCTCATTTTCTTCATCAAATTTCCAAGGCAATTTAGAGAATTTTTGGTTGGATTTTGTAGATATTCAATTCTAAGCATCCAAAGGTAAGAGTTCTTGCAATATGATGTGAGATTAATTTTTAAAGTGTTGAATTCTTATGGTTATATGCTTACGGTTTAAGAAGAAGAAGAGATCTACCCAAAAAGAGAGTTTATAGTGTGGAACTACCCAACATTAAGGTAAGTAAATCCAACCCAAAGTTTGATTTGCGTAAGTTTGTAGAGATTTGTACATGTATGTATGTGCTTATATTTTTTAGAAGTTTTGATGAGATTGATACTTGATGATAATTAAAATTCAGCCATGGGAAAGTAGACTTTGCCTATATAGTGATTCATGGAAGTTTGGTTGAATTTAGAAAGAGTTTGAGTACACTTTATAGAGTGTAGTTTCCTGGCCAGGTTTAGTGTTGATTTAATGGAGTTTTTCTCCAAATATTGGTGGCTTGAGAAAGAAGTAGAAGTGTAGCTAAATAGAGTTTGAGTATGCATGCAATTTGTTTGATGAAAATCCTAAGAGAAAACATGTTACAATGGTTGCCCTGTGACAGCCGTGACCTTCTGAGTGATTTTTAGGCATCTTACCAATTGAACCAGGTTGAGACCTAAACATAAAAGTTGTAGCCCTGTGTCTAAGATTTAAAAAGAGACTAAGATCGTAGCAATCCGATGTGCATAACTCAAGATATGCCTTCTTGAATATTACTTGTGTAGAATGACTACCTCAAAATATTTTGTAGTCTAATAATCTATGATTGATTTCAAGTATGGGAATGTTGTTGGTAGAAAATACTAGTTCTCTAATGATATTTTTATATGCCATAATGCATTCTCACATTTTTACATTTGCATTTAGAAAGAATAGCAAAGAATGAGCATAGTTCCATGCACATACACATGGATGAGAATAGTAAAGAATAGAAAGAAAGAAAGAATAGTAAGAAAGAATAGAAAGACAAAACAGAAAAAAAGAAAGAAAGAATAGAACATAGAAAGAAAGAACAGGACAGAAAGAAAGAAGAGAAACAGAAAACAGAAAACAGAAAAGAAATTGCATTCTTTATGCTTTTATGCACATGCATCATGGCATTCATATTATTCAGAATTAGTTTCTCCAATTGTGCTTACATGTTAGTAAGTGAGAAACAAGAATAGAGAAAGAATTAAGAGAAAGAACAAAAAAAGAATAGAGAAAGAATAGAAAAAGAATAGAGAAAGAACAGAGAGAAAGAATAGAAAAGAACAAAGAAGAAGAGAGACGTGTAATGTAAAGAAAGAATTCAGCATATGAGCAACGGAGATAGAAAGGTAGCATAGCGGGTTCACTTACTGAGCAATTAGTGCTCACCCCGTTGTTTTCAATGTTTTTGCAGGTAGTAGATGAAATAAGATTGCTTGGAATGTCAAGATGCGGAAGGGTCAGGCAACACTGTTGAGCTTCTTGAGAAATTTATTTACAGTATGTATAGCTTTGTATATATAAAGAAAAATTAGGCCCATTGTTTTATACTCATCTACATATATATTTTTGTAATATATACATATTTAATGAATTTTACTATTTATTTTACAAGTATACTAGCTATAGAGAGAGTCATTACATTTTTGGTATCAAAACAAAGATTTTGGGATTTGATAGTGTGCCTCTCCCGCTGCATTGATGTTTTGTAGCCGACTGCTGTAAGTTATTTCTTTCCTTACTTGTAGTAGATGAGTTCATTGCATTGACTAAAAGTGTTGGTGTTATGTAGATGAGAAGTAGAACTAGAGCAGGCAATAAGAAGGCAA
The DNA here is from genome assembly GCA_026229545.1 of Pistacia atlantica. NCBI lineage: Eukaryota > Viridiplantae > Streptophyta > Magnoliopsida > Sapindales > Anacardiaceae > Pistacia > Pistacia atlantica. Next base: position 18,732,700 of record JAPEIT010000014.1, read on the forward strand.
TGAGTACGGGTGAACCTTTCAACCCGTCAGAATTTACTTCCCCTGTTCTCGATGAAGCGAGGATCCATAATTATATAATAAGTCTTGGTAGAGACTTAAGGAGGCTCGATACTGGAGAGAGTTGAGACCCTAGTTATTGTACCAACCCCTAGAGAGGATAGAGAGAGGCCGATACCCCCGATAGTGCAGAATCATATTAAGCCGATATATGGGTTGCCTGGTCAACATCAGCCGTCATTATTTAAGGGCACGACAGACCCTATAGTGGCAAAAAAGTGGTTTAGGTCCGTGAAGCGTACGATAGCATTGTTAAAGCTGATGCCCCTAATAATAGAGAGGTGAGAAATAAGAAAAGATTTCAACCCAAGAAGAACATATGGGTTTGGCAAAATAAAAGTCCGAGAACTGTTCCATTAAGAAAGAGTTACTAGATGGTGTTAGTGTGGTAATTAAGGAGATGTTTCCAGATAAGTCCATGGTGATCCATGGAAGGGAGTTGCCAGTGGATTTGATAGTATTTGATATGCCCGATTTTGATGTTATTTTGGGCATGGATTTCCTGGGGAGATTTGGAGTAGAGATTGATTGCCGGAATAAGAAAGAAAGGTTTAATCTTGATGATGGTGATAAGTTTAATTTCGGCGAGGGCCACCAACTTAGTATGTTGATTAGCAGTCTAAAGGCCAGAAATATGCTAAGAAAAGGGTGCTCGAGGTATATTGCTCATGTAGTGCACAGTAGTGATGTCCCTTAACCAGAGATTCAGATTGTGCCAGTAATCCGGGAGTTTTTAGATGTATTTTTGGAAGTTTTGCTCGGTTTACAAAGAGAGGTAGAATTGAGCATTGAACTGGCACCAAGGATAACACCAATTTCTAAAACCCCTTACCAAATGGCCCCAGCTGAGCTTTGGGAATTGAAAAAGCAACTTCAGGAACTCTTTGACAAGGGTTTTATTCGCCCTAGCCACTCTTCTTGGGGTGCTCCAATTTTATTTGTAAAGAAGAAAGATCGATCCTTACAGATGTGTATAGGTTACAAAGAGTTGAATAAAGTGACGATGAAGAATAAGTACCTATTACCTTGCATAGATGAATTGTTTGCTCAATTGAAAGGAGCAGCCATGTTTTTATAGATTGATTTGAGGTCGGGTTATTGCCAAGTAAGAGTTGCAGAGCAAGATATTGCCAAGACTGCTTTCCGAACTAGAGATGGTCATTATGAGTTTGTGATGATGCCTTTTGGGTTAACCAATGCCCTAGCAGTCATGATCAATTTATAGTGTTGTTTATTGATGGCATCCTGGTGTATTCTAAGACAAAAGAGGAGCATGAAGAACACCTAAGATTTGTGCTACAACGATTGTGAGATAAGAAGTTGTTTGCCAAATTTTCCAAGTGTGAGTTTTGGTTGGATCAAGTTATCTTCCTAGGGCCATATTGGTTCAAAGGAAGGTATCTCAGTGGATCCGAGTAAGGTGAGAGCAATTCTAGAATGGCAAAAGCCAAAGACATCTTAGGGCTAGTAGGCTACTCTAGACGGTTTGTCGTAGGGTTTGCTCAGTTAGCTAAGCCTCTTATAGCTCTTACCAAACAGAGGACTCCTTTCATATGGTCAGATGCCTATGAAGACAGGTTTCAAGAGTTAAAGAGAAGATTGACCATAACTCCTATCCTCATTTCAAGGACTTGGTGCAATATTGATGTAGTTGGGTAGGGTAATAGCTTATACTTCTCGGCAATTGAAAGAGTATGAGACGAGATACCCTACGCCTGATCTAGAGTTAACTGTTGTAATTTTTGCACTAAAAATATGGAGGGATTATTTGTATAGAGCAAAGAGCAACATTTATACGGATCATAAGAGCTTGAAGTTCTTCTTCACCCAAAGAGAGTTGAATATGAGGCAAAGGAGATGGTTAGAGCTGGTAAAAGAACAGAGAGGTGATACCGAGAAGGCTTGCCAGGTTAGAAATTCAGCCTACTTTGCTGGAAAAGATTAAAGAAAAACAAGTTGTTGATGAGCGGTGTCAGAAAATAAGTTAGTAAGTGCTTGAGGGCAAGATATCAGAATTTCACCTGTTAGATGGTGTCCTCTGTTTCTGGAATCGTATATGTGATGCGTGTTTACTACAACATGCAAAAATAGCAAGTATACTAGTCGCAAAAAGTAATAGAGTGATGGGTAGGATATCGTTCCCACGAGGACTGTAGCAAAGCACTAAGTTTCCTATGTTATCAAGTTGAAGAAACCGAATTCTTTGGATTGGTGGGAGCAATTTGTAATGAAAAAGAAAACAAAAATGAAATTAAACAGAGAATTAAATCTTAACTAAGAAAGCAAAATGAAACACAGAATATCAATTCAAGTAAAACGGGTAGGGTTTTGACTTCGTTTGGACTTTTATGGGTTAAACCTAAGAGTTACACTATTTTCACATTCATGCGCAATGGTTGTAAATCGGATTCACTAATATGTTAACATACCCTCTCGGGCTATGTTTACCTATTCATCCTTATTAACATTCCGCACCCAACAAATTGAAGGTTAATAATTCTAAATTCATTAAGCACAAGAATCCTAATTTGATTTCATTAATTCTTGAATCTATCTCTAGCATCCAATACTATAATGGTGATTACCCAAGAAGCTTAACATGAATTATTTCTCAATCTCATCATGTTCATCACATACAGCATTTAATTTCAGAGTAACACACAACCAAAGCTTATTCACATGGAAATAACACAATCAATTACTTAACCCATTTAAAATCCAAACTACAATCAAAACCCTAACCCATAGAAGATTAGTTCATAGCTAAACTAACACTAAAAAAACGAAAAATAGAAATAAACAAGTTAAACATAATGAAACTGAGATGAAAGATAAGAAATCTCCCCAAAAGATGAATCTTCTAGTCAGAATCCGAATCTTCTCTTTAACAATCCGAAAAACGCAAGCTTTTTCTCTAAGAAAAATGTAAAAGATGGCTAAACCTAACAGCCCAAGCCCCTGGCAAAAAGTTAAGTTTTTCTTTTATACTTAGTCCAAAAACCCAGACAAAAACACGCACACACGAAACTGTGCGTTTACAAAATTGAAAAATTTGACTCGCCGCGCGAAGAATGAAAAATTCCAAATCGCTCGCTAACTTCGCCGCGGCAAAGGCAATTTCTTCGCTGGGGCGAAGCTCCTTCAAAAGTTCTGAAATTTACAGAACTGCCACTCTGCTTGCCTCTTCGTTCGATTCTTCGATTTTCGGCTCTCTACCTTGGAAACAAGCTTCATCGTGCGTTGTCCTGCTCCGGAACTCTCCTATCTTCTGAAAACCGCTCAATCCTGAGTCAAAACTATCCAATTTTGTCTTTATTCGCTCAAAAAGTCCATTTTAACCTGAAACACGAAAAGTAAAGAATTAAGCACCAATTCAGGTAAAAATGCACTAGAAAGTACCTGAAATCCGACAAAGAGATCAAATAAAAACTGTATAATTTACAGATTATCAACTACCCCCAAACTAAAGAGATGCTTGTCCCCGAGCATACAGTACAAAACTAACAAAAATAAAGACAACAACGAAAAACAAAAACATGAAAACATGCAAACAAACTGAAAAACCAAAATCAACAAAACTCAAATGCCACAATGAATTGCCTAGACATTGCACAGGTCTCACAAATTGTTGAAAGTTTATTATCAGGAAATGTTCAACATTCCAAGAAGTTATAAGCTACATCGACTGTCTTCCTCAATCGGTCCACCAAGTAGGTAATCCCCACTTCAATCCACATTCCAACTTCCCGGATTATTTTATGCAAAAATTGTAAAGTTTATCAAATGGTGGCAGACTCCATAAGCCTAAATATCGAACTACTCTCCACTAATGAGGACTAAACACAGATGAGAATCAAAAGGTCTTTAAAGGCTTGTAATGTTAGGCTCGGGTCATGGGCTCCAATAAAGGATAGGAAACAAAGTAAGAGAACTCGGTTGTCCTAAAGCAAAACTCAAATCACATCGAAACCCACACTTTCTCAACACCAATCGACATGTCTACTCATTCACAGTCTTCAAATGTGTATTCTTAACTTTTGGATACCATAAATGCAAGGGAGACTCGTTTAAGGTGTACGTGGCGTTGTTAAACCCGAGGTCGCCAAATACTACTAGGCAGTTTTTAAGGCGGGTTCTGGTTTCGGCCAGTGTATACCCTTAAACTAGGCAGCATTGTGTTCGACATTTTTTTTTTTTTTTACACAACACTAGAATTGAATTGAGGTGACTACCTCCTTTGTTTTTATTCTTTTTTTCTCAACCCCCACATCATTCTTTTTGGTCCCTTCTTCATTTTTCTTCTCTTAACCCCCAAACTAATCTTTTACTCAATTGTACACTCGTTTCGTTCTCGGTTTTACACTAAGACCGAATTCTCCTAAAGGTATGATAAAGTGTTTAGGGTAAAGGAATTTACAAATCTGTTGTTTTCCAAGAAAAATAAAGCAAAGTTCAAATGGCTCAAATGGCTGACTAGTGAAAATTTCAATCATGGGTTGGCTAGAAAGGCTCAAACGTTCCAAAAATCGCCTAAATCATCTCCTCAACCATGTCTAATCCTAAAATTTCACCTCAAGCATTTCTCAACTAGGTTCTAGAATCCACCAACATTATCAAGACTTTGCCTAATCGCATAAAATGAATCTAAGCATGCCGAAAAAAATGAAAATTGTGGTTGAACCACTCAACAAACCTCAATCAAAATCCAGTCAATAAACGTAAACTTGAAACAATGCTTAACATTTCTCAACAATAAAAATTCAACAATCTTATTCTCATCATTGATTTATACAACTCATCATCGGCAAAACAAAACAACCAAAAGAAAAATACAACACAAAAATAAGTTTTTTTTTATATATATATTTTTTTTAAGGTGTACGCGGCGTTGTTATACCCGAGGTAGCCAAATCTAGCAGCTTTTTAAGGCGATTCTTGGTTTCCAGCCAATATACCCTTAAAATAGATTTTACGCTTTAAGGTGTACGAGGCGTTGTTAAACCCGAGGTCGCCAATCGCTAGGCGTTTTAAGGCGCTCTGGTTTCCAGCCAATATACCCTTAAACTCAAAATCTATTCCCTACCCCCAAACTAAATATTACATTGTCCCCAATGTTCCATTATGCATAAGTCAGGAATAGAGAAAAACAACAAAGGACAAACAAATGAACAATAAAAAGGTACGAGAATGCTCCCTGGTTAAGTCATGAATTGTCGCTCCACAATGTTCACCCGTTCTCGGACTTTTCATCATCCAAAATCTGTCAAAACAATAAACTGTGGTGTCCCTCATGTTAGAACGAATTCACAACTAAATTGAAAGTATTACAACCTATCCCGCCCTTTTAACAACTACTAATTAAAAAAAAAAAATCAACTAAACAACTAACAAAATAAACACAATCCAAAACCAAAATAAAATGAGTTAAAGTTTCAACTAGACAAAAATTAAATGAAAGCAATTAAACAAAACATAAACAGGTGCTCCGGTTCAGTCTTCTTCTTCCTCTTCTTCCGCTTCTTCTTCCTCGTCTTCCTCTGATTCCGGCCAATCATCTGAGTTCCAGTCAACCCATTGATATGCGAAAGTGTCAACCTTCAGCTCTTTGAAGCTGTCTGTTAGCAATTCATGAATGCTCTGTGTCCGCTCCATCATCCAATCCTGTCGTCTCTTCATGTATTTATCATCCCCATCATTTCTTGCATCATTGCTTTTTGTGACCCTGTGGAGTTGGATGATGTGGCCATGCTCGTTCTCTGCCTCTTCGCCCCTACTCTCGGTTGGGCAGCTTCCGTTCGATCAAGGTGTTTCTTGAAATACTCGTCATCTAGAGTTGGAGCCGGATGAATACGCGGCTCATCATCTTGAACCTTGACCTTCGCTTTTGTGCACATGGCTGTGATGAGATGCGGGAAACAGTAGCTTGATCGCCCCTTTGTGGATGCTAACCTGACACTCTCATAAATGATGTCTCCCACATCCATACTCTTTCCTGTGGCAATAGAGTAAAGCAATAACGCCTTCTCATGAGTCACTGTGCTGTAGTGCGTATCCGGCATTAGTTTGCTACAGACAAAGTCTGCCGACGCCAGCCATTGGTGTCGGAACTATGTTCCTTTGAGTGTCTTTTTTCTGTTTTTAGACACTTCCCATGCTGCCCCGAGGTTTTGCAATGATTGGCAAGATAATATTATCCTCAAAGGTTGATCTTTTGAACTCCACATACTCATCAGTGAGTGAAAATTTCGGGCAGGTTGAAGAATTTGTTGATGTCCCTTGCTGAAAATGGCACATCCTCCCCTCGTACAAACACAATCTCATCCTGACTTTCGGGGAAGTTGGCATAGAACTCTCTCACCAACGGTTCTACTGCCAGCACATCAGGAGCACTCATGAACATGGCCCAACGTCTACCCCCACTCCAGTCCACAGATTGTTGTGTTGTCAATCCATGTTCAGGGATGAAGCCCTTATCCTTTTGTGTGATCACCTCCTCATAACGTTTACGGGCTGCCTCGTTCACAAACCGGTTGTCAACGTTCTTCCCCTTGCTCGTATGCTTAATTTTTCAGAGCCATTGATTCACTGAAATTCAATCCAAACTGTTAACCCCAAGGAATTAGCCCTATAAAAACATAGCCACGTCCAACCTGCAAAAACAATCCACACTTCCAAAAATTTGCAATTCAACCCCCAAACTACGATTTTTTATATTTTAAGGTGTACGCGGCGTTGTTAAACCCGAGGTCGCCAAATACTGCTAGGCAGTTTTTAGGCAGTTACTGTTTTCCAGCCAATATACCCTTAAAATAAATTCCACGTCAAAATTACAAAAACAATCCACACTTCCAAAAATTCGCAATTCAACCCCCAAACTACGATATTTCAATTCAACACAAACACTCCAAATAATCAACACCCACACTTCTAACAATCAAATGGCTCACAAACTTCTCAACATTAATCACAATAAGAACTCAACAAACCCAAAATTTCTCAAGTCAAAAGTTCACATAATTCTTAGATCTATAATTATAGACTAAAAATTTTCCAAAATAAAGCTTTGGGTTTTCGAGATCTTACCAATATGAAGGAGTTTGCACCACCAATTGACCCGGAAACGATCCAAACAAGAAAACCCCAAATTTTTTATCCAAAAATTTTTGTGAAATTTGTTGTTGAAAAGGGTTGTTTTGGTGTTTAGGAATGTTGTAGAGTGATTATTTTGGTTGGAAAAGCAAAATAGAAGTGAAAGATTGAAAGTTGGAAAATTTTCTGTCAACTCAAGATGCAAGGCGGCGTGAAAATGAGAAGAAGAAAAGTTGGTATATATAAAAAAAGCTCTTCGCTGCGGCGAAGTTCATCATGCATAAACCCTAAAATTAAAAATTCCCTGCCCAGTTTCGTGGCAAGAAAAATTCTTTCTCGGGGCGAAAACTTCCCGAGAGTTCAAGGCTAACTTCGCCGCGGCGAAATGCCTTAGCCAATTTGCGCAAATTCTACCTTTCCTTCGCTGTGGCGACAAAAATTACTTCGCCGCAGCGAAATCCTCCAGTAGCAAACCTGGTATCTTCATGTCTCTTCGCTGCGGCGAAGAAAATTTCTTCGCCCCGGCGAAGTCTAGAAATTTTTTTTTACCTTCCTTTGCTCTAGACTTCACCTGAAACACCTGAAAACAAGAAAAACATCAAAATTTATGCAAACTCATAATGAAATAAGTAGAATTCGAACAACAAAAATTAAAAATCAAAAAGTTAAAAACACTTGGGTTGCCTCCCAAGAAGCGCTTGTTTATAGTCGGAAGCTTGACTTTTTCCATCATTTAGGTTGGGATGTCCAGCCGGATTGGGATGAACTTGCAACTCATCACCCCCTCAATGTATGGCTTCAACCTCTGTCCATTAACCGTGAAAGTACCCTTTTCCTCATGTGTGACTTCCACTGCTCCGGATGCATGTATCCTCCTTATCGTGAATGGTCCGAACCATCTAGACTTAAGTTTTCCGGGGAAAAGCCTAAGTCTAGAGTTGAACAACAATACTTTCTGCCCAACTTCAAAAGCCTTGACCCGGATGTGCTTGTCGTGCCACCTTTTTGTCTTTTCTTTATAGTTCCGGGCATTTTCATATGCTTCGAGATGAAACTCATCCAGCTCGTTCAAAGTCGCATTCTATCCTCTCCCGTGGCTTTCAAGTCCATGTTCAATTGCTTGATGGCCCAGTATGCCTTATGTTCAAGTTCTACCGGCAAGTGGCACGCCTTCCCATAGACCAATCTGAACGAAGACATACCAATTGGGGTTTTGAATGCAGAGCGATAAGCCCATAACGCATCGTCCAACTTCCGTGACCAATCCTTCCTCGAGGCATTGACTGTCTTTTCTAAAATCCCCTTCAGTTCTCTATTCGACAGTTCCACTTGTCCGCTCGTTTGTGGATTGTAGGGTGTTGCCACTCTATGTGTCACTCCATACTTACTCAACAGTGCATCCATTTGCCTATTGCAAAAATGTGATCCTCCATCACTAATAATCGCCCGTGGTACACCAAACCTTGAGAAAATATTCTTCCTCACAAAATTAATCACCACCCTAGCATCATTAGTTGGCAATGCAACTGCCTCAACCCATTTCGACACATAATCCACTGCTACCAAGATAAACGTGTTCCCATAGGAACTTGGGAAAGGACCCATGAAATCAATCCCCCAAACGTCAAAAATTTCAACCACCAGGATGTTGTTCAACGGCATCTCATCTCTTTTTGAAATACTCCCCATCCGTTGACATTGGTCACACTCCTGGATCATCCGAAAGGAATCCTTAAAGAGGGTTGGCCAATAAAACCCAGATTGTAACACCTTCGCTGCTGTTCTAGCTCCCCCAAAATGGCCACCCACTTCCTTCTCATGACAATGTCTTAGAATGCTCTCCATTTCTTCCTCCGGGACGCATCTCCGTATCATTTGGTCAAGATAGTCTAGACAGAACGCTCTTCCCAAAAAGTAGTATTTTAAATCGAGAAAAATTTTCTTCTTCTGTTGAAATGTCATACCACTTGGGAGCACCCTTGATGATAGATAATTTGCAAAGTCCGCATACCATGGTGCTTCGTCCACTCTCATCAGCTTCTCATCCGAAAATGTTTCTGAAATTGGTATTTCCATCTCATTTCCCTTGATTTGTCTCTCAATTCTCGACAAATGATCAGCTACCACATTTTCGGACCCCTTCTTGTCTCGAATCTCCAACTCAAACTCTTGAAGTAGTAGAATCCATCTTATCAACCGAGGTTTTGCTTCTTGCTTCGCTAGTAGGTGTCTAAGTGCTGAATGGTCCGTGTAAACGATCACCTTCGCACCTAATAAATAAGAACGAAACTTGTCAAAAGCAAACACCACAGCCAATAATTCTTTTTCAGTGGTGGTGTAATTCAGTTGTGCATCAACAAGTGTCTTGCTAGCATACTGAATTACATGCAACACTTTATTTTTTCTCTGACCTAAAACTACCCCTAAAGCGAAGTCACTAGCATCACACATCGTTCAAAGGGCAGTCCCCAATCGGGAACTGCAATAATAGGTGCAGAAACTAGTAGTTTTTTAAGAGTTAGGAAAGCATGCATGCAATCATCATTAAAATCAAAAACAACATCTTTATTCAATAGATTGCAAAGGGGTTTAGAAATCTTAGAAAAATCCTTTATGAAGCGCCTATAAAACCCCGCATGCCCCAAGAAACTTCGGACTGCTTTGACATTTGATGGCGGTGGTAGCTTCTCAATCACTTCTGTCTTTGCCCGATCAACTTCAATCCCATCCTTGGAAATCCTATGCCCGAGCACAATTCCCTCTTGGACCATGAAGTGACATTTCTCCCAATTCAGCACCAAATTTGTTTCCTTGCATCGATGCAAAACAAGAGACAGATTTGTTAGACAATTATCAAATGATGACCCAAAAACTGAGAAGTCATCCATGAAGACTTCTATGAATCTTTCCATCATGTCTCCAAAGATGGACATCATGCATCTTTGGAATGTTGCTGGTGCATTGCATAACCCAAACGGCATTCTTCAGTAAGCAAAGGTGCCGTAGGGGCAAGTGAAGGTCGCTTTTCTTGATCCTCCTGAGCGATGGCAATTTGGTTATATCCTCCCGAATAGCCATCCAGAAACGATAATATGCATGTCCCGCCAACCTCTCCAACATCGATCGATGAAGGGCAATGGAAAATGATCCTTCCTTGTCGCCTGCTCAGTTTACGGTAATCAATGCATACTCTCCAACCCGTACCGTCCTTGTTGGAATCAACTCATTACTCTCATTCTTCACAACGTTAATCCCTCCTTTCTTTGGAACAACTTGTACTGGGCTCACCCATGGACTATCAGAAATCGGATAGATGATCCCCGCATCTAAGAGTTTCACCACCTCCTTTCTCACCACTTCCTTCATTGAAGGATTCAATCTCCGTTGTGGTTGTACCCTCGGCTTAAAGTCATCCTCCATGAGAATCTTATGCATGCAAAATTAGGGTGAGATACCTCTAATGTCCGTAATGGTCCATCCAATCGCCAGTCTATGTTCCCTTAACACTCTAATCAACTTCTCTTCCTCTAAGGCATTCAAATCTGCACTAATAATCACCGGAAAAGTATCTGAATCTCCAAGATAGACATATTTGAGGTGAGGCGGTAAAGGTTTCAGTTCAAGCCTTGGAGCTTCTTTATTATTTTCCTTTGCCTTCTCTTTGTCAAAGTCAAACTCCTCAAATTCTGCATCTGACTCTCCTCAATCGGTTGGAGTGCTTCTAACATTCTAGCACAATCGTTCCTTGCTGATTCTTCTACCTCTACCGCTTTTGATTTGGCTATACACGCTTCTAGAGGTAATTCTGGGATGTTTTCTTCCATGGACTCCACAACAAGTTCATCCACCACATCCACACTAAAACATGAATCCGCTTCCGACGGAAACTTCATTGCATCAAACACATTAAAAGTTACTGTTTCATCTTGAACCCTTAACAGCAACTTTCCTTCCCGCACGTCAATCGCTCTCCCGTGGCCAAGAATGGTCGGCCCAAAATGAGAGGAATCTCTTTATCCTCTTCCATGTCCTAGCACTACAAAGTCCGCTGGAAAAATTATCTTCCCCACCTTCACTAATACATCCTCAACTATCCCCCTCGGGTGCTTTATCGACCGATCCGCTAGTTGCAACGACATTGTCGTTGGCTTCACTTCACCAATCCCTAATCTCCTGAAAACAGAAAAAGGCATCAAATTTATACTAGCTCCTAAATCACAAAGCACACGATCAAAAGTAATATCCCCTATAACACAAGGAATAGTAAAACTCCCTGGATCTTTGAGCTTCGGGGGTAATTTCTTCTGGAGGATTGCACTGCACTCTTCCGTTAGCATCACCGTTTCCTCATCTTCTAATTTCCTTTTGTTCGAAAGTATCTCCTTCAGGAACTTCGCAAAACTCGGCATTTGCTTTGTATTGCATCTCGCAAAAGGAATGTTAATATGCAATTTTTTAAAAATTTCAATGAACTTCAAAAATTTCTTATCCTGATTCTTCTTCTTCAATCTCTGAGGAAAAGGCACGGGTGGGGTGTGATGAGCTAATTCTGGTGGTATCTCGGGGAATGGCAATTTCTCCTTCTTCTTTTGCTTTTCATCCTCTTTCTTGTTCTCTTCCCTCCCCTAAGGCACCTGAATTCTCTTCACAATTAATCTCTTCATCAATTCTCTTCAAACTCTTCCTTTTCGGGTTGCTCCACCTCTTTGGTAGTGTGGCCTACCTTTTCCAAAACTGTCCCACTTCTCAAAATGATGGCATTTGCTTGTTCACGTGGGTTGGTCACTGTGTTGCTTGGTAGAGAACCCTGTGGTCTATCATTCAACTTCTCGGCCAATTGGCCCATCTGTACCTCAAGATTCCGAATGGACGCCCCTTGGTTTCTAAAGTTTGTCCTCGTCTCATTCATGAACCCTGTAGACTCTTGCATGAATTTACCGAACAAATCCTCCAACTTCGACACTCTTTGATCTCCCGGTTGATTGGTCACCCCTGGCTGGTTATTTGGAACTTGCCTCTGGTTCCATTGGTTACCTTGTTGATTCTGATTTCCCCAAGCCAGATTCGGATGATTTCTCCACCCTGGGTTGTATGTGTTGGAGAACGGGTTGTTCGGTTGTCTTTGAGTTCCTGCCAAGTAGTTCACTTGCTCCGTTGATGAAGATGACGGTGCAAATGTGTTTCCAACTTGGCACTCTGCTCACATGGTTTCGCACAAAAATCACATGTTAGTTGAGGTGCTTGTATAGAATTTACCTGCATAGTTCCCAACTGTTTTTGGAGTGCAGTGAGTTGGGTTGAGATGGCTGTGAAAGCATCTACTTCATGAAGACCCGAAGATTTCCTGCTCGTCGTTACTCTCTCATTCGGTCTTTGATAGTTGTTGCTTGCCAAAACCTCAAGCAACTCATACGCCTTCTTAGTGTCTTATTCGCAAAGCCCCTCCTAAGCTGCATCCACCATGGTTTGCACGTTACCCATCAAACCATTATAGAATGTTTGGACTTGAAGCCAAACTGGCAAACCATGATGTGGGCATTTCCTCATCAATTCCTTGTATCTCTCCCATGCCTCGTACAACGACTCGGCATCATCTTGTAGAAATGATGTGATATCATTTCTCAACTTTGCTTGACTTCGCGGAGGAAAGAACTTGGTCAAAAAAATTTTGTGCCAGATCATTCCATGTTGTTATCGTGCCCGGTGGTAATGCCATTAACCACCCTTTTGCTTTATCTCCCAATGAAAATGGGAATAAACGCAGCCTAATAGCATCATCCGACACTCCATTCGACTTGAAGGTGTCGCAAATTTCCAGGAAATTTGCAATGTGCTGATTCGGATCCTCTTTCAAATCACCGTTGAATCTAACCGACTGCTGGATCATCTGGATGATTGCCGGCTTGATCTCGAAGTTGTTTGCTTGTACTGTAGGTCTCGTAATACTTGACCCACTTCCGTTCACTGTGGGAACTGAAAATTCCCTCAGTGTCCTATTTTCTTGTTCAGCCATTTCAACAACAACTTCCTCCGCTACTGCAGTAAGTGTATCTCTTTCTCTTCTCTCTCTGTTTAGTCTTCGTACAGTCCTCTCAAGCTCAAGGTCAACAGGAACCACTGGTTGACGTCTTGCTCTTCGCATAAAGTGAAAGAACACAAGTGAAAGAAAAGTGAAATTACAACTCTAACAAAAATTAAAAACAAAAATTAAAGCTTCAATCTAGTTAAACTCAAGGAAAAACTTAATGTTAACTTAAAAACAATCCCCGGCAACGGCGCAAAAAACTTGATGCATGTTTACTACAACATGCAAAAATAGCAAGTATACTAGCCGCAAAAAGTAATAGAGTGATGGGTAGGATATCGTTCCCACGAGGACTGTAGCAAAGCACTAAGTTTCCTATGTTATCAAGTTGAAGAAATCGAATTCTTTGGATTGGTGGGAGCAATTTGTAATGAAAAAGAAAACAAAAATGAAATTAAACAAAGAATTAAATCTTAACTAAGAAAGCAAAATGAAACACAGAATATCAATTCAAGTAAAACGGGTAGGGTTTTGACTTCGTTTGGACTTTTATGGGTTAAACCTAAGAGTTACACTATTTTCACATTCATGCGCAATGGTTGTAAATCGGATTCACTAATATGTTAACATACCCTCTCGGGCTATGTTTACCTATTCATCCTTATTAAAATTCCGCACCCAACAAATTGAAGGTTAATAATTCTAAATTCATTAAGCACAAGAATCCTAATTTGATTTCATTAATTCTTGAATCTATCTCTAGCATCCAATACTATAATGGTGATTACCCAAGAAGCTTAACATGAATTATTTCTCAATCTCATCATGTTCATCACATACAAAGATTTAATTTCGTAGTAACACACAACCAAAGCTTATTCACATGGAAATAACACAATCAATTACTTAACCCATTTAAAATCCAAACTACAATCAAAACCCTAACCCATAGAAGATTAGTTCATAGCTAAACTAACACTACAAAAATGAAAAATAGAAATAAACAAGTTAAACATAATGAAACTGAGATGAAAGATAAGAAATCTCCCCAAAAGATGAATCTTCTAGTCAGAATCTGAATCTTCTCTTTAACAATCCGAAAAACGCAAGCTTTTTCTCTAAGAAAAATGTAAAAGATGGCTAAACCTAACAGCCCAAGCCCCTGGCAAAAAGTTAAGTTTTTCTTTTATACTTAGTCCAAAAACCCAACCAAAAACACGCACACACGAAACTGTGCGTTTACAAAATTGAAAAATTTGACTGTCGCCGCGGCGAAGAATGAAAAATTCCAAATCGTCTCTGCCTAACTTCGCCATGGCAAAGACAATTTCTTCGCCGGGGCGAAGCTCCTTCAAAAGTTCTGAAATTTACTGAACTGCCACTCTGCTTGCCTCTTCGTTCGATTCTTCGATTTTCGGCTCTCTACCTTGGAAACAAGCTTCATCGTGCGTTGTCCTGCTCTGGAACTCTCCTATCTTCTGAAATCCGCTCAATTCTGAGTCAAAACTATCCAATTTTGTCTTTATTCGCTCAAAAAGTCCATTTTAACCTGAAACACGAAAAGTAAAGAATTAAGCACCAATTCAGGTAAAAATGCACTAGAAAGTACTTGAAATCCGACAAAGAGATCAAATAAAAACTGTATAATTTACTGATTATCAATATGTAATCCCCAAGATGTTGAGTTGAAGAAGAAGATTTTTGCATAGGCTCATGAAACACCATACACTGCTCACCGTGGAGGAACCAAGATGTATCAAGATTTAAAGAAAAGTTATTGGTGGCCAGGTATGAAGAAAGATATTGGAGATTATGTGGCTAAGTGCTTGGTTTGTCAACAGGTGAAAGTAGAACACCAAAGACCATCAGGTTTGCTTTAGCCACTCAGCATTCCTGAATGGAAATGGGAAAGTATATCAATGGATTTTATTACAGGCCTTCCAAGAGCTTAGAAGGGGTATAATGCAATGTAGGGTGATAGTAGACAAATTAACGAAGTCAGCCCATTTTCTTCCAGTAAAGGACTACCTCGGAGCAACTGGCTCAGATTTATGTCAGAGAGATAGTTAGACTCCATAATGTGCCCAAGACAATAGTGTCAGATAGAGATTCTAGATTTGTATCTGCTTTCTAGATCAGTTTACAGAGAAACTTGGGTACCAAATCGGCCTTTAGTACAGCATATCATCCTTAGACAAATGGCCAGACTGGGGACTGAGGATATGTTGAGAGCATCCTGTATAGATTATAGAATGACTTCTTGGCATGAGATGTTACCTTTAGTAGAGTTAGCCTATAATAACAATTATCAGTCTACAATTAAGATGGCTCCTTATGAAGTCTTGTACGGCAAACGGTTTAGATCTCCATTACATTAGGACGAGATATGAGAGAAAGATGAGTTGCAGACAGCTCTTGGGCCAGAGATGACTCATAAAATGATAGAAGATGTCCAGATGATCAAGCGTAGAATGAAGCAAGCTCAAGACAGACAAAATAGCTATGCGGATTTAAAGAGAAAGGATGTAGAATTTGAAATGGGTGATAAAGTGTTCATTAAGATTTCCCCCTACAAGTGGGTAATGTGGTTTGGTGATAAAGGAAAACTAGCACCTAGATACTTGGCCCTTTGAAGTGTTACAACGAGTGGAAAAGGTAGCTTACAAATTGGCGCTACAACCAAATATGGATAGAGTGCACAATAGTTCCCATGTATCAATGCTTCGAAGGTATGTTAGTGATCCCTCTCATATATTAAAAGTAGAAGAAGTGGACTTGGAAGAGAATCTCGTTTATAAGAAGCAATAAGTATAGATCTTAAACAGAAAGATTAAAGAGCTCTAAAACAAAAGTATTCCACTAGTAAAATTCCTATGGAGGAATCATAAGGTAGAAGAAGCAACATGGGAGGTAGAGCAAGATATGCATAACCGCCACCCTGAGTTGTTTGCTTGAATTTCGAGGACGAAAATCTTGTAAGGGGGGAGAATTGTAAAGGCCCACATCGCGGTACGTAGCTTTAAGTATTCCCTAATACCTTTAGTTGGATTTTTGTTAAAGGTATCTTGAACAAGTGTGAAGAAAATGCCTTAAAATTTCATTAGGGGTAAAATGGTCTTTTCCCTCATAATTAGTTGAAAAAGTGGGGAGTGAAATGAGATAGAATTTCATGGAGAAGTTAATAAAAATGAGGGTATTATTGTAATTGACTAAGGGAAATAGATGGAATTTCATAGAAAGTGCAAGGGCAAAATGGGAAAGTAGAAGTAATAAATGTGATACTTTGAGTTCATTCTTGAAAACTCTATCATTCTCTACTCCCTCACACCCCACTTTCATCTCCAAATTCTCTCATTTTCTTCATCAAATTTCCAAGGCAATTTAGAGATTTTTGGTTGGATTTTGGTAGATATTTAATTCCAAGCATCCAAATGTAAGAGTTCTTGCAATATGATGTGAGATTAATTTTTAAAGTGTTGAATTCTTATAGTTATATGCTTAGGGTTTAAGAAGAAGAGGAGATCTACTCAAAGAGAGAGTTTCTAGTGTGGAACTACCCAAGATTAAGGTAAGTAAATCCAACCCTAGGTTTTATTTGAGTAAGTTTGTAGAGATTTGTACATGTATGTATGTGCTTATGTTTTTGAAAAGTTTTGATGAGATTGATATTTGATGATAATTAAAATTCAGCCTTGAGAATGTAGATTTTTCCTATATGGTGATTGATGGAAGTTTGGTTGAATTTAGAAAGAGTTCGGGTAGACTTTATGAAGTGTAGTTTCCTAGCCAGGTTTAGTGTTGATTTAATGGAGTTTTGCTCCAAATATTGGTGGCTTGAGAAAGAAGTAGAAGTGTAGCCAAATAGAGTTTGAGTATGCATGCAATTTGTTTGATGAAAATCCTAAGAGAAAACATGTTACCATGGTTGCCCTATCACATCCGTGCCCTTATGAGTGATATTTGGGCATCTTAGCAATTGAACTAGGTTGAAACCTAAACATAAAAGTTGTAGCCCTATCTCTAAGCTTTAAAACAAGACTAAGATCATAGCAATCCGATATGTATAACTCGATATATGCCTTCTTGAATATGACCTAAGTAGAATGACTACCTCAAAATATTTGTTAGTCTAATAATCTATGATTGATTTCAAGTATGGGAATGTTGTTGGTAGGAAATACTAGTTCTCTAATGATATTTTTATATGCCATAATGCATTCTCACATTCTCTCATTTGCATTTAGAAAGAATAGCAAAGAATGAGCATAGTTCCATGCACATACACATGGATGAGAATAGTAAAGAATAGAAAGAATAGTAAGAAAGAATAGAAAGACAAAACAGAAAGAAAGAAAGAAAGAATAGAACACAGAAAGAAAGAACAGGACAGAAAGAAAGAAGAGAAACAGAAAACAGAAAAGAAATTACATTCTTTATGCATTTATGCACATGCATCATGGCATTCATATTATTCAGAATTAGTTTCTCCAATTGTGCTTGCATGTTAGTAAGTGAGAAACAAGAATAGAGAGAAAGAACAGAAAAAGAATAGAGAAAGAACAAAGAGATAGAACAGAAAAAGAATAGAGAAAGAACAGAGAGATAGAATAGAAAAAGAATAGAGATAGAACAGAAAAGGAATAGAGAAAGAACAGAAAAGGAATAGAGAAAGAACAGAGAGAAAGAATAGAAAAAAACAGAGAAGAAGAGAGGCGTGTGATGTAAGGAAAGAATTCCGAATATGAGCAAAGATGATAGAAGGGTAGCATAGCGGGTTTACTTACTGAGCAATTAGTGCTCACCCCGTTGTTTTTAATGGTTTTGCAGGTAGTAGATGAGATGCAGTCGCTTGGAATGTCAAGATGCGGAAGGGTCGGGCAACACTGTCGAGCTTCTTGAGAAATTTATTTACACTATGTATAGTTTTATATATATAAAGAAAAATTGGGCCCATTATTTTATACTCATCTACATGTATATTTTCGTAATATATATATTTAGTGAATTTTACTATTTATTTTACAAGTATACTAGCTATAGAGAGAATCATTACATTTTTGGTATCAGACCAAAGATTTTGGGATTTGACAGTGTGCCTCTCCCGCTGCATTGATGTTCCATAGCCAACTTCTATAAGTTATTTATTTCCTTACTTGTAGTAGATGAGTTCATTGCATTGACTAAAAGTGTTGGTGTTATGTAGATAAGGTGTAGAACTAGAGCAGGCAATAAGAAGGCAATGAGTACGGGTGAACCTTCCAACCCATCAGAATTTACTTCCCTTGTCCTCGATGAAGCGAGGATCCGTAATTGATCCGAAGTACTACTCTCCTTTACTGGAAGAAAATGGGCTGACTTGGTCAATCTGTCTACTATCACCCATATAGCATTAAACCCTTTCTGTACTCTAGGGAGGCTTGTAATAAAATCCATCGAAATACTCTCCCATTTCCATTTAGGAATACTAAGCGACTAAAACAACCTTGATGGCCTTTGGTGTTCTGTTTTCACTTGTTGACAAACCAAGCACTTAGCTACAAAATCTCCAATATCCTTCTTCATACCTGGCTACCAGTAGCCTTTCTTTAAGTCTTGATACATCTTGGTTGCTCCAGGATGAGCAGTGTATGGTGTGTCATGAGCCTCCGTAAGAATTCTTTTCTTTAACTCATCATTTTGAGGAATGCACAAACGACTCCTGAAATGGAGGACACCGTCTAACAAATGGAACTTGATAAGAGTGTAATTTATATATTTTTATTCCTTCCATATTATGTTTTTTGTTATGTTTTATGCCTAGTTGAGTTGATTAGAGTTTATTTTGTAAGTTTGGCACATTTGGATAGACTTTATGAAATAAGTGAGAAAAGATTAGGAAATTCCAGATTTTTGTTATTCTGACCAGTGCTGCGTTATTCAGGTTTTTTATGGAGTCAGATTTCTCAATTGCAAAAGTTTTCTTCAGAAAAAGTAAAGTAGACGAATTAACCTTTCCAGGAAGGTATTATGGGAGAGAACCCGAGTTCGTTTGGGCCCTCATTAGTTGTTGCAAACCCGGACCTGGAATCCTAGTCACGGAAGGAATTCCTGGCTGAGTATTGAATCTTCGAACGGGCCTAACTGGAGCGTTAGATATCGAAAGTGGGTGATTCAAAAGCCCAGATTCATCTACACATCTGGACTACAATTTTTATGAAGTTACTGAGCCCAGAAAAGGTCTTTTACATTGCAAGAATCCTGGTGCAAGCTGGAGACGAATTCTGTTTTCCATATCTGATAAGATTTTGACAAATCTAGAAGTCTATCTCTTAGGAAACGTCTAGGAAAGATTTTCCTTGATTCCTGGGGTAGAATTAAGAAAAAAACATGTTATTTATTGAGGAGTGTTAGGTTAAACAAAGGGGGAGACGGTAGTGGAGTTTTGTTTTTCAGTTTTTTTACTTTCTAGGTCAAGATGTGCAGCTGATCTTTCTTC
Organism: Pistacia atlantica; assembly: GCA_026229545.1. Taxonomy (NCBI): domain Eukaryota; kingdom Viridiplantae; phylum Streptophyta; class Magnoliopsida; order Sapindales; family Anacardiaceae; genus Pistacia; species Pistacia atlantica. The sequence continues at coordinate 18,752,346 of JAPEIT010000014.1, forward strand.
GTCAGTTCAAGGGGATTTTGAGGCCTAAATTCATGTCATTGGTGTAACTTAACTTCAGTAACATTGTTCTTAATTCGTTTTTATTGGAATTGTTTATGTTATTCTGTTTTAATTGTTTATGATTCTTGTTTGAGTGATTTAGTTTTGGCCTGCTAAATTGTTTAATCGGAATTTTACCTAATAGAATTAGGAATTGTGATACGTAATTTTCCTTTTTCTATTCACTGAGTAATATATGATGATAGATGGTTATGGACAAGTTTTCAATCTGTCATCTTGAATAACATAACCTAAGTTAAATAATCCGAACTTGCGTGATTGTTGCTTAGATTGATCTATTTTCCTAATTCTTAAGGCTACCATTGAATTAAACTTAGAGAGCTTATTCTAGGTTGTTCAAGGGTTGGGATCTACTTGGAGAGCTTATTTCAGTAGTGACAATTAAGGGAAAATTTGGGTAACAGAGCTTGTTGTTTCCTAGGGTTAGTAGTTACATAATAACGAGATAGAATAGTGTTACGGTTAGTTCATGTCCAACGCATGTTTAGGTGGATCTTGAACCAAGAACTAGTTGCTTTTAACCTGATATTTTCTACCGTTAGAGATTTCTTTGTTTTACTTTAGTTTGCCTTGACTACAACCCCCTTTCATTACTGTTGTCAGGTTTAATGTTTAGGGTTTTATTTTATTTTTCTATTGTTTTCATTGTTTTAGAATATAGAAATTAATCGAATCATTTCCTGTGGGATCGACCCTTGCTTACCCTATATACAATTCAGTAGTTGGGTTAGGAAGGTTATTAATTTGGAGCATTCGGCATGCTACATCGTGGCTGCTCCAGGATGAGCAGTGTATGGTGTGTCATGAGCCTCCGTAAGAATTCTTTTCTTTAACTCATCATTTTGAGGAATGCACAAACGACTCCTGAAACAGAGGACACCATCTAAGAGATGGAACTCTAGTATCTTACCCTTAAGCACTTGTTGACTTATTTTCTTACACCACTCATCGGCAGCATGCTTTTTTCTGATTTCTTCTAATAAAGTAGACCGAACCTCTAACTTGGCAATTCTTCCTGGTATGAACTCAATCTGTTCTTTGCACAATTCTTCTATTAATTCTTTCTGCCTTGTGAGTTGGGATAAGTAAGCTTTTCTACTCAAGGCGTCAACTAATACATTGGCTTTCATCAGTTGATACTTAATTTCTCAATCATAATCTTTAACCAACTCTAACCATCTCTTCTGTCTCATATTCAACTCTCTTTAGGTGAAGAAATACTTCAAGCTTTTATGATCTGTATAAATGTTACTCTTTGCTCCATACAAATAATGCCTCCATATTTTCAGAGCAAAAACTACAACAGCCAACTCTAGATCATGTGTAGGGTATCTCGTCTCATACTCTTTTAACTGATGAGAAGCATAAGCTATTACTTTACCCAATTGCATCAATACTGCACCAAGTCCCTGAAATGAAGCATCTGTATAAATGTCATAATCTACACCCTCCTGTGGTAACACAAGAATAGGAGCTGTGGTCAATCTTCTTTTTAACTCTTGAAAACTTTCTTCACGGCTATTCGACCAAATGAAAGGAATTCTCTGTTTAGTGAGAGTTGTAAGCGGTTTAGCCAACTGAGCAAACCCTACTACAAACCGCCTATAATAGCCTGCTAGCCCCTTGAGAAACTTTTAACTTCCTTTACTGTCTTCGGCTATTACCATTCCAGAATTGCTTTTACCTTACTTGGATCCATTGATACACCCTCCTTTAAGACAGCACGGCCCAGAAAAATAACTTGATCTAGCCAAAACTCACACTTAGAAAATTTGGTGAACAACTTCTTATCTCACAATCGTTGTAGCACAAATCTTAGGTGTTCTTTATGCTCCTTTTCTGTCTTAGAATAAACCAGGATATCATCAATAAATACCACTATGAATCTATCAAGACAATCCTGAAACACCATGTTCATTAAATCCATAAAGATTGCTGAGGCATTGGTTAATCCAAAAGGCATCACCACAAACTCATAATGCCCATATTTGGTCCGAAAAGCAGTCTTGGCAATATCCTGCCCTGCAACCCTTACTTAGTGATAACCCGACCTCAAATCTATCTTTGAAAACACTGCTGCTCCTTTCAACTGATCAAACAAATCATCTATGCGAGGTAACTGGTATTTATTCTTCAATGTCACTTTATTTAGTTCTTCGTAATCTATACACATCCGTAGAGATCCATCTTTCTTTTTCACAAACAAAATTGGAGCACCCCAGGGAGAATGGTTGGGTCGAATAAAACCCTTGTCTAAGAGTTCCTGAAGCTGCTTTTTCAATTCCTAAAGCTCGGCTGGGGCCATCTGGTAAGGGGCTTCAGAAATTGGTGCGGTCCCTAATGCCAATTCAATACTAAATTCTACTTCTCTTTCCGGAGGTAAACCCGAAAAATCTTCCAGAAATACATCTAAGAAATCCCGAACTACTGGCACATTCTGAATCTCTAGTTGCGGGACATCACTATTGTGCACTACATGAGCAATATACCCCGAACACCCTTTTCTTAGCATCTTTCTGGCCTTTACACTACTGATCAACATACTAAGCTAGTGACCCTCGCCAAAATTAAACTTATCTCCATCATCAAGATTAGATCTTGCTTTCTTTTTTTGATAATCAATCTCTACTCCAAATCTTCCCAGGAAATCCATGCCTAAAATAACAACAAAATCAGGCATATCAAACACTATCAAATCCACTGGCAACTCCCTTCCATGGATCACTACAGACTCTCCTGGAAGCATTTCTTGAGTTATTACACTAACACCATCTGGTAACTCTATCTTAATAGGACAATACACTCTAATAGGTTTTAAACCTAATCTCTCTAAAATCCCATGCGTAATGAATGAATGTGTGGCTTCAGAATCAATTAATGCATAAAGGGGAACTGAATGAAATAATATCTAACTAGTAACTACAAATGGGCTAGCTTCAGCTTCACTCTGGGCTACTGTAAACACTTGAGCATTTGTACCTCTAGATGTCTATGCTGCCGGTGCAGAGGGGCTTTACAATCTTTCATCATATGCCCTGGCTGCCGGCATCTATAGCATACATTTCGGCCCAAATCTCTAAGGCACTCTCTAGAATGATTTCTTCCACACTTCTGGCACTAGGGAACTTTAGTGGTTCTCGACTTTTTGTTCTGCCAATCCCTCATATTCTTCTTGGGTTGACACTTTTTTCTTATTTCTCACCTCTCTATTATGGGGGCATCAGCTCTATCTCTCTGTGGAGCAGGAGGTGGAACATTGGGGGCTACTACTGATGGAGTTGTCGGGGTTAGCTTATTCACAAATATTTATGAATAAAGCTCGTTCCAAAGCTTCACTGTATGTCTGAGGGGGCTGGGCACCGACCATCACATCTCGGGCTATTTCTAGTTTCAGCCCATGCACAAACTTATCTCTCCTCAATTCTGGTGTACTCACTACTCCTAGTGCAAACCTTGCCAGGGAATTGAATTTCACTAAATATTCTTTCACTGAATTAGCCCTCTATTGCAAACTAATAAACTCCTAAATCTTTTCATGGACTCGATCAACTGTTTTATATTCTGCTTCAAACAATCTCCTGAAATCTCCCCATGTCATCAAAGCTGTATCATGAGTATCCTCCATCAATTCCCACCATATACGGGCATCACCCCTAAATAAAAAACTAGCGTACTGAATCTTCTCCCGGTCTGTCATAGGAAAAAGTGTCGTTCGTACGCTTCACTGATCGAACCACTCATCTGCCACTAGTGGGTCCATTGTACCCCTAAATTCTGACGGTTGGTGTTGACTAGGCAACCCATAAATCGGTTCAATATGATTATGCACTATTAGGGGTACCGGCCTCTCTCTCTCTTCTCTGGGGGTCGATACAATAACCAGGGTCTAGCTCTCTCCGGTACAGAGCCTCCCCGATTTTTTGCCAAGACTTGCTATATAATATTATGAATCATCGCTTCATCGAGGACAGGGGGAGTAGATTCTGGAGGGTTAGAAGGTTCACCGATGCTCATTTCCTTCCTATTGCTTCCTCGGGTTCTACGTCTCATCTACATAAACCAACACTTTTAGTCAACTCAATCAACTCATCTATTACAAGTAAGGAAATAAATAACTTACAGCAATCGGCTACGAAACATCAACGTGGCAAGAGAGGCACACTGTCAAATCCGAAAACCTTTGCTCTGATACCAAAAATGTAATACTTTCTTTCTAGCTAGTATACATGTAAAATAATCAATAAAACTCATTAAAAATATATATAAGAAAATACACATATATATACGAGTAATAAAGTATGGGCCCATAATTAATTTTTCTTTACATACAAATATTTACAAAATATACTCAAAATGGCATCTTGACAGTGTAGCCCAACCCTTCCACTGTGTGACGTTCCGAGCGACCGCAACTCACCTATTACCTGCAAAACATTAAAAACAACGGAGTGATCACTAATGGCTCAGTAAGTAAACCCGCTATGCTACCATTTTCTCTCCGTTGCTTAAATCCTAAATTTTTGTTCCTTACAACTCATTTCTCGAGTATTCTCTATTCTTTCTCTGTTTTGCTCTCTATTTTTCTCTCTGTTTTCTAATTTTTTCACTACCCATGATAATGAGCATGGTATTATGCATAATCATGATGCAAATGCACAAATGCATAAATTGTGCATTTTCTTTTCTATTTTTCTTATTCTATTTTCTGTTTCTTTTTCTTTATTTCTTTCTTTCTTTTCTAGTCTTTCTTTCTATTCTTTCTTTCTTTTCTATTCTTTCTTTCTTTCTTTCTATTCTTTCTTTCTTTCTTTCTATTCTTTCTTTTCTTTCTTTCTATTCTTTCTTTTCTTGCCGATCGAACTCGATTGAGGCATGGATTTGGAGCCTTGGCCGTGTGAGTGAATTCTCTAATTCTGAGTACAGTCCTCATCCACACGCACTTCTAACGGAATGTAAAATTCTTCTTTCTGGATTTTGAGGCCGCTCACTAAAGGCGGTGTGCATGTGGGACTATGTCACTCATGGGCTCCCCATCGCAACAACCTTCTCTTCTTTTTATCTTTTTTTTACACTTCTTTAAGAAAAATTCAGATTTGAATATCTTTAATATCTTTAATAGTCTCACTTCTTTCTATTTTCTCTTTAACATATTTTAGTGCTTTTCCATGCTCTTATGAATGTGTATGCATGTAGATGGTTTCATGCTTATAATTATTTCTAAATGCAAATGTTTAAATGCAAGGATCCTATGTAGCATAAAAATAAGTTTTCCTCGACTATCTACAAACTCATATCAATTCATAAATGAATAAAACTCATGCATGCACTTCTCTTGGACATTTCATCAAACATATTGCATTCATAATCAAACTCTAACTTGACTACAATTCTATCTCTTTCTCAAGCCACCAATATTTGGAGTAAAACTCCCTTAAACAATTACTAAACCTGTCCAAGACAATACACTCCCAAAAATTCTACTCAACTCTTTCTAACTTCAACCAAACTTCAATTAATCATCGTACAACCAAAACCACTTCTCATGGCTAAATTCTATTCATCAATAATCATCAAACTCATCAATAATTCATCAATTTCATTAACAATTCTCAAAGTCATAAGCATATACATATATGTAAAATCTCTACACAATTGATTTCTCAAATCATAACTTGGGTGGGATTTACTTACCTTTGATATGAGCAATCCAACCCCTTTAAGAATCTTATTTGATCAAACTCTCTTCTTCTTAAATCCTATGAGCACAAACCATCAAAATTCAACACTTTAAAAATGAAAAATCACTTCCTAGTGCAAGGATCTCACCTAAAGTCGCTTGTGATTGAAAATCCACTAAAAAATACACAAAACCTATTAATTTCTTTTGAAGAAGAATTGAAGAATTTGAGAGAATATGGAGGTGAAAGTAGTGTGAAAATGGGTAAGAGTGGCCAGGGTTTCACTCTTCAATTTGATATAGCATAAAAATATATATATTAGTTTCCCATTTTTGCCCTTGCACTTTCTTTAAAATTCCATCTATGTCCCTTAGTCAATTACCATAATGCCCTCATTTTTATTGCATTCTCTATGAAATTCTACCTCTTTTCACTCCCCACATTTCTAACTAATTTTGAGTGAAAAGGTCATTTTACCCTTAATGCAAGTTTAAGGCATTTTCTTCACATTTTCTCAAAATAACTTTAGCAAAAAAATCAACTAAAGGTATAAGAGCATAAATTAAACTACATACCACCATGAGGCGTTTGTAAAACCCCCCTCCAGTCAGGTATCCTCTGAATATCCCTCAATGAGAATCCCGAGGATACATGTCTGGAGAACGAGTTGTATTTAGAAAAAATATGTGTAAGGATAATAATAATAATATCCAAAACATGCATATAAAATGTCACGCAGGATCCAAACTTATAATTTACAAACTTTAAGAAATTATACAATCAAAATATATTTATAGGGTGGAAGCTTCCAAAGGTATTTCACAAATATTTATCATTTACATTATTTACATCAAGATAAAAACATCGAGATGACAATGAATCATCTCTCCTCACATATAGTCCCGCTGTCTCTAGCATCCCTCGCTTCTAGTCTACCTGCAAAGCAATCAACAATGAAAGGGTGAGCGCTAATCGCTCAGTAAGGAATGATTCATTTCATTCTGAATGTACTATTTGATCTTTATTTAAACATATTTATTAACACATCACTTATCTTTTACATCTAGGGATACTTCCCCTTTTATTACTAATTCATATGTTTTTCATCATTTTATCCCATGGCTAGATAAACATCAATGTGTACACATACAAATAAGTATGTAAACATAGTACACACACATCACATGTCATGACATAACATCTAAAATCATCTAACATAAGTATAAATCATCTCATGATGTAAATAACATCATAACTCATGTAATGCAACTAAATGCATATGAAACATTTAACGTCTAGCCGATCGGACCTTTCTTAGCATCTTAAGCACTTCATCTATGGCATGTAAATACATATTTTGGTGAGCTTAATACTTCTAATTCATCTATGGATTATCAACCCATTTACATTACCTCTTGCTCACATACATCATCTTAAAACATGTATTACATTGCATCTTCATGCCATTTCATAACATTAATCATGCATTGACATCATGACCATGTATATCTTTCAAAGATCATCTAACTAATGGGTAAACATTAGTACATGGCATAATTACAATAATACATTAATAATCAATTCATAATCATAAGAATTGATTATGTTAAATCTTAAACTTTAATAACCAGTTTATGCTTCAGGCCATTTTCCATCCTTTCCTCAAACGAACTGGCTCATGGCATAAACATAAAAGTTATAGGTATGTGTCTTAGCTTTCTAATGCTTCAAGAATCATCTCATTTAGATTTTTATAACTCAAGTTATGGTCGAAATACTGAAGCAGGGTTAACAAAACCCCTAAGCCCACTAAATCCGAATTTTCATATTTACTATGCCACATCAATTCCTATTGACATTAACCAATAGGTTAACTTATGGATCAAATAAACCTCCCCTTAATAGTACCTCCCCTTAATAGTCTTTAACATCTTAAAGGAAGTGTAAAATCTCATTCCCATAATCATCCATTATTGCTATAACATTGTAAGCTAATGCAAACAACACATCAACACTTCTAATAGCAACCATTCAACACCATGTGGCCTCCAATACTACAATTTTTTGCCACAATCAGTATCTACACTTCATTTTCTTCAACCAAACATCACAACTCATAAAACATAAATAGCAATAACTTCATTTATAATGAATTCAAGGCAATAAGTAGAATAAATGAGTTCAACTACACTTGCCATCAACTAATTCTATGCCTTAAAGCTTTAATTTAAGGTTTCATAAAAATCTACAAACCCTAAAGTCATGGGAGGTTCTTTCTTATCTTTTTAAAGACTTCCTCCAACAAATCTTTTGCCTTTGACTTCTTTTACACCTTAATCCTACATATATAACATTATACCTCAACATCTACTTCAAATCATCAAATAACATCAAAACTAAAGTTTTTAATCCTTACCTTAAACCCTTCTAATTGAAGATCCAAGGCTCCTATCTTGTTCTACTTGAAAAATTAAGCAAAACTCCTTTAAAACTTAGAGAAAGAAAGCTTGTTTCATGGAAGATTTGAGAGAAAATGGAAGAAATGTTGAAGAAAGGCTCTCTCCTTTGGCTTGAATGAATTTCATCTCATTTATAGGAAAATATTTCATTTATTTTCTAAAATTATGCAATTGGCCCAATTATTTTAATCAATAACACTACGGACACCGAAATATTAGCACCGAATTTCTGTACCGGCCTACGTGTAATGCGTCTTTCCATTTATTTACAATTTTTTTCTAGTGGACGGTCGTCCATCAAATTTGGACGGCCGTTCACTCACATGGACGCCCGTCCATATTATATGGACGGGCGTCCATATTCGAGGGACGGGCGTCCACATAATATGGACGCCCGTCCCTATTAAAATAAAATTAAAAAGTTTGTAAAATTTTGGGGACGGCCGTCCATAAATTATGGACGGCCGTCCCTTATGTTTGGACGGGCGTCCATTCCTAATGGACGCCCGTCCATACTTAAAAAAAAATTGTTTGGACGGGCGTCCATTCCTAATGGACGCCCGTCCATTATTTTGGTTTCTCCAAATTAAAGAAAAACTTTGGACGATGCCTTCTCTGATTCCAGCTGCAACTCAACCCTTCTCAACCTCCATGCTGCTTCCTTCTTCTTTGCCGCCCAAGCACGATGCCCTTCTTCCAACTCTCTCGCAGCAGCTCACCGGCTCGGATATCAAACATGCTTTGAAATCTCCATGGCTGAAATAACACGGATTCTTCACGCCATGATCAAGTTGCACAAAAAATAGCAAAACCGGTAATGTCTTATTTATGTGTGTCTCTGTGAACGTCTGGAAGAAAGAGAGAGAGAGACCTCCTTGACTAAATCCACATACAAACACATTTTTTGGATCTGCAGCCAGCCTACTTCCTTGTTTATCATTGCATGCACATTCGAACTCAATGAATATCTGAACAAATTATCAATATCCAATAGAGGATCGACACTAGTCACGTTAAAGCTCTCTCCTCTAAGAAATTTCTAAGCATCGCATGGGATAATATTATATATAAATTAAATCCAAAATAAAAAATAAAAAAAATGGATTGGTCATCATCAAAGTGGTCTCTCCTTCCCCTGTATATTTGTGTTGCTTCTTCGTAGTTTTATCTTCGTATTTGTGTTGAAAGCCGATGAAGTTGTAAAGATAATATTATATATAAATTAAATCCAAAATAAAAAATAAAAAAAATGGATTGGTCATCATCAAAGTGGTCTCTCCTTCCCCGTGTATTTGTGTTGCTTCTTCGTAGTTTTATCTTCATATTTCAGCCATGGAGATTTGAGCATGTTTGGTATCCGAGTGGTATGCTGAGAGTTGGAAGAAGGGCATCGTGCTTGGGCAACAAAGAAGAAGGAAGCAGCATGGAGGTTGAGAAGGGTTGAGTTGCAGCTGGAATCAGAGAAGGCATCGTCCAAAGTTTTTCTTTAATTTGGAGAAACCAAAATAATGGACGGGCATCCATTAGGAATGGACGCCCGTCCAAACATTTTTTTTTTTTTAAGTATGGACGGGCGCTCCAGTTAGGACGAGCGGCCGTCCCCCAAAGTTTTACAAACTTTTTAATTTTATTTTAATAGGGACGGGCGTCCATATTATGTGGACACCCGTCCCTCGAATATGGACGCCCGTCCATATAATATGGACGGGCGTCCATGTGAGTGAACGGCAATCCAAATTTGATGGACGACCGTCCACTAGAAAAAAATTGTAAATAAATGGAAAGACGCATTACACGTAGGCCGGTACAGAAATTCGGTGCTAATATTTTGGTGTCCGTAGTGTTATTGTATTTTAATTGTATAACTCATAAGTCCTTAATTCTTCATATAAGGGCATTTTGGTCATTTCACACTAGACATAATTATTACTTAATTGATGCCATTAAATGCAATGAAGCCTACTCATCCTTGACTTTTTCAATGCTTATCCATAGGCAAAATAACCATTTTTCCCCTAAGCCTCTCTATGGATAATTGATTCATGCCGTTCCAAATGAATTGACTATTTTGCCCTTAGTTAGATTTTATGCTTTTTAACATAAAGTTAACATTTAAATGACTATTTTGAGTTAGGAACATACCTTTGACATCTGGGGTATTACAGCGTTACAGCTGCGAACATCATCTTCTTGGGAGCTTTCTAAGAAATGAGATTCACAAAGAGAAACTTGAAGGCGTGTCCATTGCCTCTATATGGATTCACTGGGGATAGCTTGTCCCCAAGGGAACAATTGACTTGCCTGTGACCTTAGGGGTAAAACCCAAAATCAGGATGGTGATGGCAAAATTCCTAGTGGTGGACTGCCCGACCACTTACAATGTCATCCTTGGAAGATTGATCCTCGATGATCTGAGTACAATCACCTTAGTACGCTGCCAGGCAATAAGGTTCCCGACTCTAGGTAGGGTCACAACTTTCAGAAGCTGCAAAAAATAATCTTGGGAATGTTACAACTAGGCCATCAATGTTGCATCAAAATGGCCACTCCCGAGAACCATGGTCATTGCAGAGTCTGAGCCAAACCCTAGACCTCTTGAGGATACCATAGATCCTCACATCCATAAAGAAGAGCCCGCAGCAAAGCCAATAGAAGAGTTCCGAGAAATAGCTATTAGTGTAGAAGACCCAACTCGCATGTTAAAAATTGGCAGCAATTTGGGCAAAGAAATGGCCGATGGTGGGGTTTCTAAAGAAAAATATCGACGTATTCACATGGGTACATCCAGATATAGTGGGGATCAATCCCGAGGTAATGTGCCACAGATTGAATATCGACCCAACAACTCGACTAATCAAACAAAAAAGAAGATCTATGGATGCAGAGTGCTCTAAAGCGCTCATAGATGAAGTTGAAAAAAACCTAAACATCAACTTCATCAAGGAAGTGAAATATCTGGACTGGCTCGCCAACCCAGTCTTGGTGAAAAAGTCAAATGGCAAGTGGCAGACTTGCGTCGGCTTCACAGATTTGAATAGAGCTTCTCCCAAAGAAAGTTTTCTGCTGCCCCAGATAAACCAATTAGTAAATGCAATAGTTAGGAACTGTTAGAGTAAGTGCCCTAGAGCCAATCAATTATTGTAAAATTAACTCTGTAATAAATGTTTATTTATCAATAAAAGGCAGATTCTTCTATATCGTGTATGTAATAATATATCTCCTTAGTATGGTAGAACTGTGACAAGGGTATCAAGTGTTTCAAATCTTGATAGTGAGAACCCTATGATCACATATGGTGGCCATTCTAGAAACGTCCATAGCCCTAGTGTTATTCTGACCAAGGACACAGATAATACGGTAAGGCTATCATAGTGTTGAATGACCTGTCGAAAGGTAGTGACTGATCTCACTTGTTAAGGTTGTTTGCTAACAACCTAGTGCAACACATGGGTGTTTGCTAGAGGCATGTTCACTAGACAGACCCACCAGAGGTTTCCATATGGATGGTAACCCTAGTGTCTATGGAATAACGGATGGTGGTGTATGTGATCCTTAGACTTGAGATCATCGGAGCACCCTGTGCACCAACTGGTGTAGTTTGACACTAGCCCAACGTAGTTTTATTTAGAGCTATCAATACGGTAGTGATTGGCTTCATTGAGAAAGTGTATCAAGACTATGGTGGATCGACAAAGGATTCATCACTCCTGGGTACAGAAGAAGTTATCTCAATGGGTAATTCTATAAATAGCAATGCCATTAAATCTGTGGCCACAGTGGGATTGAGTTGATGCTTAATCCAATTTAATATTCCTGTCATTGGTCCAGTAACTGAATACAAACATGTCGAGGATATCTGAGGTTGACACTATTTCTATACCTCTGTCTCGATGAGATAACAGTAAGGATTTGATTGCACAATAACAATATCGTTGATAGGCTACAGTTTTGCTGAATCCGAATCTATCGGGTGGCCATGATGCCTTGCTAGGGGCCAATCTTGGTCTCTGTGTAGTGAGACTATTAATTGATGTTAATCGCAATACTACTCACTGCCGATATGATAAGAAGCCTACATGTCACACACTTTGAAGATAATTTAAGAATCAATTTGTGAGAAGGGTATTTTTGTCTTTTAGGACGAAAGGGTATTTTGGTAATCTCACGGTGCAATTAAATTTGATGAGGTTGTTGTTTGTATTTAATGTTAATCTTAAAATTAAATTAGTGAGATTATATTTAAATATATCTATGTATATATTTAAATGAATTATTATTATTAATTGAATGTTAATATATTATTATATATTAATTGATTTTAATTATAATAACAATTAATTAATTGAAATACCATAGAGGATGTGTTTGGTTGCAAGGGTGAACTAGGGTTGGAGCCCATGGCTATTCCTAAGTGAAATAGGGTTTTAATTGTTGCACTATATAAGTGCAACTTAAAATTAAAACATTAAGGATTTATTCATTCAATTAAAACCCTAGCCACCTTATCTTTCTCTCTCTCAAGAAGAAAACTTTTCTTGTTCTTCTTTCTTGATTCTTGAAGCCCTTGATTGTTCTAGCAAAATAATCAAGGGTTTTGTGGATTATCTTCATGTGGACTTCCATGAGTGCGATCCTACTTTGGATCGATTGACGAAAAATTACGTGAACAGTAGGCGGTAAACAGTAACCGTGAATGGTAGGTGGTGAATAGTACCCTTGAACAGTTGATGGTGAACAATAACATAACAATGTTCTTGTTTGAAATCAGAGATATTTGAAGGAGCCTCCAAACGTACATAAGTATTCACGTGAACAGTAGGCGGTAAACAGTAACCGTGAGCGATAGGTGGGGAATAGTACCCGTGAATAGTTGATGGTGAACAATACCATAACAATGTTCTTGTCTGAAATCAGAGATATTTGAAGGAGCCTCCAAACGTACATAAGTATTCTAATCCTTGAATGAATTTACTTTATACAGATTTTTGTTTATAAACATGTAAACGATATAATCTATACTCGGATCTAGGTAAAGAAAGGTAATTGATTTACTGATTGAATTTTTGTTTTCCACTGCGTATGGTAGATCAATTACTTATAGGAACGCACTACTTAGCTTCATGGATTCGTACTCGAGATACAACCAAATCTCGATGAATCAGCTTGATGAAGAACACACCTCATTTATTACTGACCGGGGTATTTATTGTTACAGGGTTATGTCATTTGGTTTGAAAAACGGTGGGGCGACCTACCAGTGTTTGGTGAACAAGATGTTCGCCAACCAAATTGGCAAGACAATGGAAGTGTACATCAACGACATGCTTGTCAAATCAAAGGTCACCAAAAGCCATATTGAGCAGCTAGGGGAAATGTTTGACATCCTCAAAAAATACATAATGAAACTTAACCCTCTAAAGTGCGCTTTTGGAGTAAGCTCGGGAAAGTTTTTAGGTTTCCTAGTAAATCAGAGAGATGTCGAAGCCAACCCAGAAAAGATTCAAGCCCTCCTAGACATGAAAAGTCCAACCAACATAAGGCAGGTTCAAAGCTTGACAAGGCGTGTGGCCGCACTTAGCAGGTTTTTTTCCCGAGCCACCGGCATGTGCTTACCATTCTTTGAGACCCTGAAGGGGAAAAAGGGTTTCAAGTGGACAGAGGAGTGTGAGAAATCCTTCTAGGAATTGAAGAAACATCTGGGGCAGCCTCCTTTGTTATCAAAGCCCGTCTAGGGCAAGCCGCTACTACTATATTTGTCAGTATCTAAGTCTGTGATCAGCGCGACTTTAGTACATGAAGAAAAATGAGTGTAATGGCTAGTGTATTATGTGAGCAAGAGGTTGCTAAATGCAGAGACAAGATACCCTGAGATGGAGAAGCTTGCCTATGCACTTGTTATCGCCGCTCGAAAGCTACGACCTTATTTTCAGGTGCACTCCATAAATGTGCTGACAAACTTTCCGTTGAGGAAGATAATGCGAAGCCCGAGGCATCAGGTGGATTGATCCAATAGACGATGGAAATGAGTCAGCATGATATCAAGAACATCTTGAGAACTACAATAAAAGGTCAGGCTTTGGCCGACTTCATTTCATAATTCCCTTATCAGCCTGAAAGAGAAGTAACCCCATCAGGTGGCAAGCACCTCAGGGGTAAGCGAACAGTAGAAACCAAAGCTTGACGATCTATGGAAGTGGACTCTATATGTAGATAGGTTCTCAAATGAGAAGGAGGCAAGAGTTGGGCTCTTGCTTGAAAGTCCCGAAGGAAACCCGATCAAAGCCACAATTAGATTTGGGTTTGTTTCCCCCAACAACAAGCCTGAGTATAAAGCATTGCTCATAAGGACCCGCCTTACCAAGGAAATGGGGGCTGAGTCTATCAAGATTTACAGCGACTCCCAGCTCGTAGTCCATCAAATTACTAGGGAATATCAAGCAAAGGAGGACAGAATGGCATTCTATATTCGACAAGTGAAATTTGAGCTTGAGTAGTTCAAATCCTTCACTATTTTTCAAATCCCAAGGGTTAAGAATTCAGTGGCCGATGCTCTAGCTTGCCTAGCCTCTGCAATGAGCCAAGAGAAGACTAATTCGATACTTGTTAAATTCCTCCCAAGTCCAAGCATCCTCGTTCATTAGGAACCAGTATTGGTAACAGGGTAGAGATGTAGTTGGATGGATGCAATAATTGCCTACCTAAGAGATGGAACAGTGCCTAAAGGAAGAAAAGAAGCCAAAACACTTTGAGCAAAATTAGCTCGATACGCGTTCATCAATGACAAACTTTATAAGTGTGGGTACAATTCACCGCTTTTGTGGCATGTTGACCATGAAGACGTAGACTATGTTTTGAGAGAGATCCATGAAGGCATCTATGGGAACGATGTAAGGGGCCGATCTCTAGCATACAAGGTGCTTTGTCAAGGCTATTACTAGCCAACAGTTTTTGCCCACACGACAAATGCCAGAGATTCATAGATGTTCCGTGAGCTCCACCGCAACAGTTAACTACTTTGACAAGCCCCTAGCCATTTGCAATTTGAGGCATCGACCTAATAGACCCTTTACACTAAGGAAAATGGGGTGTTAAGTTCGTAATGGTTATTGTCGACTACTTCACAAAGTGGGTAGAAGCCAAGCCTTTAGCTACCATCACATTGAACAAGCTGAAAGATTTCGTCTACAAAAACATCATTTGTAGATTCAGAATTCCCCACAAAATCATAACTGACAATGGAAAACAGTTCGATAGTGAGGACTTCATATCTTTCTACAAAAGGCTTGGTATCAAGAAGAGCTTTGTCGTTGTTTATCAACCTCAAGCTAACGGTCAAGTAGAGGCAGTGAACAAAGTGATCAAACACACCATTAAGAAGAAGCTTGACACCTTAAAGGGAAGATAGGCTGAAGAATTGTATGAGGCCTTATGGTCTTACAGAACGATAGCCAGAAGTTTGACAGGAGAAACCCCGTTCTCTTTACCATACCGGTGTGAAGCTATGGCCTGAGTTGAAGTAAGGATTAGTTCATTCCAGAGGGAAGTCTTCAATGAAGAAACAAATGAAGATCTTCTCCACTTGAGGCTAGGCCTAATTGAAAAACATCGAACCAAGTCTTAGCTAAGGCTCGCCTCATACCAAAAACGAGCCAGATGATACTTCAACTCCAAAATCAAGAACAAAGACTTTGAAATAGGCGACCTAATCCTTAGAAAGCTTGTCCAAGGTACACAAAACCCTAACGTAGGGGCACTTGGACCCAAATGTGAAGGTCCATTCAGGATCTTCGAAAAGCTCGCACTAGGAACCTTCCACTTAGAACACCTCAAGTAGCTCAGGTTCCAATCATATTTAAAAAAATGTATTATTCATGAACTTTACTTTGTTCGTAATTTTTCATTTATTAACGTCTTGTTCATAGTTTATTATTTTTGGTTTCAAAAATCATGACCTATGCGATCACATCCAAAAACTCAGAGTCAAGAGTTTGGAAAAAGGCAGCTTAGCTTGGCAAGCCACGCCAAAATCCACCTCATTAAGGGTGAAATTTCCCGAATCGACAAAGTTACACTTGGAAAAATTCAAGTAAAACACATCCAAGGAAAATCGGTCATAAACCAGAGGCTAAAACTCGAGACGGGAAATTAGTTCAAACTCATATTTGTTGCACAAGATACATGCATTTGAAAAGTTCCTCAAAAAGTGAGCTATGTGTAACTTTGAGCCAATTTGAATTGTTCATGATAAGTCCGATTAGGACGATCAAAGCGACTCTACAGAAATTAAAAATTGCTTGATAGATATATACAAAAATTGTCTTTCATTAATGGTAAAGTTTAGTTGGAGCAAGAGCATTATCACCAACAAGATCAAGGAGATCGTCCTCAATCTAGGTAGAGGGATCGCTAACGATAGGAGTCTTGGCAGCCTTTTCAGGGTTGGGAGTCGAGACATCCTTCAGAGTCTTGACTGGAGGAAGGTTGGTAGCAATAGGCGGGAGCACGGCGAGGGGAGCCAGATCCTTAACCTCCTGCTTAACACTTACATCCTCCTATCCCTCATTGACTTTCTCCTTGCCCTCACTATTGGGCTCAGAGTCGTCTAAGTAAACATAAGCCATCCCTTGAGCCTTGGTCCTCATCCTGTTGACTTCCTTCTGATAAGCCCATGGAAGAAAGGAGAAGTCAATCAAGGGATGAGCTTCCCATAACTTCTGCACAAGGAAGACCGACGTCTCCCAAGCTTGGTTCATGACGGCGGCATTCAGCTCCTTGACTTTGAGACCTAAGCTTCTTAGTTTTAGCCTCAGCCTTTTGTCGACCTTCCATCTCTTTGGCAAGGTCGAGTAAGACCTGTTTGAACTTTGCCTCCCAATCTGAGGTAGTTTTTTGAGCCGAGGGGAGCTCAGAGTTTAGATATAAAAGAGGAAATTCTTCTCAGATTTGAAGTATTACTTTTGGGAAGAGCCATTTTTGTATAGACACTTTACTGATCAAATGATACGTAGATGTGTCCCAGAGGAGGAAATGGAAAGTATTCTACGGCATTGTCACGAGAGGGAATTGGGTGGCCATTTTAGAGGAACTATGACAGCAGCCAAGGTTCTTCAATCTAGGTTTTATTGGCCAACCCTTTTTAAGGATTCTTTTCGGATTGTTCGGGAGTGCGACTAATGTCAACAGAGTGGTAATATTTCAAAGCGGGATGAGATGCCGTTGAATAACATCCTTGTGGTTGAGCTATTTGATGTGTAAGGGATTGACTTCATGGGTCCCTTCCCAAACTCTTTTGGGAACACATATATTTTGGTGGCAGTGGACTACGTATCGAAGTGGTTGAAGCAAATGCATTGCCATCTAATGATGCTAGGGTAGTGGTTAATTTTGTGAGAAAGAATATTTGCTCAAGGTTTGGGGTACCACGGGCACTCATTAGTGATAGAGGATCCTATTTTTGCAATATACAATTGGATGCACTTTTGGGAAAGTATAGAGTGAAACATAGAGTTGCAACACCTTACCATCCACAGACGAGCGGGCAAGTGGAACTGTCTAACAGAGAACTTAAGGGAATTTTAGAAAAGATAGCTAATGCATCTAGGAAGGATTGGTCACGGAAATTGGATGATGCATTATGGGCCTACCAAACTGTATTTAAGACTCTAATTGGTATGTCTCTATTTAGGATGGTCTATGGGAAAGCATGTCACTTGCCGGTAGAACTCGAGCATAAGGCATAGTAGGCAATCAAGCAGCTAAACATGGACTTAAGAGTTGTTGGGGAAGAAAGGATGTTGACTTTGAATGAACTCGATGAGTTCCATCTCGAAGCATATGAGAATGCTCGAATTTACAAAGAGAAGACAAAAAAGTGGCATGACAAGCATATCAGGAAGAAGAACTTTAAGTGGGTCAAAGAGTGTTGTTGTTCAATTCTAGACTTAGGCTTTTCCCCGGAAAACTTAAGTTTAGATGGTCCAGACCATTCACAGTTACAAGAATTCACCCATCTAGAGCGGTGGAAGTTTCACATGAAGAAAAGGGAACTTTTATAGTCAATGGAAAGATTGAAGCCATACATTGATGGGGTGATGAGTGGCAAGTCCATCCCGATCCGGCTTGACATTCCAACTTGAAAAATCGAGCGAGTCGAGCTTTTGACTATAAACAAGCGCTCCTTGGGAGGCAACCCAAGTGTTTTCATTTATTTATCCTTGTTGATTGTTTTGTAGTTGTTTAGTTTTTGTTTGATTTTGTTTATGAAGTTTAATTGGTGTGTTTTTGGATGTTTCAGGTGAAATTGCGAATCAAGGTGGAAAACTGAATGTTCTAGTTTTCGCCGCAGGGAAGTTTTTTTTTTTTTTTGTCGCGGCGAAGCAATTCTTGAACATCTTGGAAGGCGAAAGGTTCCAGACCTCGCCACGGCAAGAGATATTTGGGCAAAATTGACTAAGGGAACTTCGCCGCGGCGAAGATTGTTCATCGCCATGGCACTATACTCTCGGTAATTTTTCGCCACGGCACTGTACTCTCGGTAATTTTTCGCCACGGCGAAACCTGGGTTGAATTAGGGTTTGTGATGAAGAACTTTGCCGCGGCGAAGCTTGTTCTTCGCCACGGAAAAACCTGCTTTTTATATATATGCACCGCGACGCCTCATTTTCGACAAACTTCTCAAACACATTTCAGAGAAAAATTTTCCAACGTTCAATCCAGAGCTTTCCCAGTGATTTCCAAGCAAAGTTTCTCACTCCTTAACCCTCTTGAACACCAAAACAACTCATTTCAACAACAATCTTTGCGAAAATTCACGAAATTTTTTAGTTCAAGAAATTTGGGGTTTTGCAATATGGGCTAATTTTGGCTCAATTGGTGGCGAATACTCCTTAGTGTTGGTAAGATTTCAAGTTCCCTTAGCTTTTTATCGCACAATTTCATGTTTTGATTTACGGATCTGAAAATGTTGATTATTGGTTGAGTTGTGAAATTTTTGGTGCTTGTGAGCTTTGATTTTGTTTGAGGAAGGGTTGATTGTGCATTGTGTGATATTGAGGAGTGTGGGCTTTGAATTTTGGAGTGTTTGGTTGAATTTGGAAAAATCGTAGTTTAGGGGTCTAAGCGCGAATTGTTGGAAGTGTTGTCAATTTTTGCAGGATTGAATTGGTTGTCGTAGGACATTTAGGTTTGAATTTTTGGGTTGCATTGTTGAGTTGAAGTGTAGTTTTGGAGAAAATGCCACTCAAAGTCAAGGTACCATCCAAGGGCAAGGGAAAAGGAAAAAAAGTAGACAACCGGTTTGTAAATGAAAAGGCTCAAAAAAACTATGAGGCAACAGCCAAAAGGAAAGACAAGGGATTTATCCCTGAGCGTGGACTGACTGCAACCCAGGCTAATGAGTGGAGTCAAGGGAGAAGTTGGGAGGACTTTATAAGTGAACCCGAACATGCGGCTGTGGAACCACTGGTGAGAGAGTTTTATGCTAACCTCCCTGAATGTGATGAGGGGGTTGTTTTTGTGAGGGGTACTAATGTGGTATTTACGGCAAAGGTCATGTAAAACCCCTCCCTAGCCGAGTATTTCCTAAGTATCCCTTGGCCATTGAGAACCTAGAAAACGCACGCCTAGGAAAGAAGTTTATTTTAAAATCCTATTAAAAGAATAAACTTGTAGTTTAAAAATATATCTATTTTTATTTTAAAACATTTTAATTTCTAAACTATATTAAGTTCATTGTACAAGTAAAAAATATAGTTTCCTTTCTTGGAGTACATTATGAAATCCATAATAGTACTTACGAGAACATACACACTTTTACAAAATTTACTAGCAATTTGATTTCTTTTATTAACACAAACATATATACTCCATAATAACATGGACATATTTACTGTATTATGAGATATAAACATAATTACTACACTAAATACTAGCAAAACCATTCAAAAGTCATAATTAAAACATCCCTTCATGCTCATAGCGTCCCTCAGAATCCTCTCCCAGCTTCATGCCTTAATCCTTACCTGCAAAACATTTTAAAACATTTCGTGGGGTGAGCGCTAATCGGTCAGTAAGGAATATGGCCATTTATAAACTATTAAGGTTCATTATACATCATTTTACAAGTTTATTACTTAGGACCTTACCTACCTACAAAATACGACCTTCATTCTTTAACATAACAAGTTCATAAAACATATCATACACTTTGGACTTTTCTCATAAACATAAGTCATAACATAATCATACATAATATAACATAGAACATATATGACTTATGAAATATTCATGTACATGGCATGCTTATTTCTTTTGTCTTTATACTTGATGGTTTCATTAGTCTTTGTTATCCGATCGGATTCATTTAAACCATTACCTTGTTCTTGGTCGTCACCTCAAAGGACTCATGGTTTCCATAAGAATTCCATTCCTCTGATCTTGGTTTATACCTCAAGAGACTCATGGAATTCATTCTTTAACATTTCATAAATTTTTCATAAGACAACTAAATAAGCTATATGCATTACCATTATGAATGCAAACATATGGACTAACATATTCCATGCTCAATCATACTATATTCTCCTACTAAACTTCTTAACTTAATTCATTCAATTTCTCATACAATACAAGGAATTTCAGTAGTAAGATTATTCAGGGGTTTATTAGAATTAGAAACAAATGGGAATTTCTATTAAGAAGGTGGATGCCATACAGTTCGTTACTTTCAAGCAATTTTTCCATTATCTTCTAATTCGAATTTATTTTTGGCTAAAACATAAACGTTTTAGGTCGGTTTCTCAACTTTTTAACACTTCAAGAATCAACTCAATCAGACTTCTATAACTTCAGTTATGACTGATTCAGTGAAGCATGTACAGTATAAGTCTCAAAAAGCCAAATCCGAATTCTATTCATTTTAACCATGTCACCTTCATTTGCACATTCATATCATTTTCCATATCATTCTTAGTATAAAAGGCCATAAAAACCTCCCTTTTTACAGAACCAAAAAGTGCCAAAACATCGTCCAACTACAAATCTCTTAATTGGCATAATCATCCTCCACATGCACACATACACCAATCAACACACCCATTTAAACAATCCATAACCAAAACATAGCATCACACTCATATTAACATAAATAAATGTAAGTTTCATAAACCCTAGGTGTTATCAATTGTAGTCATAAGGGAGATTTTTTCCTTACCTTAGCATTCAAAGCACAAAGGTACTCCTCCTTGGCTCCAAAGTTTCACCTTTCTACCTTACACACACAACCACCTATGAATTTCTCTTTTAACTAAAAAATTCAGAAAAACTAGGTTTTTGAAACTCACCTTTAACCCTGAAATTCAAGTTCTTTAAGGGTGGATGGTGATCTCCTTTGAAAATCAACTTGAAATCCTAAGAAAATTTGAGAATAAAAGCTTGGATTAGTGGCTTTTATGGTGGATTTGAGAGATGAAGAAGAAGATGATATGTTTGGGGTGTACAAGGCCGACTACTCTCTCTTTAAACCTTGTAAATATTTATTCAATTGTTGCTCTAATGTGATTGGTCAATAAAAGTTAGGTATAAGGGTCATTTGGAATAAATTTTTCACATAAGGGCGTTTTGGTCATTTCCACCACAACATAAAGATAAGCACTCATTTAATGCCATTTGACTTCTTTGAAACACTTATCCATTAAGCAATCCCATTAGGTGAATGACTAATTTACCATTGGTGCACTTTTATGGACACTTAATCATATGGTTTTGTATGAAAAGACCATTATACACTTGGTTACTGTTTACGCCATTTAACCATATCAATCAACTTTATGACCATTCTACCCTCATTTCTCTTCAATGACATCACCCCTTACACTTAATAATGGCCACATCTCGAAATACATGTAAATTGACCATTTTACCCTTCCATTCAAAAAAAGAAAATTACTTGAAAAGTAAATTTCATACCTTAAGGCATTGGAATAATAACACGGGGTTTACAGGTCATCAATGATTTCTATGGCTTGCCTTACATTGACCGGGATGAGTATGCGGATTTTAGGAAGACACAGTTTAAGGATGATATTATTCTTCTAGTCATTACAAAACCGGACACCACTTGGGAGGTTTCAAAAAAGGGCAAAAAGAGCATCAAGGGAACTCAATTGACACCAATGGCTCGATTGTGGCAATATTTTATCAGTGCAAGGATGATGCTAGAAACGCACTACAGCACAGTGACGTATAAGAAGGCACTTTTGTTGTATTCTATTGCCACAGGAAAGAGAATAAATGTGGGACAAATTATCTTGAACAACAATCAGCATGCAGCCAAACCAGGGCGAGGCAGTTTTCCGTTCCGATAACTCATTACAGAGTTGTGGACTAAAGCAGGAATCGAGGTACATGATGATGAGCCACTGAACCATGCTGCCCCAGTCCTTGACATAGCCTACTTCCGCAAACATCTTGCGCCTCAACCAGAAGAATGGCCCAGATCAGGCACCAAGAGAAGGAGAACAACAATAGTTGCCACCGCATCTAGTTCAATAGTCCCAATGAGAGAAATGATGCAGAAAATGATGCGTAAGATGAAATGGATGGAGCGACGTCACGGGTGGCTGGCAGAGCAAACCAAGAAGACACATGAGTTGCAACTGAGTTGCTGCAACAAACTCGGGATTGATACTTTAGAAAACTAGTGGGAAGACTGGGATTCAGATGAGTGGATGGGCTCCGATTCAGAAGAGGATGACGTTGAGGAAAAGGAAGAGGAGGAGGCCGAAGAATAAGCACCTGTTTTAGTTTTCATTATTTTTATTTGTTTTAGTTGTTTCTGTTTTTCTTTCATTTCGAACATTGAAGTCAGTTGATTTTTTTTTTTTCGGATTGTTTTAGTTGTTTCATTCTTGTTTTAATTTAATAGTTAATGTAAAGACGATATTAGGGTTGTAATATTTTCATATTAGTTCGTGAATTTTTCTAACACAGTGGACACCACAGTTTCAATTGTTTTTACAGCTGTTTGGTAATGAAAGAGTCAAGGAATGGGGGTGCACACTGTTGAGCGGAACTTCAACTTCACGGATTAATCAGGGAATTATCTCGCACCCTTTTCTAGTTTGTTTTCTATTCCTAATTTGTGCATAATGTGACATTGGGGACAATGTTATCTTTCGTTTGGGGGTGGGAAAATTTTGAGAAAATTTTTGATTGATTTTGTTTAGTTAATTTTGTGTTTTTGTTGTGTATGCCAATGATGAATTGTATAAATCAATGATGAGATTAGGGTTGTTGGGATTTTATTGTTGAAAAATGTTAAGCATTGCTTCAAGTTTAGGCTTATTGACTGGATTTTGATTGAGGTTTGTTGAGTGGTTCAACCACCATTTTCATTTATTTCGGCATGCTTAGATTCATTCTATGTGGTTAGGGAAAGTTTGATAATGTTGGTGGACTCTAGAACCTAGTAGAGAAGTGCTTGAGGCGAAATTTTAGGAATAGACATTGTTAAGGAAATGATTTAGGCATTTTTCCAAACATTTGAGCCTTTCTAGCCGACCCATGAATGAATTTGTCCCTAGTCACCCATTTGAGCCTTATGAGATTACCATTGCTTTATTTTCTTGCAAACTGGAAATTTTCCAATCCAACTACCCTAAACACTTTATCATAATCTTTAGGAGAATTTTGGACCTAATGCAACACAAGGAACTGGAAGAGTTGTATGAATGAACTAAAAGATTAGTTAGGGGTTATGAGAAAGGCAAAAAGAATAAGAGAGGGAGTTAACCTCAATTTGATTGTTATTATTTTCAAAAAAAAAAAAAAATTACTTTATTTCAAGAATTGCATTGCAGAAAAAAAAAAAAAAAAAAGAATGGTACATGTTGAGGGTTGTAAAAGGGTTGACACTTTTATTGGTGGCTGAGAAAGAAAGTGGAGATTGATGTAGCTCTTAGTGTTGCATGAGGAAAACCAAGTTCTCTTACTTTGTTTGTCCTATCCTTTTTCTTGGAGCCCACTACCTAAGCCTAACGTTACAAGCTTGCAAAGACCTTTTGATTCTTAACGATGTCTAGGCTGCATTAGTGGAGAGTAGTTCGATATTTAGGCTTATGGAGTCTGCTGCCATTTGATAAACTTTGCATTTTTGCATAAAATAATCCGGCAAGTTGGAATGTGAATTGAAGTGGAGATCACCTACTCGGTGGAGTGATAGAGGAAGACAATCAATGTAGCTTATAACGTCTTGGAGTTTTGAACATTTTCTGATAATAATTTTTCAACAACCTTTGAGATTGGGTAATTTCTAGGCAATTCTTATGTTGAGCTTGAGTCTAATTTTTGTTTGTTCCTTTTTTAGTTCTGTTGTGTTTTGTTTTGTATTTTTGGTTGTTTTTCTTTCTTTGAGTTTTGTACCTGATGCTCGGGGATGAGCATGTCTTTAGTTTGGGGGTATTTGATAATCCAAGGATTATACTATTTTTATTAGGCTTTTTGATCTGATTTTAGATACTTCTTAGTTTATTTTGACCTGAATGACTACTTAATTCATTACATTTCATGTTTCAGGCTAAAATGGACATTTTGAGCAAATAATGAGCGAATTGGAGTTTCTGGACTCAGAAGTAAGCGGATCTCAGAAGTTGGGAGAGTTCTGAAGCAGAGTGGAGCACTATGAAGCTTGTTTCCAGGAGGAGAGCGTCGAAGATCGAAGATTCAAGCAAAGAAGCAAGCGAAGCGCAATTCTGTAATTTTAGAATTCTTCATGGAGGTTCGCCACGGCAAAGAATAAACTTTGCCGCGGCGAAATGAGTCACGCACGAGAATCCATTTCACTTCGTTGCCGCGGCGAGATTTCTTCTTTGCCACGACGAAGTCTGCAAATCTCGGTTTTGTAAAAGGCACAGTTTCATTTTTTGGTTACGTCCTAGGTTTTTGAGCGAGGTATAAAAGCAAAACTTAGCCATTTTTGTAGGGGGTCGTTCGTTTTTAGGAGAGCAGCTATTTTCATTTTCTTAGGTTTAATTTGGGCGAACTTTGATTTGAAAGGGTGAAGATTCGAGATTGAAACCAGTGGATTCGTCATTTTGGGAGATCTCTTGTCTTTTCTATTATTTTCATTATGTTGAACATTGGGTTTTTCATTTCTTTTGTTTGTGTTGTTGATTTAGCTATGAACTAACCCATTTTGGGTTAGGGTTTTGATGTAATTCGGAATTTCATGGGTTAAGTAATTGATTGTTATTATTTTCATATGATTGTGCTTTGATTGTGTGATTATTCTGAATTTATTGTTTTTATGTGATGAACATGATGAGATTGAGAAATGAATCGTGTTAAGCTCTTGGGTAATCACCATTGTAGTATTGAATGCTAGAGATAGATTTGAGAATCATTGAAATCAATCTAGGATTCTTTGTGCTTAATGAGCTTTGAACTATTAGTCTTCATTTTGTTGGGTGCGGAAGTTTAATAGGGAAGAGTAAGGAAATATAGCCTGAGAAGGTATATTTTACACTTTAGAGAAGTCGATTTACAATCAATGCATGTGAATATGGAATTAGTTTAATCCTTAGGTTTAACCCATAAAGTCCGAATGACGTCAAAACCCTACCCGTTTGTTTGAATTGATTTTATCCTCGTTTTAAATCATGCTGTCATAGTTTAATTTTAATTTAGCAAATTTTGCTTTAGTTTTAGTTTAAAATTCTCCCATTAATCCGAATGAGTTCAATTGCTCCAACTTGAAAATAGTAGAAAACTTAGTGCTTAGCAAACAATCCTCATGGGAACGATACTCACTCATCACTTTATTACTTTGTGCAACTAGTGCACTTGCTATTTATGCATGTTGTGGTAAACATGCATCAATCTCTCTAAGGAATTGTGTCCTAGAACACAAGATGAGAGATAGGATGAAGAGGATCCCATATGCATCAGCAATTGTATCCATCATGTATGCCATGCTATGTACTCGGATTGATGTCTCATGTGCTTTGAGCACTTGTAGTAGATATAAATCAGATCCAGGTGAGTGTCACTAGATGGCTATCAAGAATATTCTTAAGTACTTGAAGAGGACTAAGGATATGGTCTTGGTTTATGGAAGGGAAGATGAGCTCACTGTAAGAGGATACAGTGATGCTAGTTTCCAAACGGACAAAGATGATTATCGATCGTAATCAGGGTTTGTATTCTGTCTCAATGGGGGTGTAGTGAGCTGGAAGAGCTCCAAGCAAAGCACCGTAGTGGATTTTACAATGGAGGCTGAGTATATTGCATTATCAGATGTTGCCAAGGAGGCAGGCTGGATTAAGAAGTTCGTCACCAAACTTCATATGGTTTCCACGATTGTTGATCCAATAGACATCTATTATGACAACAATGGAGCAATAGCTCAAGCCAGTGAACCACGGTCTCATCAGAAGTCCAGACACATACTCAGACGATTCCATCTCATCAGAGAGATAGTTGAGAGGAAAGATGTGCAGATCAGTAAAGTGTATACTAATGACAATCTCGCAGATCCATTAACAAAGCCTTTGTCCCAGCAGAAGCATGAAAGGCACTTAAGATCATTTGGTATTAAATACATGAATGATTGGCTATAGTGCAAGTGGGAGATTGTTAGAGTAAATGCCCTAGAGCCAATCAATTATTGTAAAATTGACTCTTTGTAATAATGTTCATTGATCAATAAAAGGCATTTTATACTATATCGTGTAAATCATCATTGTATGTATTGATATATGTCCTTAGAATGGTAAAACCATGACGAGGGTATCAAGTGTTTCAAATCTTGATAGTGAGAACCCTTATGAGCACATATGGTGGCCATTCTAGAAATGTCTGTAGCCCTAGTATTATTCTCAAGTAAGGGCACAGATAATACGATAAGGCTATCATAGTGTTGAAGACCCTGTCGAAAGGCAGTGATTGATCTCACTTGTCAAGGTTGTTTGGTGACAACCTGGTGCAACACATGGGTGCTTGCTGTAGGCAAGTTCACTGGACTGACCCACTAGAGGATTCCATATGGATGGTAACCCCAGTGTCTATGGAACAAATCCTCTAACGAATGGTGGTGCATGTGATCCTTAGACTTGAGATCACCGGAGCGCCTTGTGCACCGATTGGTGTAGTTTGACACTAGCCTAACGCAGTTCTACTCAAAGTTGTCAATACTTTGGTGATTGGCTGCATCAAGGAGTGTATCAAGACTATGGTGGATAGACAGAGGATTCATCACTCCCGGGTATGGGAGATGTTATCTCATGGCGCAATTCAGTAAATGGCAATGACACTAAAACTGTGGCCACAATGGGATTGAGTTGTTGCTCTATCCAGTTTATAATACAGGTCATTGGTCTAGTAACTGAATACATAATATCGAGAGCAACCGAGGTTGACACTATTTCTATGCCCAGGTCTTGTCGAGATAACAGATGACGAAAGGATCAGATTGTATGGTAACCATATCGTTGACAAGTAGTTGCTTTGCTAAATCTAAATCTATCGGGTGGCCATGATGCCTTGCTAGGAGCCAATCTTGGTCTATATGTAGTGAGACGATTAATTGGTGTTAATCGCGATACTACACACTACCGGTATGATAAGGAGCCTACAGGTCACACACATAGAAGATAATTTAAGAACCAGTTTATAAGAAGGGTGTTTTCGTCTTTTTAGGCAAAAGGGTATTTTGGTAATCTCACAGTGTAATTAAATTTGCTGAGGTCGTAGCCTTTATTTAATTTGATATTAAAATTAAATAAGTGAGATTACGTTTAAATATGTGTTCGCATATATTTAAACAAATTATCATTATTGTTAAATGTTAATGTATTATATATATTAATTTAATTTAATTGAGATAATGATAATTAAAATAAAATATCTTAAAGGGGCTATTTGGATACAAGGAGTTGTTCGGGTTGGTGCCCAAGCTCATTCCATGATGGAATAGGGCATAGTGTTGCACTATATAATTGCAACACTTTGTGAAATAAATTAGAGAATTCATTTTCATTCACAAAGAAAAACTCTAGCCCCTTTTCTCCTCTTCCCACGCAAGATTTATTTTTGCTTGAAATGAAATTTTATTTGATTGCTTCTTGGTTCTTAAAGGCTAAAGAGGATCTAGCAAATCGCTCTCTAATTCCTTGAGGTTGTCTTCGTGTGGACTACATTGGTTCGATCCTACACTTGGGTCGGTAGCGAAATCCGTTCAGAGACAGACTTGGAAGAGCCTACAAACGTGGGTATGATTTCTAAACTTTAAACTGATTTTTCTGTAGATTCTATTATAACGTATAAACTGTAATTTTTGTGCCCTGATCTTGGTTCTAAGGAACAATCTATTATGTAAATTATTTTTGTTTTCCGCTGCCATAGATGATCATTTCATAACATAACCTACACAAGAAAAAAAAAATGCGAGCAAGTAAACGCTTTACCTTTTTTCAAGGATGGTGTTAAAATTGGTGTTGTCTACGCAAAAGTCGTATGCCCTCAGCCAAAGAACCGAGATAATCTTGTTGACATTGCGCTCCCTGTTGGAGAGATTGCTAAAGCGTTGAAGCCTTTGTAACCTCATCGGGAGGAGAAACTTCTGCTCGACATTTACTGCAAAACAAAGAAATTCAATCAGCCTGACAGTCGAGCTTGAAAACACTCTTCGCAAATACTAGGGGGTCAAAGTCTTACTAGCTTCCGAAGAAAAAATGCTAGTCCCCCGACCTTATAAAAGAAAAATTGAGAGTCCCAATGAGGGACCTTCTTTGGAACGTCGACTAAACCGTTAAAATATACCTTTCTCGCCTTAAAGAGGTAGTACGTCTGGTCTTGACCCTCCTTTAATCTATACAAAGGGATGAGATCCTTAACAAATGGCTCACCCAACTCAGCTATCTAGAATGCTATGTACAGACCTACAAGTATAATGTATGAATTCGTAGACAGCTATAGAGGGGCGATGTCGAAGCGTTTCAAAACGCTGTCGATGAAATGGTGGGCGGGGATAGACAACCCTTACCTAAGAAAGGACTAAGAAACTGCCATGCAACTTGTGGGGGGATTCTTCTAGGAAAAGCCTCTCAAAACCTCAAGTTAAGTTGAGGTGCATAAGTCTCATTTATTCACCCTAGATCCTTGACCCCGATCAAGGATTGTGGTTCCTTGCACAACCTATGAGCTGGAGACTTCTTTGGCTGAGCAACCTCTGCCGAGGCATTATCAGAAAAGTCTACCACATCGGGGTCCGAGCTTCGTGTGATGATAAAAGCTTGAAAATACACATTTAGTTAGTGGTTTTTGGGGGATTAATTGTGGGAAATTAGGCTTAATTTGGTAAAGTTGCTTAATATTTTCATAATTGCCTTTTACAGGATCACGGGTATTTTTGAGTCTTTTTCAGGTCACTAGTGCTTAAATGTTATGCTCGGATGAAGAACCATGTTCGAAACAGAATGAGTGATGAGTGGAAACAAACGGATCAAGAATCGGAGTTGAATTGAAGAAGTTATGGAAGTTGAAGTAAAGAGAAGATTCTAGATTATATTCCAGCTTGCGCATGCCTTGGTATTTTGAAAATATCTTCAACTGTAGAACTCAGATTAAGATGATTCTTAGACCGTTGGAAATCTGATTCAAAGGGCTACATTTCATATGTTTACAAATTTTCCAAATTCCATCGTTATCGAGTTCAAAAATCGACATATTTGAAGAATAGTCGAATGATGCGGGAAAGGGGTAGTAGTTACTGTGCCGCGGCACACTTTTTCCAGTAGCTACTGTTCTACAGCACAGTGCCGCGGCACAGTCATGGAAGTCACTAGTTTGTTTTTCATTTTTAGCCAGGAGAATAGGGTTAAGGGTTCCAAATCAAATAGAATTAAGGAAAAACAAACCCTAACCATTGTGGGATATAAATAGAAGTCTTTTAGCATTATTTAGGGGATCTTTTGGTGAGAAGAAGGGGAGAAAAATCTAGAGAGAAGAGAAGTAACATAAATTTTGGAGCTTTGATTCACAATATAGAGAAGTTTTCCTTATTCTTTTCTTGTAAACTCATGATGAATGTTTCAATAAATATGATTGTTTCTTTCATGTTTATTATGAACTAATTCTCTTTTCTAGGGCTAAGATGTAGCCCAATTTATGAATATGTATTGACTTAAATTGTTGTTAATTCCTATTGAGCTTTTAATTCTAAGTTTTATTATTGTGCATAATGCTTTCAATTCTTATGGATCCGAGAATTGAATGATATCATGGGTTGGGTTGAGATCAAGAGATGAAACCTAATTTGTCTAAGGTAATAAAACCATAGATTGACCGAACGCTAGAGATAGGTTACCACGATCTGTGAGGCTCTGGTAAATTCTATAGAACTTAATGATCTCTTAACTCCTAAATCCAACTTAGAGATATTTTGGGTTGTTGCTTAAGGGTTAATTTGCTAATTGTTTGAGAGAAAGTTAGTGGAATTTTAGGGAATTTGGCTTTTAGAATATGCTTAATTAGGTTATCAATAATTGTCAATGCATAGGATTAAATTGGTGTGAAATCTATGCCCTAGGTTTAATTATATTGATCTTGACTTCAAATTGTTAACAAATTCTGCATTTGTTTAGTTGCTAGTTTATTACTTTTTCAATAAAGTCATTCTTAAAATTCTATTTTATCAAATAGCAATAGAATAGACTAGTTTGGTACTTGGTAGGTAGTTCCCTTGGGATTCGACACTCGTTTACTTGAGCTTTATTACTTGCACGATTTCGTATACTTGCGAAAAGCCTGTCACGTTTTTGGCGCCGTTGCCTGGGAACTATTTTGTTTTACCAATATCAATATGAAATATTTAGTTGCTAATTTGATTTGTTTTATTTCTGTTTATTAATTAATTTTTATTTTTGTTCGTTTTGTTTGTGGTTTTCAGCTAGAATCTAGAGAGTTTACGTTCCAGAGGTCGTGGTCATCTTAATCCACTAGATTTTGAGATCGAGAGAATCGCGAAACAGTTGAGGAAAGAAAAGAGGCAAGCTAACTCTAAAAGATCAATGGCTAACACATGAATTGTCAATCCTAATATGCAAAATCAAGAGAATGAGAATGAGGATAATTTAGGAGGAAATGCAATGGGTGGTGCAGTAGTGGTTCAGAGAGCATTGAAAGACTACTCTAGTCCTACTATTGATGGGTGTTATTCAAGCATCAGGAGATCACCCGTTCAAGTGAACAATTTTGAGATTAAGCCAACAATTATCGGAATGATTCAGTAGCCGATCCAATTCACTGGGTTACTGAATGATGATCCTAACCTGCATATTGCAAATTCTCTAGAGTTGTGCGACACATTCAAACATAATGGGGTATCCGAGGATGCAATCAGACTAAGGCTTTTCCCATTCTCTCTTTGGGATAATGCCAAGGCTTGGTTGATTTCTCTGCCATCTGGGAGCATCACAACCTGGAATGAGTTAGCTTAAGCATTCCTCACTAAATATTTTCCACTTGCCAAGTCTGCAAGCTGAGGAGTGAGATTACGAACTTTTACCAACAAGATTCAAAGTCATTGTATGAAGCATGGGAAAGGTATAAGGATCTCTTACGGAGGTGCCCTCACCATGGTTTACCACTCTGGTCGCAAGTGCAAACGTTATACCAAGGGTTGCTACCAACTATTCAAGCTATGATTGATGCTGCAAGTGGGAGAGCCTTGAACAATAAAACGCCAGAGGACGCATACAATCTGATTGAGGTGATGGCGAACAATAACTATATGAGGACTCCAGAGAGAAATTCAATGAGGAAAGCAGTGGGAGTGCATGAAGTTGATGGTTACACCGCATTGGCTGCTCAACTCTCCGCCATTCAAAAGCAATTGGGAGTTGCTCTAAAGGTAAATGCTATTAAATCTTCTTCTCTAATATATGACCTTTGTACAGGAAATCATTCATTGAAGGATTGCCAAGAAGGGAACCTGTTTGCTCAGCCTGAACAAGCCAATTACATTAATAATTTCCAAAAGGGGCAAGGGAATCCATATTCCAATACATATAATCCAGCATAGAGGAAACACCCGAACTTTTCATGGAGCAACAACAATGAGCAAAAACAAGCTCCTAATTTTCAACCTTAAGAGCCAAAATCTAATTTAGAGAATGTGTTGACCAAGTTCATTGAAAAGACAAGCAAGAGGTTTGAGAAGACTAACGTCTTGGTTCAAAATCAATCAGCCTCTATTAGGAACCCTGAGACTCAAATTGGGCAAATCCACAACATTTTAGCGGGAAGAGTTCAAGGGACATTCCCAAGCGATACAGAGAAGAATCTGAAGGAGAGAGTTAATGCTGTCATACTGAGAAGTGGTAAGGAGTTGAAGGAGGTAAGGAAGGAAGAAGAAACAAAGGAAAATCTCGAAGAAGAAAAAGAGGGCACAGGAGAAAAAAATGTCAAAAATGCCCAAGCTTTGACAAATAATGACTCGACATTCCTGTATCCTCACAAAGTGCAAAAACAAAGATTGGATAAGCAATTTGGTAAGTTTATGAACATGTTTAGGACTTTACATATTAACATTCCTTTGGTAGACATGTTGGAGCAAATGCTGAAGTATGCGAAGTTTCTGAAGGAGATCCTCACGCACAAGAGAAAATTCGAGGAGCACGAGAAAGTTATGCTACGGAGGAATGCGCGCGCTGATTCAAAAGAAACTACCACCTAAATTACGAGATCCAGGGAGTTTTACTATCCCTTGTATTATTGGTAGTTGTTATTTTAATAAAGTTTTATGTGATTTAGGGGCAAGTATAAATTTAATGCCGTTTTCCATTTACAGGAAACTTGGATGAGGAGAAGTGAAGCCAACCACCGTGTCTCTTCAATTAGCTAATCGATCGATAACATATCCTAGGGGGGTGGTAGAAGACGTCTTGATTAAGGTAGACAAACTGATTTTTCCAGTAGATTTCATAGTGTTAGACATGGAGGAAGATAGGGAGATACCTTTAATTTTAGGACGACCTTTTCTAGCAACGGGCCGAGCATTGATAGATGTTCATCAAGGGAAACTAATCTTAAGGGTATAAGATAAGCAAGTAGAGTTTAATGTTTTTGATGTTAAGAAGCATTCATCTGACTTAGACACATGCTTTGAGATTAGCGTCCTTGATAACATAGTGAATAAAAAATTAGAAGAAAACTACCCTAGTTCACCCCTAGAGAATTGTGTAGTCAACTCTAGGACTATGGAGGCTGACTTTGAGATGTTAGATGAACAATGATTAAAGCTCTATGTGAATGGTAAAATTAATGATATGAGGGCTTGGATTCTCCTAGATGATCCGGATTGAAGAAAACGAAAAGTCAAGCTTACGACTTTAACCAAGCGCTTTTGGGAGGCAACCCAAGTTTTTTTTTTTTTTTTAATTTTTTAATTTTATTGATTAATGTGTTATTTTTGCAGGTGTTAATTTTCAAGTATGTTTAATTTTTTTTTATTTTTTGTTTAGTGTAAATAATTTTGATGTTGTGTTTGTTTCTCTAAATTAATAACTTTAACACGTGATGTGTGTTTCTGATGAGGTGCACCATAAGTTTCTTTGTTTTGACAGAATTAAAAGGCAACAATGGAATGAAACGAGTTGGTGATCAAATTGTCACGCATATTCGCACTTCACTATTGCAAAAGGGGGTAACTTTTCTTGTTCTCTATTTCCTTTTGTTTACATTTGTACATTAGGGACAATGTTGATTTTAAGGTTGGGGGTAGGAATTCGCACCTTTGTGCAAATTATAGACATATGGATTTAGGGAGCAGATTTTTTTTTTTTCTTTTATAGTTTTTTTTTTTTTGTCTTATTGTGTGAGTTTTATTTTCTCTTGGATTAATTTATATGTCTATGATAGGAATATTATTGCAATAACATGTAACAAGTAGAGGACATTAATTTTTGCCTTTAATTACGGATGATTGTGAATATTAATGACATTTAGTTTGAGACCCTAGCGGTTTGTGGATTGAAAATGGTTAAGTTTACTTACTTAGAGACGTTTTATGTGTGAATATGTCATGGACATTTTTGCGATCTCAACGAACTCTAGAACTTATTTGACAACCACTCGAGGCGAAATCCTAGAGTTTACATCACTTAGGAAATGATTTAGGCTGTTTTTGGACCGATTGAGCCTTTCAAGCCGACCCTTTTTATCATTATCACTAGTTAACCCTTTGAGCCTTTTTAAACACAATTTAGCCTTATTTTTCTTTCTTTGAACTTAATTTTTACCCTACCCTAATGATGAGCCTAAAACACAATCCTACCCGTTTTATCTTAAGAGACTTAATTGTAATTCAAGCTTAGTACGAGTGTTGGTGAGGAAGTGTAGTTTTGCCACAACCCAGGTTTATGCGAAGAAATTGGTTGGGGTTTGTGGAGTGCTTGTAAAATCAGTGGGGCTATGTGTGTATTTTCTACTTTCTTTGTTTAAATGAAAAAAAAAAAAGGGGAAAAACTGAAAAAAAAAATAAAAAGAGAAAGAAAAGAAAAGTGGGCATTGAAAAGCATTGTGAAGATTTGAAATTATGCAAATGGGTTTATATTACTATTGAAAAGAAAGAGCTTGATAAAGGTTGGGAAGCTACTGAGTGAAAAAGTGTTTTTGTACAACAGTAATGAGAATGAATGAAGATGAAGCCTTTCAATTTGATTTTTGTTGAATTCCCTTTCCGTTCTTTCATGAACCCATACCCTGGCCTAAAGTTACAATCTTTACAAAGACCTATTGATCCAAGGTAGTGTGAATTTCTACATTAGTAGAGAGTGGTTTGAAAAGTGAGCTTATGGAGTTTGATTCCATGATTCACCTATAAGTCATAACCCGAATACTGAGATCAAAATTTTGTTCATGAATGTTATGCATAAAACCATCTAGGTTTGTAGACTAATGGTTTGTGGTTGTATGGATGTTCTAGGGTTGATATCGAAAATGGAATTGATGTTTGCATTGTCTGTGAGTTTAGGTGATTTTTAATTATTCTATTTGTTTTATGTGTATGCTATTTTTGAGACACCTTTATGAATTGATCCAAGAATTTTTGTTAGTTTTTGTTCTTGTTTGTATTTTTGGAGTTTTGTAATAACTCCTTTTTACTCATATACTCATAAAATATACACAATGAAAATACAAGTAAGATAATATAAATAGTTCGGCCCAAATTTCTCTTTTATTAAATATATACATTCTTTATACAAAGTGAAGTATCTGAGACAAAAGTCATCAAAATGTGGTGGATAGTGTAGCTATTTCTCCTCGCTTGCCAACGTCCATCCGATCGTGTCCTCACCTAGATCCTACAAAACATAGAAAACAACGGGGTGAGCACAAAAAGGCTCAGTAAGAAAATTCTCTAGCCGTCTATCCCCGTAACTCTTTCTCTTAATTATTTCCTTACACTCTTCTCTTCTCATTCATTTTCTCTTTCTCATAGTTCTTTTCTATTAACGGTCTAATGTGTGTCACGGCCTTATCTTACCGGAGGCACGACTGGGTACTCATCCCACTCTTTGTGACTCTATTCATTCTCTCTCTTAGTTCTTTCTCATGTTTTCTCATTCTTTCTCACGTGAATGTCACGACTTCATCTCACCTGAGGCACGGCCGGGTGGAGTTCACAAAGCACCAACCCACTCTTCGTGATTTCTACTCATTCTCTATCGATCGAACTCGGTGATGCACTGATTCGGAACCCTTGGCCACGTGAGTGTATATTCTCTCTCTCTCTCTCGAGTGTCACGGCCTCATCTTACCGGAGGCACAACTGGGAGATCACAAAGCACCCACTACTCGTGACGATTCTACTCATCACTCATAGGTTCCCCATCGCACAACCTACTCTATTCTCTTGTTTAGCACTACTCTCTCTTTTATTCTCTATTGTTAAATCTCTCTTTCTCTTCACTCTTAGAGTTTTTCTCATTCTCTTTACTATTAGAGTGTTCTCATTCTTTTTACTCTTAAAGTAACTTATTCTCAAAATTCTCTACTCTTTTTCAAGCTACTTTTCAATGTACAATTAATGCATATGGATGGTTCATACTCATTAATGCACTCATGAAATGTCAATATGCAATGTTGCAAGAATTAAGGTTGACTACTCATGCTCATACTTCTCCTAGGCATTTCATCAAAGAACTAATGTGCATACACAAACTCTACTTTATCTATAACTTTACTCCTCTTTTTCACCATCCAAAAATGGGAGGAAACTCCCTCACATAGCTATAATTCCTATCATAAAAGAACACCCCCAAAGAAATTACTCAATCTCCTCCAACTTCATCTCAAACTACATCATCATGCAATCTCAACATTTCTCATAATTCAATTATATTCAATAACAACATAGATAAATACTCATAACATCTCAGTCTCTCAACAAGCATAATATATACATGCATAAAGAAATCTCTACTCAAAAGATTTCTTGAATCCCAACTTGGTTGGATTTGCTTACCTTGTGAATGAATGACTCCACTAGCACTTCTCTTTCTTTTGGTAGATGGTCCTTTCTCTACAACTTTAAACAACATACTATAAGGCTTCAACACATCTATGGATAAATTTCACCTCTAAAGCAAGAGTCTTTACCTTAGGATGTTGTAGATTAATTCTCTACCAAGATCCAACTAAAAGCCCTAAAAAAAAATT
Source organism: Pistacia atlantica (assembly GCA_026229545.1). Classification (NCBI taxonomy): domain Eukaryota; kingdom Viridiplantae; phylum Streptophyta; class Magnoliopsida; order Sapindales; family Anacardiaceae; genus Pistacia; species Pistacia atlantica. Next base: position 18,789,259 of record JAPEIT010000014.1, read on the forward strand.
CTTGAAAGATTAAAGGAAAAGTTGAGAGGAAATGGTGAAAGGGTATGGCGGTGGAAGAAGAATGAATGAAGGGTTTACTAAGCTTAACCCCCTTTTAGATAAAAATATCTACATGTATTCCCATTTTGCCCTTGCTCTTTCTTGGAAATTCCATCCTTATCCTTTGATTCATTACAATCACACCCCCACACTAACATATTTTCCTTGAAATTTCCTTACATTTCACTCCCCACTTTTTCTGCTAATTAGGGGTAGAATGGTCATTTTGCCCTTAGGGAAAAATATCTAGAAACTTCAACAAAGATCTCAGCCTGCTCTTCGCCGTGGCGAAGAAATCCAGGGCATACGTCACCGCGGCGAAGACCATAACCTCAAAATTCGCCAAGTCTCAACCAATTTCAGGGCAAACACTCAACCAAACCAACACATCACTTCAACCAAGGGCCAACCAAACAATATTAACACCATAACAACTCAAATAAGGGCAAAAACAAAGAACATTCAAGCAATACACCATAAATTAGCTACGTACCTCAAATGGGGTGTTACAAGTTTAGGTTAAGTTTAGTATGGATGTTTGTGGGTATCATCGCTGGAAACCCTCACGAGACTACAACTCGTCCAACTAGGGCCGTCTAGGGGTTTAAAGGCTTGTTGCATACGCTAAATGCAATCGTGTCAATCTATGAAAGTGGTTTAGGATAGTTTAGATATAGATTTTAATTGGTTGTTTTATTTTCAAGCTTAGAGACTTATTTTATCGCTTAGTTTGCTAGGGACTAGCAAGAAGCTGGTTGGGGGTTGTGATAAGAACTTGAAAATACACATTTAGTTAGTGGTTTTTGGGGGATTAATTGTGGGAAATTAGGCTTAATTTGGTAAGTTGCTTAATATTTTCATAATTGCCTTTTACGGGATCACGGGTATTTTTGAGTGTTTTTTCAGGTTACTAGTGCTTAAATATTATGCTCGGATGAAGAATCATGTTGGAAACGGAATGAGTGACGAGTGGAAACAAACGGATCAAGAATTGAAGTTGAATTGAAGAAGTTATGGAAGTTGAAGTAAAGAGAAGATTCTAGATTACGTTCCAGTTTGCGCAAGCCTCGATATTTTGAGACTATCTTGAGCTATAGAACTCAGATTAAGACAATTCTTACACCGTTGGAAATCTGATTCAAAGGGCTACATTTCATATGTTTACAACTTTTCCAAATTCCATTGTTATCAAGTTCAAAAGTCAACATATTTGAAGAATAGTGGAATGATGCGCGAAAAGGGCAGCAGCTACTGTGCCGCGGCACACTTTTTCCAGTAGCTACTGTGCCACAACACAGTGCTGTGGCACAATCACGGAAGTCACTAGTTTTTTGTCAATTTTTAGCCAGAAGAATAGGGTTAAGGGTTCCAAATCAAATAGAATTAAGGAAAAACAAACCCTAACCCTTGTGGGATATAAATAGAAGTCTTTTAGCATTATTTAGGGGATCTTTTGGTGAGAAGAAGGGGAGAAAATTCTAGAGAGAAGAGAAGTAACAGAAATTCTGGAGCTTTGATTCACAATATAGAGAAGTTTTCCTTATTCTTTTCTTGTAAACTCATGATGAATGTTTCAATAAATATGATTATTTAAATAAATATGATTATTTCTTTCATGTTTATTATGAACTAATTCTCTTTTCTAGTGCTAAGATGTAGCCCAATTTATGAATATGTATTGACTTAAATTGTTGTGAATTCCTATTGAGTTTTTAATTCTAAGTTTTATTATTGTGCATAATGCTTTCAATTCTTAAGGATCCGAGAATTGAATGATACCATGGGTTGGGTTGAGATCGAGAGATGAAACCTGATTTGTCTAAGGTAATAAAAACATAGATTGAGCGAACACTAGAGATAGGTTACCGTGATCTGTGAGGCTTTGGTAAATTCTATAGAACTTAATGATCTCTTAACTCCTAAATCTAACTTAGAGATATTTTGGGTTGTTGCTTAAGGGTTAATTTGCTAATTGTTCGAGTGAAAGTTAGTGGAATTTTAGGGAATTTGGCTTTTAGAATATGCTTAATTAGGTTAGCAATAATTGTCGATGCATAGGATTAAATTGGTGTGAAATATGTGCCCTAGGTTAAGTTATATTGATCTTGGCTTAAAATTGTTAACAAATTCTGCATTTGTTTAGTTTCTAGTTTATTACTTTTTCATTAAAGTCATTCTTAAAATTCTTTTTTATCAAATAGCAATAGAATAGACTAGTTTGGTACTTGGTAGGTAGTTCCCTTGGGATTCGACACTCATTTACTCGAGCTTTATTACTTGAACAATTTCGTATACTTGCGAGAAGCCTGTCATGCAATGACCTCCTCGAAAGCCTCAAGGACTATGCCCTCGAGAACTGTCGAACCCGCCGGAGAATCAAACATGTGATTAATGGTATGACTGCTCGAAGAAGACATGACAATAGCTCTCCACCAGGAACTTGAAACAAAATCGAACATGTGTTAGAGCTCGAAAATTTAGCGACCTATCTACATTTTGCTTTCAGTTCAGGCACCTAGGGTAGCATCTAACAACAGACACACGCAACCTACCAGGATTCTGGCGGTCACTGCTACAAACCCTCCTTAAACCCAATACCACCAGAGACACACTTAAAAACCCTAGCAAAACCCTAAAAATCCCAATGTGGCCACAACAATGGCCACCCTCCACCACAAAAAGTTGTAAAAATAAGTAAAGGAAGGAAAATAAATCTTACTGATGAGAATGCAAAATGTCATATTTACCCCCCTTAATGTCTAGTCTTTTACACTTATTTGCTGCCTAAATATACTCATTATTATTCTATTTTGATTTAGGATGCAAATGGAGGTGTTAATTGCAAAACATAATTAATTAAGTGAATACGGACAGTTTTGACGTCGTTTCGTAATCTAGGCATAACTCTCTCATCCAAGCTCCGATTGAGATTATTCAAATGTGGAATGCTAAGAAAGAGATCTACAACTTTCATGTTTTGAGTTTGGAGAAATACTCGCTGAATCAAGGTTGTAATCGAACTTGAAGTTGGACGATCTGACCGGACGTTCTGGAACATTCTGCCTTATCATGCAATTCAAATAGGCAGATTTTTATTGGAAGATTTGAAGACCTATTGCACGAAAATTATAGCTGGACACACCATTTTCCTATTTTGTATTAAGACTTTATTTTATTTTCAATTACTCAGATTAGGATGATTTGGGATTTTAGAATATTTTTAGGAGATTTAGATTTAGTAGAATTCAAATTCGAATTGGATATTTGGAGAGAGAGGTCAGATTAGGGAGTACAACACATATCACACATGCCTCTCTCGTCTCTCTCTGGTGGATTTTCGTTTTTCCTTGGAATTTTCGTGATGGTCATGAGTGGCTAATTTTTATAACTCGGTCGAAGGAAACGGAGGCCTCGGAATCAATAAACTGTGAGATCTAATCTATTTTTTTTGTGTTCAATTTTTGTGTTTGAGTATTGGATGTTCTTCTGTACCTAATTTTATGATTGTTGCATTTAATTACTAGGAGGCCTACTCGTTTATTAATTGTTGCAATCTACTACTAAGTTAGATATCAAATCTGTAATTGTTTGATTCCTCTAACTTGTGAAGCATTTAGGGTTAATAATTTGCAAATTGGTTGAAAATAGAAGAAGTTCAAGTGCCAACCCGCACGCGGCGAAGAGGTGTTAAGCCTTACGGGAAACATTCTCGGACAGCCCTACCACGGCGACAGAAGCTTCCTCGCCGCGGCGACAGTCCGACCAAAATGTTTGTTAAGTTTTAGATATTCTCTTCCCTATGGGCAATTTGACCATTCTACCCTTAATTAGCAGGAAAAGTGGGGAGTAAAATGTAAGGAATTTTCATGGAGAATATGTTGCTATGGGGGTGTGTTTGTAATGAATCAAAGGATATAGATAGAATTCCCAAAGAAGAGTAAGGGCAAAATGGGAATGCTTGTGTATAAATTTCATTAAAAGGAATTAAGACATTTCAAACCCTTCATTCTTCTTCTCCAACGCCACCCTCCTCTCTTGCTTCCTCTCAATTTCTCTTTCTTTTGATCAAGGAGTTTTAAAGGGCTTTTGGAGTGGTTTGGGGTAGAAAATCAACCTAAGGCATCCTAAGGTAAGGATTCTTACTTTGGTTGTGAAGCTTTGTGAGTTTTAGTATATATTGAATATTGAGGGTTTTTGTTCTTTTGTTTAAGAGTAGAGAAAAAGTCAAGCAAACCAAGTGAAAGGAAGAGTTAGTGAAATCTCTCCATAACAAGGTAAGTAAACCCCAACCCAAGTTGAGATTTGGGAATTTTCTTGATTAGGGTTTTGATAGCACTTATGTATGTGTGTTATATACATGTTATATGCCATGTTATTGAGGCTTAAATAGAGATTTCTAGTGCTTTGTGATTGTTTATACCTTTCAAATATAAGAAGTGAGTTGTGGGTTGGAAAGGTAGTTTGAGATGGAATTGAAGGGGTATTGTGGAACCCTTTTGGAAGTGTCTTTCTTTGGCAGGTTATGTGGCTATGTGAGGAGGTTTCTCCCTATTTTGGATGGTTAGAGAAAGATTTGAATCATTGTTATAGTAGAGTTTTATTATGCACTTGAGTTGTTTGATGAAATGCCTAATAGAGGTTTGAGTATGAGTAGTGAACCTTAATTCTTGCAACATTGCATGTTGGCAATTCATAAGTGCATTAGTGGAGATGAACCATCCATAGGCACTAATTGTGCATTGAAAAGTGACCTAAGAAAGAGTAGGAAACTTTGTGTATACAATTACTCTATGAGTAGAGAACTTGGTGGATGCAACTACTCTAAGGGTAGAGAGAATGAAAAATGCTAGAATAGAGTGAATGAGAAAAGTAGTAGAAATGGGTTGATGCTTTGTGATCATCACCCGACAGTTATAAGTATCAGGTTGATGCTTTGTGATCACCACCCGAATAGCCGTTAGAAATGGGTTGATGCTTTGTGATCATCACCCGATAAGTATTAGAAACGGGTGGATGCTTTGTGACCACCACTCGGTTAGTTTTAGAGAAGGGGTTGATGCTTTGTGATCATCATCCAACATTTATTAGAAGTGGGTTGATGCTTTGTGATCATCACCCGACGGTGATTAGAGACGGGTTAATGCTTGGTGATCGTTACCCGAAAGTCATGAGGAACGGGTAGGTGCTAGGTGGTCTTCACCCGATAGTTACGAAAACCGAGTAGGTGCTTCGTGATCCCCACTCGGTAGTCACTAAGAACGGGTTGGTACTGTGTGAATTCCACCCGATAGTCATGGAGAGTGAGATGGTGCTGTGTGAACGCCATTCGGCCGTACCTCCGGTAAGATGAGGCCATGACGTTTAGTAGAAACAGAAAAATTATAAGGAAAGAATTAAGAGTAATACATACGGGGACAGATAGATAGAGGGTTTTACTTACTGAGCATTATTTTGTGCTCACCCCATTATTTTTTCCTTTGTGGATGCAGGATCTAGGTGTTGATGCAGTCGAAGGGGCGTCGGCAAGCGAGGAGCAATAGCTACACTGTTTCCCCTGTTTTGTCTTTTAAAATGACTTTTTGTAAACAATACTCTTTGTGTATAAAAGACATATGACTTATAATGAAAAGAAAGTTTTGGGCCCAATTTTCTATCGTTATTATGCATGCATTGTATTAGCTTACAGCAGTTGTTACAAATATCATGGGCAGAGAAAAGCCAAGTGTTGAGAAGGTCAACCGGAAATAAGTCTGACTCATGAAGCTCGACCAAATCTATATTCAGCGCACAACCGATGAAATCTGAGCTTGATGTCAAATCGAGCAATAGTCTTTGAAGCTCGAAACGAGCACCAAACACTAGGGGGCAGATATTGTGTGTGATTTTTCCGTCAAGCTCTGAGAATTGTGAGGTTGTAGCTCGATCCAGAATCTGCTCGATTCAAGTGATTGTCCGACCCAACATAAGCTCATTGAATTGTAGCTCGACCTAGCACAAGCTAGTCGTGACCAATCCTTACAGTTGTTCAACCAATTCACAAATAACTTCAGATCACGGGTATCTCAAAAAGGATCAAATCGATAGCAATCTTTGCGCAATCACAACGCTCAATTGCGAGAATATTGGAGTTGCATTTCAAACTTAATTGTAATCCTTGTATTTTCGCTCTTTCCTTTGTACAAAAACTGTATATAAACCCCCTCCAACGATGAGAAAGGGGTTAGCATATTATTCTAGGATTGTTATTATAAGCTCTCACAGCAAAGACAATAATAATAGACGTAGGCTTAAGAGTATAACTAACCGAACCACTTTAAAAACTTTCTTGTCATTTACTTTACTACATTTTCTGTTTACATATTACTGGTTATCCGTAATCACGCACACATCAGTTCTGATCTCGTCAAGGTCGATCGGATCACTCTAAGTGGTGTATTTTTGCATCAACAACAGAGAATAAGGAAAACTTAATTTCCATAATAGAAATTCTCTTCACTAACTTCAAGTTGATCCCCTCATTTACAAAACTCTGACTTTTACAATAGCAATTCAAAGATTCTTAGAATACGTGACCCTTTGACTAGAAACTAATAAAACTCATAAGAATCATAGAGAAACTCAAAAAGACATTGAAAATAACTGGAATGCTTCAAAAGCCAAAGAGCCTTCTTTTGTCAGGAATATGGACAAGTTATAAAGAATGGCTTGTAACTTTCTCTAAAGAACTCCAAAGTCAACTTCGTAAAATGCATTAGAAAGCTGACTAGGAGAACTTTCCAATGATGGACAGCTTGCACATTAATTCGTTCTACATCGATACCAGTTTCATTCTAAATTTGCCCTTGATTCTGATTAAACAAGATCTAAAGCTCATTCGAAATAACATTTGTATCCATGCATTGGTACACTCATATTCATTTATTGAAAATGTTTATCTATTTTGTAATGTTTAAGATGTGAGATTGGACCGTAAATTTTATATTTAATTTATTAACATTTGTGAGGCATTTACTATTCTTTTAATTTAGTGATTTGTAAACTTAGCAGCATTAGACTATCTTTAATTTCGTCTCAAACTCTTCATACCATTTGAATTCAAATAATTCAATCATTAAAAATAGTATTTAATGTTTTAAGTTACAGTATTTTATAACTTAATTAATTTATTTTATAAGTTTTTTTTTTTAAAATGCATTTATTAATAACTTTCAAGAAAAAATTGGATGAAAATGATTTGACATTTTAAATGTACTTAAGAAATTAAAATATTAAGATTCTTTCAATTTGTTTTTTTACACAAAAGCATCTCTAGACAATTGACATTTAATTATATTTAAATATTTTTTACAAATTAAATTTTTTTAAAAGAAAAGTAGTTTGTTATTTTGTTATATAAATTTTGCTTCCCGTAAAAAGTCCATCTGGGCTTATTGATGTAAAGTATTGAAGTATTATTTGTTATCTTGAAATGTGTTTAATTACAAAATTAATACAAAAATAGTTTTGATTAACAATGTAAAAATAACTTTATTAGAAAGATGATGTTGCGTTTAAGGAAGACTGTAATACCAAAAAGAGACAAGTGGAATCTGTTGAAGAAAACAAAATAAAATAACAAAAAGAGCCTTGGAATTAGTAAAATATAATTAAAGTAAAATTTAAAAAAAAAAAAGTCAAAATGCAAAAGTAAACGGCAACCCTGGGCCTTTTGCCTAGTGGCGTTGGTGAGAGACATGCAACTCTTGTGCCACTAGGCAAAAGAATCTTCTTTTATCTTCTGCCACCGACTTTCTCCAAATGCAGCCGGCCCGCCTCATTTCTATACCAAAGTCTTGTATTTTTTTTATTAATTTTATGGAAAATTACTAATCAACCCTTTTTTAAAACTGCAATTGACAAATACCCATGTATATATGACTATATAATAAAGACCTTCATCAAGATTTTTAGACAAAAATAACTTCATATCCATTTCAACATTACAGAGATGCTGTAGAACAACTTGTGCGGCATGGGTGACTCTACTCGTTTTTTCTTTTATAATAAAACCCACTCACATGGCCGAGTTTATTCAAATGCGTTTGAGTTTGTTCATCTTTCTTTTCAGCACATATTTGATTTTTTTGTTTTCCCCAGATTTTGGCTTTTTTACGGCATCTATTTTGATATTACAGTAGTTACCCATCTTCAATCGACAACGTAGTATCCATGAGAAGCATTTAAACCTAAAAAAACACAAATGAAACCCAATCTTCAAGCGATAAATCTTCTTCGAGCAATAAAGACGTTGGCGTTTCCCCAAATGGTTATATCATCTTTAGATGACTCAGATAACAAAATAAAAACCCTAAATTAATTGTATAAATCAAAATCAGTTTTCCAAGTTTGGTGCTAAGGCAAAATAGCATTTTTGTGAATAGATGAAGGAGATTAGTATAGAAGAGTGAAAAAAAATGTGTTAAGGGTCTTATCCAAATTGGTTTTTTTTTTTTTTTTTTTGACTCCCCTAAAAAGTGGTTGATTAAGTCATTATTCCTATTTTTATCGTCAACTACTAGGGGTGAAGTATGTTAAACTTATAATAAAATAATGACTTTAATTAAGGGTGAGCGGGGTCGAGTACCTTGTATTTTTTGAAGGAATCGAAACTGGTCGGTTCCTAAGATTTGGAACTAGAACCGACCAGTTTTGGTTCTTAGAAAACTATAATCGGAACCTGAAACATAGGTTTCGGTTCCGGTTCTGAGTATCCAAGTTAATTTCAATAACCCCTTACTTTTAAAAAATAACAAATACTTCAAAAATTACAAATACACCCCCAATAGTTTACAAAAATTACAATTCAGTCTCGGTTCTTGCCTAGGCACTTGGACCTTGGTTCCGGTTCTGATTCTCGATTCCACATTCTAGGAATCAGAACCGAGCCCAGGAATTCCCTGTTCCAATTTTCATAACTGAAACCGATGGGTCAGAATCCACCGGTTTCAATTATACCCTTTACCCATGTTCACCCTAATTTTAATTATATTATTACGCACACACATGCACGTGTGCACACACACACACACACACATTTAAGTAATCTTGTCAAGACATTCATTATATCATGATCCGACTTAATTATCGTTGGATTCTCGTTGATAGAATATCATTTCAATCCAATGAATGAATCCAATGACATAATATGATAAAATATCTTATTTTATACAACTAATTATAATGAGAAGGTCAAAATGGTCATTTAAAATTGCTTACTTAATGGCATAACATACATGCATACATACTGCCATCATTACATAGACAAAAACTGTTTGCCTCAAAATCTAGCTTGAGAGTAATTTTGATATTCTAATTTTAAACATGGATATAATGTTTTCAAATTTTGATTACATCAATGTAAGGGTATAATTGTCATTTACCCTTAGCACCTTTTTTAGAAAATAAAACCAGATGGTTCGTTAAAATAGGGCCAAGGTTACATTTCGGATATGTGCATCCATTACATCGCAAAACGCATAAGGGTTTTCTGTAATTATTGATTTGGAATATTTCTATTTGAATCCTATTGTAATTATATCTACATCATTTTATTAATTTTTAAAAATAAAATATACATTGTAAAAAAAGAAACTTTATAAGGACAGTCCAAGTTTTAGAAGTTATTATCTTCTACTAAATATTTTTTTTTTTTTTTTTTATCTTTTGCCCTTTTCCATCCTCTCCCTCACCATTTCATATTTTTCACTCAACAAACTTTAGAGTCTTAGACCCCAAAAAACAAATTGATGGCATATAAACAACTTGTGGTGGCCAAGTTGCGGGCCAATATTGCCGCATTGCAACATTGCTGAAATGGTGCACGACCAGTTAGATTTGGCCGGTCGTGTGCTAATCTGGTCTTTTCCGGTCAAATACATGATAGATCTGGTAAAAAAACGACCAGATCTATGGCCATAATTTGGTCGTCAACAACAACAAAGATATAACCGTTGTCAATGGCCAATAGATCTACGCACGATCGGCCAGATCCGACCGATCATGCGTCGTTCTAACACCGATGGATGACAATGGCAGTGGTGATGATTGGCAGCTAACGGTTGTTGCTGGCGAGCGATTGTTGCTTGAGTGGGTGGAAGCGTTTTTGTTCATTTATAAACTTTTATTACGAAAGATAATTGTTAAATGTTTTGAGTTGAATAAAATAAGTTTGAATTTTGAATTGAATTGTCAATATTAAAACAAATACATTTTTCACTTTTTAGTATAAGATAGTAGAATATAATAGAATTTGAAAAATTAAACAAAAATAACCAATGCCCTCATAGGCCTCATCTCCATTCCACTGTAAGCTTTATGTAATAGTATATTAGTATGATCATGCACATGCTTCCATTCTCTCTCTCTCTTTCACATTTAAAGTTTAAACTGCTTGAAAACTTTGATGGCGTGCCAGGACAATATGGCTGTGAGTCGAGGAACGACTAAACATCAAGGTTGGAAAAACCATATGAAACGAAAAGGATCATTCGGTAAACGAAACTTTAAGCCGAAATGTTTTCGTAATATGGTAAAACGACTTGTTACTAATAAACGGAATCTTCCGGATCATGGAAGGTTTATTAGGCGAACAGGGAAAGGTAGACTTAACGCTAAGGAACACGGAGCGCGTAAGTTTTGTGCTACCTGCCCATCCGGCAAAAATGCAAAAGATTGTAATTGTTGCTGGATTTATGGTGACAAGAATCATTTTGCAGACAAATGCCCTCATAAGGGAAAGAAAAAGGTTGCGGTAAGATTTTTGGAAGTCAACCCGAAAAGTCAAACTTCTGAATTTGAGCCAGTTTGGGGATACGAAATTGATTCAGATGATGAGGTTTATGAATTAATTTCAGATTACTCTGATGATTCCGATTCTTCAGAGGATAACTTAAAAGATATGACTTCTGAGGAACAATCTTCAAATCTTCAACGCATAGGTATATTCATGCAACGGACGCGTAGTCTTAATGAATATCCTAAGAATAGCAGAATAGGTGATGAGGATGATCTTATCTCAATTAGAAATGAAGATGAACATCCTAACTCAGTAATTAGTTCATCATCTAATTACGAGGATCACTCGGGTAACCCTGACAATTGGGTAATTCTGAGGTTAACACCTAGAGAGGTTTTTGAGAAATGCTCTAAGTGGCTATTTAAAGCTGAAGGCTTGGAAGATGTACACGAAAAACCTATTCGTGTAGCTTTATCTCAGTCTCGAGAGGGTGAATTAGTACTCTCGAATGATGAGTGGCTACGAAAGATTCGAACTCTTGCCAAATGGGCAAATGGCAAGTATAATTATGTACAACTTGGTACTGTACAGATTCGTGTGCAGGGACTATTCCGTGGAGGAATGAATGTACCCGCTCAGGTCGCTTTATTAGACAGACAATGGCTTACGTTTGGTAAAGCTCTAGTTGGCGGTTTTCAAGCTAATCTAGCTTTGGGAGATGCCTACGGGACTGTTAAACCAGGATATATGGTTAGTTCCATGATCCAAACCTCAAATGGATTATGGTTCTTCGAATTCATACTTCCGGACTAGAAGACTTGATGGCTTCTAGTGATGGAATAGCAATTCAGTATAGGTTAATTTATTGCTTGATAAATTCTGTTAATCTTATACGTATGAACTCCAATGCAGATACTGAGGTTTATGGCCCGGGATAGGATTCTATAATTCCCATTCGACCTACAGTAGTCAATGCTAAGGCTCTTACATGGCTGAAACAATGGGTTTTGGAATATTCAACACAGCCCAGCGTGGTGGAATTAAACCCAAATCGGGGAATCCAAATCCAAGAACTTGATAATGAGGTTGAGGTTACTCTTCCTATGCCTATAAATTCGGTGTCTCTAGAGCCGAATAAGGAAATTTAGCCTATCATATCAAGGAAAAATATACTGGAAACAGATGACACTGCTAGTGATGCTGGAAGTAGCAATAACAGGAAAATAGTTGGGTATAAATCTATGCAAATCCCAATATATGAAGAGGAGACTCCAAGCACGAAAATGATGATGAGTCATGAAATGCATTGTCATGCGATAGTTCAGGGGACTATTGACACATGGATACATGCTAAACTATGTTTTCTAGAATATGAGGAATATACTCTGGATATTCTTGTAGACACAAGAGCAACCAAATGTATTGCAAGGAAGCAATGTTTTCCACAAGAGCTTTGGAAACCAATGGAAAAACCTATCCTAAATACGGTTGCAGATGGAGGTCAAAGTATGATCACGGATGTGGTAGAAAGCGTGGTTGTACTGTTAAACGAGAAAAAATTTACTCTAAGGGAAGTCCTAGTAGTGGATTACTTGGAGGTAGATTTTATTCTCGGAAATAGCTTTCTGCGAGGTCAAGCAGAAGTTAGGCCATTTACTCAGGATAACGACCACATTATCCTAGGTGGACATAAAATCCCTATTCTTGCTAAGCTTGAAGTTTTGAAAGTTAGAAACGGTATTAGACCGGTGAAACTAAGGCAAGAAGTAGATCACATTGTTTTCCCAAATTTTAGAAAAGGAAAACTGGTGGTTGAAAACTTCTGAAGTAGAGGAAGCGGATGAGGCTTGTAATGTTTTCTTTCAAAGGTTGTATCCTAGTTATCATACAAACCGGATCACACGAGGTATATCGCAGGAGGATGATCCTTCTGGTGCATGCCTTGAGAGCACAGATAAATTCATACATAAGGAAAAAATCTTGAAGGTTGAAAACGAGAGCCAAAAGAACTCTTTAAGGATTGAGGAACTTGTAAAATCCTTTAAAGAGGAACTTTCTCCATGCTTTGATGATCAACAATTAAAGTTATGGGAAAGAAACGATATATATGCTTCACTTGAATTGAAAAGGAAGGATGATAAAATAGTGACCAAATCCTATCCTTATACTCCTGATGTAGAGGAGGAATTCAGTAAGCAAATACCGGAATTGCTTGAAAGGCAATTGATACGCGCCAGTAAAACTCCACACTCTTCGCCAACATTCATGGTCATGAATAGAGTTCAGCAGTTAAGAGGTAAAGCGCGGATGGTTATCGATTATAGGCAGTTAAATGAAAAAACCATTGACGATGCTTATAAGATACCAAACAAATCAGCTTGTTTGAATAAAGCTAGATTTGGAAAAATCTTCTCCAAATTTGATTTAAAGTCGGGATTCTGGCAAATCAGAATGGAGGAGTCAAGCATTCCTTTGACGGCTTTCACCTGTCCGAAAGGATTGTTTGAATGGATGGTTCTGCCTTTTGAACTTAAGCAAGTACCATCAATATTCCAGAGGAAAATGGATAAAGTCTTTAGAGATTTATCTAACTTTTGTGTAGTCTATATTGATGATGTTTTGGTTTTTAGTAAGACCAAGGAGGAACATGTAAATCATCTTAGACTGGTGAGCGAAAGGTTACTTGATAATGGAATGATTCTATCTGAAAGAAATGAAGAATGGTTTAAGAACAAGGTGAATCTCCTAGGCATTGAGATAGGTGAAAGAGGTATTCAACTCCAAGAACATATCTCAAAGAAGTTGCTAGAATTTCCAGATGTGCTAGAAGATAAGCCCATGTTACAACAATTTCTTGGATTAGCCAATTACATGAGCGAATATGTTCCTAATCTTGCTAATGTAATTAATGGCTTGACGCTTAAGGTTAGTGATAAAGTGCCCTGGGTTTGGACACTTGAAGACACTAATTGTGTTAAGCGGACCAAAGCCTTGACAAAGCAATTAAAACCTTTAAAACTCCCTGGAAGATGAGGATAAACTCATTATAGGAAGTGATGCATCTCACTTGTATTGGGGAGGTGTGCTTAAGGCTAAGTGCGATAATATTGAACGAATTGTTCGATATGCTTCAGGAAAATTCTCTCCTGCTGAGATAAACTACCCTGTCTATGAGAAGGAAGTTTTAGCAGCGAAAGAATGTATTGACCAATTTCGATTGTTCGTAATCAGTCGGGAATTTACTTTAAGGACAGAGTCTAAATATTTAAAAACCTTTATGAAACTGTCTTTAAAGGATGACAAAGCTAGACTAATCAGATGGCAGATTTGATTTGCAAATTATAGAATCAAATTTGAATATATTTCTGGTAAATCTAACTTTGTTGCTGACTTTTTGTCTAGACATTTTGCAGAAGAATTGCAAGATAATGGCGGACAAGAAGGAAACTAGAAATCACTTCTCATGCTCCAAGTGTAAGCAACGAGGACACTTGAGAAGGAACTGCCCTTTGAGGATTACTTCTACTTCAAAGGTTACTACTAAAAAGGAGAAAACAGTGGATAAGCAGGTGGCTTCTTCTTCTAAGCAGGTTACAGCTGTAAAGCAAGTTGAAGGAAAGAATCATGACTATGATTCTGATACTTCGGATAGAAGAAACCCGAAATTTCAACGATTGAAAGGTGAAACTTCTACAAAGGGAAATACTTCTGAAAAGAGGGTTACTCTTAAGAAGGAAACAACTCAGAAAAAAGCAATAGTTTGCTGGTCTTGTAAACAGGAAGGACATGAACGGGCTAATTGTCCACTATCAAAGATAAAAAATTCTGAGGAATCATCGTTAGGCGTTACAAGCGTGGTGACACACACTCAACAAAAAAAATGGTTAATTTAGCCAAATATTTGTGAGAGGTTTAGCTTTCCAAAAGGCTTAAGATTAACTTCAGCAAGTCAAACACTCTAGGAGGATCTGGAAACCCAAATTAGAATCGCAATGGCGACAAGACAAGGGGAAGTACAGCTATAGAGGTGTTTAGAAAAGCTAGCAAGAAGGTTAGCATGGCTGGAAGCTGACAAACTATTTTACGAGGATGAGGAGTTCAAGGGAACTGCCTTACTCTACAAAGCAGGGATTCAAAAACTTGAGGTAATGAGAAAATGTCATTTATTTGAATATGTCATAGTACTTTCAACAGGTTAACAGGTATACATGTACACCCACAAAATATTTGTAACACCCAGTCTTACAAATATTATTACAATTAATAACTAATTACCTAGTTGATTAATTGGAGAGAAAAACACATAAATTCAATTTTAAAGATTAATTCATACCTGGGTATCAATCGTCTTGAATAAACCTTTTCTTTGCTTCGAGTAGGCAATAAAAGTAAAACAAAAGATTGAGAGACTGAATTTTTCACAAACTGAAAATATTATTAATGTTTTCTCTGATTACAAATATACAAAGCTTCTCTTTATATAGAGAAGTTCGGATTTTAATAGATTTGAATCCGTAAGTAAAACAAAATATACAAAACAACATGTCAATCACAAAAGACATGTGATTTGACTATATTCTAATGAAAAACTAACATTTATCTTAAAGAAAATGACATGGGGTCCACATGTCTCCCATGTTTTAAACAAAAGTAAATTATTATAATTTACATATGTTACATAAGACATACGACACAACATTCAAGATTTTCTTTAAATATGCTTCGTTAAGTTTAATCTTGGCTGTCCACGTATTACTTCCGCTTGTTGGATACACGTCAGCGTATTACGTGTTGGACGTTTCCGGTTGTCCAAATCTCCATCCTCCAGATTTTTATCAATCCTTGAAGTTATCCACTTCTCTAAGATCAATAAAATCTTTTAGAGTCTCATCTTCTTGGGCTTCCTGGTCATGGGCTAAGACCAACCTTAGAAGATCAATAGTTCCTTCCATTAAGGCCTGCTTTGATAAATGGGCTAAATCGAACCCTTCTAATAGCGTTCTTAACTGGGCCTGATTATGTTGAAAAAGAGTATCATGGATCACTACGTACCTGTCTAGTATGACTACCACTATCCCATGTTGGATATGGACAGTAGTGTTTGCTTTAACAAGCTCCTCCAGTTTGGATTTAACCAGTAGCAATTTTACAATATGCAGCCTGGTCCAATCTTCCTCTTCTTTCTTTTGAATTTATTCTAGTGCATAAAACCCATTTTTACCTCATTATCGAGCATAATTCGGTACTATGGTTCTCCTACAAGAAATTCCCATATCTGTACAGGTTGACCATCATATCTCTCTTACAATGAGGAAGTAATCATGCAAGTGAATGTGTCAACTTTCCGATTCAATACACAGAGCGTTTGCTTAACCGCATCTGGCATATTCGGATCCACCATCGCTTCTTGTACGTCAATGTGCATTGTACCGATCCATCCTTTAGTCAAAAGATCTCTACAGAAACCTTTTCTAAAGATTTTCCATGGAACAAACAATTCCATAGCTCCATTAGGATAAACCACTAATCCTTAAACCACATCCGTCAAGTCAGTTTTTCCCAATTTCACTATTAATTCATTCAAATTCTCAAGTTTGAGTGTCGACATGTCAAACAAATGACATTTTCTCATTACCTCAAGTTTTCGAATTCCTGCTTCGTAGAGTAAGGCAGTTCCCTTGAATTCCTCATCCTCATAAAACAATTTGTCAGCTTCAGCCTTCCACCTGCTAACCATCTTGCTAGCTTTTCTAAACACCACTGTAGCTGTACTTTCCCTTTTCTTATCGCCATTGCGATTCTAATTTGGGTTTTCAGATCCTCCCAGAGTGTTTGACTTGTTGAAGTTAATCTTAAGCCTTCTGGAAAGCTAAACCTCTCACAAATATCTACGTCAATTAACCGCTTTTTTTGTGGAGTGTGTGTCACCACGCTTGTAGTGCCTAACGATGATTCCTCAGAATTTTTTATCTTTGACAGTGGACAATTAGCCTGTTCATGTCCTTCCTGTTTACAAGACCAGAGAACTATTGCTTTTTTCTGAGTCATTTCCTTCTTAAGAGTAACCCTCTTTTCAGAAGCATTTTCCTTCGTAGAAGTTTCACCTTTCAATCGTTGAAATTTCAGGTTTCTTCTATTCGAAATATCAGAATCATAGTCATGATTCTTTCCTTCAACTTGCTTTATAGCAGTAACCTGCTTAGAAGAAGAAGCCACCTGTTTATCCGCTATTTTCTCCTTTTTAGCAGTAACCTTTGAAGTAGAAGTAATCCTCAAAGGGCAGTTCCTTTTCAAGTGTCCTCGTTGCTTACACTTGGAGCATGAGAAGTGATTTCCAGTTTCCTTCTTGTCCGCCATTATCCTGCAATTCTTCTGCAAAATGTCTGGACAAAAAGTCAGCAACAAAGTTAGATTTACCAGAAATATATTCAAATTTGATTCTATAATTTGCAAACCAAATCTGCCATCTAATTAGTCTAGCTTTGTCATCCTTTAAAGATAGTTTCATAAAGGTTTTTAAATATTTAGAGTCTGTCCTTAAAGTAAATTCCCGACCGATTACGAACAATCGAAATCGGTCAATACATTCTTTTGCTGCTAAAACTTCCTTCTCATGGACGGGGTAGTTTATCTCAGTAGGAGAGAATTTTCCTGAAGCATATCGAACAATTCGTTCAATATTATCAGTACCCTTAGCCTTAAGCACACCTCCCCAATACAAGTGAGATGCATCACTTTCTATAATGAGTTTATCCTCATCTTCGGGAGTTTTAAAGGTTTTAATTGCTTTGTCAAGGCTTTGGCCCGCTTAACACAATTAGTGTCTTCAAGTGTTCAAACCCAGGGCACTTTATCACTAACCTTAAGCGTCAAGCCATTAATTACATTAACGAGATTAGGAACATATTCACTCATGTAATTGGCTAATCCAAGAAATTGCTGTAACATGTGCTTATCTTCTAGCACATCTGGAAATTCTAGCAACTTCTTTGAGATATGTTCTTGGAGTTGAATACCTCCTTCACCTATCTCAATGCCTAAGAGCTTCACCTTGTTCTTAAACCATTCTACCTTTCTTTCAGATAGAATCATTCCATTATCAAGAAACCTTTTGCTCACCAGTCTAAGATGATTTACATGTTCCTCCTTGGTCTTACTAAAAACCAGAACATCATCAATATAGACTACACAAAAGTTAGATAAATCTCCAAAGACTTTATCCATTTTCCTCTGGAATATTGATGGTGCCTGCTTAAGTTCAAAAGGCAGAACCATCCATTCAAACAATCCTTTCGGACAGGTGAAAGCCGTCAAAGGAATGCTTGACTCCTCCATTCTGATTTGCCAGAATCCTGACTTTAAATCAAATTTGGAGAAGATTTTTCCAAATCTAGCTTTATTCAAACAAGCTGATTTGTTTGGTATCTTATAAGCATCGTCAATGGTTTTTTCATTTAACTGCCTATAATCGATAACCATCCGCGCTTTACCTCTTAACTGCTGAACTCTATTCATGACCATGAATGTTGGCGAAGAGTGTGGAGTTTTACTGGCGCGTATCAATTGCCTTTCAAGCAATTCCGGTATTTGCTTACTGAATTCCTCCTCTACATCAGGAGTATAAGGATAGGATTTGGTCACTATTTTATCATCCTTCCTTTTCAATTCAAGTGAAGCATATATATCGTTTCTTTCCCATAACTTTAATTGTTGATCATCAAAGCATGGAGAAAGTTCCTCTTTAAAGGATTTTACAAGTTCCTCAATCCTTAAAGAGTTCTTTTGGCTCTCGTTTTCAACCTTCAAGATTTTTTCCTTATGTATGAATTTATCTGTGCTCTCAAGGCATGCACTAGAGGGATCATCCTCCTGCGATATACCTCATGTGATCCAGTTTGTATGATAACTAGGATACAACCTTTGAAAGAAAACATTACAAGCCTTATTCGCTTCCTCTACTTCAGAAGTTTTCAACCACCAGTTTTCCTTTTCTAAAATTTGGAAAACAATGTGATCTACTTCTTGCCTTAGTTTCACCGGTCTAAAACCGTTTCTAACTTTCAAAACTTCAGGCTTAACAAGAATAGGGATTTTATGTCCACCTAGGATAATGTGGTCATTATCCTGAGTAAATGGCCTAACTTTTGCTTGACCTCACAGAAAGCTATTTCTGAGAATAAAATCTACCTCCAAGTAATCCACTACTAGGACTTCCCTTAGAGTAAATTTTTTCTCGTTTAACAGTATAACCACGCTTTCTACCACATCCGTGATCATACTTTGACCTCCATCTGCAACCGTATTTAGGATAGGTTTTTCCAGTGGTTTCTAAAGCTCTTGTGGAAAACATTGCTTCCTTGCAATACATTTGGCTGCTCATGTGTCTACAACAATATCCAAAGTATATTCCTCATATTCTAGAAAACATAGTTTAGCACATATGCATGTGTCAATAGTCCCCTGAACCGTCGCATGACAATGCATTTCATGACTCATCATCATTTTCGTGCTTGGAGTCTCCTCTTCATATATTGGGATTTGCGCAGATTTATACCCAACTATTTTCCTGCTATTGCTACTTCCAGCATCACTAGCAGTGTCATCTGTTTCCAGTATATTTTTCCTTGATATGATAGGCTGAATTTCCTTATTCTGCTCTAGAGACACCGAATTTCTAGGCGTAGGAAGAGTAACCTCAACCTCATTATCAAGTTCTTGGATTTGAATTCCCTGATTTGGGTTTAATTCCACCACGCTGGGCCGCGTTGAATATTCCAAAGCCCATCGTTTTGGCCACGTAAGAGCTTTAGCATTGACTACCGTAGGTCAAATGGGAATTACAGAATCCTGTCTCGGGCCATAAACCTCAATATCTATACTGGAGTTCATACATATAGGATTAACAGAATTTATCAAGCGATAAATTAACCTATACTGAATTGCTATTCCATCACTAGAAGCCATCCACTTCTAGTCCGAAGTATGAATTCGAAGAACCATAATCCATTTGAGGTTTGGATCCTGGAGACTAACCATATATCCTGGTTTAACAGTCCCATAGGCATCTCCCAAAGCTAGATTAGCGTAAAAACCGCCAACTAGAGCTTTACCAAAAGTAAGCCATCGTCTGTCCAGTAAAGCGACCTGAACAGGTACATTCATTACTCTACGGAATAGTCCCTGCACATGAATCTATACAGCACCAAGTTGTACATAATTATACTTGCCATTTGCCTGTTTGGCAAGACTTCGAATCTTTCGTAGCCACTCGTCATTTGAGAGTACTAATTCACCCTCTCGAGACTGAGATAAAGCTACACGAACAGGTTTTTCGTGTACATTTTCAAAGCCTTCAGCTTTAAATAGCCACTTAGAGCATTTCTCAAAAACCTCTCTAGGTGTTAACCTCAGGATTACCCAATTGTCAGGGTTACACGAGTGATCCTCGTAATTAGATGATGAACTAATTATTGAGTTAGGATGTTCATCTTCATTTCTAATTGGGATAAGATCATCCTCATCACCTATTCTGCTATTCTAGGATATTCATTAAGACTACACGTCTATTTCATGAATATACCTATGCGTTGAAGATTTGAAGATTATTCCTCAAAAGTCATATCTTTTGAGTTATCTTTTGAAGAATCGGAATCATCAGAGTAATCCGAAATTAATTCATAAACCTCATCATCTGAATCAATTTTGTATCCCCAAACTGGCTCAAATTCAGAAGTTTGACTTTTCGCGTTGACTTCCAAAAATCTTATCGCAGCCTTTTTCTTTCCCTTATGAGGGCATTTGTCCGCAAAATGATTCTTGTCACCACAAATTGATGAGAATGAAAAATGTCATATTTACCCCCCTCAATGTTTAGTCTTTCATACGTATTTGTTGCCTAAATGTACTCATTATTATTCTATTTTGATTTAGGATGCAAATAGAGGCGTTAATTGCAAAACGGAACTAATTAAGTGAATTCGGACAGTTTCGACATTGTTTCGTAATCTGGGCATAACTCTCTCGCCCGAGCTCCGATTGAGATGATTCAAAATGCTGTGGAACGCTAAGAAAGAGATCTACAACTTTCATGTTTTGAGTTTGGAGATATACTCTCTGAATCAAGGTTTGTAATTGAGGCTGTAAAGAGAAACAGTTGAGGAAAAGTTGAGAAGGGAGTTGTACATGTAACGCCCCACTTGAGGTACGTAGCTAATGTTTCTTCTTTTGCTCTTATTTGAGTTGGTTTATTAGTATTATTGTTTGGTTGACCTTTGATTGAGTGATATGTTGAATAGTTGCCCTGAAATTGGTTGAAATAGAAGAAGTTCAGTGTTCCAGGCTTCGCCGGGGCGAAGAAGAATCTTCGTCGCGGCGAAGAGGTGTTGAAGCCACGGGAAGCTGCTTGGGACAGTTTCTGCCGACGCATAGAAGCTTCCTCGCCGTGGCGACGTGCCAACCAAAATGTTTGTTAAGTTTTAGATATTTTCTTCCCTAAGGGCAATTTAACCATTCTACCCCTAATTAGTAGGAAAAGTGGGGAGTAAATTGAAAGGATTTTTCATGGAGAATATGTTGATATGGGGGTGTGTTTGTAATGAATCAAAGGATATAAATGGAATTCCCAAGGAAGAGTAAGGAAAATGGGAATGCTTGTGCATAAATTTCATTAAAAGGAATTAAGTCATTGCAAACCCTTCATTCCTCTTCTCCATCGCCACTCTCCTTTCTTACTTCCTCTCAATTTCTCTTTCTTTTGTTCAAGGAGTTTTAAAGGGCTTTTAGAGTGATTAAGGGTAGAAAATCAATCTAAGGCATCCTAAGGTAAGGATTCTTGCTTTGGTTGTGAAGCTTTGTGAGTTTTTATGTATATTTGAATTTTGAGGTCTTTTGGTTTATTTGTTTAAGAGTAGAGAAAGAGTCAAGCAAACCAAGAGAAAGAAAGAGCTAGTGAGATCTCTCCATAACAAGGTAAGTAAATCCCAACCCAAGTTGAGATTTGAGAATTTTCTTGATTAGGGTTTTTAATAGCAATTATGTATGTATGTTATATACATGTTTTATGCTATATTATTGAGTTTTAAATGAAGATTATTATTGCTTGTGGTTGTTCATACACTTCAATTGTGAGAAGTGAGATGTGGGTTGGAAATGTAGTTTGAGATGGAATTGAAGGATATTGAGAAATCCTTTTTGGAAGTGCTATTCTATGGCAGGAATTATGGTTATGTGAGGGAGTTTTTCCCCATTTTGAATGGTTAAAAAAAGACATAGAATTATTGTTATAGTAGAGTTTTGTTATGCACTTGAGTTGTTTGATGAAATGCCTAATAGAGGTTTGAGTATGAGTAGTGAACCTTAATTCTTGCAACATTGCATGTTGGCATTTCATAAGTGCATTAGTTGAGATGAACCATCCATAGACATTAATTGTGCATTGAGAAGTGACCTAAGAAAGAGTAGGAAACTTTGTGTATGCACTTGCTCTATGAGTAGAGAACTTTGTGGATGCAACTACTCTAAGGGTAGAGAGAATGAGAAGTGCTAGAGTAGAGTGAATGAGAAGAGTATTAGAAATGGGTTGATGCTTTGTGATCATCACCCGACAGTTATGAGAATCGGGTTGATGCTTCGTGATCATCACCAGAATAATTATTAGAATCGGGTTGATGCTTTGTGATCATCACCCGATTAGTTATTAGAAACGTGTTGATGCTTTGTGATCGTCACCCGAAAGTCATGAGAAACGGGTAGGTGCTTTATGGTCTCCACCCAATAGTTACGAAAACCAGGTAGGTGCTTCGTGATCCCCACTCGGTAGTCACTAAGAACGGGTTGGTGCTGTGTGAACTCCACTCGACAGTCATGAAGAGTGAGATGGTGCTGTGTGAACGCCATCCGGCCATACCTCCGGTAAGATGAGGACAGACGTTTAGTAGAAAACAACAGAAAGTGTGAGGAAAGAATTAGGAGAAATCATACGGGGATAAACAAATAGAGGGTTTACTTACTGAGCATTATTTTGTGCTCACCCCATTGTTTTCCTTTGTGGATGCAGGATCTAGGTGATGATGCAGTCGGAGGGGCGTCGGCAAGCGAGGAGCAATAGCTACACTGTTTCTCCTGTTTTTGTCTTTGTAAGTGGCTTTTTGTAAATGATGCGCTTTGTGTATAAAAGACTTATTAGATATAATAAAAAGAAAAGTTTTGGGCACATTTTCTATCATTATTATGCATGAATTGTACTAGTTACAGCAGTTGTTACAGTACATGAATTGGTTGTGATTAGTTTCCTTGTTTGCATTGATTGATTGAGAGTAACTGTGGAAAATGATGAAGAGAGATGAATTTCATTAACTTTACTTTATTTTATTTTGCTGCTTCCTAAGTTAGGTACAAATATGCATGGATTAAATATTGTTGCTTATGCATCATGCTGATGTTCTTGATATGACTTGAGATGATGGTGTTCTGATATGACTTGAGTGTAGGGTTTGTTCGAATTAGTTTGCCCGAAGGACGTGCAAAAGCTAAGTGTGGGGGAATTTGATGAGAATGCAAAATGTCATATTTACCCCCCTCAATGTTTAGTCTTTCATACATATTTGTTGCCTAAATGTACTCATTATTATTCTATTTTGATTTAGGATGCAAATAGAGGCGTTAATTGCAAAACGGAACTAATTAAGTGAATTCGGACAGTTTCGACATTGTTTCGTAATCTGGGCATAACTCTCTCGTCCGAGCTCCGATTGAGATGATTCAAAATGCTGTGGAACGCTAAGAAAGATATCTACAACTTTCATGTTTTGAGTTTGGAGATATACTCTCTTAATCAAGGTTGTAATCGAGCTTGACGTTGACACACCTGCACTGCCGACGTTCTAGAACGTTCTGCCTTGTCATGCAATTTAAATAGGCAGATTATTACAAGAAGTTTTGAAGACCTATTGCACGCAAATTAAAGCTGGAAAACACCACTTTCCTATTTTATTTCAGGACTTTATTATTTTATTTCCAATTAATCAGATTAGGATAAATATTACTTTAGGATATTAGAATATTTTGAGGAGATTGAGTAGAATTAGAATTCGAATTTACATATTTTTAAAAGAGAGATCAGATTAGGGATTACAAGACATATCACACACGCCTCTCTCTGGTCTTCTCTGTAACTTTTCCTTTGGAATTTTCGTGATGGCCATAAGAGGCTAATTTTGATAACTTGGTCGAAGGAAACGGAGGCCTCGGAATCAATAACTGTGAGATCTAATCCATTTTATTTCAGTGTTCAATTTTATGCTTTGAGTATTGGATGTTCTTTTATGCTTATTTTCATGATTGTTTCATTCAATTGCTAGGAGGCCTACTAGGTTATTATTTGTTGCAATCTACTGCTAAGTTAGATATCAAATCCGTAATTGTTTGATCCCTCTAACTTGTGAAGCAATTAGGGTTATTAATTTGCTGCGTTAGGAATAAGTAATCTTAAGAGGAACACTCAACTAAATTAAATACAACCGCTTGAGTTTGCGTTGTTTAGCTTCATCGATCTCTCTAATTCTTAAGGCTGCCATTAGATTAAATCTTTAGCGCTTGTCTAGGGTTGTTTAATGGTAAGATTAATTAAGACCGCTTGTTTCCTAATTAATTACAATTAAGGAGAGATAGGAAAATAGTTCCAACGGTGAATATTCAGGTATGAATTGATTTAATTGTGCATCAGTGATCAGTTGTAAGATTCCGATGGTGGATGTTGACGGAGACCAAGTTTCGTTATATTAATTGATTTCGATTTGAATTGTTTTTGTTTTTGTTTTTGCTAAGATTGTTTTCTGTTTTACTCAAAACCTCCCAGCCTTGTTCACATCATCGAAAATTCGGCTAGACACTCTTCTTGGGATCGACCCTTGCTTACCCTATTTATAGTTCAGTAGTTAGGTTAGGAAGGTTTTTAATCTTGGTTGCCTACGACAGCACACCATAAATACGGCAACAATTACAATCTTTTGCGTTTTTGCTAGATGGGCAAGTAGCACAAAACTTACGCACTCCGCGTTCCTTAGTGTTAAGTCTACCTTTCCCTGTTCGCCTAATAAACCTTCCATGATCTGGAAGATTCTGTTTATTAGTAACAGGTCATTTTACCATATTACAAAAACTTTTCGGCTTAAAGTTTCATTTACCGAACGATCCTTTTCGTTTCATATGGTTTTTCCAACCTTGATGTTTGGTCGAGTTCCTCGACTCACAGCCATATTTTCCTTGCACGCCATCAAAGTTTTGACAACAAGATTCGTTGAACTCAAGCCGTTTAGCTTCTTTATTCAGCTTGGCGTTCAAACATCTTGTCCTCACGAGTTGTCTAACAACTTCTATTCTTCCTCCCAAAGAATCAACAACCTGATTCTTTTCAAGTAGAAGTTTAAACGCCTCGTTTGTTGCCTTATCCCATCCTAGGGGAAGCTTAGAAAAGAAAGTATTCTTCATGACTTCCTGTGTGCCACCAGGCAACTGATAAAAATATCATCTATACTCACAAACGAAATTTTCAAATAGACACATGTCACAAAGCCTAAGCTTTGTTAAAGCTTCTAAGGCAACTACCTCTGCGAGATTCCTACTGGTAATAGTTATCCCAGTAAATTTTCGATAGAGCATATCCTTGAAAAGTGCAAAGATAGCCTCTCCATTCTTCAAGTCCCTTACAGTATCTAACAGACCAGTACCAGCTTCTAGACTTCCACCTGCAGCTCCCTACAGTGTGGATCTTAGAAACTTGTAAGTATCACTGAGTCCAAAATTCTTGTTTTGTATATGAACCTAGTTAACAGTTTCACATGCTTCGATTGCATCCGTTACATTCGTAACACAATCGATGTTTACGAAACTTCCGCTAGACGGTATCTCCACCATTCTAGGTACTCCCTTAGGTATAAACTCCGACCTTATCCTTGTATGATAAGTTTGTTTATATTTGGGTTTGGAGATTTCCTTAAGGAATCCTTCGAAAGAATTTAAAAGGTTACGAATTCCTTCAAGCGGGTCATCTTTAAACTCAGACTCCCAGAGTTTCGAGATTAGCTCATCGAGCTCGCCTTTTTAGGACCTGGAGTAAGTTTTAATCCTCCAGTTTCGTCTCCTTTCCTTTGTTTCTTCATTTCTTCCTCATAATATCTGCTGAGTCGTTCAGCATCCGAGGTAGAAATTTCCGGAATATCAACCTTCCGTTTTCCATCTATTTTAGAAACAAAGTCTTCTTCCTTGACACCTTTCATAAAGAGTTTTTCCGCCTTTTCCCAATCACCTTGGGTTTCTTTGGCCACAAACTGTGCATATCCTGGAGGCAATCCGGGATATTTTTTTTTTTTGTAGACTAGCTGCAAACTGATCCAAAATGTCTTGACCACCCATGGTCAATCTGAATCAGGTCTCAACTCAGTCGCAAAGTCTGACTCTTTATATGGTGTAGGATCTGGATCCGGTTGGGATTCGTCGTACCAGTAAGGAATTACCGCCTCAGCTTTTTCCAACCACTTATTTCGAAGTTCCAACTCAGAAACTTCAATGGTGGAAATCCGGCAAATAAAATACAAAATCTTTGTACACCCTTGACTAAAAGCCTTTTGAATAACATCCAAAAGTCGCTTTACACCTAGCCAAGTCAAATATTCTTCTCGAATATCTGAATTGCCATTACAGAGGTCCAACACAACCCGTTTAACCTCTTGTTCAGTATATCCTTCAATAGGCCACACTTGTTCGATGTCGCTTAACACCAGAGACATCTCCTATCTTACCGACTTAGTAAAATAGTTAAAACACATTCCAATGTTTTGACCTTTTGAAATACAAAATTAACCTTTTCAATCTGGCTCCCGATCTGGGTTAATTCTTCGTTTAGAGCAAATATACGATACACCGTATAATTCACTCTCCTGTCTAAGTTTTCAAGCTTTTGGGTCAAAAGCTCTAACTTATCTGCAACAGTATTTAACAAACTGATCTCCGGTTTTACCTCGAGACCATGATCTAAATGAAAACAAGTCTTATTTACACAAACTTCATCATTTAAACCATTATTCATGCTATAGAACTTTCAACAGGTTAACAGGTATAAACAAATATACCCCCCGTCTTCCAAAGCTCTGATACCATTTACACCCACATAATATTTGTAAGAGGGTCTGATCTCGTGATTGATGCCACTGACAATTTGCTAGACCTGTACACATGAAGAGACAAGCGTGAAGCTTACGGAAAACACCAGGGTGGTATTTGTTGTAGGCACTCCGATGCTCAAGTCAGCAAGGCTGAAAGATATTATTTAATAAGAATTAAGGGAAAGAAGAGTTACCGAGAGTCTTGTCGGAGGCCGAGATTACGAAGAAGGTGTAGAATTTTAGGAGCAAGAATTTAGGAGTAAGGAGGTGATTTTGAGTAGTAAAGATTGAATGAATTATGAGAGGGTAGGCCTCTATTTATATAGTGAACCCAAGGGGTTGGAATCCTAGTAGAACACTAAGTCATACTTTGGGAGACAATCACTATCAAGAAAGAAATATGATTTCTCGCCTTTATCAGATTAAGTTTAATAATTTGAGTAAGATTTGGTATCTTAATAGAAGAGGAAATAGAATGGGATTCTGATTTCTTATTTATGGATTGTTGCAGGCTAATGGATTGGAACCAGTTTAGCTTAACTTGTAGGATAGCCCAACTCATGGACTGAGCAGTTCACAAGGTGACTTTAAGTGTAGGTCCAATTGGAATTGAGCTAAGGCCTTGGGTCGTGACATGTTTATTTTGTTATTGGGCCTCGTCAGACCAAGATGATTTTTTGCCCATACAGTTAGCTCCCTGCTCTCTAAGTTAAAGGGTATTTAGCTTAGAGAGTAGATTTAATCAAATGAGTGCAGATTGAGCGGATCAGTGCTAGCAGCTTATTAGGTCGGATGGGCCATTGTTTGAAGAAAGTTCACTCGACCAACCTGAGTTGGGAGAAGTTTGCTTGACCAACATGTGTTAGGATGAGTTATTGACTTGCAATAGAAAACCTAGGTGTTAGGTTATATGGTTGAGTCAGCATGACCGACTTGTAGTTAAACTCCCAAGGTACTGGGCCTTGTGATCGAGTTGGCATGACCAACTTGTGATTGAAATTCAAGGCATTTGGCCTTATGTGTCGAGTCGGCGTGACCGGACTTGTAGTTGAAATTCAAGGCATTAAGCCTTGTGGCTAAGTCGGCGTGACCGACTTTGTAATTTGCAATTCAAGGGCATTGTGCCTAAGTCAACATGACTAACTTTGTAGTTAAATGTTCGAGGGTAGTGTGCCCAAGTCGGTGTGACCGACTTTGTGGTTGAAAGTTTGACAGTAATGTGCCTAAGTCGACGTAACCGACTTTGTAGTTGAAAGTTCGAGGGTAGTGTGCCCAAGTTGGCGTGACCAATTTTGTATGTAATTCAGGGCTTGCATCTGAGTCGATGTAAACCAATTATAGTTGAAAAAACTATAGATGCTAAGTACCGAGGCCTTGTCAATGTAACTGACTGTCGATGTAATTCAGGCCTCGCGTTCAAATCGATGTAAACTAATTGTAGTTGAAAAAACTATAGATACTAAGTATTAAGGCCCTGTCAGTGTGACCGAATGTCGATATATTTGGGCTTTGCGTCTAAGTCGATGTAAACTAATTGTAGTTGAAAAAATTGTAGATGCTAAGTATCGAGGCCCTATCGGTGTGACCACCGGTCGATGTAATTTGGGCCTCACATCCGAGTCAATGTAAACCAATTGTAGGTGAGCATAGTAGACGACTTGAACCAAATTCATATGGTATTTCGCATGGTGTGTAGTTATCACAATAAATTGAATAAGAGAAGTAATGGTGTGCATATGCAAGACCAAATGAAAGATGAAACTCAAATGGAAAATGTCATGCATGTATCAAGTAACAAGCCGTATGGAGAAGTGATGCAAGACCAAGGGAAGAATAATCTTACCTGGAGAAGTGACATGCATGGCATGCATGTTTTGAGCAACAAGCCGAATGGAGAGTCACCAAGCCAAATGTAATAAAAATGCATGGGGTGCATGTATTGAGTAGAGAACCGAATGGCTAAACAAAGGGCTGAATTGGATTTGTAACTTCAATGGATGAGCCAATGGAGGCGTATGATCTGAATGGAAGCACAAGGCCAACTGGAGATGTATAGGCCGACTTCTTCAAGTCGCCGCCATATCAAGTATTAAAGTTTGGCAAGTGTGTCGTCGTGCTTTCTTCTAAAGCAATTTAACTAGTATTCGTTTGAGGAAGACGAAGTCTAACAGTAACTGGTAGTTTGGCGACTTAATCGAGTCAATCCGTAAGGGAAACTGGAGGCTCTGTCAGAAATGGATAGCAGCAATATCTATGACAGCAATTGGATGGCTACACAAAGTTTCTTTTCTTGCAGGTGTCCAAGAAAACCGTGCTGATTCATTACCCAAAATATTTGAAAATCTAATACATTGCTTGTTGTGCATGTGTTCCTTAGGTATGAGTTAGACTATTTGCATTGTTTGAGGCCAATTTGCTGCATGTGTCCCAGAAGCTGATGAACTTCTATAATATTCCATTTTGGTGATAAAGGCAGGCTGCTCTTGTCTCTCTCCAGATAGAATTCCCTTGCACATTTTGACATATTTGTGTCAAGATGATTGCAAATCACTTGACGTTTGTCGCGACAATGCATAATGGTTGCTAAATTGCGTTGACACACTTCTTAAAGATGAAAATTGAACCACAAACATCATATAAAATCTAGCCTTTGCCTCTTCATCTTTTTTTTCTTTTTTTTCTTTTTTAGAAAAAAACATAGCATTAGGATGTCTAGAGTGGTTCAAATTCTATCCCCAAAGCCTTCTCAAAATGCCAAGTGCTAAAAAGAGTGCTTCAGAGGGAGCATTTTTGGACGAATGAATCTGAGCAAGGTGTGGGAAAAGTGGTTGTTTTGCTGTTCGAATTCTTTTTAGTTGGTCAAATGGTACAATGGCTTCTACCGATGAGAGCACTTAGTTGCATAATTGATGTTGAGCGATCGTGTTGCATGGGACAGTGGGAGCAAAGTTAATTGACCCTATGATTCTGAGGTATGATCGGTTGAAGGAGATAGGGTTGGCTTGAATATTCTCCATGCATGGGGTAGTTTGTAGTCGCATGATTGGTGTCGACTGGATGAGTGGTGTTGAACGCGCCAAATTGATGCCTAATGACGGGTGGCCTATGATATTGACGTCAACATAGTAAAGAAATAGTCAGGAAGGCATAGTAAACAAAAAACGCTTGCCAAGACAAGAATGAGGAATTGATTGTGAGACATTCCCCTTTTCGGTCCTTTTTCTCTCTCATGTAAAGCATTGAACAGGGAAGCTTGAACCAAATTAGTTGGCCACCACGTTTCCCCCGGATATTTCCTACAAACGAGCTGAGTGACGGATTTGGGGAGAATGGAACCCAGCGGACTCTTGGTTGCTTCTTTAGGACAAGTAAGGAAGGTAGTTCTATCTGTTGCAAACGAGAGTTTGAAGAGACTAGGTTGGGTGAAGCTCTTGATTTGCTAGAGTTGAATGGCTCGTAGACCCTTATAACTAGTTTTGGCAGCCTCCTTAATGCGAACTTTGATTCGACTTATTGAAAGGGGCCAAGCAGAGTGGACATAAGGAGGTGCGCAAGATGGCTCCACTAGGCACCTTCATTCAGTCAAGACGACCAAGTGGAATCAAGAGTATTGAGTGGTAGTGGGGAGTGGAAAGAAAGTTCAGTGGGAAGAGAGAAAGAAAGAGAAGGTGAAGGGAGTTGCGAGAAGGGAAGAAGTAGTAGGGAGAAAAAAGAGTTTGAAGAGGAGAAAACTAAGAGGGGGAGATTGATTGCTAGATTAAGAAGCTCAAGTGGCCAAGAGATGTTTGACCGTGCTGAGTCGAATGGTTTAGTTTGTTTTCATGGGATGCCTTAATGGGCGAAGAGTGGGGTTTTTGTTAAAGAACGACACGTTCCAGGTGTTGAAGTTGGCGGGTGAAGTGAGTTGAATTTGAGTCAGTATGAGTTGACTGGGGTTGGCTCTAGGGCCTGAGTTATCTGGTTTATCTTTCTTTTGGGCGCTAAGAGATTGGGATGACTCAATAATCCTTCTAGATGGGTTTGAGGAAAGAGTGAAGGGAAGAGGATTGGTGTGGACGAGTTAGGCCCCTCAACTTAGAATATTAGCTCATGAATCAGTGGGAGTGCTCTTAACTCACTATGGATTTAGCTCAATTACAGAGTCATTTTATTATGGACACCACTAGTTTTGCTACCTTTCTCCATTGACTAGGGGTTGATTGTTAAGGTTTTTGCTGAGAAGAAGGTAGGGATAGAGATAGCAGGAAATGAGGAAGATGGAGAATACACAAGGAAGTCGGTGGCGGAGGCGTTGAGGTTGGTGGTAGTTGAAGAAGAAGGAAGAATTTTAGAGAGAAAGCCAAAGAATTGAGGGTTTTATTTGCAGATGAAGAACTCCACGATCAATACGTTAAAAAAAAAATTGTTAAGACTTCGGTGGCTATTTAATCTCTGTCTCTTAGGATTAGGTTCGACAAAGGAGGTGGTGCAATTGGATTAGTTATCGGAGGAAGACTGTTCCATGAAGGTAGTAGATTGCTGAGAACATTGCGAACGTGATTTTACTCTAGAAGCGTTGGATGAGTTATGAGAAGCATTGAGATGTGGAAATTGGTTTTTAGAACACGAAATACCTTCCCCCAACCAAAAAAAAATTAAAAAAAAAAAAATTAAACATACACCAAAAAAGTGAACAATATTCCAACTAATGCATGAAACAAATTATGAACACGAGAGATGTGTTTTGATGTTTTAAGGTATTATATTACATGTTGAATAGATATAGTATGACATGTTTATAGATAAAACAAATAAAGAAAAGCAAAGAAAAACTCTCTTATCGTGTTGAATTAGCGATATCAGTTGGAGGGGGTTCTGTGCCTCCTTTCATGTTGCAAGTCATTGTTGGCAAATGATTGTTAGGGCCTCACGGTGGACGCCAAACTGTAGATGCAAAAAATCTACGGTTACGGAAATAGGGTCTGATCCCATGATTGAGGCCACTAACAATCTGCTGGACCTACACACATGAAGAGACAAGTGTGATCCTTATGGAAAACACTAGGGTGGTGTTTGCGGTAGGCATTCCAACGCTCAAGTCAACAAGGCTATAAGAGATTATTTAATAAGAATTAAGGGAAAGAAAAGTTATTGGGAGTCTTGTCCGAGGTCAAGATTACGGAGAAGGTGTAGAATTCTCGGGAGCAAGAGCTTAGGAGTAAAGAGGTGATTTTGAGTAGTAGGGATTGAATGAATTATGAGAGGACAAACTTTTGTTTATATAGTGAACCCAAGGGGTTGGAATCCTAGTACGACATACTTTAGGAGATAATCACTATCAGGAAAGAAATAAGATTTATTGTCTTTATCAGATTAAGTTTACTAATTTGAGTAAGATTTGGTATTTTAGTAGAAAAGGAAATAGAATGAGATTTTGATTTCCTATTTATGGACTGTTGCAGGCTAATGGGCCAGAACCCAGTTTACCTTAACTTGTAGGATAGCCCAACTCATAGAATGGACAGTTCACAAGGTGACTTTAAGCGTAAGTCCAATCGGAATTAGGCTAAGGCCTTGGACCGTGATATATTTATTTTGTTATTGGGTCTCGTTAGACCCAAGATAAGTTTTTGCCTATACAATCATTAAGTTTTAAGTGTTAAAATAAAACAATTAAATAAGTATTCATTATTAATGTAAATAATGAATATTCGATAGTAACATAACATTTTTATTGAGGTACATTAGATAGCGGGTTAAAACTTTTTTCTATTTAATTTTTTTGTCCACTAAAGTCGATTTGAAATTCACAAAAACTAGCCAAAACACTTAAAATCTTGACAAACGTTAGATATGTTAGTTTACGAGAAGCTTTTGTACAAAGTCCATGTGTTTGAATAACTAGTAAAAGGATAATTTGGTAAAATTTTATTAACTTGTGACCGTGTATGATCGATACTATAGGGAGATTTTTGCTATTTTAGAAACTCTGGGAGAATTTAATTATATCAAACATCAGGGGGGTCTGCTATATTCTTTATGTTTTTTTATTTATATATAAATATGTACTTCCTCTCTTCTCTCATCCAATCGTATCCAATCAAAACTCTTAACATTCTTCTGAGAGAGACCAAACCCAAAATCCAAAATCATAAACTCTAAAAATAAAAATCAAATCTAAATCCTTCTGATAAATCAATACCTGAGAAGATGGCGTCGTCGAAGGTGATGACGACCACGTCAACCTCAACGACCAATCCGGATCTGCCATGTCAGCAGTCTCCCTTATGTCCATCTCTCTCCTCTTTACTCGCCGATCTTCAAAACCAGCAAGACAATCCTCCCGATCCATCTCTCCCCAACGCCATGGACGATCTTCTCAAAAACATTTACTCCGCTCCCACGGCCGATCAGCTCGTTCTCTCTGGCGCGTCCTTCTCACGCGAGGGCAGCTTCAGTATTTCCAAAGACATGGCCAATAAATCCGTCGAGGAGGTCTGGAAGGAGATGGTGGCCGGCGGCGGCACTGATGAGAGGAGCGTCGGGTCACGTGACGAGGAGATGACGCTCGAGGATTTTTTGACTAAGGCTGGTGCTGTCAGAGAGGAGGATCAACTTAATTCTAATAATAATAGTAATAATAATATTAATATTGATAATACGAATGGTACTGTCAATAACAATATTAACAATAATATTAATAATAATAGTGTTAATAATAATAACAATAATGATAATAATAATAATAATAATAATAATCAGATGGTGATTGTTGGAAGTGGAAGAGGAAAAAGAAGAATAGTTGAAGAGGCTCCTTTGGATAAAGCTACACAGCAAAAGCAAAGAAGAATGATCAAGAATCGTGAATCTGCAGCGAGGTCTAGAGAGCGCAAGCAGGTTTTACTCTTATTTAATAATTTATTTTAATAATCTCTTTATTTTTATTTGTTATTTTTATATATATTTTCTGGATTTTGGCTGTTTTAGTGGGTGTTTGTTCTTTTATTCAGGCTTATACAGTTGAACTGGAGTCTCTGGTGACGCAACTGGAGGAGGAGAATGCTCATTTGTTGAGAGAGGAGGTATTATTTCAATTTTCTAGAAGATTCTTCTCTTCATAAGTTTGTATTGCATATTCACTTGGATGGTGGTTTGGGATGATTTAAAATAGCCATACTTCTTTTGAATTTCCAGAAGCATTTAAACGTTCTTCAACTATTGATTGTTTTTGAAATCATAGATCATGTTTGCCCTTTTATTGGTTGAAAAATGGAAATCCTTGTTTGGCAGCCTTCCACTTTTTTGTTTATAAATAACGCATGCCCTCCCTCTCAGATTTAGAGGAGATGAGTACTTTGAGGGAGGAGTAAAATAGTTTGATATGAAAGTATGCCAATTTGGTGTTTGGAAAGTCTAAGATGAGAGATCAAGAGAGCGGAGAGTAATTTTTGAGAGGTTTATGAGGCTTAGTTTTTTTCATCATGAAGCAATGGTTCTCTTGATCTGCCACATTGGAAGATTTTGAAAGATGGCCTTTGACCTTCATCCTTAACAATAATATCTTTCTTATATTAATTTTACTTTTAGAGATATATATATTTTTTTATAATATTGTGTGTTTTTTTCTTCTGTATTCATAGTTTAGAGCCTAGAAAAATAGTTTGAGAGCTTCAAAAGAGAAAATAATTTTAGTTTGTTGATCTTATATAATATGCTATATGGGTTCTATATGGTCTGGAAATTGAATGATTGGATCAATTATTACTCACTGCAAGTTGATTGTTCTATGTTTAAGTTTGAGTGATTTTTTTTGTTCTTCTGTCCTTCAATTTTTATTTTTATAAAAGCTTTTTATGAGTTGTAATTGTAATTGCAGGCTGAACAAAACAAGGAGAGGTTTAAGCAGGTATGTATTTTTATAGATACATGGGGTTTTTAAACTACTTTCTACAGAATTTGATGTATAGAACGGACAAAGATCAAGATCAATCAGTGATAGTCATTTTTAAATTTTATTGTGTGTATAATTGTTAAAGATTTCTACAGGTTCATGCATTTGTGAACAGGTTTATGTATATTTATAATGTTAATCTTTTTTATTTACGTTTACTTATTTTGTTCTTTTTTTTTTTTTTTTGGGGGTGTATAATCCTGTTTGGTGTATGGAAAAAACGAGCGTGTTTATTTATTTATTTTTTTGTTCAAGATATTTAGGTTTTCTTAGATGATTGTCTGGAAAGATAAATAGCCTTCGTTATGTGGACTTTCTTGGCTACTTGTAGTGTCTTTATTCTTGTAGCGAAGGTTAACTTAGGCTTGTTGACAAATTAACAGTTCTTGAACTAAGTTATCTAGATAAATTCTTTGATCTAATGTAATTATCACAAACCTAACCCGACTGCATGAGAATTTATTGATTAACCCCTCCCCCAAGTTTCTGCATTTAATTCAACAGCTTGGTGCATCTAATTCCTTGTTGTGGTTCATTTCAAATGCAGCTGATGGAGAATCTCATTCCAGTTGTCGAGAAGAGAAAACCACCTCGTGTTCTTCGGAGAGTGCATTCGCTACACTGGTAGAGGAGCTTCATTATTATCATTAATAATTAGATGGGAAAAAAATGAAAAAAAGATCGGTTTCTTTGGGCTGCAATTGAATTTATAGCGAGAAAGTAGAGGGTACAAGAAAACGACTTTATATTGGTAAAATAGATTAACAAATGTCAGGTTTGATCCTCTTTTGCCAGCCAGCCATCCTTTGATCTTACAGAGATGCTGATGCAGCCTAAGACTTAAATAATGTGTTCTAAATTGAAGATGGATATGTAAATCCACTGCATATGAACCCTGACAAATTTGTAATAGATTTGCTTAAGTAGAATACTGTAGAAAATTACCCGAAAAAGAGAAAGAACTCTATTATTAGGAAGCTTTTCTTGCCTGCCATATGTTGCTGGGAGAAAAACTAATTGATCTATACTCAAATTTACTAATCTTATGGTATGATATTTTCATATTAGTTAATGGTGCCTTCAGATATATTTTTTTTTGAAAAGGTGTTCTTAATGTTTATTACTTTTATGAGGAGATATTATCCTGAATCTCTTGAGGGTTGCCCTAAATAAATTTAAAAGGCAGCCTTACTCGCAAACTCTTTGCCAGTAGTAAAATTTATCGAATTCTAACACCTAACATAAGCAAAGTAAATATCTGTTTTTTGTTCTTCTTTTCGTTCGAAAGCCTGTTTATATCAAATAGAACAACCAAAAGCCTAGTCACACTCGCATAATAGCACCGTGAAGCCAAACACCAACCAAATTAACGCCAAATTAAACACCAAAATCAACCCCAACACTTTAGTAAACACCCCAGCATACACACCAGTTCAAAACCAAATCAAGGCAACAGCTGCGGCCTCAAAAGATGAGGGTGGGGGAAAAATCAACACCAAAAGCAAGGCCACAACCGTAGCCTCAAAAGACGGGGCGAGGCGTGGGTTGCTGGCCTTCAAGGTGGGGGAATGGGTAAGGGATGGCAAACGGGTTGAGTAGGATGCACAAGACACCCCACCTCACTTCATTTATCTAAATTTTATTGGAAATAGATTGTACTCGGGTGGTTATGGTTGCTCCATTAACCCAAACTTTCTTTTAATATAAAATTTAATATATTAATTTTATTTAAAATGTAAATAATAATTACATTTTTTATATAAAATTATTTTATAGATGTATTTAAGATCATTTCAATTAATAATTAAATAAAAAAATTAAAAGAATAAAAACTCAACCTCTCCCTATCTACCATCATTAGAATAGATACGAATACGAAGACTAGAAATGGGCGCTGAAAGAGTTGGGGATCGAGACGGGGCTGGGCACAAAATAATTCCACAACCACGGGGATGGAGTTTGGCTTCACCCCGCCTCGACCCATGGGGATTTGCCCCGACTCGGCCCATATATATAATATCATTTTATTTAAAAAATTTAATATAAGATTTTTTCTATGCAATCTTATCAATATTCAAGAAATCTTGTTAATCTTATATTAATTTGAATAGTTGAAAATTAATCAATGAAGCAAACTAAACAAATTAATTAGAAGAAGGAAGAGGAACTTTATACAAAAACAAATTAAAATTACCAATTAATTAGAAGAAGGAAGAGGAACTTTATGTGTATTATAAAGATGGAGAGACAAAATAAATTGTATCACACAACTCTAATATCTAATTTTAGAGAATATCTAACAAGTTACTAATGTTATATCTAACAAGTCTTACTACATATTATAATTGATCATGAATTACATCTAACAAATCTTACTACATATTATAATTAATTTGTGACATTTTATTTAAATAATATTTGTAATTAATTTGTTTAGTAATTTTGCTTGAAATTCTCCTATTCATTTTCTTTTCTAAAAAAAATAACATTTGTCAAGAAATTACCACTTTTATAATTATTTTCACATTATTAATTGATCAAATGTGATTATACTTGTGAAACATTGAGTGAAATCATATACAAATGGATAATAATAGATGTTTTTGTATTGAAATAAAAACCCTTGTACTTCTAAAAATTAGATACAAATGTTAATGTACTTTTAAAAAATAAAAAATAAAAAGCCTAAGGCTCTAAAGCCTATGAAAATTCTAACCCAGACCACAGTCAATAATCCTAAAGCCCATCAAAACCTTAGCCCAACCCACAGCCAACAATCTTAAAGCCCATCGTAAATGTTGACCCGTTGATTGAGGGTCACGGAGAGCTTGAAAAACTAGGTCTCTTGCGGTGTAATCGGGTCAATGCCAACTTGTCTAGTCTTGTAACTTATCGTAGACTTCAACCTTTTGTATTCGGTGGGATTTCAAGTGTTGTCTAACAATGCATTTAATGAGACGTGACTGATTTTCCATCCCGTACCCCCAAAAATCAGAGGCTATAGCCGTTTGGGGATATCGAAGCGACAATACATCGCTTCCACTGCTTATAAATGTTGGTGTTCTTACTTTGGATAATCATCCTTTGCTTTCTTGGCATGTTCTGTCCAAATTCCGTATAACGGTTGTCTTTTTTGCCAACTTCAGTCTTTTAGGATTTGCTTTTTGTACCTTTTCTTCCCTGCTCTAAGGATGTCATCGACCTATGATTACTTTAGCGAGAATGCTGATTCTTCGGATAACAAGGTACCCGAGACATCGTCAATGCCTCCATGAGATGTTCGGAATAGCTTTTTGCATTATAGTGCCATCCGTAGTGGTGAAACTGGTCCTTCATTGGCGCATCAGGGGCCAGAAGATTTCGTGTGAGCCCTATCTCCTTATCATATGTATTTTGTTTGTCTGGATGAAGGAGGTGACGATGCCAGTGGTCGAGGAGGAGAATTATAGTTACTCGCGTGTCAAGGGATTGTCGGGCACTCGTTGCCAGGTTTTTGAGCCTTTCGGTGGTAGAAATGGGGATTCCTGCTAATGTAGAGGTGGGGGTCAAGGAGAAATGGTCGGAACTCCTTCGTAAGTGATTGTTGGGCTTCTAGAGTATCTTTGTGTCCCATCATGGGCCTTCCTTGAGTCTACCACCAAGGCTAATTGGGAGGAGATGAGGAGGCTCGATGTGGCCATCATGCTGCAGAAGGTTACGGACCATACCCAAGTTAGTATTGGCTCTTTTGTTTCTCTCTTGTTTGTTTTCTTGCTTTATGGTGCTTATGTGGGACTTGTCCTTTTTCAGCTCCTCTCCATGATGACGAGGCTCTTCCAGAGGGCTTATCAAAGTTTGCGTCATCTGGAGGTGCCCGTGGAACATCTTTGGGAGTCTAATAGGCTGAGGGCGACTCTAGCTTCGATTCACGAAGGTCATGCCGAGGTGAAAGTCAAGCTATTTCGGGGTTTGCACATGAGAGATGAGCATATTGAGGTTCTCTTGAAAGAGAATGGAGAGTTTGGCGCGTAGGTGCGGTAAATGGAAAGAGCCATTCGCATCCTTCAAAACAAGAGGTCACGTCTTGAGCATCGCCTTACGTCACTTCAGAGTGCTGGTATTGAGGGCTCGTATTATCCAAACAAGGATTGAATCTTCGCTATCTCCGTGACCCCTTTTCCTTCTTATTATTATTTTTTGGTAATGTAATCCCACAAATATCGATGATAAATAAAGATTTATCTCCTTTTTTGCCCATACCATTTCACTTAATTTTATTAAATTACTCCAACTGTGTGTCTACTTTCTCTCTTCTGTCGTTCTTTAAGAAGCTCTTTGCTCGGGTGTGATGAGCACATTCCTTGCCCCTACAAATATTTT
Organism: Pistacia atlantica; assembly: GCA_026229545.1. NCBI lineage: Eukaryota > Viridiplantae > Streptophyta > Magnoliopsida > Sapindales > Anacardiaceae > Pistacia > Pistacia atlantica. Next base: position 18,828,521 of record JAPEIT010000014.1, read on the forward strand.
ACTACGCTGAGGACCGCCTTAGTGGGCTTACCTACTCGTAGATTGTAGTGGGCTGTGAACTTGATCCGTCGAGGTTGGGAGCTCGTTAGTTCAATAGGGCTTCTTTTTCCCCGGGGGTATAAATGTGATATTGATCAAGGACATTTCAAGAGTCTTATTCAAACATTTAATGGAGGATCAGGGAGATCATCATGCTGACGTGGATGATAGGCTTTTGTCACTTCATCTGATAGGTTGATGCCTCGATTACTGTAACGATGGTTATTTTCCCCATTTTGGATGATGTCATGTGAATTGGACTTTGGATGATGTCGTGTGAATTGGATGGAAGGCTTTGGTCATTTCTAGTTTGAGTACATTATAAAAGGCATGTCGCACTTAAGCTTTTCTCACTTTTGAGATTTGAAAACTTCATTCCAAAACTAATTTCCTCTCTCCAGCTTTGAGAGAGTGATAGATTCGCATGGACTTAATCGACATCTTTCTAATCATTTCTCGCAGTAAGTTGCTTCTCTCCTTTCCTTTTTCATCTTTGCTTTTATTGTCGATGTCTCCCGACCAAGGTCAGTTGTCGCTAGCTGGAGTTGGGGAGTAGGCTTGGGTTTTTAAGAGTGTCACTTGAGGGGTTTTTGGAGGTGGTTGCTAGTGCTAGAGCTAGTGCTAGGGTTGTTGGTCTTAGCTCATCATTGGGTTTCTAAGACATGAGCAGGCACGAACAAATTGAGAGTGTGATAGATTCGTGTGGACTTAATCGACATCTTTCTAATCATTTCTCACAGTAAGTTGCTTCTATCCTTTCCTTTTTCGTCTTTGCTTTTGTTGTCAATGTCTCCCGACCAAGGTCAGTTGTCGCTGGCTAGAGTTGGGGAGTAGGCTTGGGTTTTTAAGAGGGTCACTTGAGGGGTTTTTTGAGGTGGTTGCTAGTGCTAGAGCTAGTGCTAGGGCTGTTGGTCTTAGCTCATCATTGGGTTTCTATGACATGAGTAGGCACGAACAAATTGACCTTCTAGGGTTTTTGCATAGCAAGTTCTGACGCTTGTCTCTAAATGTGCTAGGTTACCTGGAGGCGATTTCACCGGATGGCCAGCAGCAGCAACTAAGTTATTAGAGTGAGCCTTGGAAGTAGCTTTACAAAGAGGGCTATCTTCAAGGTTGGAGGACTCTAAGGGACCACTCATGTGGCATCGGGGGCACCATAGTGAGGTTTGAGAACATGAGCTCTAATGATGGTGTCAAACCAACAATGGTAGGAGTGCTGGTTGGTCATTCTCCTTCCCCCTACCTGAGGATGAGCTAGTTTGAGTCCGTGAGGATTGTGGGTTGTTCGCTAAGCTGCGGGTAATGGACGATAGCTTGCTTGAGAATCCACCTTAAGGCTGGGCATCGGTGTTAAAAGTATTTTTGAGGTGTGATGTATCGATCCCACCTCATCGCTTCATCCTCTCAAGTTTTGCAATGATTCTAGATCACCTCACTGTAGATGACGACTAACTACTATTTGTACCTGGTTGGCATGTATATCGACTTCTAGAAGGCTAGCTTGGGTGAGTTCACAGTGAGCGAGTTCGTCCATGTTTACAATTTGAAGAAGAGCGAAGGAGGGGTCTAATACCTTTCCAAGGTGAATCAACTCGGTCTACACGGGATGGTGGGGATCCCTAGCAAGATCGATAACTGAGATTCTGATTACTTCTTCTGCCAATGTAGTGGGAATGGCTCTTTCGGGGATGCCAGTAAGTGATCGTCCTTTTCATCCATGGGTTACTAGGTCAACGAGTTACTGCTGACGCTTATTGTCTAGTCATGTCTAGCTCGAGGTTTCTGAGAACTCCAGGCATCGGATCCAATAGTTCTCCAGGCTTCTCGAGGACGATTATGTTAGAGTAGGTTCCCTAGAGCCAATTAATTATTGTAATATTGAATTTTTGTAAGAATGTTTATTTATTAATAAAAGGCATTTTCTTATGTATATCCTGTAAGTAATTGATCTACAATACGCAACGGAAAACAAAAATTCAATCGGTAAATCAATTACCTTTCTTTGCCTAGATCCGAGTATAGATTATACCGTTTACATGCTTATAAACAAAAATCTATATAAAGTAAATCCATTCAAGAATTAGAATACTTACATATGTTTACATGCTCCTTCGAATATCTCTGATTTCGGACAGGAACACTGTTCACAATTACTGTTCACCATCTACTGTTCATGTGATTTTTTGCCAATCGATCCAAAGTAAGATCGCACTCACAGAAGTCCACACAAAGATAATCCGCAAAACCCTTGATTATTTTGCTAGAACAATCGAGGGCTTCAAGAATCAAAAAAGAAGAAGAAGAAGAAAAGTTTTCTTCTTGAGAGAGAGAGAGATAGGGTGGCTAGGGTTTTAATTGAATGAATAATCCTATTATTGTTTTAATTTTAAGTTGCACTTATATAGTGCAACAATTAAAACCCTCCACTTAGGAATAGCCATGTAACATCCACTTTGAGGTACATCTTTGATTCATGTTCATTTGCCTTTTAAATGTTGTTTGTTGGCCCTAAGGTTACTTGATATGTGTTGTTGTTGTTGGGTTGCTGATAATCCGTGGATTATACCATTTTTTATTTAGACTTTTTAGTCGGATTTCAGGTACTTTCTAGTTCATTTTGACCTGAATTGTTGCTTAATTCTTTACATTTCATGTTTCAGGTTAAAATGGACATTTGAGCTAATAAAGACAGGATTGGAAATTCTGGACTCAGAAGTAAGCGGATCTCAGAAGTTGGGAGAGTTCTAAAGCTGGGTAAAGCACTATGAAGCTCGTTCCCAAGGGAGAGCACCGAAGATCGAAGAATCAAGCGAAGATGCAAGCAAAGGGGCAATTCTGTAAATTCAGAATTTGTCAGGAAGCTTCGCGGCGAAGGTTGTTCTTTGCCGCAATGAAGTGTGCCAGTCACGCACCAAGTCTACCTCTTTCTTCACCACGACGAGATTTCTTCTCCGCCGCGTGACGGTTGTAATTTCCAGTTTTGTAAAACGCACAGTTTTACTTTTGCGTGTTTTTCTGAGGAATTTGGGGCGAGGTATAAAGGAAAACACTTAGCCTTTTTGGGGCAAGTCTTCGAAGAGGGTTAGAGCAGCTTTTTACATTTCCATAGTTTCATTTTGAGGAATTTTTGAGATTGAACAAGGGTAAAGATTTGATTTCGAACCAGGGGATTCGTCATTTGGGGAGATTTCTTATCTTTTCTTTTATTTTCAATTATGTTGAACTTTAGTATTTTCGTTTCTTTCATTTGTGTTGTTGATTTAGCCATGAACTAACCCATTTTGGGTTAGGGTTTTGATTGTAGTTCGGATTTTTATGGGTTAAGTTATTGATTATTTTCTTTTCATATGATTTTGCTTTGATTGTGTGTTTACTCTGCATTTACTGGTTTTATGTGATGAACATGATGAGATTGAGAAATGAATCATGTTAGCTTCTTGGGTAATCACTATTGTAGTATTGGATGCTAGAGATAGATTCAAGAACCAATGAAAAATTTTAGGACTCTTGTGCATAATGAACTTAGAATTATTAACTTTCAATTTGTTGGGTGCGGAAGGTTAATAGGGAAGAGTAGGAAAACATAGCCTGAGAAGGTATGTTTGACACTTTAGATTGTTCGAATTACAATCAATGCATGTGAATACGAATTTAGCATAATTCTTTAGGTTTAACCCATAGAGTCCGAATGAAGTCAAAACCCTACCCGTTTGTTTGAATTGATTTTATCCCGTTTAAGTCTTGCTTTCATAGTTTAATTTTAATTCAGTAAATTTTGTTTTAGTTATATTTTAAATTGTTCCCTTAAATCCAAAAGAATTTGATTGCTTCAACTTGAAAACGGTAGAAAACTTAGTGCTTAGCGACCAATCCTCGTGGGAACGATACTCACTTATCATTATATTACTTGTGCGATTAGTATACTTGCTACATATTGCATGTTGTAGGAAACACGCATCAAGGTTTTGGCGCCATTGTCGGGGATTGAGTTTTAAGTTAACATTGAGTTTTTCTATAGTTAGCTAGATTGAAGTTTTAATTTTTGTTTTAAATTTTCAGTTGGTCGTGAATCTCACTTTCTTTCGTTAATTCTATGTAGTTTATGCAAAGAGCGAGACGTCAGCCAGTGGTTCCTATTGATCTTGAGATTGAGAGAACCGCCAGACGACCTAACAGAGAGAGAAGAGAAAGAGAGGATATCGTGATTGAAACAGAAGAAATAGTTGTTGAGATGGTAGAACCAGAGAACAGGACATTAAGGGAATTTTCAGTTCCCATGGTTAATGGCAGTGGGTCGAGTATTACTAGGCCTACGGTGCAAGCCAACAACTTTGAGATTAAGTCGATAATCATCCAGATGATCCAATAGTCGGTAAGGTTTAATGGTGATTTGAATGAAGATCCGAATCAGCATATTGCAAACTTCTTGGAAATTTGTGACACCTTCAAATCGAATGGAGTATCAGATGACACCATTAGATTGAGGTTATTCTCATTCTCATTGGAGGATAAAGCTAAGGGGTGGTTAATGGCACCACCATCGGGAACTATCACAACTTGGAATGATCTAGCACAGAAGTTCCTTACCAAGTTCTTCCCTCCAGCTAAATCAACAAAACTTAGAAATGATATCACATTATTTCTACAAGATGAGTCCGAGTCATTGTATGAGGCTTGGAAGAGGTACAAGGAGTTAATGAGGAAATGTCCACACCATGGGTTGCCAGTTTGGCTTCTAGTCCAAACATTTTACAATGGACTGATGGGTAATGTGCAAACCATGGTGGATGCAATATTAGGGGCAGCCTTGCAGAATAAGACACCAGAGGAGGCTTATGAGTTTCTTGAGGTTTTGGCAAGCAACAACTATCAAAGACCAAATGAGAGAGCAATACCAAGAAAATCTTCGGGTCTTCATGAAGTTGATGCCTTCACAGCCATTTCAGCCTAACTCACGGCACTTCAGAAACAGTTGGGAAGTATGCAGGTAAACTCTGTACAAGTACCTCAACTAACTTGTGATTTTTGTGCAAGAAACCATGTGAGCAGCGAGTGTCAAGTGGGGAACACATTTGCTTCGTCATCTTCATTATCAGAGCAAGTGAACTACTTGGCAGGAAATCAGAGGAAACCAAACAACCCGTACTCCAACTGATACAACCCGAGGTGGAGAAATCATCCAAATTTGGCTTGGGGAAATCAGAACCAACAAAATAATCAATGGAACCAGAGGATAGTTCCAAATAACCAATAAGGGGTGAATAATCAACCGGGAGATCCAAGAGTGACAAAGTTAGAGGACATGTTTGGAAAATTCATGCAGGAGACCACGAGTTTTATGAATAAGACGAGGACAAATTTTAGAAAATCAAGGGGCATCTATTCGGAATCTTGAGTTACAGATGGGCCAATTGGCCGAGAAGCTAAATGAGAGACCTCAGGGGTCTTTACCAAGCAACACGGTGACTAACCCACGTGACCAAGCAAACGCCATAATTTTGAGAAGTGGGACAGTTTTGGAAGAAGTTGAGCAAGCTGGAAAGGAAGATTCTGAAGAGGAAGTTGATGAAGAGATCATTGTTGAGGTGAAACTAAGCGGTTTAGAGGAAGAGAACAAGAAGAAGGAAGAAAGGCAAAAGAAGAAGGAGAAATTGCCATTTCCCGAGATATCACCAGAGTTGGCACATCACACCCCACCTGTGCCTTTTCCTCAGAGATTGAAGAAAAAGAATTAGGATAAGCAATTTTCAAAGTTTATTGAAATATTTTAAAAATTGCATATTAACATTCCTTTTGCAGATGCATTGTAGCAGATGCCGAGCTATGTGAAGTTCCTTAAGGAAATCCTATCGAACAAAAGGAAGTTAGAAGATAAGGAAACGGTGATGCTCACAGAGGAGTGTATCGCCATTCTCCAGAAGAAGTTACCCCCGAAGCTCAAAGATCTAGGGAGTTTTACTATTCCTTGCATTATAGGAGATATTACTTTTAATCGTGTTTTGTATGATTTATGAGCTAGTATAAATTTGATGCCCTTTTCTGTTTTTAGGAGATTGGGAATTGGTGAAGTAAAGCCAATGACCATGTCGTTGCAATTAGCGGATAGGTCTATAAAACACCCGAGGGGGATAGTAGAAGATGTGTTGGTGAAGGTGGGCAAGATAATCTTTCCGTCAGATTTTGTGGTGTTGGACATGGAAGAGGATAAGAAAATTCCTCTGATTTTGGGCCGACCATTCTTGGCCACGGGGAGAGCACTTATAGATGTGCAGGAAGGGAAGTTACTGTTGAGATTTCAAGATGAAACAGTAACTTTCAATGTCTTTGAGGCGATGAAGTTTCCATCCGAAACGAATTCATGTTTTAGTGTCGATGTAGTGGACAAATTGGTTGAGGAATCTTTAGAAGAAAACACCCCACAATTACCTCTAGAAGCGTGTATAGCCAAATCAAAAATAGTAGAGGTAGATGAGTCAGCTAGTAATGAATGTGCTAGGATGTTAGAAGCACTTCAACCAATTGATGAGAGTCAAGATGTAGAATTTGAGGAGTTTGATTTTGACAAAGAGAGGGAGAAGGAAGAAAATGAAGAACCTCCAAAGCTTGAGTTGAAACGTTTACCTTCCCACCTCAAATATGTATATCTTGGGGAATCAGAAACCTTCCCGGTGATCATTAGTTCAGGTTTGAGTAAATTGGAGGAAGAGTAGTTGATTAGGTTGTTGAGCGAACATAAACTAGCAATTGGATGGACCATTTTAGACATTAGCGGTATCTCGCCATCATTTTGCATGCATAAGATACTCATGGAGGAAGATATTAAGGCTAGGGTGCAACCACAACAGAGATTGAATCCTTCAATGAAGGAAATGGTGAGAAAGGAGGTGGTGAAACTCCTAGATGCGGGGATTATTTATCCTATTTCCAACAGTGCATGGGTGAGCCCCGGTACAGGTGATTCAGAAGAAGGGAGGTATCACGGTAGTGTGGAATGAGAGCAACAAGTTGATACCAACGAGTACGGTGACAGGCTGGAGAGTGTGCATTGATTACAGGAAATTGAATGAGGCGACAAGGAAAGATCATTTTCAACTACCTTTCATTGATCAAATGTTGGAGAGGTTGGCAGGACATGCCTATTACTGTTTCCTAGATGGGTATTCAAGATACAACCAAATTGCCATCGCTCTTGAGGATCAAAAGAAGATGACCTTCACTTGCCCCTATGGCACCTCTGCCTACCGAAGGATGCCTTTTGGGCTATGCAATGCACCAGCGACATTTCAGAGATGCATGATGTTGATCTTTGGAGACATGGTGGAACGGTTCGTAGAAGTCTTTATGGATGACTTTTCAGTTTTTGGTTCGTCTTTTGATAATTGTTTAACTAATCTTTCTCTTGTTTTGCAGCGATGTAAGGAGACGAACTTGGTACTCAATTGGGAGAAGTGTCACTTCATGGTCCAAGAGGGAATAGTGCTTGGGCATAGGATTTCAAAGGACAGAATAGAAGTTGACCGAGCAAAGACAGAAGTGATTGAGAAGCTGCCACCACCATCAAATGTCAAAGCGGTCCGAAGTTTCTTGAGGCATGTGGGGTTTTACAGACGATTCATCAAGGATTTTTCTAAGATTTTTAAACCCCTTTGCAATTTGTTGAATAAAGATGTTGTTTTTGACTTTAATGATGAATGCATGCATGTCTTTCTAGCTCTAAAAAAATTATTAGTATCTGCACCTATTATTGCAGTTCTCGATTGGGGACTGCCATTTGAATTAATGTGTGATGCAAGTGATTTTGCTTTAGGGGTAGTTTTAGGACAGAGGAAAAACAAAGTGTTGCATGTAATTCAGTATGCTAGCAAAACACTCATTGATGCACAATTGAATTACACCACCACTGAAAAAGAATTGTTGGTTGTAGTTTTTGCTTTTGACAAGTTTCGTTCATATTTGTTAGGTGCAAAGGTGATCGTCTACACGGACCATTCAGCACTTAGGCACCTTTTGGCAAAGCAAGAAGCAAAACCTCGGCTAATAAGATGGATCTTACTACTTCAGAAGTTTGAGTTGGAAATTCGAGACAATAAGGGGTTAGAAAATGTTGTGGCAGATCACTTGTCAAGGATTGAGAAACCAATCAAGGGAACTGAGGAGGAAATGCCAATTAGAGAAACGTTTCCAGATGAGAAATTGATGAGCGTGAAAGAAGCACCATGGTATACGGATTTTGCAAATTATTTGTCATCAAGTGTGCTCCCAAGTTGTATGACGTTCCAACAAAAGAGAAAATTTTTCTCAGATTTGAAGTACTACTTTTAGGAAGAGCCATTCCTATACAGACACTGTGCTGATCAAATGATACGGAGATGTGTCCTCGACGAAGAGATGGAAAGCATTCTATGGCATTGTCACGAGAAGGAAGTAGGTGGCCATTTTGGAGGAGCTAGGACAGCAGCCAAGGTTTTACAATCGGGGTTTTATTGGCCAACCATTTTTAAGGATTCCTTCTGGATGATTCAGGAGTGTGACCAATGTCAACAGATGGGTAATATTTCAAAAAGAGATGAGATGTCATTGAGCAACATCCTGGTGGTTGAGCTTTTTGACGTGTGGGGGATTGATTTCATGGGTCCCTTCCCAAGTTCTTTTGGGAACACATTTATATTGGTTGCGCTGGATTACGTGTCGAAGTGGGTTGAAGTAGTTGCATTGCCGACTAATGATGCTAGGGTAGTGATTCAGTTTGTGAGAAAGAATATTTTCTAAAGGTTTGGGGTACCACGGGCAATCATTAGTGATGAATGATCTCACTTTTGCAATAGGCAATTGGATGTGCTGTTGAGTAAGTATGGAGTGACACATAGGGTTGCAACACCTTACCATCCACAAACAAGCAAGCAAGTAGAACTGTCTAACAGAGAACTTAAAGGAATTTTAGAAAAGACAGTTAATGCATCTAGGAAAGATTGGTCACGGAAGCTGGATGATGCGTTATGGGCCTATCGAACCACCTTTAAGACTCCGATTGGTATGTCTCCATTCAGGATGGTCTATGGGAAGGCATGCCACTTGCCAGTTGAACTCGAGCATAAAGCATACTGGTCAGTCAAGCAGCTAAACATGGACTTGAAAGCTGCTGGAGAAGAAAGGATGTTGACTTTGAATGAACTCGATGAGTTTCGTCTCGAAGCATATGAGAATGCCCGAATTTACAAGGAGAAGACAAAAAGGTGGCATGACAAGCATATCCGAAAGAAGGACTTTGAAGTAGGATAGAAGGTGTTGTTGTTCAATTCTAGACTTAGGCTTTTTCCCGAGAAACTTAAGTCTAAATGGTCCGGACCACTCACAGTGACAAGAATTCACCCATACGGACCGATAGAAGTGTCACATGAAGAAAAGCGCACCTTTACGGTCAATGGATAGAGATTGAAGCCCTACATAGATGGGATGCTGAGTTATAAATCCGTCCCAATCCGGCTTGACATCCCGACTTGAAGGATTGAGAGAGTCAAGCTATCGACTATAAACAAGTGCTTCTTGGGAGGCAACCCAAGTGTTTTTAATTATTTGTTTTTCATTTTTTTGTGTTTGAATTTGTTTGAATTCTTTATGAGTTTGAATGATATTTGATTGGTATGTTTTTGGGTGTTTCAGGTGAAGTTTTCAACAAAGAAAATGACAGAAAATGCTCCAGACTTCTTTGGGCTTCTTCGCCGCGGCGAAGCATTTTGTTGGAAATATGTTTTTGAAAGTCCCAAACTTCGCCGCAGCGAAGAAACCTGAGAACCATGTGTAGCTCCTGGAGGTTTTCGCCCTGGCGAAGGAATTGTCTTCGCCGTGGCGAAGCAGGTGGGACGAAATTTGTCTAAGGCATTTCGCCGCAACGAAGATTGGTCTTTGCTGGGGCAAAGCAAGTTGAAAAGAGAGCGTGTAGCCTCTGTATGTTTACACCCTGGCGAAGAATTTTTTCTTCGCCGCGGCGAAACCTGGGTTTTTTTAGGATTCTTTAATGAAGAACTTCACCGCGGCGACGAGTCTTTTCTATAAATACCCACTTTTCTTTTCATTCTTCACGCGACTCTTCATATCCACTTGAGAGAAAAAAATTCAAACTTCAATCGATTGCATTCCCAATGTTTTCCCAACCAATTTTCTTACTCCTTAACCCTCCTAAACACCAAAACAACTCATTTCAACAACAAATTTTGTGAAAATTTCACAAAATTTTTAGGTCAAGAAATTTGGGGCTTTCCAATCTAGGCTGATTCTGGTCGAATTGGTGTCGAATATTCCTTCATATTGGTAAGATCTCAAGTTCCCTAAACTTTTTATTGCACAATTTCGAGTTTTAATTTGTAAATCTGAAAAAAAAAAATTGGTTGTGGTTGAGTTGTGAAATTTGTGGTGCTTGTGAGTTCGATTTTGTTTGAGGAAGGGTTGTTTGTGCGTGTGCTGATATTGAGGAGTGTAGGTTTTGAGTTTTGAAGTGTTTTGGTTGAATTTGAAAATTTTGTAGTTTGGGGGTTGAAGTGCAAATTTTTGGAAGTGTTGTTTATTTTTGCAGGATTGAATTGGTTGTGTAGAACACTTAGGCTTGAATTATTGGGGTGCATTTTTTAGTTGAACTATAATTTTAGAGAAAATGTCGGTCAAAGCCAAGCATCAATATAAGGGCAAGGGAAAAGGAAAGAAAGTGGATGACCGCTTCGTGAGTGAGGAGGCCTAGAAAAGATATGAAGGGGCTATCAAAAGAAAGGATAAGGGCTTTGTTCCTAAGCGTGGGTTGACCGCGAGTCAGGCCTTGGACTGGAGTCGAGGGAGAAAGTGGGAAGTGTTTATGAGTGCTCCTGCACAACCAGCTGTAGAGCCGCTAGTGAGGGAGTTTTATGCCAATCTCCCGGATTGTGAAGAGGGTACGACATTTGTGAGAGGGGTTGATGTGCCGTTTTCGAAAAAGGTGATCAATGAGTTTTATAAACTGCCTAGGATTTTCCAGGATGATTATGCAAGGTTTAGGACGTCAAGTTATGAGGATAATATCATTCTTCCGGTCATTGCAAAACCGGGTGCAACTTGGGCAGAGTCGAAGAAACAAAAGAAAACCCTCAAGGGAACTGATTTGACACCGATAGCTCGACTATGGCAGTATTTTGTTAGTGCAAAGATAATGCCGTAAACACACTATAGCACAGTAACTAAAGGGAAGGCAGTATTGCTTTATTCTATTGCCACAGGAAAGAGTATTGATGTGGGAGATATTATCTGGAACAGTATTCAGCATGCCTCAAAACCAGAGCGAACAAGTTACGCTTTCCCACATCTCATTATAGCTTTGTACATTCAAGTTGGAGTCAAGGTGTATGATGATGAGCAAAGTTTACATGCTGCCCCAACTCTCAGCTCAGATTATTATCAAAAGCATCTTGAACGTCCAGCAGTTGAGCAACCAAGAGCAGGGACAAAACAATAGAGAACCACACAAGGCCCTGCCACATCCTCCAGCTCCGCAGCTACACAGAAGGAGATGATGGAGCAGATGATATGGTATGATGAAACGGATGAAAAAACGTCAGGATTGGGTGGTTGAGCAGACCCAGATGATGTATGAGATGCAGAAGAGCAGCTTTAACAAGCTCAACATTGACACTTCAGGATTCCAATGGGCCAACTGGGATTCAGATGAGTGGATGGGCTCCGAATCAGAAGCGGAAAAAGAGGAAGAAGAGGAAGACGAGGGAGGCGAAGAATGAGCACCGGAACACCTGTGTTGTTTTCTTTATTTTCATTTGTTTAGTTGAATTGGTTTTTCATTTCAAACATTAAACTCAGTTCTTATTTTTGTTTTGGATTTGTGTAGTTGTTTTAGTTGTTTCATTTTTAATTTGTAGTTGTTGCAAGGACGAGATTAGGATGTAATATTTTCAATTTAGTTTGTGAATTTTTACTAACACAATGGACACCATAGCTTCAATTGTTTTGACAGATGTTGGGTGATGAAAAAGTCAAGGACCGGGTGTGCAATGTGGAGTGACACTTCACAAATTAGCCAGGGAACTTTCTCGTACCTTTGTTATTTTTGATTTTCCATTCCTAATTGATGCATAATGGGACATTGGGGACAATGTCATCTCTTGTTTGGGGGTAGGAAAATTAGGAAATTTTGAAAATTTTGAACTTTCGTTAAATTTTTGAACTTTCGTTATTTTTCTTTAGTTTGATTGTTTTTGCCGATGATGAATTGTAGAAATCAATGATGAGAATTGGATTGTTGCATTTTTTTTGTTGAGAAATGTTAAGCATTGCTTCAAGTTTAGGTTTATTGACTGAATTTTGATTGAGGTTTGTTGAGTGGTTTAACCACCATTTTCATTTTTTTCGGCATGCTTAGATTCATTTTATGTACTTAGGTAAAGTTTGATAATGTTGGTGGACTCTAGAACCTAGTACAGAAGTGCTTGAGGCGAAATTCTAGGATTAGACATGGTTGAGGAGATGATTTAGACATTCTTTTTGGAATGTTTGAGCCTTTCTAGCCGACCCAGGAATGAAATTGTCCTAGTCACCTATTTGAGCCATATGAATCATTATTGCTTCATTTTTCTTGGCTAACCAAAAATTTTCCGATCCTTGTACCCTAAACACTTTGTCGTACCCTTAGGAGAATTCGATCCTAATGCAAACACAAAGAAAGGGTAGAGTTGTATGAATTGACTAAAAGAATAGTTTGGGGGTTGTGAGAAGGGCAGTAAAAAATAAAAGGAGGTAGTTCACCTCAATTCAATTGATTTGCTTTTAGCAAAAAAAAAAAAAAAAATAAATAAATAAAAATAAAAATTTCTTTTGCCAAGTTTAAGGGTATATCGGCTAGAAACTAGTAACCGCCTTAAAAACTACCTAGCAGTAGTTGGCGACCTCTGGTTTAACAACTTCACATACACCTTAGACCTGCGCATTTATGGTATTAGAAAAAAGAAAGATACGAGTTTGAGGGTTGTAAATAAGTGGACACGTTGATTGGTGGTTGAAAAGAAGTGGAGTTCGATTTGACTTGAGTGTTTGCATGAGGAAAACTAAGTTCTCTTACTTTGTATTTCCTATCCTTTTTCTTGGAACCCACATCTCGAGCCTAGCGTTACAAGCTTATAAAGACCTGCTTATTCTTATCTGTGTCTGTCCTTATTAGTGGAGAGTAGTTCGATATTTAGGCTTATGGAGTCTGCCACCATCTGATAAACTTTGCATTCCTGCATAAAATAATCCGGGAAGTATGGAAGGTGGATTGAAGTGGGGATTACCTACTTGGGGGACCAATTGAGAAAGGAAGTCGATGTAACTTATAACTTTTTGGAGTGTTGAACATTTTCTGATAATAATTTTTCAACAACTTTTGAGACTTGTGCAATTTCTAGGCAATTCGCATGTGGAGTTTGAGTCTTGTTTGTGTTCGTTCATTTTTCAGTTTTGTTATGTGTTTTGTAATTTGTTTGTTTGTTGTTTTTGTTTCTGTGAGTTTGTACCTTATGCTCAAGGACGAGCATATCTTTAGTTTTGGGGTATTTGATAATTCGTGGATTACACCGTTTTTTTTTTAGACTTTTTAGTCGGATTTCAAGTACTTTCTAGTTCATTTTGACCTGAATTGTTGCTTAATTCTTTACATTTCATGTTTTAGGTTAAAATGGACATTTTGAGCTAATAAAGACAGGATTGGAAATTTTGAACTCGGAAGTAAGCGGATCTCAGAAGTTGGGAGAGTTCTGAAGTAGGGTAAAGCACTATGAAGCTTGTTCCCAAGGCAGAGCACCGAAGATCGAAGAATCAAGCGAAGATGCAAGCAAAAGGGCAATTCTATAAATTCAGAATTTGTCAGGAAGCTTCGCCACAACGAAGGTTGTTCTTCACCGCAGCGAAATGCGCCAGTCACATACCAAGTCTGCTTCTTTCTTCGTCGCGGCGACGGTTGTAATTTCCAGTTTTGTAAAATGCACAGTTTTACTTTTGCGTGTTTTTCTGAGGAATTTGGGGCGAGGTATAAAGGAAAACACTTAGCATTTTTGGGGCGAGTCTTCGAATAGGGTTAGAGCAGCTTTTTACATTTCCTTAGTTTCATTTTGAGGAATTTTTGAGATTTAACAAGGGTAAAGATTTGATTTCGAACCAGAGGATTCGTCATTTGGGGAGATTTCTTATCTTTTCTTTTATTTTCATTATGTTGAACTTTAGTATTTTCGTTTCTTTCATTTGTGTTGTTGATTTAGCCATGAACTAACCCATTTTGGGTTAGGGTTTTGATTGTAGTTCGGATTTTTATGGGTTAAGTTATTGATTATTTTCTTTTCATATGATTTTGTTTTGATTGTGTGTTTAATCTGCATTTACTGGTTTTATGTGATGAACATGATGAGATTGAGAAATGAATCATGTTAGGCTTCTTGGGTAATCACCATTGCAGTATTGGATGCTAGAGATAGATTCAAGAACCAATGAAATCATTTTAGGACTCTTGTGCTTAATGAGCTTAGAATTATTAACTTTCAATTCGTTGGGTGTGGAAGGTTAATAGGGAAGAGTAGGAAAACATAGCCTGAGAAGGTATGTTTGACACTTTAGAGAGTTCGATTTACAATCAATGCATGTGCATACGAATTTAGCTTAATTCTTTAGGTTTAACCCATAGAGTCCGAATGAAGTCAAAACCCTACCCGTTTGTTTGAATTGATTTTATCCCGTTTAAGTCTTGCTTTTATAGTTTAATTTTAATTTAGTAAATTTTGTTTTAGTTATAGTTTAAATTGTTCTCTTAAATCCAAAAGAATTCAATTGCTTCGACTTGAAAACGGTAGAAAACTTAGTGCTTAGCGACCAATCCTCGTGGGAACGATACTTACTCATCATTATATTACTTGTACGATTAGTATACTTGCTACATATTGCATGTTGTAGGAAACACGCATCAGCTGCCCTTGGTTAAGTTTGTAAGTTGTTAGAATTGCTTAGATGCCCTGAATTTGGTGAAGTCTTGGCGGATTTTGGGAAATGCAGACTTCGCCGCGGCGAAGAAGAATCGTCGCCACGGCGATGTAGGCTCTGTATTTTTTCGCCGAGGCGAAGATCTGGCTTATTTTATTTGTGAAGTTTCTAGAGAATTTTTCCATATGGTTTAAGTGACCATTCTACCCCTAATTAGCAGGAAAAGTGGGGAGTGAAATGTAAGAAAATTTTATGGAGAATATTTTGGAAGGGGGGTGAATTTGAAAAGAATTAAAGGATAAGGATGAAATTTTCAAGAAAGTGTAAGGGTAAAATGGGAAAGAAGGCTTAGTTATATGAGATATTAAGGGTTCAAGCACACAAACCCTCCCATTTGCTTTATCCCACATGCCACCTCTACTCCCAATTCTCTCATCTTTCCATCAATTTTCCAAGGTTGATTTGAGGGCTTTTGGTTGGATTTCTATAAGGATTTGATCCTAAGCATCAAGAGGTAAGGATTCTTGTTCTATATGAGATTAATTTAAGTTAGTAGGAATTCTTATGAAGTTTATACTTAAGATTTGAGAGAAGAAGCAAGTCCAACAAAGATAAAGAGCTTTTAGTGGAGGAACTCAAGCAAAGGTAAGTAAATCTAACCTAAGTTAAGATTTAAGCAACTAAATGATTTGGTATGCATGTTTATGCTTATGAACTTGAAATTGATTGTGAGAATGTTGATGATGATGAGTAGATGGCTTTTGATAAGTAGAATTGAGCCATGAGAAGAAGAGTTGACATTGTGGTGACCAAGTGAAGTTTGGTTGCATGTAGAAAAGAATTGAGTAGAATATTTGAAGTGTTTTTCTTGGCCATGTTTAGATTTATTGTGGAGGTGTTTTGTTCCATGAATGGATGGTTTAAGAAAGAAGTAGAGATTTACCAAAGATAGAATTAAAGTATGCATGCATGATGTTTGATGAAATGCCTAAGAGAAGCTTGTGTATAATTAGAGAAACTTATTTTTGTGCAACATAGCATAATTGCATTGCATAATTGCACTTAAGAAAGAAATAAAAGCATGAGCCATTCACATGCATATAATGCATATGCATAAGAACTTAAAGAAAGAATAAAGATTGTATAATAACAAAGAGAAAGGAAGAAAAGCACTAAAGAATTAAAGAAAGAAAAGTGCTAAAGAAGAGAAAAGAATAGGTTGTTGCGATGGGGAACCCGTGGGTGCTAAGAAGAATTTCCCACATACACGTCGCCTTAAGTGAGCGGCATAAGAAGAAGAAAAATTTGTATGAACCGTAAGAGTGTATGTGGATGAAGGTTGTACCAAGAAGAATTCCTACATGCACGCCACCTTAATTGAGCGGCCTAAAAAGAAAGAAAGAATTTGTACAGTCCGCAAAAGTGTATGTAGATGAGGACTGTACTCACTCACACGGCCAGGGTTCCAAATCCATGCATCAACCGAGTCTGATTGGCTAAGAATAAGAAAGAATAAGGAAAATTTGAGCCAACAAGAAAACAAAGAAAAGAAAAGAAAAGAAAAGAAAGGCTTGAGCAAGCAAGAAAAGACAAGACATAGAATAAGAAATAGAAAAGAAAGAAAGAAAATGCATTTTTTTTTATGCATTATGGCATGTGCATTCCATTCATGCATGTAAAGATAGTAAGAATAGAAAGAAAGCATAGTAAGAATAGAAAGAATGAAAAAGAAAGAAAATAACAGTGAGAACTAGAAACAGAGAAAGAAAAGAGGAAGAACTGAGAAAGAATGAAGAAAAAAAGAATTAAGTAAGGAAAGAATCAAGAGAAAGTTGCGAGGATAGAAGAGAAGAGGATTTACTTATTGAGCATTTTTGTGCTCACCCCGTTGTTTTTCCATGTTTTGCAGGAAATAGGTGAGAAGAGGTTGGATGGACGTAAAAAAGTAGAGAGAAATGACACACTGTCCACCATTGCTAAAGTTTTTGTACATGTTACTTTGGTATATGTAAAGAGTTATATTTGATAAGTAACAAAAAATTTGGGCCCAACTACTCTTCATATGCTAAGTATGTATTTTTCTTTGTTTATTTTCTAAAGTATACTAGTAGAAAGAAGTCATTACATTTTTGGTATCAGAGCAAAGATTTTGGGATTTGATAGTGTGCCACTCTCGCCGCATTGACGTTGCGTTACCGACCGTAGTAAGTTAATTATTTGCTTACTTGAAGTGTTTTATAAATTGATAATGGGTGGTTGTCTTTTAGATGAAGCGTAGAACCCGAGCAAGTAGTAGGAGAACAATGAGTGCAGGGGAACCTTCAAACCTGCTAGAATCTACTCCTTTTACCCTTGATGAAGCTGGAATTCAGGGACTGATACAGCAAGTTTTAGTAGAAAGTCAGGGGAGAGTTGAACCAGGAAGAGTTGAAACCCCCGTACAAGTACTGCCCATTAGAGAAGAAAGAGAAAGGCCGGTACCCCCATACAGTACAAAATCGGATTGAGCCAATTTATGGGCTCCCAATTCAACATTAGTCATCCGAGTTTAAGGGTACACCAGACCCTTTAGTGGCAGAGGAATGGTTTAGGTCCGTTGAGCGCACGACGTCATTGTTCCCCATGAAGGATCGGGAAAAGATCCGATATGCCAGTTTCTTGTTCCGAGGTGACGCCCGAATCTAGTGGGAATTGATGGAAGACACTCATGATGTTCTTGTGATAACCTGGGGTGAGTTCAGAAGATTGTTTGATGCTGAGTACAGAACAGTGGATCGGGTACATGAGAAGATACAAGAATTTATCAGCTTGAAA
Source organism: Pistacia atlantica (assembly GCA_026229545.1). NCBI lineage: Eukaryota > Viridiplantae > Streptophyta > Magnoliopsida > Sapindales > Anacardiaceae > Pistacia > Pistacia atlantica. The sequence continues at coordinate 18,846,350 of JAPEIT010000014.1, forward strand.
CAAGGGTTAAGTTCAGTGAAAGAGTATTCTGTGAGGTTTAACTCCCTTGCGAGGTTTGCACTCGGTATAGTGAGTACCCTAGAGCTGAGAAGGGATAAGTTTGTCTATGGGCTGAAGCCAGAGATAGCTCGGGGATGAAATGGCAGGAGCTGAGCCCCCTCGAATCTATAGTGAAGCTTTAGAAAGGGCTTTAAGGGCATAAATTTTTGTGAACAAGCTCACCCTAGCGGGACCAAGTGACCCATCTCCCCCTCAGCGAGAAAGATTTGAGGTTGCAAGAACTAGGGAAGTAAAGAATGAGAAGAAGTTTCAGCCTAAGAAGAACATAAAAGATTGGTAGAGTAAACGGTCGAGAATAGTGGCGTTTCCCCCATGTCCTAAATGTGGGAAGCCTCATCCAGGAGAGTGCTTGAGAGAGTTGGGCCGTAATGTGTGTTATAGATGCCGGTAGCTAGGGCATCTAATGAAAGATTGTAAAGCTCCTCTTCCATTTGCAGTACAAACTTCCATAGGTACTAATGCCATGATGTTTACCGTGGCATAAGGTGAAGCAGAGGCAAGTCCTTCAGTTGTTACTGGTTAGTTGTTATTTCATGGAGTTCCTCTTTATGCTTTAATTGATTCTGGAGCCACTCATTCATTTATATCTTATGGGATGATAGAAAGATTAGGTTTGAAACCTATGAGAGTGAGCCAACCCATTAAGATAGAGTTACCTGATGGGGTTAGTGTTGTGACCCATGAGATGTTGTCAGGAGAGTCTGTAGTGATCCATGGTCAGGAGTTAGCAGTTGATTTAATAGTATTTAATATGCCCGACTTTGATGTGATTTTGGGCATGGATTTCCTAGGGAGGTATGGAGTAGAAATTAACTATCAGAAGAAGAAAGCGAGGTTTAGTCTCGATAATGGAGATAAGTTTAGTTTTGGAGAGGGCCATCAGTTGAGTATGTTGATTAGTAGTGAAAAGCTAGAAAGATGTTAAGAAAAGGGTGTACTGGGTATATTGCTCATGTGGTGCAAAGTAGAGATGTCCCACAACCAGAATTACAGAGTGTGCCAATAGTCCGGGAATTTCTAGATGTATTTCCGGAAGACTTACCGAGTTTGCCTTCGGAAAGAGAAGTTGAGTTTATTATTGAACCGGCACCAAGGATAACGCCGATTTCTAAATGGCCCCTTACCAAATAGCCCTAGCTAAACTCCAAGAATTGAAGAAGCAACTCCAAGAGCTCCTAGATAAAGGTTTTATCCGACCAAGTCATTCTCCCTGGGGAGCTCTAATTTTGTTTGAAAAGAAGAAAGATGGGTCATTGCGGATGTGTATTAATTACAGAGAGTTGAATAAAGTGACAGTAAAGAATAAGTACCCGCTACCTCAGATAGATGATCTTTTTGACCAATTGAAAGAGTTGCTGTATTTTCAAAGATTGATTTAAGGTCGGGTTATCATCAGGTAAGAATGGCAGAATAAGACATAGCTAAGACTGCTTTTCGGACAAGATATAGGCATTATGAATTTGTGGTGATGCCTTTTAGGTTAACTAATGCCCCAACAGTCTTTATGGACTTAATGAACCGGGTGTTTCATGATTGTTTGGATCAGTTCTTAGTGGTATTTATAGATGACATCCTGGTTTATTCTAAGTCAGGAGAGGAGCATGAGGAACATTTAAGATTTGTACTGTAGCAATTGAGAGAAAAGAAGCTGTATGCTAAGTTTTCTAAGTGTGAGTTCTGGCTTGATTAGGTGATATTTTTGGGCCATACTGTTTCTCGAGAGGGAATTTCAGTGGATCCTAGTAAAGTGAGGGCAATTCTTGATTAACAAAGGCCGAAGACAATGAAAGAGGCCAGAAGTTTTTTGGGACTAGCTGGTTACTACCGACGGTTTGTAGTAGGGTTTGCCCAGTTGGCTAAGCCGTTGACAACTCTTACCAAATAGAGAACTCCTTTTATATGGTCAGCTGCCTATGAAAAGAGTTTGCAAGAGTTGAAGAAAAAGTTGACAATAGCTCCTGTTTTATTGTTACCACAGGAGGGTGTAGATTATTATCTTTTTACAAATGTCTCACTGTAGGGACTTGGTGTTGTGTTGATGCAGTTAGGTAGGGTTATAACTTATGCTTCTCGCCAATTGAAAGAGTATGAGACAATGTACCCTACGCATGATTTAGAGTTGGCAGTGGTAGTCTTTGCCTTGAAGATTTGGAGGCATTACCTTTATGGTGCCAAGAGTAATATCTACACCGACCATAAGAGTTTCAAGTACTTTTTTACTCAAGAAGAGCTGAATATGAGACAGAGAAGATGGTTAGAGCTGGTTAAAGATTATGAGTGTGAGATTAAGTATCAGTCGGGGAAAGCCAATGTGGTAGCCAATGCCTTGAGTAGGAAAGCTTATTTGTCCCGACTCACAAAACAGAAAGAGTTAATAGAAAAGTTATGTAAAGAGCAGATTGAGGTCATACCAGGAAGGATTGCCAGGTTAGAGGTTCAATCTACCTTACTGGAAGAAATTAAAGAAAAGCAAGTAACCGATGAATGGTGTCAGAAAATAGTTTAGCAGGTACTTGAGGGCAAGACATCAGAGTTTCAGCTATTGAATGATGTCCTCTGTTTCAGGAATCGGTTGTGTATTCCTCAAGATGATATGTTAAAAAAGAGAATTCTTACAGAGGCTCATGACACATCGTACACTGCTCATCCTGGAGCAACCAAGATGTATCAAGAATTAAAGAAGGGCTACTGGTGGCCAGGTATGAAGAAAGATATTGCAGAGTTTGTAGCTAAATGCCTGGTTTGTCAACAAGTGAAAGGAGAACACCAAAAGCCGTCAGGGTTGCTTCAGCCACTTAGTATTCTTGAGTGGAAGTAGGAGAGTATTTCAATGGATTTCATTACAGGTCTCCCTAGAGTGCAAAAAGGGTATAATGCTATATGGGTGATTGTAGATAGACTAACTAAATGAGCCCATTTTCTTCTAGTAAAGGAGCGTATTACTTCGGATCAATTGGCCCAAATATACATTAAAGAGATAGTGAGATTACTGTTAGGAAACGATCCATTTACGCAATGGAAAACAAAAACTTTTAACAATACGGATTGTTCCATAGAACCAAGATCAGGGCACAAATCTACAGTTTATATCAAAATAAGAATCTGCAGAAAATTAATCTAGAGTTTAAGAAATCATACGCACATTTGGAGGCTCCTCCAAGTTGTCTCTGAACGTATTTTGCTATTGACCCAAGTGTAGGATTGAATCGACGTAGTCCACATGAAGATAATCGTACGGGACTAAAGAGGATCTGCGTAAGAACAAAGAAGAAAAGAAATGTATTTGATTTTTCAATCAAAAAAAAGAAAAAAAAAAACAAAACTAGCATGGGAGAGAGTTTTGGGGGCTCTGTGCTTTCTCTTTTAATGAATGGTGAATGAAATGAAAAACTCTTATCTTTTACAAATAACCTTTTTCTTTTATAGTAAAATTTAATTGCCCTATTCCCATATGGAATAGGCTTGGGCTCCAACCCAAACACCCCTTGTTTCCAAACACTCCCAATTAGATATTTATTTTAATTCATCATTATCTCAATTAAAATCAATTAATATATATTTAATATATATTAACATTTAACAATAATGATAATTTATTTAAATATATGCTAACACATATTTAAATGTAATTTCACTTATTTAATTTTTCTAACAAATTAAATAATAGGCTACGACCTCAGCAAATTTAATTACACTGTGAAATTACCAAAACATCCTTTCGTCTAAAAAGACGAAAATGCCCTTCTTACGTCATGGGTCTTAAATTATCTTATATGTGTGTGACCCATAGGCTCCTCATCATACCGGTAGTGTATAGTGTTGCGATTAATACCAATTAATCGTCTCACTAATACATAGACCAAGATTGGCCCCTAGTAAGGCATCATGGCCACCTAATAGATTCGGATTCAGCAAATTAGCCACTTGTCAAAGATATGGTTACCATACAATTCGATCCTTTCATCATACGTTATCCTGACGAGATGAAGGCATAGAAATAATGTCAACCTTTGATTACTCTTGATATTCTGTATTCAGTTTCTGGACCAATGACATGTATTATAAATTGGATAGAGCAACAACTCAATCCCACCGTGGCCACAGTTTTAGTGTCATTGCCATATACTGAATTGTGTTATGAGATAACTTCTCTCGTACCTAGGAGTGATGAATCCTCTGTCTATCAACCATAGTCTTGATACACTCCTTGATGCAGCCAATCACCACCGTATTGACAACTCTAAATAGAACTACGTTAGCCTAGTGTCAAACTACACCAATCGATGCACAAGGCGCTCCAGTGATCTCAAGTCTAAGGATCACATGCACCACCATTCGTTAGAGGATTTGTTCCATAGACACGGGGGTTACCATCCATATGGAATCCTCTGGTGGGTCAGTTAAGTGAACTTGCTATAGTGTATTCGCCTACAACAAGCACCCATGTGTTGCACCAGGTTGTTACCAAACAACCTTGACAAGTGAGATCAGTCACTGCCTTTCGACGGGGTCATTCAACACTATGATAGTCTTACCGTATTATATGTGCCCTTACTTCAGAATAATACTAGAGCTACGATGTTTCTAGAATGGCCACCATATGTGCTCATAGGGTTCTCACTATTAAGATTTGAAACACTTGATACCCTCGTCACGGTTATACCATTCTAAGGACATATATCAATACATATTGCAATAATAATGATTTACGAGATATAGAAAAAAATGTCTTTTATTGATTAATGAACATTATTACAAAGAGTCAATTCTACAATAATTGATTTGCTCTAGGGCATCTACTCTAACAATCTCCCACATGCACTATAGCCAATCATTCATGTATTTAATACCAAATGATCTCAAGTGCCTTTCATGCTTCTGTGCGACAGAGGCTTTGTCAGTGGATTTGTGAGTCTGTTGTCAGTATGCACTTTACTAATCTGCACGTCTTTCCTCTCAACTATCTCTCTAATGAGATGGAATCGCCTGAGTATGTGTCTGGACTTCTGATGAGACCGTGGCTCCTTGGTTTGAGCAATTCCTCCATTGTTGTCACAATAGATGTCTATAGGATCAACAATCGTAGGAACCACACCAAGTTCAGTAATGAACTTTGATGCGTGTTTACTACAACATGCAATGAATAGCAAGTGCACTAGTCGCATAAAGTAATAAAATGATGAGTGAGTATCGTTCCCACGAGAATAGTGTTACTAAGTACTGATTTCTCTAGTTTAAGTCCTAATTGAAGCAACAATAAATTGGATTGATGGACGATTAACAAACTAAATACAAATGCAAAACCCAACAACTTAACTAATTAAACAATGCTAAAAAAAAATGCTAGGGTGTTGATTTCACCTAGATACGTTAACCCAAATCATAGAATCTATTACCCAAGTTCTAATTCCTTGATTGAAAATCGAATTCCCTAAGTTGTAAAACATACATTCTCATGCTACATTTCCCTTCTTATCCCTATTAAGCTTCCGCACCCAACAAAATGAAGATTAATAGTTCAAAGTCTTTTAAGCTTTATGGAATTCTATCTAGATTTCATAGATCGCTAAACCTATCTCTAGCGTTTGCTAATCTATGGTATTTATCCCAAGAGGCACAATCACAAATCACTTCTCAGTCTCATTGTGAACAACACATATTTGAATGGTGATCAAGCATCCAAAAGTCATTAAGCAAAGAGATAAACACTCAATCATGAAATTAAAACTCAAAGTAAATCAATTCAAATAAATTTGAATCACTGTATCAAGATTACATCAAACCCTAGCTAAACAACTCAGTTCATACTTAAAAACGAAATAAAATTACAAAATTAAACTGAATCAAGATTTATAATTGAAAAACAAGCAAAAGATGGAGAAATCTTCTCTAATTTGAAGCCCAAATCTTCAATAACCTTCTCCTTCCATGAGCTGCCTCCCAAATGACGAACCAAGCCCCCTTTTCTTTCCTGTTTCGCTCTAATTTATACCTCTCTCACTTAAGGACGAAGCCCTAGCAAGCCAAAACGCGTCGTTTTATTTTTTACATCTGCTGCAGTTTTTCGCCGCGGCGAAGATTTTTCCTCGCCATGGCGAAGACTTTCGGGCCAAATTTGAGAATGAAAGAATCTGAATCTGGAAACGTGTTAAACATATGAATTGTAGCCCTTTAAATTATATTTTTGGTAGTTCAGGAATCATCACAATCCGAGGTCTACATCTCAAGCTATGGCAGAAATACCGAAGCACATCCAAAGACATTTTTCTTCAGTTCCCAGCGTACTTTTCACGACTTCAAGCCACGTTTTCACCCTCGTCCAGTCAGAATTAGGAAAAACCCAAAACATGAAAGTTTTAGATCTTCTTCTTAGCTTTCCAAAGCTTCTAAATTCAGGTCATTCCGAGTTTCCAAGCTCAGGTTACAAAATTTACGCTCAAAACTGTCATTTATGCTAAATATCATCGTTTAGGCCTACAAAGACAAATTAATAGAATTAGGTAGCAATTATGGCCCAAATTGTATGAAAAGTATCCTAAATCCTATCAAAATTCAATGCAAAATCATAGTGTAAAATATGATTATCAAACTTCTTAATCCAAACTGCCTCCTTGGCCGCATCTGACAATGTAATATACTCAGCCTCCATTGTAGAGTCTGCTATAGTGCTTTGCTTAGAGCTCTTCCAGCTCACTACACCGCCATTGAGACAAGATGCAAACCCTAATTGCGATCGATAATCATCTTTGTCCATTTGGAACTAGCATCACTGTATCCTCTTACAGTGAGCTCATCTTCCCCTCCATAAACCAAGAACATATCCTTAGTCCTCTTCAGGTACTTAAAAATATTCTTGAAAGCCATCCAGTGACGCTCACCTGGATCTGATGGATATCTACTACAAGTGCTCAAAGCACATAAGACATCAATCCGAGTACATAACATGGCATACATGATGGATCCAATTGCTGATGCATATGGGATCCTCTTCATCTTATGTAATGCCCACTTGAGGTACGTAACTAATATATGTAGTATTGCCTACATGTTTATTGATTTGCCCTTAAGTAAGTTTGTATGCTGTTAATATTGTTTGGTTGGCCTTTAGTTGAACTAGTGTTTTGATTTGGTTGAGTGGTTGCCTTGAAAATTGTAAAGACTTGGCGAAATCTGGGTGTTACAGACTTTGTCGGGGCAAAGAATAATCTTCGCTATGGCGACGTAGGTTCTGTAATTTTTCGCGACGAAGAACCGACTGAAATGTTTGGTAAAGTTTCTAGAGAATTTTCCATAGGGGCAAAACGACCATTCTACCCGTAATTAGCAGGTAAAGTGGGGAGTGAAATGTAAGAAAATTTCATGGAGAATGTATTAGAGTTGGGGGTGTGATTGTAATGAATTAAAGGGCAAAAATGGAATTTCCAAGAAAGAACAAGGGCAAAATGGGAAAGAATATTTGTAAAATGAGATATTAAGGGTTTAGTCTTAGTAAACCCCTCATTTCGCTACTTCCACCGCCATTCCCATTCTTCATTTTCTCTCAACTTTCCACTCAATTATCTAAGGACTTTTAGAGGGCTTTTGAGTGGTTTTTGGTAAAGAGTTAAGCCAAAGCATCCTAAGGTAAGATTTCTTGCTTTATATGTGAGATTTATTTATAGTATTGTTGAAGTCTTATAGTATTATTGTTTAAGGTTTTAGAGAAAGGACTATCTACCAAAGGAAAAGAGATTCTAGTGGAGTCACTCAATCACAAGGTAAGTAAATCCAATCCACGTTAAGGTTTAAGAAATCACTTGAGTAGAGATTTCTTGATGTATGTATATGTTATGCTTGTTGAGAAATTGAGATGAGATGTGTACTTATTTATGTTTGTTAGATATGTTTAACTTATGAGAAGTGTTTTTGGATGCGTGATGAGAGATTGAAGTAGGGTTGAAGTTGGAGGAGTTTTGAGTAAATTTTTTGGGAGTGTTTTTCCTTAACAGGAATTATGATCATACAAGGGAGTTTCCTCCCATTTTTGGAGGGTTAAAGAGAGAGGTAGAGTTATAATTAAAGTTGAGTTTTTGTATGCATACTTATTGTTTGATGAAATGCCTAACTGAAGCATGAGTATGAGTAGGGAACCTTAAATTATTGCAACATTGCATATTTTCATTTCATGAGTGCATTTAATGAGCATGAGCCATCCACATGCATATATTTTACATTTGTGTAATAGCTTGAGAAAGAGTATAGACTTCTAAGAATAAAGTACTTAAAGAGTAAGGAGAAAGAGAGAATAAAAGAATGAGAAGTGCTAAAGAAGAGAATAGAATAGGCTGTGCGATGGGGAACCTGTGAATGATGGGTAGAGTATTCCCGCATGTAAGCCGCATTGAGAGAGCGGCCGGAGCATGAGAGAAAGAAGTGGTATGGCCCGTGAGAGTACATGCGGATGAGGGCTATACCCGAGAGTACCCGAGAGAGAGAATACACTCATATTGCCAAGGATTCCGAATCCATGCATAACTGAGTCCGATCGACAAAGAGTAAGAGAGCATGAGAAAGAATAGAGAGAGAGAGAAAGAGAATTAGTAGAGAAGAATTGTGAGAAACAGAGAAACCGAGATAGAGAATTGAAAGAATAAGAAGAAAAAGAAAATGAGAAGAGAGTAACATAAGGAAATAATTAAGATAAGAGTTACGGGGATAGAGGAGTAGAAGTTGTTTTTCTATGCTTTTGCAGGAAATAGGTGAGGATGTGGTCGCATGGACGTGGGCAAGCGAGGAGCAATAGTTACACTGTCTACTATTTTGATGGTTTTGTACATGAGATTTTGTACTTTGTAAAGAATGTATATACTTTAATAAAAGAAAAAATTTAGGCCTAACTACTTTTGTTACTGTAAAGGTATTTTTATTATGTGTATTTTTTTTTTTTTAGTATATTAGTAGAAAGCTGTTATTATATTTTTGGTATCAGAGCAAGATTTTGGGATTTGACTGTGTGCTATTCTCGCCGCCGCGATGTCTGGTAGCCGATCGTTGTAAGTTCATTATTTCCTTACTCTAAGTGTTCTTTGAATTGATCAAAAGTAGGTGTTTTGTAGATGAGACGTAGAACTCGAGTGAGTGGCAAGAATGTGAGTAGTGATGGAGAAACTTCTAACCCACTAGAACCTACTCCTCATGCTCTTAATGATACAAGAATCTGTAATATTGTACAGCAAGTGTTAGCAGAAAGTTAGGGGAGAGTTGGACCAGAAAGAACTGAGACCCCTATTTGAATACCAACCGCAAGGCAAGAAAGAGAAGGGTCGGTACCTCAGATAGTACAAAATTGGATTGACCCGATTTATGGGCTCCCAAGCCAACACCAGCCACCTGAGTTCAAGGGTACCACGGACCCGTTAGAGGTAGAGGAGTGGTTCAGGTCTGTGGAACGAATGACGGCATTGTTTCCTATGACCGATAGAGAAAGGATCAGGTATGCAAGTTTCCTATTTCGGGGTGATACCCGGATTTGGTGGGAATTAATGGAAGAGACACATGACATGGCCTCGATGACTTGGGAAGAATTCAGGAGATTGTTTGAGGCCGAGTACCGAACTGAAGATCGGGTACATGAGAAGATTCAGGAGTTCATCAATTTGAAGCAGGGGTCTAGTACAGTGAAAGAATATTCGGTAAGATTTAATTCCCTTGCTCGTTTTGCACTCGGAATAGTGTATACTCCGGAGTTGAGGAAAGACAAATTTGTTCATGGATTGAGGTCGGATATAGCCCGTGATGTGATGACAGGAGCCGAGCCCCCTGGTACTTACAGTGAAGCTTGAGCGCGTGCTTTAAGGCCAGAAATATTTGTAAACAAATTCATCACAGAGGGATTATCTTCAATTGTACCGAGTGAACCATCCTCCACTTCACAGAGAGAGAGAGTAGATGTTACAAGGAATAGGGAAGTGAGGACCAAGAAAACGTTCCAACCCAAGAAGGGTAGGAAAGACTAGCAGAATAAACGGCCCAGGATAGATGGGTTTCCCCCTTGTCCTTTATGCAGCGGAAAACAAAAACATAAACTCTATGGATCGTTCCTTAGAACCAAGATCCGGGTACAAAAATCACAGTTTACATTAAAATAATCAAATCTGCAAAAATCAGTTCAAGGTTTAAGAAACCATACCCACGTTTGGAGGCTCCATCAATATTGTCTCTAAACGTGTTTGCTACCGATCCAAGTGTAGGATCGAAACGTAGAGGTCCACACGAAGACAATAAAAAAGAACCAAGGAGGGATTTGCTAGATCCTTCTTGGCCTTAAGAAATCAAGAAGAAAACAAAAAGTGTTTGTTTTTCAATGGAACAGTAAAAGTGGCGTGGGAGAGTTTTGAGGATAGAGGTTTCTCTCTTTTCAAATGAAGAATGAAAATAATAAAATAACACACACCTTTTTCCAACTAAAACCTTTTCTTTTATAATCTTATTTTAGTTGCCCTTATTCCCATATGGAATGGGCTTGGGCTCCAACCCAAACACCCCCAAATTTGCCAAACACTCCCAATTAGATATTTTAATTTAATTCATCATCATCTCAATTAAAATCAATTAATATTTAATTAACATTTAACAATAATGATGATTTTATTAAATATGTGCGAACACACATTTAACTGTAATTTCACTTATTTAATTTTTCTAACAAATTAAATAAAAGGCTACGACCTTAGCAAATTTAATTGCACTGTGAAATTACCAAAATACCCTTTCACCCAAAAAGATGAAAACGCCTTTCTTTCTTCTTGGCTATTAAATTATCTTCTATGTGTGTGACCCATAGGCTCCTCATCATACCGGTAGTGTATAGTATCGGGATTAACACCAATTAATCGACTCACTAATACACAGACCAAGATTGGCCCCTAGCAAGGCATCATGGCCACCCGATAGATTCGGATTCAACAAAGTAGCTACCTGTCAACGATATGGTTATCGTACAATTCGATCCTTTCATCATACATTATCTCGACGAGACGAAGGCATAGAAATAGTGTCAACCTTCGGTTACTCTCGATATTATGTATTCAGGTTCTGGACCAATGACCCGTATAATAATCTGGATAGAGCAACAACTCAATCCCACTATGGCCACAGTTTTAGTGTCATTGCCATATACTGAATTGCACCGTGAGATAACTTCTCTTGTACTCAGGAGTGATGAATCCTCTGTCAATCCACCATAGTCTTGATACACTTTTTGATACAACCAATCACCACCGTACTGATAGCTTTGAATAGAACTGCGTTAGGCTAGTGTCAAACTGTACCAATAGGTGCACAAGGCGCTCCGGTGATCTCATGTCTAAGGATCACATGCACCACCATTCGTTAGAGGATTTGTTCCATAGACACTGGAGTTACCACCCATATGGAATCCTCTGGTGGATCAGTCCAGTGAACTTGCTGCGGTATATCTGCCTACAACAAGCACCCATATGTTGCACCAGGTTGTCACCAAACAACCTTGACAAGTGAGATCGATCCAGCCGCCTTTCGGACGAGGTCGTTCAACACTATGATAGCTTTATCGTATTATCTGTGCCCTTACTTCAGAATAATACTAGGGCTACGGACGTTTCTAGAATGGCCACCATATGTGCTCATAGGGTTCTCACTATCAAGATTTGAAACACTTGATACCCTCGTCACGGTTCTACCATTCTAAGGACATATATCAATACATATTGCAATAATAATGATTTACGTGATATAGAATAAAATGCCTTTTATTATTGATTAATGAACATTATTACAAAGAGTCAATTCTACAATAATTGATTGGCTCTAAGGCATCTACTCTAACAGTCCTAAATGTGGGAGGAACCACTTAAGAGAGTGTTTAAGGGACCAAAATATGTGCTATAGGTTCCAACAGCCAAGGCACTTGACGAAGGATTATAAAGCTCCTCTTCCACTTGCAGCCCAGACTTATAGAGGTACAAATGCTAGAGTATTTACCATGGCATAGGGTGAAGCAGAGGTCAGTCCATCAGCTGTAACTGGTCAATTATTATTTCATGTAGTTCCTTTATATGTTTTGATTGATTCTGGAGCCACTCATTCATTTATATCTTATGGGATGATAGAAAGATTAGGTTTGAAACCTACAGTGAGCTAACCCATTAAGATAGAGTTACCCAATGGGGTTAGTGTTTTGACCCATGAGATGCTTCCAGGAGAGTCAGTAGAAATTCTTGGCGGAGAGTTAGTAGTTGATTTAATAGTATTTGATATGCCCGACTTTGATGTGATTTTGGGCATGGACTTCCTAGGGAGGTATGGAGTAGAAATTGATTGTCAGAAAAAGAAAGCGAGATTTAATCTCTATAGTGTAGATAAGTTTAGTTTTGGGGAGGGCCATCAGTAGTGTGAAGGCTAGGAAGATGTTAAGGAAGGGGTGTTTTGGGTATATTGCTCACGTGGTGCAGAGTAGTGATATTCCACAGTCAGAAATTCAGAAGATGCCAATAGTTCAGGAATTCCTGGATGTGTTTCTAGAAGACTTACCGGGTTTGCCTCCGGAAAGAGAAGTTGAGTTTAGTATTGAAGTAGCACCAGGAACAGCACGGATATCTAAAGCCCCGTATCGAATGGCCCTAACTGAGCTTCAGGAATTGAAGAAGCAACTCCAAGAGCTCTTAGATAAAGGTTTTATCTGACAGAGTCATTCTCCTCGGGGAGCTCCAATCTTGTTTTTGAAGAAGAAAGATGGATCTTTACGGATGTGTATAGACTATAGAGAGTTGAATAAAGTGACAGTGAAGAATAAGTACCCGCTACCTCGTATTGATGATTTGTTTGATTAGTTGAAAGGAGCCACAGTGTTCTCCAAAATTGATTTGAGGTTAGGGTACCATCAAGTAAGAGTGGCTGAACAAGACATAACTAAGACTACTTTCCATACAAGATATGGGCATTATGAATTTGTAGTGATGCCTTTTGGCTTGACTAATGCCCCAACAGTTTTTATGGACTTGATGAACTGGGTATTTCATGATTGTTTGGATTAGTTCATAGTGGTTTTTATAGACGATATCCTTTTTTACTCTAAGTTGAGAAAAGAGCATAAGGAACACTTAAGAATAGTGTTGCAACGATTGAGGGAAATGAAGTTGTATGCTAAGTTTTCCAAGTGTGAATTTTGGCTTGATCAAGTGATATTTCTGGGCCATACTATGTCTAAGGAAGGGATCTCAGTGGATCCCAATAAAGTGAAGGCAATCCTTGAATGGCAAAGGCCGAAGACAGTAAAAGAGGTCAGAAGTTTCTTGGGCCTAGTAGGCTACTACCGGCGATTTGTAACAGGGTTCCCCCACTTGGCTAAACCGTTGATAGCTCTTACTAAACAGAGAACTCCATTTGTATGGTCAAAAGCATGTGAAGAGAGTTTTCAAGAGTTGAAGAAAAGATTAACGACAGCTCCTATGTTAGTGTTACCACATGAGGGTGTAGATTATGACATTTATACAGATGCCTCACTACAAGGACTGGGTGTTGTATTGATGTAGTTAGGTAGGGTGATAGCTTATGCTTCTCGACAATTGAAAGAGTATGAGACAAGATACTCTACACATGATCTAGAGTTGGCAGCCGTAGTCTTTGTATTAAAGATTTGGAGGCATTATCTTTATGGTGCCAAGAGTAATATCTACACTGATCATAAAAGTTTAAAGTACTTCTTTACTCAGAAGGAGCTGAATATGAGATAGAGAAGATGGCTAGAGCTGGTTAAGGACTATGAATATGAGATTAAGTACCAACCGGGGAAAGCCAATGTAGTAGCCGATGCCTTGAGTAGGAAAGCTTATTTGTCCCGACTCACTAAGCAGAAAGAATTAATAGAAGAGTTGTGTAGAGAACAGATTGAAGTGGTTCCAGGGAAGATTGCCAGAATAGAGGTTCAGTCTACCTTATTGGAAGAAGTCAAAGAAAAACAAGTAGGTTATAAGTGGTGTCAGAAGATAATTCAGTTAGAGCTTGAGGGCAAGACGTTAGAGTTTCATTTATTGGATGGTGTTCTCTGTTTTAAAAATAGGTTGTGTATTCCTTAGGGTGATGAGTTGAGGAAGAGAATACTTACGGAGGCTTATGACACACCATACACTGCTCATCTTGGAGCAACCAAGATGTATCAAGATTTAAAGAAAGGCTATTGGTGGCCAGGTATGAGAAAAGATATTGCAGAATTTGCAGCTAAATGCTTGGTTTTTTAGCAGGTGAAAGCAGAACACCAAAGGTCGTCAAGGTTGCTTCAACCGCTTAGTATTCCGGAGTGGAAATAGGAGAGTATCTCGATGGATTTTATCACAGGTCTCCCTAGAGTACAAAAAGGATATAATGCTATATGGGTGATTGTAGACAGATTAACTAAGTCAGCCAATTTTCTTCCAGTAAAAGAGAGCACTACTACGGATCAGTTGGCTCAGATTTATATTAAAGAGATAGTCAGGTTGCATGGAGTGCCCAAGAAAATAATATCAGATACAGATTCCAGATTTGTCTCCGCTTTCTGGACTAGTTTTTAGAGAAATTTGGGCACCCGTTTGGCATTCAATACTACTTATCATCCTTAGACAGATGGCCAGATAGAGAGAACCAATCAAGTGCTTGAGGATATGTTGAGAGTCTATTGTATGGATTACAAAGTATCATGGCATGAAATGTTACCCTTGGTGGAGTTTGCCTATAATAATAGTTACCAATCTACAATTAAGATGGCTCCTTACGAGGCTTTTTATGGTAGACGGTGTAGATCTCCACTACATTGGGATGAGATAGGTGAGAAAGATGAGTTGGGAACAACGCTTGAGCCAAAAGTAACTCAGAAAATGATAGAGGATGTAAAGTTAATCAGAAACAGAATCAAACAAGCCCAAGACAGATAGAAAAGTTATGCCTACTTGAAGAGAAAAAATGTTGAGTTCAAAGTGGGTGATAAAGTGTTCCTAAGAGTTTCCCCCTATAAACGAGTGATGCGCTTTGGGAGCAAAGGGAAGTTAGCATCGAGATAAATTGGTCCATTTGAAGTGTTACAACGAGTGCGAAAAGTGGCCTATAGATTGGCACTACCACTTAGCATGGACAAGGTGCATGATCTTTTCCATGTCTCGATGCTTCAAAAGTACGTAAGTGATCCCTCCCATATATTGAGCATAGAGGATCTTGACTTAGAAGAGAATCTTGGAGCATCCAGTTCAGATCTTAGACTGGAAGATTAAATAGCTCCGAAATAAGAGTATTCCGTTAGTGAAAGTCCTCTGGAGAAACCACAAGGTAGAAGAAGCCACATGGGAGGTAGAGCAAGACATGCAGAATCGTTACCCAGAGTTGTTTGTTTGAATTTCGGGGATGAAATTCTTTTAAGGAGGAGAGAATTGTAACGCCCACTTGAAGTACGTATCTAATATATGTAGTATTGCCTAAATGTTTATTGATTTGCCCTTAAGTAAGTTTGTAAGCTGTTAATATTGTTTGGCTGACCCTTAGTTGAATTAGTGTTTTGGTTTGGTTGAGTGGTTGCTCTGAAAATTGTAAAGACTTGGTGAAATCTTGGTGTTACAGACTTCACCGGGGCGAAGAATAATCTTCGCTGTGACGTAGGTTCTGTAATTTTTCGCCGGGGTGAAGAAAGAGTCTTCGCCGCGGCGAAGAGCCGGCTGAAATGTTTGGTGAAGTTTCTAGAGAATTTTTCATAGGGGCAAAGTGACCATTCTACCCCTAATTAGCAGGTAAAGTAGGGAGTGAAATGTAAGAAAATTTCATGAAGAATGTATTAGAGTTGGGGGTGTGATTGCAATGAATTAAAGGGCAAAGATGGAATTTCTAAGAAAGAACAAGGGCAAAATGGGAAAGAATGTTTGTAAAATGAGATATTAAGGGTTTAATCTTAATAAACCCCTCATTTCTCTATTTCTACCGCCATTCCCATTCTTCATTTTCTCTCAACTTTCCACTCAATTATCTAAGGACTTTTAGAGGGCTTTTGAGTGGTTTTTGGTAAAGAGTTAAGCCAAAGCATCCTAAGGTAAGATTTCTTGTTTCATATGTGAGATTTATTTATAGAAGTGTTGAAGTCTTATAGTATTATTATTTAAGGTTTTAGAGAAAGGACTATCTACCAAAGGAAAAGCGATTCTAGTGGAGTCACTCAATCACAAGGTAAGTAAATCCATTCCACGTTAAGGTTTAAGAAATCACTTGAGTAAAGATTTCTTTGATATATGTATATGTTATGCTTGTTGAGAAATTGAGATGAGATGTGTACTTATTTATGGTTGTTGGTGTTAGGAAACGACCCGGTTGTGCAGCGGAAAACAAAATTTTTACAACCATGGATCGTTCCTTAGAACCTAAAATCAGGGCGAAGAAAATTACAGTTTATATATAACAAGAATCTGCAGAAAAATAAAACTAGAGTTTTAGATCCATACCCACATTCGAGGCTCCTCCAATATTGTCTGTGAACATGTTTGCTACCGATCCAAGTGTAGGATCGAACCCATGAAGTCCACATGAAGATAATCACAAGGAACCAAGGAGGGATTTGCTAGATCCTCCTTGGCCTTAAGAAATCAAGAAGAAAAGAAATATTTGATTTTTCAATCAAACAGTGAAAGTGGTGTGGGAGAGAGTGTTTTGTGTTGTGTGTTTTTCTTTTTAATCAAATGAACTAATAAAAAATCACCACTTTAATTTCACACACACATTCTCTTTTCTAGGCAAACTAAGTTGCCCTATTCCCACATGGAATGGGCTTGGGCTTCAACCCAAACACCTCATGTTGCCAAACACTCCCAATTAGATATTTTATTTATTTTATCATTATCTCAATTAAAATCAATAAATGTTTAATTAACATTTAACAATAACGATGATTTAATTAACTATGTGCAAACACATATTTAAACGATATTTCACTTATTTAATTTTTCTTACAAATTAAATAAAGGCTATGACCTCAGCAAATTTAATTGCACTGTGAAATTACCAAAATACCCTTTCGCCCAAAAAGACAAAAACGCCCTTCTATCTTCTTGGCTCTTAAATTATCTTCTATGTGTGTGACCCATAGGCTCCTCATCATAACGGCAGTGTATAGTATCGCGATTAACACAATTAATCAAGACCAAGATTGGCCCCTAGCAAGGCATCACAGCCACCGGATAGATTCGGATTCAGCAAAGTAGCTACCTGTCAACGATATGGTTATCGTATAATTCGATCCTTTCATCATACTGTATCTTGACGAGATGAAGACATAGAAATAGTGTCAACCTCCGGTTACTCTCGATATTATGTATTCAGTTTCTGGACCAATGACCTGTATTATAAACCGGATAGAGCAACAACTGAATCCCACTGTGGCCACAGTTTTAGTATCATTGCCATATACTGAATTACGTCGTGAGATAACTTCTCCTGTACCTAGGAGTGGTGAATCCTCTGTCAATCCACCATAGTCTTGATACACTCCTTGATGTAGCTAATCACCACCGTATTGACAACTCTTAATAGAACTGTGTTAGGCTAGTGTCAAACTACACCAATCGATGCACAAGGCGCTCCGGTGATCTCAAGTCTAAGGATCACATGCACCACCATTCGTTAGAGGATTTGTTCCATAGACACTGGGGTTACCATCCATATGGAATCCTCTGGTGGGTCAATCCAGTGAACTTGCTGCGGTATATCCGCCTATAGCAAGCACCCATGTGTTGTACCAGGTTGTCACCAAACAACATTGACAAGTGAGATCAGTCACTGCCTTTCGATAGGGTCGTTCAACACTATGATAGCCTTATCGTATTATCTGTGCCCTTACTTTAGAATAATACTGAGGCTACGGACGTTTCTAGAATGGCCACCATTTTTACTCATAGGGTTCTCACTATCAAGATTTGAAACACTTGATACCCTGGTCACAGTTCTACCATTCTAAGGACATATATCAGAACATATTGCAAGAATAATGATTTACGCGATATAGAATAAAATGCCTTTTATTGATTAATGAATATTATTACAAAGAGTCAATTCTACAATAATTGATTGGCTCTAGGGCATCTACTATAACAGTTGGATATGTTTAGCTTATGAGAAGTGTTTTTGGATGTGTGATGAGAGATTGTAGTTGGGTTGAAGTTGGAGGAGTTTTGAGTAAACTTTTTGGGAGTGTTTTTCCTTGACAGGAATTATGATCATACAAGGGAGTTTCCTCCCATTTTTGGATGGTTAAAGAGAGAAGTAGAGTTATAATTAAAGTAGAGTTTTTGTGTGCATACTTATTGTTTGATTAAATGCCTAAGAGAAGCATGAGTATGAGTAGGGAACCTTAAATTATTGCAACATTGCATATTTGCATTTCATGAGTACATTTAATGAGCATGAGCCATCCACATGCATATATTTTGCATTTGTGTAATAGCTTGAGAAAGAGTATAGACTTCTAAGAATAAAGCACTTAAAGACTAAGGAGAAGGAGAGAATAAAAGAATGAGAAGTGCTAAAGAAGAGAATAGAATAGGTTGTGCGATAGGGAACCCGTATAATGCCCCACTTGAGGTATGTAGTTAAATTATTGTTGCATTGCTTGAATGTTTATTGATTTGTTCTCATTTGAGCTTGCATGTTGTTATTTTTGGTTGGTTGGCCCTTAGTTGAATTTTGTTAAAGTTATTTTGAGAAAAATGTGAAGAAAATACCTTAAACTTTCATTAGGGGTAAAATGGTCTTTTCACTCAAAATTAGTTGAAAACTTAGGGAGTGAAAAGAGATAGAATTTCATGGAGAATGTAATAAAAATGAGGGCATTATTGTAATTGACTAAGGGACATAGAGGGAATTTTGAAGAAAGAGCAAGGGCAAAATGGGAAACTAATATATATATTTTTATGTAATAAGAGTTCAAGAGTAGAAACCCTAGCCACTCTATCCCTCCATTCATGCCATTCTCTACTCAAATTCTCTCAAATTTCTTCACTAGATTTCCAAGGAAATTCATAGATTTTGGGTATTTTTTAGTGGAATTTCAATCCTAAGCATCCAAAGGTAAGATTCTCGCATCAAGATGTGAGATTAAATTTTAAAGTTTTGAATTCTTATGGTTTTATATGCTCAGGGTTTAAGAGAAAATGGAATTCTATCAAGGAGAGATTATAGTGTTGGAGTTGCTCAAATTCAAGGTAAGTAAATCCAACCCAAGTTATGATTTGAGAAATCAAGGGTGTAGAGATTTTACATATGTGTATATGTTTATGATTTTGAGAATTGTTGATGAAATTGATGAATTATTGAGGAGTTTGATGATTATTAATGAGTAGAATTTAGCCATGAGAAGTGGTTTTGGCTGTATGATGATTCATTGAAGTTTGGTTGAAGTTAGAAAGAGTTGAGTAGAATTTTTGGGAGTGTATTGTTTTTGGCAGGTTTAGTAGTTGTTTCTGGAGTTTTACTCCAAATATTGGTGACTTGAGAAAGAGATAGAATGGTAGCCAAATTCGAATTGAGTATACATGCAATATGTTTGATGAAATGCCTAAGTGAAAAGCCTAAGTGAAAACTGCCCTGTCACGTCAGTGACCTTCTGAGTATTTTTGGGTATCTTAGAGATTTAATTGGGTTGAGACTTCAACATAAAAGTCGTAGCCCTGTCTCTAAGCTTTAAAACAAGACACAAATCGTAGCAATCCGATGTGTATAACTCAAGTTATGCCTTCTTGAGTGTGACCTGCGCAGAATGACTGTCTTTAATGCAACATTGCATTTGGCTTTTCATGAGTGCATTAATGAGCATGAATCATCCATATGCATTAATTATGCATTAGAGAAAGAGTAGAAAAAGAGTAGAGAACTTTGAGTGTGAGCTTTATTAAGAGAAAAGAGAGCAAAAGAGAATAGAGTAGGTTGTGCGATGGGGAACCTGTGAGTAATGGGTAGAGTATTCCCGCATGTACGCCGCATTGAGAGAGCGGCATGAGTATGAGAGATAGAAGTGGTGTAGCCCATGAGAGTGCATGCTGATGAGGGCTATACCCGAGAGTACCCGAGAGAGAGATTATATACTCACATGGCCAAGGGTTTTGAATCCATGCATAACCGAGTCTGATCGGCTAAGAACGAGTAGAAGTCATGGAGAGCGGGAGCGAGTCCCGGCCGTGCCCCCGGTAAGATGGAGCCATGACTTAGTAAAGAGAGTTAGTAGAAAAGAGTTCTAAGAAAGAGAAACAGAAATAAGTATAAAAGAGAGAGTAAATGCGAATTGTAAGGAAAGACTTAGAGAGAGAGAGTTACGGGGATAGATGACTAGAGGGTTTACTTATTGAGCATTATTTGTGCTCACCCCGTTGTCTTTCTATGTTTTTGCCGGATTTAGGTGAGGACACGGTCGGATGGACGTTGGCACACGAGGAGGAATGGTTGCATTGTCTACATAGTTTTTGATAGTTTTTTTTATGATACTAATTTTGTATAAAGAATGTATATGTTTAATAAAAGAAAAATTTGGGCCCAACTACTTATGTTATTATACATGTATTTTATTATGTATATTTTTATGAGTATTTGAGTAGGAAGTAGTTATTACTGTTAGAGTAGATGCCCTAGAGCCAATCAATTATTGTAGAATTGACTCTTTGTAATAATGTTCATTAATCAATAATAAGAGGCATTTTATTCTATATCGCGTAAATCATTATTATTGCAATATGTATTGATATATGTCCTTAGAATGGTAGAACCGTGACGAGGGTATCAACTGTTTCAAATCTTGATAGTGGGAACCTTATGAGCACATATGATGGCCATTCTAGAAACGTTCGTAGCCCTAGTATTATTCTAAAGTAAGGGCATAGATAATACGGTAAGGCTATCATAGTGTTGAACACCTGTCGAAAGGCAGTGATTGATCTCACTTGTCAAGGTTGTTTGGTGACAACCTAGGTGCAACACATGGGTGCTTGTTCTAGGCGGATATACCGCAGCAAGTTCACTGGACTAACCCACCAGAAGGATTCCATATGGATGGTAACTCTAGGGTCTATGGAACAAATCCTCTAACGAATGGTGGTGCATGTGATCCTTAGACTTGAGATCACTGGAGCGCCTTGTGCACCGATTGGTACAGTTTGACACTAGCCTAACGCATTCTATTGAGTCACAAGACGGTGGTGATTGGCTGTATCAAGGAGTGTATCAAGACCATGGTGGATTGATAGAGGATTCATCACTCTCGAGTACGGGAGAAGTTATCTCACGGCGAAATTCAGTATATGGCAATGACACTAAAACTGTGGCCACAGTGGGATTGAGTTGTTGCTCTATCCAGTTTATAATACGGGTCATTGGTCCAGAGATTGAATACATAATATCGAGAGTAACCGAAGGTTGACACTATTTCTATGCCTTTGTCTCATCGAGATAACGTATGATGAAAGGATCGAATTGCACGGTAACCATATCATTGGCAGGTAGCTACTTTGCTGAATCCGAATCTATTGGGTGGCGATAATGCCTTGCTAGGGGCCAATCTTGGTCTGCGTATTAGTGAGACGATTAATTGGTGTTAATCACGATACTATACACTGCCGATATGATAAGGAGCCTATGGGTCACACACATAGAAGATAATTTAAGATCCAAGAAGAAAGAAGGGCATTTTCGTCTTTTTAGGAAAAAGGGTATTTTGGTAATTTCACAGTGCAATTAAATTTGCTGAGGTCGTAAGCCTTTATTTAATTTATTAGAAAAATTAAATAAGTGAAATTACACTTAAATATGTGTTCGCATATATTTAATTAAATCATCATTATTGTTAAATGTTAATATATATATAAAGATTAAATATATATATTAATTGAGTTTAATTGAGATAATGATAAAATAAATAAAATATCTAATTAGGGGATGTTTGGGTTGGAGCCCAAACCTATTCCATATGGGAATAGGGCATTAAGGTTTTACTATAAAAGAAAAAATTAAATGTAAAAAACATGAGAGAGTTTATTCATTTAATTGAATTTTTTTCTTTGTAAAACAATATACACAGTAGCCCCATTTTCTTCTCCCACGGCAGAAACATTTTTTTGCCTAAATCAATTCAATTTGATTTCTTTTCTTCTTAATCTTGAAGCCAAAGAGAATCTAGCAAATCCCGTTTTGGTTCTTTTGAGATTGTCTTCGTGTGGACTACGTGGGTTCGATCCTACACTTAGATCAGTAGCAAAACGTTCAAAGAGAATCGTGGTGGAGCCTCCAAACGTGGGTATGGTTTCTAAACACAAATTATTAATTTCTGCAGATTGTTGCTTTAATATGAATTGTAAAATTATACCCTTGATCTTGGCTCATGTAAACGATCCTTGTATTATATTTTATTTGTTTCCGCTGCGTATACGGGACCGTTTACTAATAGTGGTATTAGAGCCTAGGGTACTGAATTTTACAATTTTTATGTGTATGGTTGATAACATGTATTTGATGATAATATGTTGCCATATTGAATCTGCGTAAAATCTGTCTTACAAACATGTTTTAAGAAATTGATTAATTGATTAATTTTTAATTTGTTGATGATCTGCTGGTTTGGTGTAATGGTTGATGGATTTTTGTTGAGATCAATGCGTTTGATTGATTGCAAAATCCATTTAGAGAGTTTTTGGTTGCTGTATGAATAGATCTAGAGCTACAGATCTGTGTACGCTCACCACGGCTATATAACCCATCCCCGCAGCGGGCGTTGTTCACGTTGGTGTTGGTGACGAAACTAGCGCTCGCCGCAGCGATATAACTCATCGTCGCAGCGATCGTCCTCTGGACGAGCGCTGTACGAAAACAACTCTCACTACGGCGATATAACACATCGCTGCGGCGATCGTCCTCTGGACGAGCGCTGTACAAAAAACAGGGCTCGCGCGGCGATTGTCCTTACGACTGGCACTATACCAAATCGTCGCGGCGAACGTACGTAGAGTGTGGACGTCAAGTAACCAACGCACGCCGCGGCGATCTAACTCATCACGCAGCGAGCGCACTTCCGAATGTGCAGCGGCTAAAATGCAAAGTTTCAAAACTTTTGGACCAAACAAAGGTCTACAAATTGTCAGGGGGTAAATGTAATTAACCCACTAATTTAAAAAAAAAAATTTGATTGTTTTTGAAATGTATGCTTTGTACTTGTTTGTATATTGCATGGTGCCCGATACATGAGCCTTAGACCTAAGGGTGAATGTTTTAAAATATTTTTAGGTATGTATGGTTGTATAATTTATCAAATAGGGCCTGCGTGTCCTGCCTTTCTCCTTTTTCTTGATGTACATTCTCTTCTCATCTAATTCCCCTCGAATGTAAATCGAGGTTTCTAAATTTATTTATGTAAAGAATTTGTATAATTATTTATTGTAAATTTAGAACGATTTTTTTTTGTAATGTACTTGAAGACGGAGTAAAGGACGAGGCAACCATACTTGAAGACTCAAGATGTTTATTACAGGACCCCTAGGTGACCCACTGATTCCTCTAGGCTTGGGGAAATTGGTTTTAGTTGGGCCATGTACCGGCACCTTTTATATTATTTTTAGAATGCATGCTAAGGTTAAATGTTTAATAACATGCCAAACAATGTCATTCTAACAAAGATAATAATCTGGTGAGACATTAAATAACAAGCCCCTCAACTAAAGTATATTAAGTCACGTAAGCCTTCCATCACCATGGTTTTAATCAAACCACTGTTCGTCGAAACCTTGTTCATCAAATCGAAGGGTACACTTCTACCAATGGGAGGTTAAAATGCATTGGAGTTTTCCTTAATGGTGATGGGTCGACTTAAAATGACAGTTTTGCTTGTTCACCAAAGCGAAGGTTGATAAACACGTCATAGGCATAGTAGAGCAGTACACATATTATGTGTACGTGGTGACATGTAGTGTCCACTCTACTGATACTGAGAATCACACTTGAGGACGATGGCATGTAGTGTCTATTGGATTGTGTGATTGGCTTGTTGGGTTTTTCACATTTGAGGTTGATAGTAGGAGCTATCAGCTGGTGTAGATTAAGTTTGTTGGCCTACCTAATCAACTTATTTTGGCTTGTTCGCCAAAGCGAAGGTTTGAAATGGGCAGGATGGGATCTTGATCCACTAGGAAAGTCAACAGGCTTTCTCGAGTTAATAGTAAGGGCTATTGGCTTGAGTAAAATAGTGAAAGCATCGTTTAATAAAAGACCATATTAAATAATAATGAACATGGTAATAATCGTTACTTATTCTGCACTTGTAGATTCACTTAAAATTGAGCAAAATGATCCCAACATCGCTGCGACAAATCATCGAACTGGGAGAGAAATGGAATGGTGAAGATTTCGTTGGCTGGTATAGAAGTATAAACAATATACTTCAGTCAATCGATAGATTATACACCATTGAGCAAGCTCTATCACCTAAAGCCTGCTGATAGTTCTATCCATGAGACTGGGTATGTATATGTGAAGCATACACATGATGCAAAAGCAGAAATGACTAGATACATTGTGCTTGCATCAATGGCAGCATTACTGCGGCAGCTGTGCCAAAAAATGGATTTAGCTTCTATTCTTGATTTTCTTTGAAGAAATGAGAAGCATATGGTGTCTCGTCGTTATTCAGACGTAGGATGGAAGAGGGTACCAAAATTGGCGATCATATACTTAAGTGGACCGAGTATATGAACAAGCTTGATATTTTTGGATGTGGACTTAATGAAGGTTTAGCGATAGACCTAATATTACAGTCTTTGCCAGATTATTATTCTCAATTTGTCTATGACTTTATTGAGGAAGATAAGAAGAATACCCTTTCCAAGCTTCTGGATTTGTTAAAGGCTACTGAGTCAAGCATGAAAATGTTAGAAACATTGACGTTGGTTGAAGCCAACTCAAGTGAAAAGGAAAGGGCTCAGAAGTCGGTGGAAAGAACTGTTGCTAAAAGGAAAGGCGTTTGTCCTCACTGTGGGAATCCCAGCCATTGGAGGAAACATTGTAAAGGAAGAAGAATGTTACTTCTTCATCAGGTACATTCTTGAGATTAACTTCTCCCGTAAACATCTAGTTGACACAAGATGTGGTTCTCACATTTGATTGATGTGCAGGAACTACGGTAGAGTAGATTGTTCACCAAGGGAGAGGTGGACCTACCAGTTGGAAATGAAGCACGAGCAACTACATTTGCTATAGGATCTTATCGTCTGATTTAGCTGATGGGCTCGTTTCTTAGAACTCGTGAATTATTATGATTTTTTCGTCAGTTTCTAGAAATTATATTTCTGTGTCCACTTAGGACAAATGAAAATATTAGTTTGCTAATGGATTATTGTCCTTGAGTCTAAATAATATTCTTTATGGAACTGTTTCATAATAATATGTTCTTTAAGAAAGACGATAAGGATAATCTCAAAATGACAATTATGCCAACTTTGGCAAGTTGAGCTAAACGAACCTGAAGGAATGTGGGATAGTATCACAACTCACCTCTCCGTATACACCCCAAAACAATGGAGTGTCAAAAAGGAGGAATAGGACCTTACTAGACATGGTTAGGTCCATGATGAGTTTTAGTGATTTACCTGCATCATTCTGGGGTTATGCCCTAAAGACTGCAACTCACGTTTTGAACCATGTGCCGTCAAAGTCTATAAATAAGTCTCCATATGAGCTATGGAGTGAGCGAAAGCCCAACTTGTCTTATCTAAGGATTTGGGGTTGCGAAGCTTATGTTAAGAAATTGACTTCGAACAAGCTGGGCCCAAAATCCTGTAAATGTATATTTGTGGGGTATCCAAAGGAGACCAAAGGATACTACTTCTACCACCTAGAAGAGCGCAAAATTTTTGTTGCTCGTTCTGGTGTCTTCCTAGAAAATGAATATTTTCTAGGAAGTACTAGTGGGAGAAAAGTAGAACTCGACGAAGTTCTAGAACCATAAGATATACTAGACAAAGGACGGGATGATGTGCCACAGGAAGTCGTTGAGCATCATGAGGAGGTTACTCCATATCTAGTGGATCAAACTGAACCACCTCAGGTAGCACAGGAGCTACGTAGATCTGGGAGAGTACGCCATGAGCCCGAGAGATACGGTTATCTCGTGACTCAACATGGTGATGTACTAGTCTACCAAGACGATGAACCCAGAACCTACGAAGACGCTATATCGGATCCAGATTCTGTTAAATGGCTTGAAGCCATGAAATCTGAGATGGACTCCATGTACTAAAACCAAGTGTGGTCTTTGGTGGAACCACCTAAAGGGGTAAAACCCATAGGGTGTAAATGGGTCTTCAAGAAGAAGACTGACATGGATGGCAACGTGCATACTTATAAAGCACGACTGGTTGCCAAAGATTTCAAACAAATTCATGGCATTGACTATGAAGAAACCTTTTTGCCGGTTGCCATGATTAAGTCCAGCCTAATTATGCTTGCAATTGCTGCATATCATGACTGTGAGATTTGGCAAATGGATGTCAAAACTACTTTCCTGAACCGAAACCTTGAGGAGGATGTGTATATGACACAACCTGATGGTTTCGTTCTTGATAGTCAAGGTAATAAGGTATGCAAGTTGCAGAGATCCATTTATGGTCTCAAGCAAGCTTCAAGGAGCTGGAACATTCGTTTTGATGAAGCCGTAAAAGAATTCAGTTTTATCAAGAACGAAGATGAGCCCTGTGTTTAGGGTGAGTGGGAGCGTAGTATTTCTAGTGTTGTATGTCGATGACATACTTTTGATCGGGAATGATATACCAAACTTGCAGTCGGTAAAGACTTGGTTATCCAAGTGCTTCTCCATGAAGGACTTAGGGGAAACAGCCTATATCCTTGGAATAAAGATCTATCGTGATAGATCTTGTAGGTTGCTCATACTAAGTTAGAGTACATAGACAAGGTACTGAATGTATTCAGTGTAGAAAAATCCAAGAAGGGATTTCTTCTGATGGCATATGGTGTCTATCTTTTCAAGGATATGTGTCCTTAACCACACAATGAGAGAGATAGAATGAAGAGGATCCCATATGCTTTAGCAAGTTGATCCACCTTGTATGCTCAGATTGATATCTAATGTGCATTCAGCACTTGTAGTGGATATCAATCAGGCTCAAGTGAGCAATATGTTATATACTTAGATTGAGGTCTTATGTGCATTCCGCACTAGTAGAAGATATCTACTAAATCCAAGTGAATGACACTGGATGAGTGTCAATGGACATTCTTAAGTACTTGAAAAGGGCTTAAGAATATATATATTCTTGGATTATGGAGGAAAGATGAGCTCACTGTAAGAGAATACAGTGACACTGTAAGAGAATATAGTGATGCTATTTACAAAAGGGAAAAGGATGATTATAGTTCGCAATTTGGGATTACACAATTTTGTCTTACTGTAACTACAGTGTGCTGGAAGAGCTCGAATCAGTGTACTATAGTGAATTCTACAATTGATGCTAAGTGTATCGCATTTTTAAATGCTGCCATGTAGGCAGTTTGGATCAAGAAGTTCATTACTGAACTTGACGTAATTCCAAGCATTACTTATCCAGTATAGTTGTACTACGATAACAATGGAGCCACTGTTGTGGCTGAGGAATCACGGTCTCACCAGTAAACCAAACACTTACTTAGTTGATTCAATCTGATCTGAAGGATCGATAAGAAAGAAACGTGAAGACTTGCAGAATACCTACTAACCCACTATTAAAGTTTCTGTTGTAGCAGAAGCATGATGGGCACTTAGGTCATTCAATGTTCAGTGCATGAATGACTAGCTATAGTGCAAGCACTTGGGTCATTCAATGTTGAGTGCATGAATGATTGGCTATAGTACAAGTGGGAGATTGTTAGAGTAGATGCCCCAGAGCCAATCAATTATTGTAGAATTGACTCTTTGTAATAATGTTCATTAATCAATAATAAAAGGCATTTTATTCTATATCGCGTAAATCATTATTATTCCAATATGTATTGACATATGTCCTTAGAATGGTAGAACCATGACGAGGGTATCAAGTGTTTCAAATCTTGATAGTGAGAACCTTATGAGCACATATGGTGGCCATTCTAGAAACATCCATAGCCCCAGTATTATTCTAAAGTAAGGGCACAGATAATACGGTAAGACTATCATAGTGTTGAACGACCCTGTCGAAAGGCAGTGACTAATCTTACTTGTCAAGTGTTTGGTGACAACCTAGTGCAACACATGGGTGCTTACTGTAGGCGATTACACCACAACAAGTTCACTGGACTGACCCACCAAAGGATTCCATATGGATGGTAACCTCAGTGTCTATGGAACAAATCCTCTAACGAATGGTGGTGCATGTGATCCTTAGACATGAGATCACCGGAGCGCCTTGTGCACCGATTGGTGCAGTTTGACACTAGCCTAAATCAATTCTTTTCAGAGCTATCAATACGGTGATGACTGGCTGCATCAAGGAATGTATCAAGATTATGGTGGATTGACAGAGGATTCATCACTCCCGGGTATGGGAGAAGTTATCTCACGGCAT
Source organism: Pistacia atlantica (assembly GCA_026229545.1). Taxonomy (NCBI): domain Eukaryota; kingdom Viridiplantae; phylum Streptophyta; class Magnoliopsida; order Sapindales; family Anacardiaceae; genus Pistacia; species Pistacia atlantica. Next base: position 18,874,993 of record JAPEIT010000014.1, read on the forward strand.
AATTTAGTATATGGCAATGACACTAAAACTGTGGCCACAGTGGGATTGAGTTGTTGCTCTATCTAGTTTATAATACGGGTCATTGGTCCAGAGACCGAATATATAATATCAAGAGTAATCGAAGGTTGACACTATTTCTATGCCTTCGTCTCGTCTCGATAACGTATGATGAAAGGATCGAATTGCACGGTAACCATATCGTTGACTGGTAGCTACTTTGCTGAATCCGAATCTATCGGGTGGCCATGATGCCTTGCTAGGGGCCAATCTTGGTCTGTGTTTTAGTGAGATGATTAATTGGTGTTAATCGCGATACTATACACTGCCGATATGATGAGGAGCCTATGGGTCACACACATAGAAGATAATTTAAGATCCAAGAAGAAAGAAGGGTATTTTCGTCTTTTTAGGCGAAGGGTATTTTGGTAATTTCACAGTGCAATTAAATTTGTTGAGGTCGTAGCCTTTATTTAATTTATTAGAAAAATTAAATAAGTGATATTACACTTAAATATGTGTTCGCATATATTTAATTAAATCATCATTATTGTTAAATGTTAATATATATATAAAGATTAAATATATATATATATATATATATATTAATTGAGTTTAATTGAGATAATGATGAAATAAATAAAATATCTAATTAGGGGATGTTTGGGTTGGAGCCCAAACCTATTCCATATGGGAATAGGGCATTAAGGTTTTACTATAAAAGAAAAAGTTAAATGTAAAAAACATGAGAGAGTTTTTTCATTTAATTGAATTTTTTTCTTTGTAAAACAATATACACAGAAGCCCTATTTTCTTCTCCCACGGCAGAAACATTTTTTTGCCTAAATCAATTCAATTTGATTTCTTTTCTTCTTAATCTTGAAGCCAAAGAGGATCTAGCAAATCCCTCTTTGGTTCTTTTGAGATTGTCTTCGTGTGGACTACGTGGGTTTGATCCTACACTTGGATTGGTAGAAAAACGTTCAAAGAGAATCGTGGTGGAGCCTCCAAACGTGCGTATGGTTTCTAAACATAGATTATTAATTTCTGCAGATTGTTGCTTTAATATGAATTGTAAAATTATACCCTTGATCTTGGCTCATGTAAACGATCCTTGTATTATATTTTATTTGTTTCCACTGCGTATACAGGACCGTTTACTAACAATTACAACTCATGAGTGATGGGTAGAGTATTCTCGCATGTACGCCGCATTGAGAAAGTAGCCAGAGCATGAGAGAAAGAAGTGGTATGGCCCATGAGAGTACATGCGGATGAGGGCTGTACCCAAGAATACCCGAGAGAGAGAATACACTCACATGGCCAAGGGTTTCGAATCCATGTATAACTGAGTCCGATCGGCAAAGAGTAAGAGAGCATGAGAAAGAACAGAGAGAGAGAAAGAGAATTAGTAGAGAAGAATTGTGAGAAACAGAGAAACCGAGATAAAGAATAGAAAGAATAAGAAGGAAAAGAAAATGAGAAGAGAGTAACATAAGGAAAGAATTAAGATAAGAGTTACAGGGACAGAGGAGTAGATGATTTACTTACTGAGCATTGTTTGTGCTCACCCCATTGTTTTTCTATTTTTATGCAAGAAATAGGTGAGGATGCGGTCAGATGGACGTCGGCAAGCGAGAAGCAATAGTTACACTATCTACTATTTTGATGGTTTTGTACATGAGATTTTGTACTTTGTAAAGAATGCATATATTTTAATAAAAGAAAAAATTTGGGCCCAACTACTTTTGTTACTATACATGTATTCTATTATGTGTATTTTTCTGAGTATATTAGTAGAAAGCAGTTATTACATCTTATCTCTCTCATCTTGTGTTCTAGGACACAATTCCTTGGAGAGATAAACACCATGTGACATTGGAAGAAATCTCTTCTTGGATTCTTCTATATTGAATTTTTTTAGTACTTTGTCAATATATGCACTCTGACTTAGGCCAAGCAACCTACGCGATCTATCATGATAGATCTTTATTCCAAGGATGTAGGCTGCTTCCCCTAAGTCCTTCATGGAGAAGCACTTGGATAACCAAGTCTTTATCAACTGCAAGTTCGGTATATCATTCCTGATCAGAAGTATGTCATCGACATACAACACCAGGAATACTACTGCGCTGCCACTCACTTTTTTGTAGACACAGGGCTCATCTTCGTTCTTGATAAAACTGAATTCTTTTACGGCTTCATGAAAACGAATGTTCCAACTCCTTGAACCTTGCTTGAGTCCATATATAGATCTCTGCAACTTGCATACCCTATCAGCTTGCCCATCAAGAATGAAACCATCAGGTTGTGTCATATACACATCCTCCTCAAGGTTTCCATTTAGGAAAGCTGTTTTGACATCCATTTGCCAAATCTCATAGGTCATGATATACACCAATCGCAAACATAATCCTGATGGATTTAATCATAGCAACCGGTGAAAAGGTTTCTTCATAATCAATGCCATGAATTTGTTTGAAACCTTTGGCAACTAGTCGTGCTTTATAAGTATGCACCTTGCCATCCATGTCAGTCTTCTTCTTGAAGACCCATTTACACCCTATGGGTTTTACCCCTTCAGGTGATTCCACTAGAGACCACACTTGGTTCTGGTACATGGAGTCCATCTCAAATTTCATGGCTTCAAGCCATTTAACAGAATCTGGATCCGATATAGTGTCTTCGTAGGTTCTGGGTTCATCGTTTTTGTAGACTAGTACGTCACCATGTTAAGCCATAAGATAATAGTATCTCTCGGGCTCTTGGCATACTCTTCAGATCTACGTATCTCCTATGCTACCTGAGGTGGTTTACTTTGATCCACAGGTTGTGGAGTAACCTCCTCTTAATGTTCAACCACTTCCTGTGGCACATAATCCCGTCCTTCGTCTAATATATCTTGTGGTTCTAGAACTTCATCAAATTCTACTTTTCTCCCAGTAGTACTTCTAGGAAAATATTCCTTTTCTAGGAAGACACAAGATCGAGCAACAAAAATTTTGCGCTCTTCTGGGTGGTAGAAATAGTATCCTTTGGTCTCCTTTGGATACCCCACAAATATACATTTGTAGGATTTTGGGCCCAGCTTGTTCGAAGTCAATTTATTAACATAAGCTTCGCAACCCCAAATCCTCAGATAAGACAAGTTGGGCTTTCGCCCATTCTATAGCTCATATGGAGTATTATCTACAGACTTTGATGGCACACGGTTTAAAACATGAGTCGCAGTCTCTAGGGCATAACCCCAGAATGATGTAGGTAAATCACTAAAACTCATCATGGACCTAACCATGTCAAGTAAGGTCCTGTTCCTCCTTTCAGACACTTCATTGTGTTGGGGTGTATAAGGAGGGGTGAGTTGTGATACTATCCCACATTCCTTCAGGTACTCTGAAAACCCCGAGCTTAAGTATTCACCTCCTCGATCCAACCGAAGAGCTTTATTACTTTTGCCTAACATATTCTGTACTTCATTTCTGAATTCCTTGAATTTATCAAAGCCTTCAGATTTACGTCTCATAAGGTAGACATAACCATATCTACTGAAATCATCAGTAAATGTGATGAAGTATGAATATCAACCTCTAGCCTCAACTATTAGTGGACCACATACATCACTATGGATGATGCCTAACAGCTCAGTAGCCCTTTCACTTTGTCCTGTGAAAGGAGACTTGGTCATCTTGCCTAACATGCATGACTCGCATACCTCAAATGATTGAAAGTCAAAAGAGTCCAAAACTCCATCCTTTTGAAGTTTGGAATGCGAGTCTTATTAACATGACACAATCTACAGTGCCAAAGATATGTCTGCTTTTGATCGCTATGTTTAGCTTTCTTGGTTTCAATATTGAGAATATCTTTATTGTTTAAATCAAGAACATATAATCCATTATATAACCTTGCAATTCCAAATAGAATACCATTCAAACTAAAGGACAACAATCTATTAGATATCTCAAAACGATACCCTATATTATCCAAAGCGGATACTGAAATAATATTTCTAGAAATAGAACGTACGTGATAACAATTATGTAGTTCCAATAACAAGCCCGTAGGCAAAGATAAACAATAAGTCCCTACAGCCAACGCAACCACATGTGCTCCATTTCCAACTTGTAGGTCCAGCTCTCCCTTGACGAGCACTCTACTCTGCCTTAGTCCCTGGACATCAGTACAAATGTGAATACCACATCCTGTGTCAATGACCCAAGATGTTGAGGGAGAGAAATTAATCTCAATCATAAAAATACCTATAGTTGTAGCCTCTGACTTCTTCTTGCTTGCGAGGAAAGCCTTGCAGTGTTTCCTCCAGTGGCCAGGCTTGCCACCAAAGAACCTGACTACCTTGCCCTTCTCTATGCCACTCTCAAGCCCAAGAGCACCCTGTCCTTTGGGCTTGGGCTTGGGCTTGGGCTTGGGCTTGGGTTTGGCCTTGGCCTTACTCTTATCGTTGCCCTTCTCTTTACTGGCAGTAACCAGAAAACAAGGTTAAAATTTTTCAAGTCCTGCTATGCAGTCCTCAGCATGTTCAAAAGTTTTGACAGGGTTTTCTCCATCATGTTCGTATTGAAATTCATTATGAATGGAGCATAAAAGTGAGGCAAGGATTGCAGAATTAAATCCATTTGTAATTCTGCATCCAAGCCACATCCCAAAGTCTCAAGCCTCTCTATGTGCTCGATCATCTTGAGCTGATGACCAACTTGGGCTCCCTCAGTCAAACGACTCCCAAACAGTGCTTTCAACACCTTGTACGTCCCATGTCGAGCATTTGTTTTGAAAAGCTCCTTGAGGTGTAGAATAATGGAAGAAGCGCCCATATTCTCATGCTGCTTTTGCAGCATAGGTGTCATCGATGCTAAGATCAAATATTTAACGCTATCAGCATCATCAAGGAACTTTTGATAAGTATCCTTTACTTCCTGAGTGGCATCAGGATCAAGCTCAGCCATGTATGGCTTTTCAAGGATATACAATTTCTTTTCTAACTTGAGTATAATCTGAAGATTACGATACCAGTATGAGAAATTGGATCCATCCAACCTTTTCTTTCTCGATTATCGGTCGCAGGTTCATAATGCTCATTTTGGTGAATCTACCATTGCAGAAAAAATAAAGTCATTATAAAGTTCATTATTATTTAATATGGTCTTTTATTAAACGATCCTCCCACTATTTTACTCAAGTCAATAGCCCTCACTATTAACTCGGGAAAGCCCGTTGAGTTTCCTAGTGGACCGAGATCCTATCCTTCCCATTTCTGACCTTCGTTTTGGCGAACAAGCCAAAATGAGTTGATTAGGTAGGCCAACAAACTTAATCCACACCAGTTGATAGCTCCTACTATCAACCTCAAATGTGAAAAAGCCAACAAGCCAATCACACAATCTAATGGCTCCAACCATTGACCTCAAGTGTGATTATCAGGATCAGTAGAGTGGACACTGCATGTCACCACGTACACACAATATGTGTACTGCTCTACTATGCCTATGACGTGTTTATCAACCTCCGCTTTGGCGAACAAGCAAAATCATCATTTTAAGTTGACCTATCACCATTAAGGAAAACTCCAGTGCATTTTAACCTCCCACTAGTAAAAGTGTACTCTTCGCTTTGGCGAACAAGGTTTCGACAAACAATGGTTTGATTAAAACCATGGTGATGGAAGGCTTACATGACTTAATATACTTTAATTGAGGGTTTGTTATTTAATGTCTCACCAGATTATTATCTTTGTTAGAATGATATTGTTTGGCATGTTATTGAACATTCAAGTATCTTGAGTCTAAACAAAATATTAAACAAAATATTTCCTTGAGCCTAGAGGAATCGGTGGGTCAGCTAAGGGTCCTGTAATAAATATCTTGAGTCTTCAAGTATAGTTACCTCGTCCTTTCCTCCGTCTTTAAGTAAATTACAAAAACATCATTCTAAATTTACAATAAGAATAATTATACAAAATTCTTTACATCAATAAATTTAGAAATGTCGATTTACATTCGAGGAGAATGAGATGAGAAGAGAATGTACATTGAGAAGAGGAGAAAGGCAAGACACGCAGGCCCTATTTAATAAATTTACAACCATACATACCCAAAAAAAAAATTTTAAGGTCTAAGGCTCATGTACTGGGCACCATGCAATATACAAACAAATACATAGCATACATTTCAAAAATAATCAATTTTTTTCAAATTAGTGGGTTAATAATTAATTACCCCTTGACAATTTGCAGATCTACATTTGGTCTAAAAGTTTTGAAACTTTACAATTTGGCCCTGCACACTCAAAAGTGCGCTCGCTGAGGCGATGAGTTAGATCGCTGCAGCATGCATTGGTTAACTTGACGTTCATGCTCAACGTGCGATCGCTGCGGTGAGCACTGATTTCGTACAACGCTCGTCCTAAGGACGATCGCCGTGGCGATGGTTTATATCTTCGCGGCGAGCGCTGATTTCGTAATCAGTGTGAATGCCAAACACACACACCGCGACGATGGGTTATATCGCCGCGGTGAGCGTGCACTGATCTGTAGCTCCGGATCAGTTCAAACCGTAACCAAAAACACACCAAACGGATTTTGCAATCAATCATACACACTGATTTCAACAAAAATCCATCACCCAATATACCAAACTTACAGATCATTAACAAATTAAAATTAATTGATTAATTGATTTCTTAAAACATGCTTTTAAGGCGGATTTCACGCAGATTCTTTAAGGCAACATATTATCAATCAAATACATGTAATCAATCATCCACATAAAACTATAAAATCTGGTACCCTAGGCTTTGATACCACTATTAGGAAATGATCCATTTACGTAGCGAAAAACAAAAACTTTTAACAATACGGATCGTTCCATAGAACCAAGATCAAGGCACAAATCTACAATTTATATCAAAATAAGAATCTGCACAAAATTAATCTAGAGTTTAAGAAATCATACATACCTTTGGAGGCTCCTCCAAGTTGTCTCTGAACGTATTTTGCTACCAACCCAAGTGTAGGATCGAACCGACTTAGTCCACATGAAAATAATCGCAAGGGACTAAAGAGGGATTTGCTAGATCCTCTTTAGTCTTAAGAACAAAGAAGAAAAGAAAAGTATTTGATTTTTCAATCAAAAGACAAAACTGGTGTGGGAGAGAGTTTTGGGGGCTGTGTGTTTTCTCTTTTAATGAATGGTGAATGAAATGAAAAACTCTTACCTTTTACAAATAACCTTTTTCTTTTATAGTAAAATTTAATTGCCCTATTCCCATATGGAATAGGCTTTGGTTCCAACCCAAACACTCCCAAATAGATATTTATTTTAATTCATCATTATCTCAATTAAAATCAATTAATATATATTTAATATATATATTAACATTTAACAATAATGATAATTTATTTAAATATATGCTAGCACATATTTAAATGTAATTTCACTTATTTAATTTTTCTAAAAAATTAAATAATGGGCTACGACATCAGCAAATTTAATTGCACTATGAAATTACCAAAATACACTTTCACCTAAAAAGACGAAAACTCCCTTCTTACTTCCTGAGTCTTAAATTATCTTCTATGTGTGTAACCCATAGGCTCCTCATCATACCGGTAGTGTATAGTATCGCAATTAACACCAATTAATCATCTCACTAATAGACAGACCAAGATTGGCCCCTAGTAAGGCATCATGGCCACCCGATAGATTCAGATTCAGCAAATTAGCTACCTGTCAACAATATGGTTACCATACAATTCGATCCTTATGCATGATGTGACATTGGGGACAATGTCATTTTAAGTTTGGGGTAAGAAAATTTTGAATTTTTTTGTGTTTAGTTTGTTTGTGTGTTTTAGCTCGAAATTGTGTTTGTTTTTGTTTTGAGTTTTTTGATTGTTATTTGTTTAGTGTGTTTTGTGTGTGTTGTGTTGTTGTTGCCTAGATGAATTGCATAAGTCTATGATGAGACTAGGATTGTTGGGATATTATTTATGGAAAATGCTAAGCATTGCTTCAAGTTTATGTTGGTTGATTAATTTTTTTTTTCTAGAGGTTTGTTGAGTGGTTCAACCACCATTTTCATTCTTTCAGCATGCTTAGATTCATTTTATGTGGTTAGGTGAAGTCTTCATAATGTTAGTGGACTCTAGAACCTAGTTAAGAAGTGCTTGAGGTGAAATTCTAGAAGTAGACATTGTTGAGGAAATGATTTAGGCATTTTTTGGAACGTTTGAGCCTTTCCAGCCGACCCATGAATGAATCTTTCCTTAGTCACCCATTTGACCCTTATGAGATTATCATTGCCTTATTTTCCTTGCAAACCAAAAATTGCCCAATCCCTATACCCTAAACACTTTATCATACCGTTTAGGAGAATTATGGACCTAATGCATGACACAAAAGAGCTTTGATAGGTGTGTGAATAAGTGATAGACCAAAATCCTAAGTTTGGGGGTTGCAAAAAGGGCAGGAAGAAGGGGCAATAGACCTCAATGGTGTTGTAAATATTTGTTATTGCAAAAAAAAATAATAATATATATATATATATATATCTTTAGTTCAATTCAAAATAAAAAATAAGAAATGCATAAGTTTGAGGGTTGTAAAATGGTTGACACTTAGATTGGTGGTTGAGAAAGAAAGTGCAGATTGATGTAGCTCTTAGTGTTTGCATGAGGAAAACCGAGTTCTCTTACTTTGTTTATCTTATCATTTTCCTTGGAGCCCACTACCCGAGTCTAACGTTACAAGCTTGCAAAGACTTTTTGATCCTTAGTGATGTCTAGTCCACATTAGTGGAGAGTAGTTCGATACTTAGGCTTATGGAGTCTACCACCATTTGATAAACTTTACATTTCTGTATAAAATAATCTGGGAAGTTAGAAGGTGGACTGAAGTGGGGATTACCTACTCAGGGGACCGATAGAGAAAGATGGTCAATTCAATTTATGACTTCTTGGAGTGTTGAACAATTTTTTTTTTTGTAATAATGTACCAACAATTTTTGAGACTTGCATTGTGATTCAATCTAGGTATTTATCTTTCTTTGTTTTGATTTTTATTCCTTTTTGCTCGAGGTCGAGCAAATCTTAAGTTTGGGGGTATTTGATAATCCTATTTTACCCTATGATTTTGCATTGAATTTTGACAGGATTTAGGATATTTTTCATACAATTTGGGCTATAATTGTTACCTAATTCTGTTAATTTTTCTTTGCAGCCTAAACGATGATTTTGAGTAGAAATGACAGTTTTGAGCGTGAATTGCATAACTTGGGCTTGGAAACTCAGAATGATCTGAATTTAGAAGCTTTGGAAAGATAAGAAGCAGAGCTACAACTTTCCTCTTTTGGGTTTTTCCTAATTCTGACTGGACAAGGGTGAAAACTTGGCTTGAAGTCGTGAACAGTACATTGGAAATTGAAGAAAAACGCCTTTGGACATGCTTCAGTATTTCTGCCATAACTTGAGTTGTAGACCTCGGATTGTGCTGATTCTTGAACGATTAGAAAGATAATTTAAATATATACAATGAATATTTTAACACTTTTCCAGATTCAGACTCTTTAATGCTCAAATTTGGCCCGAAAGATTCTCGCCGCGGTGAAACTGTGTCAGATGTGAAAAATAAAATGACGCGTTTTGGCTTGTTAGGGCTTGGTCCTTAAGTGAAAGAGGTATAAATTAGCATGAAAATGAATGAAAAAGGGTCTTGGTTCATCATTTGGAAGGTAGCTCTTGGAAGGAGAAGATTATTGAAGATTTGGGCTTGAAATTAGAGAAGATTTCTCCATCTTTTACTTGTTTTTCAATGATGAATCTTGATTCAATTTTTTTTGTTATTTTATTTTGTTTTTGAGTATGAACTGAGTTGTCTAGCTAGGGTTTGATGTAACCTTGATACAATGATTCAAATTCATATGAATTGATTTACTTTAAGTTTTAATTTCATGATTGAGTGTTTATCTCTTTGCTTAATGACTTTTGGATGCTTGATCACCATTCAAATGTGTGTTGTTCACAATGAGCCTGAGAAGTGATTTGTGATTGTGCCTGTTGGGATAAATACCGTAGATTAAGCAAACGCTAGAGATAGGTTTAGTGATCTATGAAATCTAGATAGAAGTCCATAAAGCTTAAAAGACTTTGAACTATTAATCTTCATTTTGTTGGGTGCGGAAGCTTAATAGGGATAAGTAGGAAAATATAGTCTGAGAAGGTATGTTTTACAACTAGTGAATTCGATTTTCAATCAAGGAATTAGAACTTGGATAATAGATTCTATGATTTGGGTTAGCATATCCAGGTGAAATCAACACCCTAGCAGTTTTTTTTTTTAGCATTGTTTAATTAGTTAAGTTGTTGGGTTTTGCATTAATTTCATTATCATTCATTTATATTTTCTTAATTTGTATTTAGTTCATTAATTTTCCATCAATCCAATTTATTGTTGTTTCAATCAAGACTTAAACTAGAGAAATCGGTACTTAGTAACACTATCCTCGTGGGAACGATACTCTACTTATCACTTTATTACTTTTTGCGACTAGTGCACTTGCTACACATATGCATGTTTGTCAACAGCACGCATCAAGTTTTTGGCACCGTTGCCGGGGATAGTTGATTATTAATATTGATAATATCAAGTGTTTTAAATCTTGATAGTGAGAACCCGATGAGCACATATGGTGGCCATTCTAAAAACGTCTGTAGCCCTAGTATTATTCTAAAGTAAGAGCATACGGTAAGGCTATCATAGAGTTGAACGACCTTGTCAAAAGGCAATGACTGATCTCACTTGTCAAGGTTGTTTGGTGACAACCTGGTGCAATACATGGGTGCTTGCTGTAGGCAAGTTCACTGGACTAACCCACCAGAGGATTCCATATGGATGGTAACCCCAGTGTCTATGGAACAAATCCTCTAACGAATGGTGGTGCATATGATCCTTAGACTTGAGATCACTAGAGTGCCTTGTGCACCGATTTGTGTAGTTTGACACTAGCCTAACACAATTTTATTCAGAGCTATCAATACAGTAGTGATTGGCTGCATCAAGGAGTGTTTCAAGACTATGGTGGATTGACAGAGGATTCATCACTCCCAAGTACGAGGGAAGTTATCTCATGGTGCAATTCAGTAAATGGTAATGACACTAAAACTATGCCCATAGTGGGATTGAGTTGTTGCTCTATCCAATTTATAATTCAGGTCATTGGTCTAGTAACTGAATACATAATATCGAGAGTAACCGAGGTTGACACTATTTCTATGCCTCGGTCTCATTGAGATAACGAATGATGAAAGGATTGGCTTATACAGTAACCATATCGTTGACAGGCAGCTGCTTCATTGAATCTAAATCTATCGGGTGGCCATGATGCCTTGCTAGGGGCCAATCTTGGTCTATGTATAGTGAGATGATTAATTGGTGTTAATCACGATACTACACACTACCGGTATGATAAGGAGCCTAAAGGTCATACACATAAAAGATAATGTAAGAACCAGTTTATAAGAAGGGCGTTTTCGTCTTTTTAGGCAAAAAAGGTAGTTTGGTAATCTCACATGCAATTAAATTTGCTGAGGTTGTAGCCGTTATTTAATTTGATATTAAAATTAAATAAGTGAGATTACGTTTAAATATGTGTTCGCATATATTTAAATAAATTATTATTATTGTTAAATGCTAATATTATATATATATATATATATATTGAATTTAATTGAGATAATGATAATTAAAATTAAAATATCTAAATGGGGCTGTTTGGATACAAGGGGTGTTTGGGTTAATGCCCAAGTCTATTCCATGATGGAATAGGGCAAAATATGCACTATATAAGTGCAACACTTTGTGAATTAAATAATTAATTAATTCAATCATTAAGATTAAAATATTCTAGCCCGCTTTCTCTTCTTCCCACGCTAGTTTGCCTTTTTGCTTGAATCAAATATCATTTGATTCCTTCTTGGTTCTTAAGGCTAAAGAGGATCTAGCAAATCCCTTTATAGTTCCCTGGGGTTATCTTCGTGTGGACTGATAATTCGAGGATTATACTGTTTTATTTGGACTTTTTAACCGGATTTTGGATACTTCTTAGTTCGTTTATGCCTGAATGGCAACTTAATTTCACATATTTTCTATTTTAGGCCAAAACATGTATTTTGAGTGAATAATGAGCGGATTGGGGTTTTTGGACCTAGAAGCAAGCGAATCCCATAATTTGGGAAAGTTCTGAAGCTGAGTTGAAGCACTATGAAGCTTGTTCCCATGGGAAAGCATCAAAGATCGAAGATTCAAGCAAGAAAGCAAGTGGAGGGCAATTCTGTAAATTTAGAATTTTTTAGGAAGGTTCACCGCAGAGAAAGAAGCTGGGCAAGAGATTCCACTTTAGCTTGCTGCCGCGACTAAATTCTTTATTTGCTGCTGCGAAGTCTGCAAATTTTTGTTTCTCCAAAACGTACAATTTTATTTTAGGAAAGTTTTAGGTTTTTGGGCAAACTATAAAAGAGAAACTTTGCCATTTTGAGAGGGGTTCGTCTAGTTTTCGTTTGGTTTAGAGTAGCTTTTACATTTGGAGAGAAGATTGGAAATTAACCTTGTGGATTCATCAACTAGGGAAGATCTTTACTCTCTTTTCTTTGTTTCACTATGTTGACTGTTGTGTTTACTGTTTTTCTTGTTATTTGTGTTAATTCAGTTACGAACTAACCCATTTTGGGTTAGGGTTTTGATGTAATTAGATTTCTATGGATTAATCAATTGATTATTGTTGCTTTTATATTCTATTGCATAGATTGTGTGATTATTTTGTTTTTTGATTGATTTTACTTGTTGAACATGATGAGATTGAGAAATGAATCATGTTGAGCTTCTTGGGTAATCACCATTGTTGTTTTGAATGCCAGAGATAGATTTGAGAAACAATGAAATCAATCTAGGATTCCATTAGCTTAATGAACTTCGATTTATTAATCTTCAATTTGTTGGGTGCGGAAGATTAATAGGGAAAAGTAGGAATTCATAGCCTAAGAAGAATGTTTTACAACTTAGGGATTCGATTTACAATCCGTGCATGTGAGTGTAAAAGTAGCATAAATTTGTAAAATTAATCCATAGGATCCTAATAAAGACAAAACCCTAACCGTTTGCTTTACTTGATATTACCCTTGCTTTAATCTTGCTTTTAGTAATTAGTCTTTTAATTGCATAGTAGATTTTGCTTTCAGTTTAGTTTTAGATTCTCCCATAAATCCAAACACTTTCGATTTCTCCAACTTGAGAACAAATAGGAAAATCAGTGCTTAGCAATCAATCCCCATGGGAACGATACTCATTCATCACCTTATTACTTTGTTTGACTAGTGCACTTTCTATATTTGCATGTTGTAGTAACAACGCATCAAGTTTTTGGTGCCGTTGTTGGGGATTGATTTTTGTGTTAACATTGAAATTTTCTTGAGTTAGCTCGATTGGAGTTTTATTTTGTTTTAATTGTTTATTAGTTAATTTTTGTTGTTCTTTTCTGTTAGCTAGTGATCTCACATTTTCTCTTGTTCTATGTAGTTTAAGCGAAGGGCAAGACGTCAGCCAGTGGTTCCTATAGATCATTAGGTTGAAAGAACCATAAGAAGACTTAACAGAGAGAGAAGACAACGAGAGGCTGAAGTGGTTGAGATGGCAAAGAATAGAACATTAACTGAATTCTTAGTTCCCTTAGTTGATGGTAGTGGGTCAAGTATTACTAGATCAGCAGTACAAGCCAACACTTTCGAAATAAAGCTGGCAATCATCCAGACGATCCAGCAGTTGGTACAGTTTAAGGGAGATTTGAAGGAAGATCTAAATCTGTACATTGCAATTTTTTTGGAGATTTGCGATACTTTCAAGTCAAACAGATTGTCAGATGACGCCATCAGATTGAGATTGTTCCCTTTCTCATTGAGGGATAAAACAAAGGGATGGTTAATGGCACTACCACCAGGGACGATCACAACCTGGAATGAATTAGCACAGAAGTTCCTGACCAAATTCTTTCCTCCAACAAAATCTGCTAAGATGAGAAATGATATCACATCGTTTCTCTAAGAAGAGTCTGAATCATTATATGAAGCTTGGGAAAGATAGAAGGAACTACTGAGAAGGTGTCCACACCATGGGTTGCCAGTTTGGATGCAAGTCCAAACGTTTTACAATGGATTGATGGTTAATGTGCAAACCATGGTGGATGCAGCATCGGGAGGAGCATTGCAAAATAAGACATCGGAAGAAGCTCATGAGTTGCTTGAGGTTTTAGCAAGTAACAACTATCAAAGACCGAATGAAAGGATGTAGTCAAATATATCTATTGGTCTTCATCAAGTTGATGCATACACGGCCATTTCAGCCTAACTTACAACACTTCAGAAGCAGTTGGGAAGTATGCAGGTAAATTCCATTCAAGCTCCTCAACTAACTTGTGAATTTTGTGCAGGTAGTCATGTGAGCAGAGAATGCCAAGTGTGCAGGTAGTCATGTGAGCAGTGAATGCCAGGTAGTCATGTGAGCAGTGAATGCCAGGTAGCCATGTGAGTAGTGAAAAGTTTATGCAAGAGACCACGGGTTTCATTAATGAGACAAGGACGAATTTCAGAAACCAAGGGGTGTCCATTCGGAACTTGGAGGTACAGGTGGGTTAATTGGCCGATAAGCTTAATAAGAGACCACAAGGCTCCCTACCAAGCAACACAGTGACAAATCTACGAGAACAAGTGAATGCAATTTCACTAAGAAGTGGAACAGTCTTGGGAGAAGTTGAGAAAGAAAAGAAGGATACGAGTTCACCAAGTAAAGCGAAGGAAGATTCAGATGAAGAAGTAGATGAAGAGATCATTGCTGAAAAAAAACCAACCAGTCTTGGGAAAGATAAACAAAAGCAAAGGAAAGAGAAATTGCCAGTTTTCGAGATACCACCAGGATTAGTACATCACAGTCCTCCGATGCCTTTTCCTCAGAGGTTGAGAAAAGAAAATTAGGATAAGCAGTTTATTAAATTTCTTGAGGTATTTAAAAAACTGCATATTAACATTCCTTTTGTAGATGCCTTGCAACTGATGCCGAGCTAAGCGAAATTTCTCAAGGACATTCTGTCGAATAAAAGGAAGTTGAAAGAGGAGGAAATTGTGATGCTTATAGAGGAGTGCAGTGCCATTCTACAAAAAAAGCTGCCACCGAAACTCAAGGATCCAGGGAGTTTTACTATTCCTTGTGTTATAGGAAATATCACCTTTGATAGAGTTTTGTGTGATTTGGGTGCAAGTATAAATCTTATGCCTTTTTCTGTTTTCAGGAAACTAGGAATTGGAGAAGTAAAACCGATAACCGTGTGCTTGCAACTTGCTAATAAATCCATCAAGCATTTGAGGGGAATTGTTGAAGATGTGCTGGTTAAGGTGGACAAATTTATTATTCCGGCAGATTTCTTTGTGTTGGATATGGAAGAAGACAAGGAGATTCCTTTTATCCTGGGATGACCATTTCTGGCTACTAGAAGAGCCTTAATCGACATACAAGAAGGGAAGTTGATCATGAGGATGCAAGATGAAGAAGTGACATTTAATGTCCGTTGAGTCGGTGGAAGTTCCACCGACACAAGAGACATGTTTAAAAATTGACTCAGTGGATCAGCCAATAATGGAAACTCCCCAACTTGACAATTCTAATCCGAAAATCAAGGGATGCATGGTCAAATAAAATCCATTCAAGGATGAAGACTATAACCTAGAAGGTTACACAAAATTGAGATAGGCCACAATCGAGCGCGTGTCTTCACATGGGACAGATCTCCCAGTTCAAAAAGGTTGATGGGAAGTCAAGAAAATGGAAGGGTGTTGATGAAAATACTCGAACCCTAAAAGGAATGACTAATGGATGGAAATGGGTGGTTAAGCTTTCAACTAAGGCTCGATGTGACAAAAATCATCAACAAGGGAAGCTTCAGTGCAAGGAAAATGTTCGGGAGATGATATATTTGGACAGTCTGAATTAACAAAAGACTTGAGAAAGTTGAGCTTCTGACTATAAACAAGCGCTACTTGGGAGGCAACCCAAGTGTTTTAATTTGTTTGTCATTTGTTAGTTGTTTTGAATTTGTTTAGTTGTCTCATGATTTTGATTTCGTGTGTTTTTGGGTGTTTCAGGTGAATGATCGTATTAAGGCGAAAAAAAAGGAAAACTTCCAGTTTTCGCCATGGCGAAATACATTTTTGCAAGAAGAGGAATTCGAAAAGTCCTAGACTTCGCCGCGGCGGAAAGGGTTTTGCGAAATTGAACTAAGGGAATTTCGCCGCGGCGAAGTGTGTTTTTCGCCGTGGCTCTGTAGGCTCTAGAATTTTTCGCCGCGGCATCGACTAGGTTGAATTTTTGTATTGAATGAAGAACTTTGCCGTAGCAAAACCTGTTTTATATAAATAAGTTCATCGTGACTCTTCATTTTCACGAAAAAGTTCAAACCGCATCCGAGAGCCAAACACTTCAACCTTCAATCCAAAGCTTCTCCAATGAATTTCCATCCCTATACCTTACTCCTTAACCCTCATAAACACCAAAACAATTCATTTTAGCAAGGATTTGCGTGAAAATTTGAAGAAAACTTTGGAAACCCTTGGTTTTCAAAAATTAGGGATCTTGCAATTTGGATCAAGATTGGTGAAATCGGTGGTGCATTCAACGTGAGAAGGGTAAGATTTCAAGTTCTACAACATCTAAATTGCTCAATTTTGATTTTAGTGCTTTAAGTTTGAATATGTTGTTTGAATGAGTTGAGTTGTGGATCTTTGGTGAAGTTTGTGCTTTGATCTTGAGTAAAGAAGTGTAGATCTTGATTTGTGTGGTGTTGAAGAGGTTGGGTTTTCGATTTTGGAGTGTTTTGTTGAGTTTGGGAGAATATTTAGTTTGGGGGTCTAGGTGCAAAATTTTTGAAACTTTGGTGTTTTTGTAGGATTGATTGTGGTCAATAGCAAGGGTATTTAGAGTTGAATTGCCTGGTTAGAGTCTTAGTTTGGGGGTATGTCACAACCCGCGGCCCCACACAGGAGTTCCTTGCGGTGCCCACACAGCACCGTGACTCATAAAGATATCTCTCCCCCAAGGGATTTCTTTCGCCTGCCCCACCACTCGAACCCAAGACCAAGGGGCTATAGTCATTAGCTAGCCTAATGATAGTCACCATGCTCCCCAAATGACTATAGCCCCTTGGTCTTGGGTTCGAGTGGTGGAGAAGGCGAAAGAAATCCCTTGGGAAGGGGGAGGTAGATAGATGAGAGTCATGATGCTGTGTGGGCACCACGAGGAACTCCTGTGTGGGGCCATGGGCTGTGACAGGGTACATTAGAGTTGTTGAAAATGTCACTCAAAGTACCTTCCAAGGGTGAAGGAAAAGGGAAAAAAGTAGACAATAGATTTGTTAGTGACAAGGCTTGGCAACGATATGAAGAAGCAATCCAAAGGAAGGATAAGGGGTTTATTGCCGAGCAGGGTTTGACCACTGCCTATGCTGAAGAGTAGAGTCGAGGGAGAAAGTGGGATTCATTTATAAGTGAACCCGAACATGTGGTTGTAGAGCCGATAGTGAGAGAGTTTTATGCCAACCTCTTGACTGTGATCCTGGGCATGTATTTGTGAGGGGTACTGATGTGCCAATTGATGCGAAGGTCATCAACGATTTTTACAACTTGCCTTCGATTGATCGTGATGAATATTTGGAATTTAAGAAGAAACAATTTAAGGAGGATGAGATACTTAAGGTCATAGAAAAACCGGATACCCCTTGGGAGGTTTCGAAAAAGGGAAAGAAAAGCATCAAGGGAACTAATCTGATACCGATGGCTAGGTTGTGGCAGTAATTTGTGTATGCGAGGATGATTCCAGAGACACATTATAGTTCAATAACTTTTGATAAGGTGGTATTGCTTTATTCCATTGCCACGGGAAAGAGAATGGATGTAGGGAATATTATCATGACGAGTATGCAGAATGTAGCCCAACCAAGGCGAGGGAGCTTCCCCTTCCCACATCTCATCATCGACCTGTGCACTCGAGCAAAGTAGAGAAGACGGATGATGAACCACTTATCCATCCTACCCTAGTTCTCGGCATAGCCTACTATCAGAGCTACTTGGGTGTACTCCTAGAGAAGAACCTAGCTCTGAAACAAAAAGACGAAGAACCACAGAAGCTGCCACATCCTCCAGTTCAACATCCATAACAAAGGAGCTGCTGTAGCAGATTTTGGGTAAGATGAAACGGATGGAATGACATCAAGATTGGCTCTCAAAGCAGACCCGGATGATGTATGACATGCAACACAGATGCTGAACGAAGCTCGACAATGATACTTCGAGCTTTCGGTGGGAAGACTGGGATTCCGAGGAATGGATGGATTCCGAAGAAGATGAAGACACCAAAGAAGAGGAGGAGGCCAAATAATGAAACATGAGCACCTGTTTTGTACTTTATTTTTATTTTCAGTTGTATTTTCTTTTATTTTGTACATTGAACCTAATTTTTCTTTTTGTTTGGATTGTTTAATTTTGTTTGAACTTCTTAGTAGTCGTAAAGGCGAGATTAGGATTATAATATTTTCATATTAGTCAATGAAATTGTTTAACACAGTGGACGCCATAGAATTTCAATTGCTTTACAGATTATGGTGATGAGAAAGCCAAGGAACGAGTGTGCATGCTATTGAGCGAAACTCCGACTTCACGGATTAATCAGGGAAATTTCTCGTACCTTTGTAAATTTTGTTTTTCTATTCCTAAATTGTGCATAATGTGACATTGGGGACAATGTCATCTTTAGTTTGGGGGTAGGAAAAATTTGAACACATTTTTTATTTTTGTTTAGTTGTTTTCACATTTTGTTGTGTTATGTCAATGATGAATTTCATAAGTCTATGATGAGAATAGGATTGTTGGGATTTTATTGTTGATAAATGTTAAGCATTGCTTCAAGTTTATGTTGGTTGACTGAATTCAGCTTGAGGTTTGTTGAGTGGTTTAACCACCATTTTCATTATTTTCGCATGCTTATATCCATTTTATGCGGTTAGGTGAAGTCTTGATAATGTTGGTGGACTCTAGAACCTAGTTGAAAAGTGCTTGAGGTGAAATTAGAGGAATAGACATTATTGAGGAAGTGATTTATGCAGTTTTTCGAAACGTTTGAGCCTTTCCAACCGACCATGAATTTTATCCCTAGTTACCCATTTGAGCCTTATGAAATCATCGTTGTCATATTTTTCTTGTGCAACTAATAATGTCTAAACCTTTCACCCTAAACAACTCCGCAACCTTTAAGAGAATTCTAAACCTAATGCAACCACAAAGAGATTGGAGAGTTGTGTGAGATGCTTACGAACAAAACGATTAGTTTGGGGATTGTGAGAAGGGCAAGAAGAATAAGAGGGGTAATTAACCTCGATAAGACTATTGTTGTTTAAAAAAAAAAAAAATTAGAGAATTCGAGAATTGCAATTCAGAAGCAAAAATAAGAAGTGCACATGTTTGAGGGTTATAAAACGGTTGACATTTTGGATGGTGGTTGAGAAAGAAAGTGGAAGTTGAGTTAAGTCTTGGTGTTTGCTTAAAGGAAACCGAATTTTCTTGCTTAGGTTATCCTTTCCTTTTCTTTGAAGCCCATTAACCGAGCCTAATGTTGCAAGCCTATAAAGATGTAACAACTACTTTCTTTTACCAAATTCATAATATAGATTAATAAAAAGACATAATATTTCTCAAAACAGTTGGGCCCAAAAATTTTTCTTTACTTAATAATTATATTCTTTACAAAACAAAGCATCATGTGAACAAAGACGCTCAAAAAACGAAAACAGTGGACAGTGCAGCCAAATCTCCCCGCTTGCCGACTTCCATCCGACCAAGTCATCACCTATTTCCTGTACAACAAAGAAAATAACGGAGTGAGCACAAAGATGCCCAGTAAGTAAAAAGTCTCTTACGCTATCATCCCCGTGCAATACTCATCAATTCTCTTTGTATTCTTATCAATTTTCTAATTCAAATTCTCATTTTTCTTTCTTTTCTTTTCTTTCTATTCTTTTCTTTTTCTCAATCTCATTTCGCTTTCTCATGGCAGAGACCACTCTCTCCCTCATAGCGGTTTACATGCATTCTGCTCTCTCATGGCGGAGACCGTTCTTTCTCATAACGGTTCACATGCATTCCGCTCTCTCATGGCGGAGATCGCTCTTTCTCATAGCGATTTACATGTATTCCGCTCTCTCATGGTGGAGATCGCTCTTTCTCATAGCGATTTACATATATTCCGCTCTCTCATGGCGGAGACCGTTCTTTCTCATAACGGTTTACATGAGGGTAACTCTAAACTCACGAGTTCCCCATCGCACAACCTATTTTCTTTTCTTTTCTGTAGCACTTAAGAATCATTTTATCTTCTAATGCTAGTTCTTTCTTTCTCTTTACTCTAAGAAAATTGGTTCTTTTCTTTATCTCTATTCATAGAGTATTTCTTTCTCATTTCTCATATTTCTTTCTCATGTGATTACTTAATTAAACATATGCATATGGATGGCTCATGCCTAAAATCTTTCTTATATGCATTCATGACATGCAAATATGCTATGTTGCATAAAGTAAGGTTCTTTACTTCTACTTATGCTTCTTTTAGACATTTCATCAAACAAAATGTGTGCATACATAAACCCTATTCTAACTTTCATTATGCTTCCTTCTTAATTATCCAAAATAGGAGTTCCACTCCTTTAAAACATCATACAACCAGCAAGGCAAAATACACTTCAAATGATCCTCTTAAATCCTTCTAATTCTATTCACACTTCTTCCCAACTTTAACAACACAATCCACCCTTTTCATGGTGGAAATTCTTTCTTATAACAACCTTGAACTCATCAACTCAATTTAAACATAGAAATTCAAGCATCAAGCATATATCAAAAAATCTCTACACATCATTCAATCAAGTAAATCACAACTTAGGTGAATTTACTTACCTTGGACACAAGTAGAATCCGCTAAACCTCTCTACTCTTGATGGCTTGACACTTTCTCTTAACCTTCAATACAAAACTTAATAAGGATCCCACTCTTTCAACAAATAAAAATTGCTTCTAGAGTAAGGATTCTCACCTTTTAGTGCTTAGGATCAACTTGTAACAAATTCTAGTCAAACGCTCTCAAAGATCCTTGGAATCTTGAATGAAAAATTGAGAGAAATAAGGGATGAAAGAGGCGGTGGTGAAGAAACAAAATGAAAGGGTTTCTAAAGCTAACCCTTAATATCACATATTTTTCTCCACTATTTCCCAAAATACCCTTACTCTCTCTTTGAAATTCCATTTAAGACCTTTCATTCTTTGCAAACACAACCCCAAACAAACTATTCTCCATGAAATTTCCTTACAATTCACTCCCCACTTTTCCTGCTAAAAAGGGGTAGAATGGTCATTGAGTCTCAAAAGAAAGAAATCTCAAAAACTCAAGGGGAACATTCAGCTGGGTCTTCGCCGCGGCGAAGCTATTTTCTTTGCCCCAGCGAAGTCTCACAGAAGCTACACGGGTTGTAGCACCTCCTAATCGCCGCGGCGACGATTATTCTTCGCCCGGCGAAGATTGTAACCCTAACATATCGCCAAGTCTTAAACATTTTCAGGGAATCACTCAACCAAACCAAGACACCTTTTCATCCAAGGATAAACCGAACAATATTAACAACATACAAACTCAAATGAGGATAAATCGATAAACATTCAAGCCATTCATCAAATCTTAACTACGTACCTCAAGTGGGGTGTTACAAAAGACCTTTTGATCTTTAGTGATGTCTAATCCTCATTAGTGGAGAGTAGTTCAATACTTAGGCTTATGGAGTCTGCCGCCATTTGATAAATTTTGCATTTCTGCATAAAATAATCCGAGAAGTCAGAATGTGGACTGAACTGGTGATCACCTACTCGGGGTACCAATAGAGAAAGATAGTCAATGCAACTTATAACTTCTTGGAGTGTTGAACATTTTCTAGTAATAATTTTTCAATAATCTTTGAGACTTGTATAAATTCTGGGCAATTCGTTGTGTTGAGTTTGAGTCTAATGTTTCTTATTTCATTTTCGAGTTTGTTGTTTTTGTGTTTTTGTTTGTTAGTCATTTTTCTTGTAGTCGTGTTTTGTACCTGATGCTCGTGGATGAGCATATCTTTAGTTTGGGGGTATTTGATAATCCGAGGATTATACTATTTTATTTAGACTTTTTAACCGGATTTTGGATACTTCTTAGTTTTTTTATGCCTGAATTGCTACTTAATTTCACATATTTTCTATTTCAAGCCAAAACGTGTATTTTGAGTGAATAATGAGCAGATTGGAGTTTCTGGATCCAGAAGCAAGCGAATCTCAGAATTTGGGAAAGTTCTGAAGCGGAGTTGAAGCACTTTGAAGCTTGTTCCCATGGGAAAGCATCGAAGATTGAAGATTCAAGCAAGGAAGCAAGTGGAGGGCAATTCTGTAAATTTAGAATTTTTCAGGAAGGTTCGCCGCGGCGAAGTTTATTCTTCGCTGCGGCAAAAGAAGCTAGGCACAAGATTCCACTTTAGCTCGTCGCCGCGGCAAAGTCTGCCAATTTTTGTTTCTCCAAAACGCACAGTTTCATTTTAGGAAAGTTTTAGGTTTTTGGGCGAACTTCTAAAAAGAAACTTTGCCATTTTGAGAGGGGTTCATCTGTGTTCATCTGGTTTTCGTTTGGTTTAGAGTAGCTTTTACATTTGGAGAGAAGATTGGAGATTAACCTTGTGGATTCATCAACTAGGGGAGATCTTTACTCTCTTTTCTTTGTTTCACTATGTTGATTGTTGTGTTTACTATTTTTCTTGTTGTTTGTGTTAATTTAGTTATGAACTAACCTATTTTGGGTTAGGGTTTTGATGTAATTCAAATTTCTATGGATTAATCAATTGATTATTGTTGCTTTTATATTCTATTGCATAGATTGTGTGATTATTATGATTTTTATTGATTTTACTTGTTGAACATGATGAGATTGAGAAACGAATCATGTTGAGCTTCTTGGGTAATCACCATTGTTGTTTTGAATGCTAGAGATAGATTTGAGAAACAATGAAATCAATTTAGGATTCCATTAGCTTAATGAACTTGGATTTATTAATCTTCAATTTGCTGGATGCAGAAGATTAATAGGGAAAAGTAGGAATTCATAGCCTGGCAAAGTATGTTTTACAACTTAGGGAATTCGATTTACAATCCATGCATGTGAGTGTAAAAGTAGCATAAATTTGTAGAATTAATCCATAGGATCCTAATAAAGTCAAAACCCTAACCATTTGCTTTACTTGATATTACCCTTGCTTTAATCTTGTTTTCAGTAATTAGTCTTTTAATTGCGTAGTAGATTTTGCTTTCAGTTTAGTTTTGGATTCTCCCATAAATCCAAACACTTTTAGTTTCTCCAACTTGAGAACAAATAGGAAAATCAGTGCTTAGCAATCAATCCTCGTGGGAACGATACTCACTCATCACTTTATTACTTTGTGCGACTAGTGCACTTGCCATATTTGCATGTTGTAGTAATAACGCATCATGGACTACGGTTGGTTCGATCCTACCCTTGGATTGGTAGCGAAACCCATTTGGTGATAAAGTTGGAGGAGCCTCCAAACGTGGGTATGGTTTCTTAACTTTAAATTGATTTTCTGCAAATTCTAATTTAATATATAAACTGTAAATTTGTACCTTGATCTTGGTTCTAAGGAATGATCCATGATGTTTTTGTTTTTGTTTCCGCTGCCATAACTTGATCGTTTCCTAACATTTTGATGATGTTTCATATTCCAACATTTGACTTTGTTGTTCATGGAGTGAAGGGTTTGATATTTTTTTATGTGAAATGATTTGTATATTGTTTTATTGAAATCTATGAATTTGGATGGATTGTGGTTTAATGTTATTTCTGTTGTCTAGATGTGTAACATGTGTTGGATATTTTTGTGATGTTCGATGTTCTGACATTTAATTTTGTTGTTACTGTAGTGCTATTCACGAAGTGTTATTGCAATTAATGGGCTTTTATAGATATATATTTATCTAAAACTGATTGGTACATTGTATTATTATGTGATGCTTTTAATGTGAATTACTATTAATGGTCAAGATATTAGGATTTTGGGTTAATTATTGGTTAATGTAATTAGTTTTTGGTTGAAATGCTATTTTGATGATATTTGGTCTCCTAATATTTAATTTTGTTGTCAATGTAGTGCTTTTATTGAACTGTTAATGAAATAAACGGTATTGTTTATATAAATATTTATATGATATTAATGAAATTCATAGAGGCATATGTTTATGTGACTGTAACAGGATTGCTACATATTTATTTTGGTGGATGTGTTTGAATTTTAGTGATGTTTGATATGTTGTTATTTAATTTTGTTGTTATTGTAGTGTCATTTATGAAAAGTTATTGAAATTAATGTGATTTTGTAGATAGATATCTATCTGAAAGGGATTGATACATTGTATTTATTATGTAGTTCTTAATGCGAAATTAATGTGAATTGTGAGGAGTATTTATTGAATGTGAAAGGTTTTATACATGATTCTTGAAATTAATGTGTTTGTTATATATATGTAGATATTTATGTTGTCATACATGATTAAGAGGAAGAACTAAAGGCACTCAAAAGTACATTGTTAGATAATTGTTATATATCTTTTACTATTGTGCTCTGTTTGTCAATATGTTTTATTGTATTTTGATGTAGGTATATTCGACTCAAAAAAAGCAAATTGCTGTTATAGTTGACATATAGTTCCTACTACAGGTAATTTGTTACCGTGAATTATTTTTACCTTTGAATTGTAGTCGTGTATATGTTGAACTATGAATTCGCTTATAAAAACCACTAATTTACGTATCATTGTATTATAGAATTGTAATAAGGAAGTTGATGAACAATAATGTAGTCACAATTGTAAATTAGCAAGTTGTTCTTGGAGTTTAAAACTTCAGTGCCGAACCAATAATTTCCCATACTATTAAATTGTAATAAGAAAGATGCATACCATGAATTACGCTATAAAATTGCTATTAACCAGTTATTAAATGTTATTTTATTTATTTATAATTGTGATACACCAACCTCTCATTTATTTGTAAATCTCAATGGTGAACAATCATTGCTTTTATTGAATTCTAATAAAGCTGAATTTCTTTTTACAGGCAAGTTATAACAATGTCTAATAATTCGCTTAAAGATATTGATGAATCAAGAGATGATTGGATAATCACTCTCAAAGCACCTAGGTTGTGGCAATGTTGGAATTTTAGAATGGGTGAAACTTATGAGCCTTGACATGATTTTGATTGATCAGCAAGTATAAAATATATTCTTAAAATAATGTTAAGATGTTTATTTCTAATTTATACAAGTTTGTTAAAATTTGTAATTTCCATTGATTTTGCAGAACCAAGTTATTCAAGGAATGATACCAAAGAACAGGGTTGTGAAATTTAGAAACCAACTTCATGAAGGGTCAATATATTTGATCAGAAATATAAAATTCATACCATGTGCTTCTACTTACAAACCTATTGATGACATATACCGTATACAATTTCTCATGATCGCGCTTGTGGAAGAGATAAAAGAACCAAGAATTGTTATTCTATAAATTTGAATTTGCTAGTCTTCATGATCTTCAGAGTAGATCAAATGATATAATGTTATTATCAGGTATAGTTGATTTGAATATTCATATTTTAAATGCATAAGAAATAGCTTGGTTTATACCAAATATAATGAATCATTTGCAGATGTCATTGGAGTTTGAATGCAATAGGAGAAATTGAAGAGATCAAATCAATAAAGAATAAAAAAAGAGACATCAAATTGCAGATGGAACAGTAAGTTCTTTTGCTAATGTTTTTATGTTCTACTACCACGTTAAATATCTTACCCCAATATTAATTTCAAAAAAACAATTAGCGTGGCGTTATGGGGAAAATATTTCGAAGAGATCAGTGAAGATTTGCAATTAGGAAATACCAAGCCAATTGTCATAATTGTTACTTCAACAAATGTGAAAGATTTCCAAGGTAATAAAAATATATTATATGAAATTAATATATTTTGGATAAGTAACTTATGTTTTTTTCCATACAGGAAGATTATTTCTCAATACAACTTCGGCATCTAGAATTTTTATAGATTTAAATACTGAGGAGGTGTATTCTCCATAGAAAGAGTATGTGTTTAAGAAATAGTACTTTAAAATATTTTCACAAATAAATTCATATTTAACATTTTATACATCTTCATTATTTTAGAAAAGGAAATCTACCCATAATTCAATTGCAAAAGAAGATTCTGAATCATGTTCAAATTGAGAAGGAAATGTTTGAGAATAGAGCATCATTGAACCACGTTACCAATCTCATGTGGTACAACATGGATGAGGTACAGTATTCATTTAAATATTAAACCAATTATTATAACATACTTTGTAAACAAATATTACATTTGAATAGGTCATGGAGTACACAATTAAGGCCAAAATAACTAAAGTTGATGATATATATGGTTGGTGTTATCTATCCTGCACCTACTGGAAGAAGAAAATTCCTTGTAGTAATACCTATTTATATTATGACAAATGCAACAAGGAATCAAAATCTCCTCAAATGAGGTATATCATTTTTTTATTTTTTACTATTTATAATTATGCATTGTTAATGCAATAACATGTACATCAAATTTCAACTATTGATTTATAATAATGTTTAGTCAATGTTATAACGGGTATTGTGTAGATATGAGAGTGTCAAATGGAATTGTTGAAGCAAACTTTTATATTATTTGATACAGTAGCCCATAAATTGGTTGGGTTATCATGTTCTCAACTGTTGAACAAACAAGGCAATGGTCAGAAAACTATCCCAAAACCTTTGAATGAACTGTGTAGACAAACATTTGTTTCAAAATCAAGCTGAGGGTTACAGATTTGAAAGAAGGATATGAGTCTTGTGTTATGACAAAAGTTTTTATAGTCAATGACAAACTTGAAAATGAATATAAGTTACAGGAATTGTAAAAGGTTAGTATAATTTTTAATTTTCATGATATTCAAGTGATATCAATACTTTGTAAAAAAATAGCAGGCAAATGACGAAGAAGATGAAACACAATGCTCAACCTCAAATGCGACTAGATATGAAATACTGACACCAAAAATCAATGACATGCCTGAAAAGATGATATCAATAGTACAAGGTGATGATCCTAAAAATAGAATAGATCATTCTTCTACAGACAAGTTAGGCACATCAAAAGAGAGGGGTGGATGAAATGAATAGAAAGAAAGTCATGATGAGAAGGTTTCAAGTAGGCATAAAGATTATAAAAGCAACCCAAAAAAAAAAAAAAATTGAAGATTTGATAATGTGTTCATGTCATATTTGATAGTTAAGTACATAAACCAACTGGGACTTCATTTGTGAAAATTCTTTCTCTTGGTTGATGGAGATCTACCTCTGCGATGAGGTTGTTGCTCATGTGTTGGTTGAGAGGATATATTGACTGCATTTTGAACAACTTCTATTGCATTTGAGCACAAAAACATGTCCTTCCATTTGTCCATTAGTTCCGAATATAATCCAGTGTATTTTTCGATCTACAACCAAACAAAATAAACAAAATTTCTATGAGTATCAAATTTTTAATAATGCCAAAATATTTTTTTCTTAGTATAAAAGTTAGTCTTTAATTCAAACATATAATATTTAAATTAAAATAATCTACAATTTTCTTAATTGTTCAAATTCGTATCACCAATTTCATATATAATATATAGTGTGCAGAAAGACATATCAATTTGCTATAAAGACATTTGAAAATAATAAAAGTGATAGAATAACATATCTAATTAATAATGCATAAAAATCATATTGCTTCAAGTTTCCCCAATGCATTTTCTAGCTTCAAAGCCAGCTGATGATTTTCTTGTGTTAAGGTTTCAACCTGTGTTTGAATGAAAAAAAAAAAAAAAACATTAAAGTCATTAATAGTACTTAAACAAATATAACACTTAAAGTCATCCAGAAAAGCGAATGCTATTATACCACACTTTCTATACCTTCTTTTGGGAGTCAAAATACAAGCTTCTGTATTTGGCGTTGTTTTGTTGATTTTCAATTAGTTGTATTAGGTAGTCAACTTTTCCTTCCAAATTTTTGCTTGCGTTAATTGGTTCAGCCTGTTTCATCTGCTGAAATGGTTGGGGTTCCTCATCTTAGTTGCTTTCAATGTAAACTACCGAATCAATCAGACTTTGAATGTCGTCATTCTAAGTATCCAAAACTGTGCCTTGAAGTCTTACAGAGTGCCTACCAGGAACCATAACACCTTGCTTCCGTTTAATTTTTGAAGATATGTTCCTTTGATTTTCTTTGACTTTAGATTGTGATTCTACTATCTTAAACGATTGATTCCATTTTTCCATTCTACCAAGATTACAAATTTATTATAATTTGAAAATAAAATAGAACAAACATAGAACTGAATGTATTAAGAATAAAAACAAACAGTTTTTTTTTTTTTTGTTCTTTTTAAAAAAAAAAAAAAAAACATTTGCATTACAGCATTATCCCAAACATGTAAAATGTCAAAGGAAAAATTTCCCCTTAAAACTAAATATAACAAATTTCTTTGTTTCTTCCCTTTTGTGACCTTTCAAGTTTTAATTTCTAATTATGAACAAAAAAAAATGAAAATAGCTTTTCATTTTTATAATGCTTGAACCAAAATATTTTTAGGTTTTAGAACTGCATTGCTATAGCTTCAATTCGTAGGAATGCTCATCAAACACAACTATATAATCTAACATTAAACATAGTTCAATGATAACTTACACAAACAAACAATTGAAACTATTACAAAAAACGAAAAATAGTGGATAAGATATACAATAACTGAAGCGACAATGTAGAAAATGTCAACACAAAAACTACAAGCGTCTTCGAAAGAAAATCGATACCAGCAGAAAACAAAGCTAAAACAATTACACTAACAGCGAGCCCAAAGTAAGAAGGAGGTGAACAGAAGTTAAAGAAAGAGAAAATGCATTAAATGGACAAAGAGCAGATAACTGGGTATACTAATCAGAGATAAATGTGTTAATCCGGTTGTTGTAGAAAACCAGTTGGACCAATGTTTTTGAAATACGAAGTGCACTTTTCAATAAATTTTATACAGTTAATAATATTAAATGTTTTCCCAAGAAAATTAACATGATTTGCAATAATTCTTTTAGACTAATTTTCAGATAATAAACGATGACAAGAAATACCCCAAACAACATTACTGTTAGATATTGCAAAAATAAGGTGGAATATTTTTAATTGACATAAGTCTCCTGCTGAAACATAAGTTGAATGAGAAATTAAAATGTCATTAGTAATTTAATACATTATTTACCTAATTAATATAATATTACATAAGAAGGATGTCTCATATTGTTATTATCTTTAAAAACTCCACCATTTGAATTGCAATAGCCTATTAAAAAATACACTAACCAATATTGAATTGAAATAATTAAATAGTCAAACCATAAGCTAAATTAAAATAAAAAACCACTTAAACCTACCAAATTTAGATAATTAGGTTTGGTAATGCTTGTAAACATCACATTGTTCATCAAACTATAACATTCTTACCGTTGGTCTATCAACTGGATTAATACTTTATTATAATACAATATTCTTAAGCAAATTGTTATACTCATGTCACAGCTGTATGAAACAATTGATTGATCAATCCAATTATTACCATTGCTTCTTTATGATTATGAATTTAACAAAATATATATTATTGTTTCCTTTCACATTATTTGAACAGTTTTTTAATTTTATTTAATCAATACACTTATTTATTAGTATTTCTCTGTTGGTTTTTTAAGTGTAATCATCTATTAAACCAATACATCGCTTCGAACGTGTATATTTCACCTTTGTTGGCTTTTGAATTTTTTGAGGTTCTTCAATCGGTATATTCATTTAATAGGACATGTCTATTGGGTTTCCATATGTTCGTTTTCTCTTCTAATTTAAGTTTTTCTCTAAACCGTATTTCTATATAAGTATCAATCCCAACTTGTATTTGTATTGCTTTCATACATTTGTAGACTTTCATTGTCTTTTTTCCTTATCCAATTGATTTGACAATGGCTGAAAGAGTATCATTCTTGAAAGAGATTGTAGAAAATATCGACCACAATGTTGACAATTTAAATAGTGCAAGAACACAGCTCAGAGATGTCATGCATTCACTGATTGATATCATGAGCTCTATAATTGGTATTGTTTTAGATCTCAAAGCAAAGGACAGTCTCTTCACTGCAAATGAAGAGCATCTCGGAATTGAAAAGCGTCAAGGGAAAAGGTAATACATATTTTGTGTAATATAAAATGAAATAAAAAATATTATAAATTCTCTGCCGTTTATTGACTCATTTGTTTGGCACCCACTTTTATCTTGTCCTGTTATCTTTATGTGTATACCGTTATAATGGAATTTGTATTTATAGCACATTTAAATATTTATTGAATTTCATTGTTTTTTTTTAACTTGTTGGTTTGGCAGTGGCTGACAGACCATTAGAGTTCAAAGAACTACTACCTAATGTTCGTAGCAACTTAGAAAATGGTACAAGACAAAAATTCAATGATATCATTCATACTTTGTTTGATATCGTGGACCATGTGATAATATGAGAATTATACTATTTTAATTAGGCTTTTTGGCCGAATTTTAGATACTTCTTAGTTCATTTATGCCTGAATTGCTACTTAATTCTATACATTTTGTGTTGCAGGCTATAATAGACATTTTGAGCAAATAATGAGCGAATTGGAGTTTCTGGACCTAGAAGTAAACGGATCTCAAAATTTGGGAGAGTTCTGAAGCAGAGTGAAGCACTATGAAGCTTGTTCCCATGGGAGAGCATCGAAGATCAAAGATTCAAGCAAAGAAGCAAGCAAAGGGCATTTCTGTAATTTCAAAATTTTTCATGAAGGTTTGCCGTGGTGAAAGAAGTTAAGCACGAGAGTCCATTTTACCTTGTCGCCGAGGCGAAGTCTGCGAATTTTAGTTTTCTCCAAAATGCACAGTTTTATTTTAGGAAAGTTTTACGTCTTTTGGGTGAGCTATATAAAAGAAACCTTGCCATTTTGAGAGGATTTCGTCAAGATTTGTTTGTTTTTTGTTGAGTATTCATAGCTTTTACATTTGGGAGAAGATTTGAGCTTGAATCTTGTGGAATCTTCAACTAAGGGAGATCTCTACTCTTTTCTCTGTAATTCAATATGTTGATTTATGGGTTTATTGTTTTTCTTGCTGTTTATGTTAATCTAGTTATGAACTAACTCATTTTGGGTTAGGGTTTTGATGTAACTCAGATTTCTATGGGTTAATCATTTGATTATTGTTATTTTTATATTCTATTGCACAGATTGTGTGGTTATCATGTTTTTATTGATTTTATTTGATGAATGTGATGAAATTGAGAAATGAATCATGTTGAGCTTCTTGGGTAATCACCATTGTAGTATTGAATGCTAGAGATAGATTTAAGAATCAATGAAATCAATCTAGGATTCCATTAGCTTAATGAACTTGATCTATTATTCTTCAATTTGTTGTGTGCGGAAGTTTATTAGGGAAAAGTAGGAATTCATAGCCTGAGAAGGTATGTTTGACAACTTAGAGAATTCGATTTACAATCTTGGCATGTGGGTGTGAAAATAGCATAATCCGTAAAATTCATCCATAGAGTCCGAATGAAGTCAAAACCCTAACCGTTTGTTAAATTGATATTACTCTTGCTTTAAATTCTTGTTCTCATTAATTAGTTTTTAATACTTAGTAAGTTTTGTTTTTAGTTTATTTTCTAATCTCCCATTAATCCAAACAAATTTGGTTTCTCCAACTTGAACTTAGGAAAATTAGTGCTTAACAATCAATCCTCATGGGAACGATACTCACTCATCACTTTATTACTTTGTGCGACTAGTGCACTTGCTATTATTGCATGTTGTAGGTTACAATCCATCAAGTTTTTGGCGCTGTTGTCGGGGATTGAGTTGTGTCTTAACATTAAATTTTTCTTGTGTTAGCTAGATTGGAGCTTTATTTTTCTTTGTTTAATTGTTTTTAGTTTAATTTTTGTTGTTCTTTTTGGTTGGCTTGTGATCTTACTTTTTCTCTTTTTCTATGTAGTTTATGCGAAGAGCAAGATATCAACCGGTGGTTCCTGTTGATCTCAAAATTGAAAGAACCATTAGAAGACTTAATAGAGAAAGAAAGAAAGAGACGCTACAGTTGAACCAGAGGCCATAGTTGTTGAGATGGCAGAAAATAGAACACTAAGGGAATTCTCAGTTCCCACAGTTGAAGGCAAGGGGGTGAGCATTACTAGACCAGTAGTACAAGCCAACAACTTTGAGATAAAGTCGGCAATCATCCAGATGATCCATCAGTTGGTACAGTTTAAAGGGGATTTGAAGGAAGATCCAAATCTACAATTAGCAAATTTTTTGGAGATTTGTGATACTTTCAAGTCAAACGGAGTGTTAGATGACACCATCAAATTGAGACTATTCCCGTTTTCATTGAGGGATAAAGGCAAAAGGATGGTTAATGGCACTACCATCAGGAACGATCACAACATGGAATGATTTAGCACAGAAGTTCCTGACCAAATTCTTTCCTCCAGCAAAATCGACAAAGTTGAGAAATGATATCACATCGTTTATACAGGAAGAGTTGGAATCATTGTATGAGGCTTGGGAGAGATACAAAGAATTACTAAAGAGGTGTCCACATCATGGGTTGCCAGTTTGGATGCAAGCCCAAACATTTTACAATGGATTGATGGTTAATGTGCAAACTATGGTGGATCCAGCCTCGGGAGGAGCACTACAGAATAAGACACTGGAAGAAGCTCATGAGTTGCTTGAAGTTTTAGCAAGTAACAACTATCAAAGACCTAATGAAAGGGTGCAACCGAAGAAATCTATGGGTCTTCATAAAGTTGATGTATACACGGCTATCTCAGCCCAACTCACAGCACTTCAGAAACAGTTAGGAAGTATGCAGGTAAATTCTATTCAAGCTCTTCAACTAATTTGTGAATTTTGTGTAGGTGGTCATGTGAGCAGTGAATGCCAAGTGGGGAACACATTTGCTTCAACGTTTCATCATGGGAGTAGGTTAACTACTTGGCAAGAAATCAAAGGCAACCAAACAACCCATACTCTAACACATATAATCTTGGTTGGAGGAATCATCCGACTTGTCTTGGGGCAATCAAAACCAATAGAATTAGCAAAACAATCAATGGAACCAAAGAGCATTGCCAAACAACCAAGCAGGGGCAAACAACCAACCAGGAGAGCAAAGAGTGAAAAAATTGGAGGACATGTTTGGAAAGTTTATACAAGAGACCATAGGTTTTATGAATGAGACGAGGACGAATTTCATAAATCAAGGGGCATCCATTCGGAACTTGGAAGTACAAGTGGGTCAATTGGCTGATAAGTTAAATGAGAGACCACAGGGGTCTCTACCAAGCAACACAGTGACTAACCCACGTGAGCAAGCAAATGCAATAACTCTGGGAAGTGGGACATTGTGTTAGAAGAAGTAGAACAATCAGGGAAAGAAGGAAGCCCACCAAAAGAAACAGAAGATTCTGATGAGGAAGTTGATGAAGAGATAGTTGCTAATGAGAAACCAACCAATTCTAGGGTTGATGAACAAAAGTGGGAAGAGAGGCAAAAACAAAAGAAAGAGAAATTGCCATTTCCTGAGATACCACCAGAGTTGGCACATCACACCCCTCCCGTGCCTTTTCCTCAGAGACTCGAGAAAAAGAATCATGATAAGCGATTTTCCAAATTTATTGAAATATTTAAAAAACTGCATATTAACATTCCTTTTGCAGATGCATTGCAATAGATGCCGAGCTATGCGAAATTTCTCAAGGAGATTTTATCAAACAAAAGGAAGTTAGAAGATGAGGAAACAGTGATGCTCACGGAGGAGTGCAGCCCAGAAGAAGCTACCCCCGAAACTCAAAGATCCAGGGAGTTTTACTATTCCTTGCATTATAGGAGACATTACTTTTGATCAAGTTTTGGGTGATTTAGGTGCAAGCATCAATCTAATGCCTTTTTCTATTTTCAGAAGATTGGGAATTGGTGAAGTGAAGCCAACGGCCATGTTGTTGGAGCTTGCAGATAGATCTATCAAACATTCAAGGGGTATAGTTGAAGATGTGTTGGTGAAGGTGGACAAGATTATCTTTCCAGCGGACTTTGTTGTTTTGGACATGGAAGAGGATAAGGAAATGCCTCTTATTTTGGGCCGACCATTTTTGGCCACAAGAAGAGCACTCATTGATGTGCAAGAAGGAAAGTTACTGTTAAGAGTTCAAGATGAAACAATAACGTTCAATGTGTTTAAAGCTATGAAGTTTCCATCCGAGTCAGATTCGTGCTTTAGTGTTGAATGTGGTGGATAAACTAGTAGCAGAGGCTATTGAAAAGAATACTCCACAACTGCCTCTAGAAGCTTGTATTGCCCACTAAAAAATAGTAGAGGTAGATAAGTCAGCAAAGAATGAATGTGCTAGATTGTTGGAAGCACTTCAACCAATTGATGAGAGCCAAGATCTAGAATTTGAGGAATTTGATTTTGAGAAGGAGAAGGAAAAGGAAAGAAAGGAAGAACCTCCAAAGCTTGAACTAAAGCCTTTGCCTTCCCACCTCAAATATGTGTATCTTGGTAAAGCAGAAACCTTCCCAGTAATCATCAGTTCAAGGTTGAGCAAATTGGAAGAAGAGCAGTTGATTCGAGTATTAAGAGAACATAGATCAGCAATTGGATGGACTATTTCAGATATTAGAGGCATCTCTCTGTTACTTTGGATGCATAAGATACTTATGGAAGATGATGTCAAGCCTAGGGTGCAACCACAACGGAGACTGAATCCTTCCAATGAAGGAAGTGGTGAAAAAGGAGGTGGTGAAACTTTTAGATGCGGACATAATTTATCCTATTTCTAATAGTCCATGGGTGAGCCTGGTACAAGTGGTTCCGAAGAAAGGAGGTATCATAGTGATAAATAATGAAAACAATGAATTGATACCAAGTAGGACGGTCACGGGCTGGAGAGTATGCATTGACTATCAGAAATTAAATGAAGCGACAAGAAAGGATCATTTCCCACTTCCTTTCATTAATTAGATGTTGGAGAGATTGGCATGGCATGCTTACTACTGTTTCTTAGATGGTTATTCAGGATATAATCAGATTGCCATCACTCCTGAAGATCAAGAGAAGATAACCTTCACTTGTCCATATGGAACCTTTGCTTACTGAAGGATGCCCTTTGGGTTATGCAATGCACTAGCCACATTTTAGAGATGCATGATGTCAATCTTTGGTGATATGGTGGAGCAGTTTATAGAAGTCTTCATGGATGACTTCTCTGTTTTTGGTTCATCTTTTGACAATTGCTTATCTAATCTTTCACTTGTTTTGCAGCGATGTAAGGAGACAAACTTTGTGCTCAATTGGGAGAAGTGCCACTTCATGGTCCAGGAAGGAATAGTGCTTGGTCATAGAATTTAAAGGATGGAATAGAAGTGGATCGAGCAAAAACAGAAGTGATTGAGAAGCTACCACTACCCTCAAATGTTAAAGCAGTTTGGAGTTTCTTGGGGCATGCAGGGTTTTATAGATGGTTTATCAAGGATTTTTCTAAGATCTCTAAATCCTTTTGCAATTTATTGATTAAAGATGTTGCTTTTGATTTTAATGATGAATGCATGCATGCCTTTCAAACTCTAAAAAAATTATTAGTGTTTGCACCTATTATTGCAGTTCCCGATTGGGGACTGCCATTTGAATTAATGTGTGATGCTAGTGATTTTGCACTAGGAGTAGTGTTAGGACAGAGGAAAATCAAAGTGTTGCATGTAATTCAGTATGCTAGCAAAGCACTCACTGATGCACAATTGAATTACACCACCACTGAAAAAGAATTGTTGGCTGTGGTTTTTGCTTTTGACAAATTTCGTTCATATCTACTAGGTGCTAAGGTGATAGTCTACATAGACCATTCAACACTCAAGCACCTATTGGCAAAGCAAGAAGCGAAACCTCGGTTGATAAGATGGATCCTATTGCTACAAGAGTTTGAGTTGGAGATATGAGCTAAGAAAGGGTCGAAAAATGTGGTGGCGGACCATTTGTCAAGGATTGAACAACCAATTCAGGGAAATGAAGAAGAAACCCAAATCAGAGAAACTTTCCCGGATGAGAAATTGATAAGAGTGGAGGAAGCACCATGGTATGCAGATTTTGCAAACTACTTGTCATCGAGAGTGCTCCCAATTGGCATGACCTTCCAACAAAAGAGGTAGTTTTTCTCAGACTTGAAATGTTACTTCTGGGAAGATCAATTTCTCTATATACACTGTGCTGATCAGATGATACGTAGGTGTGTCCAGGAAGAGGAAATAGAGAGTATTCTACGACATTGTCACGAGAGAGAAGTGGGTGGCCATTTTGGAGGAGCTAGGACAACAGCCAAGGTTCTTCAATCAGGGTTTTATTAGCCAACCCTTTTCAAGGATTCTTTCCGGATGGTTCAGGAATGTGACCAATGTCAATGGAGTGGAAATATTTCAAAGACAGATGAGATGTCGTTGAACAATATCGCAGTTGAGCTATTTGATGTGTGGGGAATTGACTTCAAGGGTCCTTTCCCAAATTCTTATGGGAACATATACATTTTGGGAAGCAATGGATTACGTATCGAAATGGGTGAAAAGAATCGCATTGCTGTCCAATGATGCTAGAGTGGTGGTTAATTTTGTGAGAAAGAACATTTTCTCAAGATTCGGAGTACCATGGGCAATCATCAATGATGGAGGATCGCATTTTTGCAATAGACAATTGGATGCACTTTTAGGAAAGTATGGAGTGAAACATAGAGTTGCGACACCATACCATCCATAGACTAGCGGGCAAGTGGAACTGTCAAACAGAGAACTTAAGGGCACTTTAGAGAAGGCATTGAATGCATCTAGGAAGGATTGGTCAAGAAAATTAGATGATGCATTATGGGCCTACCACACTGCATTTAAGACTCTGATTGGTATGTCACCATTTAGGATGGTCTATGGGAAGGCATGTCACTTGCCGGTAGAACTCGAGCATAAGACATACTGGGCAATCAAGCATCTCAACATGGATTTACGAGCTACTGGGGAGGAAAGGATGTTGACTTTGAATGAACTCGATGAGTTCCATCACAAAGCGTATGAGAATGCTCGGATTTACAAAGAAAAGACAAAAAGGATGGCATGACAAGCATATCCGAAAAAAGAACTTTGAAGTAGGTCAGAAAATGTTGTTGTATAATTCTAGACTTAGGTTATTCCCTAGAAAACTTAAATCTAGATGGTCCGGACCCTTCATAGTTACAAGAGTTTACCCGTTCAGAGTGGTGGAGGTGTAACTTGAAGAAAAGGGCACATTTAAGGTCAATGGATAGAGGTTGAAGCCATACATTGATGGGGTGATGAGTTGCAAGTCATTCCCCATCCAACTTGACATCTTGACTTGAGGAATTGAGAAAGTCGAGCTTCCGACTATAAACAAGCACTTCTTGGGAGGCAACCCAAGTGTTTTCATCTGTTTGATATTTGTTTGTTGTTTGAAATTGTTTAGTTTTCGTATGATTTAGAATGATTTTGCTTTTGTGTGTTTTTGGGTGTTTTAGGTGAATTTTCAAACTAAGGCGAAAAAGGGAAAATTTTCCAGTTTTTGCCACGACAAAGTACATTTTGCACAAAACAGAAGTTGAAAAGACCTAGATTTCGCCGAGGCGACGTGCTCTCTAGAATTTTTCACCGCGGCAGAAAGAGTTTTGCAAAATTTGACTAAGGGAATTTCACCGCTATATGCACTGGAATTTTTCACCGCGGCATCGACTAGGTTTAAAATTTTCATTAATTGAAGAACTTCGCCGCGACGAAAACTGTATTTTGTACATACCCACGCGACTTTTCATTTTTAACGCAACAAACTTCAAACACATTTGAGAGCAAACATTCCCACCTTCAATCTTGGGGATCTTGCAATCTGGGCCGGAATTGGTGAAACTGGTGGTGCATACATCTTGGGATTGGTAAGATTTTGAGTCCTCCAAACTTTAAATTGATCAATTTCAATTTTTAGAGTTGAATCTGAGATATTGATTGTTTGAGTTGAGTTTTGGAATTTTTGTGAAGTTTATGCTTTGATTGTGATTAAGGAAGTGTGGATCTTGAATTGCATGGTATTGAGGAGTTTGGGTTTGAGATTTGGGAGTGTTTTGTGAAGTTTGGAAGAATTGTAGTTTGGGGGTCTAGTTGAAATTTTTTGGAACTTTGGTGTTTTTGTTTGGAGTGATTGTGGTCGATAGTAGGGTGCTTAGCGTTGAATTATCGATTTAGATTTGTAGTTTGGGAAAATGCCGCTCAAAGTACTGTCAAAGGGTAAAGGAAAAGGGAAAAAGGTGGACAACCGATTTGTAAATGATAAGGCTCAGCAACGATATGAAGGAGCAATCAAAAGGAAGGATAAAGGGTTTATTGCCAAGCGGGGTTTGACCACTGTTTATGCTGAAGAGTGGAGTGAAGGGCGAAAGTGGAATGCATTTATGAATGAACCTGGACATGCGGCTGTAGCGTCGATAGTAAGAGAGTTTTATGCCAACCTCCCTGAGTGTGATCCTGGTTATGTGTTTGTGAGGGGTACTGATGTGCCATTTGATGCGAAGGTCATCAATGATTTTTTTTCACTTGCCTTCGATTGATCCTGATGAGTATCTGGAGTTTAAGAAGAAACAACTTCAGGAGGATGAGATACTTAAGGTTATAGCAAAACCAGATACCCCTTGGGAGGTTTTAAAGAAGGGAAAGAAAAGCATCAAGGGAACTAATTTGACTCCGACAGCTAGGTTGTGGCAGTACTTTGTGTATGTGCGGATGATGCTGGAAACACATTATAGTTCAATAACTTTTGACAAGGCATTGCTACTTTACTCATTGCCACTAGAAAGAAGATGGATGTGGGGAAGATTATCTTGAATAGTATACAGAATGCAGCCCAACTAGGGCGAGGGAGTTTCCCCTTCCCACATCTCATCATCGAGCTATGCATTAAAGCAAGAGTATAGAAGAAAGATGATGAACCTCTTATCCATGCTACCCTAGTTCTCGACACAGCCTACTATCGGAAGCTACTTAGGCATACTCCTAATGAAGCACCTAGCTCTGGAACAAAAAGACAAAGAACCTGTAACGCCCCACTTGAGGTACGTAGCTAATGTTTATTGTTTTGCTCTTATTTGAGATGGTATATTGTTAATATTGTTTGGTTGGCCCTTGGTTGAATGGATGTATTGGTTTGGTTGAGTGGTTGCCCTTGAAATTGTAAAGACTTGGCGAAATCTTGGTGTTACAGACTTCGCCGCGGTGACGAGGTTCTGCAACTCAAGAGGTAGGTTCTGTAATTTTTCGTCGGGGCGAAGAAAGAGTCTTCGCTGTGGCGAAGAGCCGAATAAAATGTGTATTGAGGTTTCTAGAGAATTCTTCCATAAGGGCAAAAAGGACCTTTCTACCCTTAGTTAGCAGGAAAAGTGGGGAGTAAAATGTAAGAGAATTTTATGGAGAATATGTTAGAGTGGGGGTGTGATTGTAATGATTGAAAGGACAAAGATGGAATTTTGAAGAAAGAGCAAGGGCAATATGGGAATGAATGGATATATTTTGAGCTAAAAAGGGGATAAACTTCATAAACCCTTCATTCATTCTTCTCCACCGCCATACTCTTTCACCATTTCCTCTCACCTCTTCCTTCAAGCTTTCAAGGATTTTTGAGAGTTTTTAGTTGAATTTTGCTAGAGAATCAATCTAAGGCATCCTAAGGTAAGGATTCTTGCTTTAGATGTGAAGTTTGGTAGATATTTGTATATTAAACTCTTATGGTGCTATGGTTTAAAGGGTAAAGAAGAGACAAGCCTTGAAAAGAAAAGGAAAGTGCTAGTGTGATCTCTCCATTACAAGCTAAGTAAATCCCAATCCAAATTGATATTTGAGAGCTCTTTTGTTTGAGTAGAGATTTAGTGGAAATTGTAGAGATTTAGTAGAAATTGTGTATGCATGTTAGATGATATGTTATTGAGAATTGAGATGGAGATGAATAATTGATTTGTGGTTGTTGAATACACTTCAATTATGAGAAGTGTGATATGTGATGGGATTGTAGTTTGAGATGAAATTGAAAGAGATTGAGAAAGCTTTTTGGGAGTGTTATGTTGTGTAGGGATTATAACTTTGTGAGGGAGTTTCCTCCCATTTTGGATGGTTCAAGAGAGGGATAAAACCATAGATAAAGTAGAATTTATTTATGCACACTAGTTGTTTGATGAAATGTCTAAGAGAATCATGAGTAGTAAACCTTACTTCTTGCAACATTGCATGTTGGCATTTCATGAGTGCATTAGTGGAGAAGAACCATCCATATGTATTAATTATGCATTGAGAAGTGGATTGAGAAAGAGTAGAGAACTTTGTGTATGAACTACTCTAAGAGTAGAGAGAATGAGAAAGTTATGAAAAGTGGGTTGGTGCTTTGTGATCTCCACCCGGTAGTTATTCAAACGGGTTGGTGCTTTGTGATCTCCACCTGGTAGGTACTCAAATGGGTTGGTGCGTTGTGATCTCCACCCGAAAGTCACGAAAAGTGGGATGGTGCTGTGTGAACTCCACCCAGCCGTGCCTCCGGTAAGATGAGGCCATGACATATAGCAAAAGTTAAGTAAAGAGAGTTGTGTGCAAGATGAGAATTGTAAGGAAAGAATTAGAGAGAGAGTTATAGGGATAGTGAGTAGAGGATTTACTTACTGAGCATTATTTCATGCTCACCCGTTGTTTTTCTTTGTGGTTGCAGGATCTAGGTGAGAACGCAGTTGGATGGGCGTTGGCAAGTGAAGAGCAACAGATACACTGTCCACTGTTTTACTACCATTTTGTAAATGATACTTTGTTTTGTATAAATAATGTTTATACGTAATAAAAGAAAAAATTTTGGGCCCATTTACTTTTGTTAATATAAATATATTCTACTTGATATATTTCTATAGTATAAAGCAGTCATTACAAAACCACAGAAGCTTCCACATCATCCAGCTCCACATCCACATTAAAGGAGATGATGCAGCAGATGCTGGGTCAGATGAAACGGATGTCAAAATGTCAGGATTGGCTGGCAGAGCAGACCTAGATGATGTATGACATGCAGCATAGCTACTTCACCAAGCTCAATGTTGATACTTCGAGCTTCCAATGTGCAGGCTGAGATTCAGAAGAATGATTGGGCTCCGACTCAGAAGATGACGACACGGGTGGAGAGGAGGAGGCCGAAGAATGAATCGGAGCACCTGTTTTTTAGTTTTTTTTTTTTTTCAGTTGTACTGTCTTTTATTTTGAACATTGAACTAATTTTCTTTTGGTTTGGATTGTTTAATTTTGTTTGAACTTTTTAGTAGTTGTAAGGGCGAGATTTGGATTGTAATATTTTCATTTTAGTTAGTGAATTTTTCTAACACAGTGGACACCATAGCATTTCAATTGTTTTACAAATTATGGTGATGAGAAAGCCAATGAATGGGTATGCATGCTGTTGAGCGGAACTTCGAATTCACGGATTAATCAGGGAACTATCTTGTACCTTTGTAAATTCTATTTTCTATTCCTAAATTGTGCATAATGTGACATTGGGGACAATGTCATCTTTAGTTTGGGGGTAGGAAAAATTTGAACAATTTTTTTATTTGTGTTTAGTGTTTTCATGTTTTGTCATGTATGTCAATGATGAATTTTATAAGTCTATGATGAGAATAAAATTGTTGGGATTTTATTGTTGAAAAATGTTAAGCATTACTTCAAGTTTATGTTGGTTGAGTGAATTTAGCTTAAGGTTTGTTGAGTGGTTCAACCACCATTTTCATTATTTCGGCATGCTTAGAAACATTTTATGTGATTAGGTAAAGTCTTGATAATGTTGGTGGACTCTAGAACTTAGTTGAGAAGTGCTTGAGGCGAAATTCTAGGAATAGACATTATTGAGGAACTGATTTAGGCAGTTTTTCAAAACATTTGAGCCTTTCCAGCCAACCGAAGATTTTATCCCTAGTTACCCATCTTAGCCTTATGAAATCATTGTTATCATATCTTTCTTGTGCAACCAATAATGTCCAAACCTTTAACTCTAAACATGTCCGCAACCTTTAAGAGAATTCTAAACCTAATGCAAAGAGCTTGGAGAGTTTTGTGAATAAACTAAAAGATTAGTTTGGGGATTGTGAGAAGGCAAAAAGAATAAGAGGGCAAATTAACCTCAATTTGGTGATTGTTGTTGATTTAAAAAAATAAATAATTTTGAGAATTGCATTGTAGTAGCAAAAAATAAGAAGTGCACATGATTGAGGGTTATTAATTGGTTGATTTCTTAAGTGGTGGTTGAGGAAGAAAGTGGAAGTTGAGTTAAGTCTTGATGTTTGCTTAAAGGAAACCGAGTTCTCTTGTTTAGTTTATCCTTTCCTTTTCCTTGAAGCCCACTAACCGAGCCTAACGTTACAAGCCTATAAAGACCTTTTGATCTTTAGTGATGTCTAATCCTCATTAGTGGAGAGTAGTTCGATACTTAGGCTTATGGAGTCTGCCGCCATTTGATAAACTTTGCATTTCTACATAAAATACGGGAAGTCGGAATGTGGACTGAAGTAGGAATCACCTACTCAGGGAACCAATAGAGAAAGATAGTCGATGCAACTTATAACTTCTTGGAGTATTGAACATTTTCTAGTAATAATTTTTCAACAATTATTAAAATTTGTATAAATTCTAGGCAATTATTGTGTTGAGTTTGAGTTCAAATTTGTGTCTTATCATTTTCAGTTTTGTTGTTTTCTGTTTTTGGTTGTTTAATTGTTTTTTCTTTCTTTGTGTTTTGTACCTGATGCTCGAGGACGAGTATGTCTTTAGTTTGGGGGTATTTGATAATATGAGAATTATACTGTTTTAATTAGGCTTTTTGGCCGGATTTTAGATACTTCTTAGTTCATTTATGCCTGAATTGCTACTTAATTTTATACATTTTGTGTTGCATGCCAAAATGGACATTTTGAGCAAATATGAGTGAATTGGAGTTTCTGGACCCAAAAGTAGGCGGATCTCAGAATTTGGGAGAGTTCTGAAGCAGAGTGAATTGGAGTTTCTGGACCCAGAAGTAGGCGGATCTCAGAATTTGGGAGAGTTCTGAAGCAGAGTGAAGCACTATGAAGCTTGTTCCCATGGGAGAGCATCGAAGATCAAAGATTCAAGCAAAGAAGCAAGCGGAGGGCATTTCTGTAATTTCAGAATTCTTCATGAAGGTTTGCTGTGGCGAAGTCTATTCTTTGCCGTGTCGAAAGAAGTTAAGCACGAGAGTCCATTTTACCTTGTCGCCGCGGAGAAATTCTTTCTTCGCCGCAGCGAAGTTTGTGAATTTTAGTTTTCTCCAAAACACACAGTTTTATTTTAGGAAAGTTTTAGGTCTCTTGGGCGAGCTATATAAGAGAAACCTTGCCATTTTAAGAAGGGTTCGTCTAGGTTTGTCTGTTTTTTGTTGACTATTGAATAGCTTTTACATTTGGGAGAAGATTTGAGCTTGCATCTTGTGGAATCTTCAACTAGGGGAGATCTCTACTCTTTTCTCTGTAATTCAATATGTTGATTTCTGGGTTTATTGTTTTTCGTGCTTTTTATGTTAATCTAGTTATGAACTAACTCATTTTGGGTTAGGGTTTTGATGTAACTCGGATTTCTATTGGTTAATCATTTGATTATTGTTATTTTTATATTCTATTGCACTGATTGTGTGGTTATCATGTTTTTATTGATTTTATTTGATGAATATGATGAGATTGAGAAATGAATCATGTTGAGCTTCTTGGGTAATCATCATTGTAATATTGAATGCTAGAGATAGATTTGAGAATCGATGAAATCAATCTAGGATTCCATTAGCTTAATGAACTTGATCTATTATTCTTCAATTTGTTGGGTGCGGAAGTTTAATAGGGAAAAGTAGTAATTCATAGCCTGAGAAGGTATGTTTGACAACTTAGAGAATTCGTTTTACAATCTTGGCATGTGAGTGTGAAAATAGCATAATCTGTAAAATTCATCCATAGAGTCCAAATGAAGTCAAAACCCTAATCGTTTGTTAAATTGATATTACTCTTGCTTTAAATTCTTGTTCTCATTAATTAGTTTTTAATACTTGGTAAGTTTTGCTTTTAGTTTATTTTCTAATCTCCCATTAATCCAAACAATTTCGGTTTCTTCAACTTGAAAAACACTTAGGAAAATTAGTGCTTAACAATCAATCCTTGTGGGAATTAAAATTAGTGCTTAGCAATCAATCCTTGTGGGAATTAAAATTAGTGCTTAACA
Organism: Pistacia atlantica; assembly: GCA_026229545.1. Classification (NCBI taxonomy): domain Eukaryota; kingdom Viridiplantae; phylum Streptophyta; class Magnoliopsida; order Sapindales; family Anacardiaceae; genus Pistacia; species Pistacia atlantica. Next base: position 18,919,668 of record JAPEIT010000014.1, read on the forward strand.
ATCAATCCTTGTGGGAATTATACTCACTCATTACTTTATTACTTTGTGCGATTAGTGCACTTGCTATCATTGCATGTTGTAGTTACAACGCATCACCATGCTATGCTTATTGTTTCTAATCTTGATACACGGGAGTATTTGATCAGTCTCAAAAAAGAGGAATTGGAAATTTCTAATGAGATGAATATAGAATCAGTGCCTACACCATCGACTGCAACTTGAGAAAGATATAAAGCAGTGTATACATGTACTTTGATATTAAAATATATTAAATAAATCTATGTTCTACTATAAATATTTTTTTTCATTTACGCTTTAAAATTATTTTGTGTTAGTTAGGCATTCCGTTAGTAGCCTATAGCAGTATTGAATGTTTGATGATACAACCTAAATTAATGTTCTTAAAACTGAACCAATGATTAATCAACTATAGCAGTTTGAATAACTCCACAGAAAGTTTGACAATAATATATTTGATAAAAATTTTTACAATCATATCTAATATATTAACATTGGCAACCAGAAATTATTAAAATTAGTTTGTGCAAATCTGATCAGATACAATGGATGAAGGATGAGGAACACCAGAAGAAACATGAGTAATAATAGGGTTTGTCTCTTCGTCTTACAACACCAATTTATCTAAAAAACTAGAATCTTCATCTGGAAATCTAGATTAAATGCATTACAACAGGCTTCTTGAGTAGTCAAGAACATGTGTGAGACAACATCAGTAGCTTCATCTCTTTCCTTTTCAACTGCAACAAGGGAAGATTTTAGCCTGCTATTGGAATCGAAAAATTCTTTCTCCTTTCTTTCAAGAACATCATTTTCTAGCTGCACATTTAAACATGATTGTTCAACAACTAATCATTTCTCCTTATTAACCTTTAACTCACTTACTGCTTCTGCCAACCATTTTTCTAAGTCCATCTTTTCGGCCATAATTAATGGCATCTCTTTTGTATCTTCATCTTTAACTTCAACTTCGAATATAGATGGTCCTAGAGAAACAGGACCAATCAATTTGGTCTAGAAGTTGATATTAAAGTTGTTGAAATTGGAGAAGCTTTTTCAAATATTACTTTTACCTAAAATAAACATAAAAATAAAAAAAAGTATGTGAGAAACAGTTAATAGATAAATGAAGACCAATTGTATCAAAAATTGCAATACCTCTTTAGGATTGAAGCTCCTAGTATATTTGCAGCATATCGAGAACATCAAATGTTTGTTGATTTGAATAATATTTTCCAATGTCTTGATGGCAGCTTCATTTTCATCTATTTTCATGGAATCATTGTGCAGTATTGTAGGTTTTGTCCATTCAGTGGGTAATCCAACCCATCCTTTTTACAACCCAATAAAAAATATTTGTCATTCCATCCTCACAGTTTACTAGACAATCCTATTAACAATCCTTGCCTTTTCCTACCCTCGATAAAATAAAACGAACTATTCGGCCTCCTTTTTAGTATATAAAAATAGTTAAAAAAAATAGGTACGATTTTATGTATTAAACATAGAGCCTCAAAACCGAAAATTATTTTCCAAGCATTGGGATGGAGCTGGCTAGGCATAATGTTATAAGAAATCGTAACTTCTTCGGCGAATGGAGAGAAACGAGGAGCAAGACCACATCGTAGAAAACTTTCAAAAAAGGTAAAAAACTCAAGAGGAGGCTAGGAATTTATAAAAAAATTAGAACAATCACATGGCAACAAATCAAAATCAACGGAGATAATGTAATCTGTTCGAAAATTCAAAAGATCATCATAGGTAACTGTGCTAGGAATTTCTATAATCGACTTAGTTATACAAAAAATGAAACCCAAGTAAAACACAGTAGAAAAAAACTACACTTACCAACAAATTGTTGATAAATACAGGTAAGAACAGAATCGCATAGCGATGTGAACCAAAAAAATCAATCGATTTAGTCAATGAAGCATTCTAATTCAATTTGTTGATAGGCTTGAAAGCTGTTCAAGTATAGTTTTGATTACAAAGTCAGCGGAAAAAAATTCCCTTAATCCCCAATTTGCTTTTAAAGATGACAAACATGTTAAACGATAACTTTTAATCAAGTATAAAATGTTCAACTCCAGACATAATTGCACTTAATAAACAACTTATTGTATTCATTGAAAATAGTAACAAAATATTTAATATTTTAAAAACTATAATTAATTATGAATTTCATTGTTTCATTATTGTATTAAAAAACATCAAGATTTTAAAATAAAAAACTATATCAAACTATTAATTTCGTGATGATTCATCTTATGAAAATTAATTTCCTCATTAATGTATTACTGTTCATAAACTATGATCCTATAAATAAATATTGACGTAAAATCCATGGGATTTATAAATACATATATAAATACTTATGTGAATTTCAAGGGATTTATACATTGTATATGTTATGGAATGTTGTGTTGGACTGGTTATTGAAATTAATGACATTGCTATACATATATATAGATATTTATCTGAATGTTAAACTGCTATTATCTTTGGTCTGCTTGAATGTAATGACTGCTTTATACTATATAAATATATCAAGTAGAATATATTTATATTAGCAAAAATAAATGGGCCCAAAATGTTCTTTTATCACATATAAACATTATTTATACAAAACAGAGTATCATTTACAAAATCGTAATGAAACAGAGGACAGTGTAGCTATCACTCTTCGCTTGCCGACGCCCATCCAACTGCATTCTCACCTAGTTCCTGCAACCACAAAAAAAAAAACAACGGGGTGAGTAGGAAATAATGCTCAGTAAGTAAATCTTGTACTCAACTGTCCCCCTAACTCTCTCTCTAATTCTTTCCTTACAATACTCATCTTTCTCACAGCTCTCTTTACTTAACTGTTGTTGTATGTCACGGCCTCATCTTACCGGAGGCACGGCTGGGTGGAGCTCACACAGCACCATCCACTCTTCGTGACTTCGTGACTTTTGGGTGGAGATCACAAAGGGTGGAGATCACAAAGCACCAACCCATTCTCATACCTATCGAGTGGAGATCACAAAGCACCAACCCGCTCTGATACTTATCGGGTGGAGATCACAAAGCACCAACCCGTTCTTAGTGCTCTTCTCATTCTCTCTACTCTTAGAGTAGTGCATTCACACAGTACTCTACTCTTTCTCAAACTAGATTCATAGTGCTTAGAGTAGGTTAGTCACAAAGTTCTCTACTCTTTCTCAAGCTTCTTCTCAAATGCACAATTAATGCATATGGAGTTCATGCTCATTAATGCACTTAGGAAATGCCAATATGCAATGTTGCAATAAGTAAGGTTCATAACTCATTCTCATACTTCTCTTAGGCATTTCATCAAGCAACTCATGTGCATCTAACAACTCTTCTCTAACTACAACTTTATTTCTCTTTTTACCCATCCAAAAATGGGAACAAACTCCCTTCCATGGGCATAAGCCCTATCATAGAGGAACACTCCCAAAATATATACGCAATCTCATCCAACTTCATCTCAACTCATCACACATCAACACTTCTTATAAAGACAATATACCTAACAACACAACATGAATACTTAGTCTCAACTTATATTCTCAACAAGTAGACATATATCTCTACTCAATTTCTCAATAACATCCAATATACCATGCATACATCATTTCTAATAAATCTCTACTCAAGAGAATTCTCAAATCTCAACTTGGGTTGGGATTTACTTACCTTGTGAGGAAATAGCTTCTCTAATACTTCTCCTTTCCTTTGGTAGCTTGATTTCTCTCTACAACTTTAAATAACAACCACAACATAAGACTTTAACCAAAACATAATAAAACTCTCATCTAAAGCAAGAATCCTTACCTTAGGATGCCTTAGATTAATTCTCTACCAAGATCCAACTAAAAACTCTAAAAAATCCTTGAAGGATTGAAGGAAGAATTGAGAGGAAATGATGAGAGAGAATGGTGGTGGAAGAAGAATGAATGAAGGGTTTACTAAGCTTCAACCCTTTTTAGCTCAAAATATATTCATTCATTCCCATTTTATCCTTACTCTTTCTTGGGAACTCCACTTTTGCCCTTTGAATACTTTGCAAATGCACCCCCATTTAAACTATTCTTCATGCAATTTCCTTGAATTTCACTCCCCACTTTTCCTGCTAATTAGGGGTAGAATGGTCATTGTGCTCCAAAGGAAGAATTCTCTACAAACTTCATAAACCTTTTGTTATGCCCTTCGCCACGGCAAAGAATCTTTCTTCGCCCCGGTGAAAAATTCCAGAACCTACACCTTAGGTTGCAAAGCTTCATCGTTGCGGCGAAGTCTGGAAAACAGAAATTCGCCAAATCTTTACAAATTTCCGGGCAATCACTCAACCAACTCAAATATCCATTCAACCAAGGACCAACCAAACAATATGAACAATATACCAACTCAGTTAAGAGCAAAACAATAAAGATTCAAGCAATGCAACGTAAATTAGCTACATACCTCAAGTGGGGCGTTACTTTTTATGTAACGGCCCCACACAGGTAGTCGGCCATGATCACACAGCATGGCAGGATATCTCTCCCCCCCTTAAGGAGATTTCTTTCGCCTCCCCCACCACTCGAACCCAAGACCAAGAGGCTATAGTCAATTGGGAAGCATGGTAAGTACCATCAGGCTAGCTATGTAGTTTTCCCTTTTTGTTTATATCGTACTATTTTTATTTCTTAAATAATTTATGCATGACTTTTATAATTTTCTTACTTGTGCATTTTTCTTAAAACTTTTTTTTGTTGTTCGCTAATGTAGATAACTACAATTGGATGAAAAAATTGCTCTTTGTAATTACAATATAGTTCCTACTAAAGGTAATGAACATCTTCTTTTTGTTAACTGCTTTTGTATGATTGTTAAATGAAATATTGATTGTGATATGGAAATTCATATTACTCAGGTTGTTTAATATAAATGAGTTTAGTGATCCTAATTTTTGAAAATATTTAAATGAATTCTTGGAAAACCAATAAACGGCAAATTCAGAATTCCACAGTTCATCATAATTTCGCATTAGAATTGTAATAGATTAAGTTCTCCATGAGATCAAAATTTAATTGATGAACCATTCATTTATATATAATGGTCCTGTAGAATTGTAACAAGTCAGTTACTGTACCACAACGTATCTATAATTATAATAGATCCAGGTATCTTTTAGATTACAATGTCACTGCTGAACCTATTCGCAGTTGCCAAACCAAAATGGATGATATACTTCCAATAGACCATTGCCGAACCAACATTCATCCACAACCTATTATCAGTATTGCTATAGAATTGTAAAAAAAACATAATGTCAAACCATTGTTTATGCATGGTTATAATAGATGAAGCTCTGTTTCAGTTAAAATCTCACTGCCAAACCATAATATTCCATGCTATTAATTTCTAATAAAGCAATTGCCAATCCACAAATTTGTATAGAAAAACTATAGTAAATCATTTGCCAAACAATTCTTCATTCATAAGTGTGATAGATAAAGGCTCCTTCATTTTACACTCTCACTGGTGGATCATTAATTTATGCATACAGCTATAATAACCTAAACCTCGGAGGAAGTAAAAAAAAAAAAATTAAATTAATAGAGCATTTTTATTTTTGGTTAGGTACACAGTTGTAGAATGGAAATTGTAGACTAAGATGTAGTAGTTGTACATTCATGTGTTCAGGATTTATATTTGGAAGTGATTGAAAATTACAGATTGGAATATAGTTCTAGAAATATAAGTGCTGCTGATATGATAGCAAAATTATGCAAGAGGAATAGAAAATTGAGAATGTTTATATTGAAAAGAAAAAGATCTAAAGTTGCAAATCCAATTAGAAGGTCAATCTCCAAAGGAAAAGAGGTACTTAATATTAGAACTTCATATAATTATTATCTATAGAGTAAACGACTTTTTCCCACCCAAATAATGACTTAATGATACTTTCCCACCCACAGACTTTTAAAATACCGCTTTACTACTCAAATTTATATTCTGTTTTCGATTCTAGCATTGATGCGACCCCACACCACCACCATTCTCTTCCCCAACCACCACTCACCAAAACCTCACAAACCGTACTCTTGCCGACCTAGCTAATCGTTGGCAATCGAGAGATTAGGGTTTCCACAACTACCCCTCCCAAGCCAAAATCCGATCAATCCCATCCACCAAAACCTAACCTTCCACCACCAAAAGACTCATTGACCTCCCCTCTTCAAAAGCCCTAACAGCTTGGATCGAGGTTTGCTCTCTGTTCATCGCTAGAATATAAATTTGGATAGTAAACTGGTATTTTAAAAGTTTGTGGGTGGGAAAAGTGTCATTAACCCATTATTTGGGTGGGAAAAAGTTGTTAACTCTAATCTATATCTTTGTCGTGTTAGTTTGTTTTCATTATTCGCCAACTATAAATTGATGTATGCACATATGAAGTGTAGAGCAAAATGGTCCATGTAAATTAAAAGTTCCAAACAAAAGTAACTGGCCTTCTTTATTTTGGTACAGCCATATAATTATTTTGTATAATACATGGTTGTCAATCTTTTCTTTATAGATATGAAATAGTTGTCGAATAAATCAATTATTGTTTTTGCCTTTTGGTTAAGCTTTTTGACAATATAATTTGTTGTGGAATATAGTCTCAATCATATTATTATTATTTTGAATTGCAGGCGAGACATTGAAAAGGCAAAAATAATGCGTATCAAAGACAAACAAAGTTTCAACAAGTTCTTTAAATGCTTCTGAAAATACAAATGAGATGTGCTAGGAAAATAGAAGAGAGAGAATGTCTGAATTGAAAAGGAAGATAGGCAAGAAATACCATATCAGTAGTTATTTATGTTTTCTTGATTATTTTTAAATTAAATCGGCTTACTAAATGTATGATTTCCAGGTGTTTCTCCTTGTGTAAATCTTAATTCTAATATTACAGTTCCTCGGGCAAAAGAATACGATTCTGAGTTTTTAATTTGACAACACACGTACAACCATTAAGTTTGTTATATTTTAAAAACATAATATTATTTTGTTGCATCGTGGAATTAAAGGTGTGGAACTTTTGTGAACCATTTTTCAATTGTAAGTACTGTGGAATATTGTGACGATCTTATTTTTATTATTTTCAATTTCAGGTCACAATTCAAAAAACAAAAGAAATATGTATTAAAGACAAATAGAGGTTCAAAAATCATGCTTAACTACTTTGGAAAATGCAAATGAAATATAAAAAGGAATTAGGAGATCCAAAAGGTATGTACCAACAACAAAAAGAGGTAACAAATATCATATTCTTAGTAAGCTATGTTTTTTTTTTTTTTTTTTTATTATCCTGAATTAAATCGACTTACTAAGTGTATAATTTCCAAGTGTTTCTCCATGCGTAAATCTTAACTCAAATATTAAAGTTCCTCGGGCAAAAGAATATCATTGTGAGTTTCTAAATTAACACTTCACATCTAAGCATTAAGTTTATTATTTTCTAAAAACATTATATTATTTCTTTGCACAGTGGAATTAAAACCCTGGAACTTTGGTGAACCATCCTTCAATTTTAAGCATTGTCGAGCAATTATGTGGTACAAAGAGTGAACTGTTAAGAGCGGAAACCCAACTACTCATTTGTTTTCCTTATGTTGTATGGATGACAAAGTTCAATTACCATTATTGAAAGAACCGCTTGAATGTAATACCCAAGATGTCAAAGGTATGTTCCCAACTCAAAATAGTCATTTAGATGATAATTTTATGTTAAAAAGCATAAAATGTAACTAAGGGCAAAATAGTCAATTCATTGGGAACCGTATGAATCAATTATCCATAAAGAGGTATTAGGGGCAACATGGTCATTTTACTATGGATAAGCATTGCAAAAAGTCAAGGATGAGTAGGCTTAAATGTATTTAATGACATTAATTAAGTAATAATTATATCTAGAGCCAAATGACTAAATTGCCCTTATATGAGAAATTAAGGATTTATGAGTTAGATAATTAAAATAGTCGGGCCAATAAGGTAATTACATGTTATAAGGGAGACAAAAATGAAAATTCAATAAATTTTATCCATAAATATTGTTCAAGGGAGGAAAAGGAATGATTTTCTTCAACCTTTCACCATTTTCTGTCAAACTCCACCATAACTTCTCTAATCCAAGTTTTCTCTCTCTGGAGATCAAAGAAGATTGGCCTAATTTTCTTCAAGGGAGCAAGAATTGTGGGGAAATTTCTTCAAAAAGGTAAGGAAGAACCTCCTATGACTTTAGGGATTATGCTAGGGTGTGTAGATTTTAATGAAACCTTAAATTAAGGCTTCAAGGCATACAATTGGTTGATGGCAAGTGTAGTTGAACTCATTAATGTTATTTATTGCCTTCAATTCACTATACATGAAGTTATTGCCACTTATATTTTATAAGTTGTTATGTTTAATTGAAGAAAATGAAGTATTGATGTTGATTGTGGCAAAACTTGTAGTATTGGAGGCCACATGGTGTTGAATGGTTGCTATTAGGAGTGTTGAAGTTATTGCCATTTATGTTTTATAAGTAGTTATGTTTAATTGAAGAAAATGAAGTATTGATGTTGATTGTTGTAATAACGCCTTTATACTAAGATACTCATAGAAATACATAAAGTAAAATACATTTATATCAACAAAAATAGATGGGCCCATAATTTTCTTTTAGTACATATAAACATTCTTATTACCAAATAAGATATCATTTTACAAAAAGTTATCAAAAACAGTGGACAGTGTAGCTATTGCTCCTCATTTGCCGACGCCAATCCAACTGTGTCCTCACCTAGATCCTGTAATCATAAAGAAAAACAACGGGGTGAGCACAAAAATAATGCTCAGTAAGTAAATCCTCTACTCATCTGTCCCCGTAACTCTTTTTCTTAATTATTTCCTTACACACTTCTCGTCTCATTTATTTTCTCTTTATGTTTCTCTTTCACATAGCTCTGTTTTATTAATTTTCTATTGTAAGTCACGGCCTCATCTTACTGGAGGCACGACCAGGTGGAGTTCACAAAGCACCAATCCGCTCTTTGTGACTCTATTCATTCTCTCTTTATTCTTTCTCACTTGAATGTCACGGCCTCAGTTCACAAAGCACCAACCCACTCTTCGTGAGTGTCGGGTGGAGTTCACAAAGCACCAACCCGCTCTTTGTGTTTTTCTCATTCTCTTTACTCTTAGAGTAGTTCATTCACAAAGTTTTCTACTCTTTCTCAAGCTACTTCTCAATGCACAATTAATGTATAAGGATAGTTCATGCTTAAAATTTCTTACTTAAGGCACTTATGAAATGCATAAATGCAATGTTGCATCAAAAGAGTCATTCTGCACAGGTCACACTCAGGAGAGCATAACTTGGGTTATGCACATCGGATTGCTACGGTTTGGTCTCGTTTTAAAGCTTAGAGACAGGGCTACAACATTTATGTTTTGGTCTCAACCCAGTTCAATCAGTAAGATGCCCAAAAATAACTCAGAAGGTCACAGATGTGACAGGGCCGATTTCACTTAGGCATTTCATCAAACAATATGTGTGCATACATAAACTCTATTTTAACTATAATTCTACTTCTTTCTTAACCATCCAAAATTGGAGTTCAACTCCTTTAAATCATCACACATCCTGCAAAGAAAACACACTTCAAATATTCCTCTAAAATTCTTCTAAAGCTATCCACACTTCTATCAAATTTTATCAACACAATCCACCCTTCTCATGGTGGAAATCTCTCCATAAAATCAACATTGAACTCATTCATAAATCCATCAACTCATCATCAAACCATCACATACACTTCTCATATTCAAATATATCTAACAACAAGCATAATTCATCATCAATCTCATCTCAATTTCTCAATAACCATAACATATGCATACTTAAAAGAAATCTCTACTCACTTGAATTCTTAAACTTTAACTTGAGTTGTATTTTGAGTGGAATTTACTTACCTTATGCTTGAGTCTTCTCTACTAAGCTCTCTACTCTTGTTGGATTCAAAACTTCTTCTAACCCTAAGCATAAACTTCATAAGAACTCAACTTTTACACAAATAAATCATAGATAAAGAGCATGAATTCTTACCTTTTGAAGTCTTGAATCAAAACCCTATTAAAAATCACTCAAAAGCCCTCAAAATCCTTGGAGGATTGAATGAAAATTTGAGAGAAAATGGGGGAGTAGTGTGGTGGTGGAATGAAGGAAATAAGGGTTACAAACCCTTATCATCTTATTTTATAAACTCACTTTCCCATTTTGCTCTTACACTTTTTTTGAAATGCCATCCTTGTACAATGTTATAGCAATGATGGATGGTCATGCGAATGAAGTTTGACACTTCCTTTAAGATGTTAAAGACTATTAAGGGAAGGTTTAATTGATCCATAAGTTGATGTATTTGTTATTTGTCAATAGAAGTTGATATGGCATGGTTTAATATGAAAAATTCGGATTTGGTAAGTTTAGGGGTTATGTTAAACATGCTTCAGTATTTTGACCATAACTTGAGTTATAAAAATCAAAATGAGATGATTCTTGAAGCATTAGAAAGTTAAGACATAGCTTTATAAATTTTGTGTCTAGGCCAAAGCCAGTTCATTTGAGAAATGGATGGAAAATGGCCTGAAGAATAAACTTCTGGTTATTAAAACTTAAGATTTAACATAATTAATTCTTATATTATGAATTGATTATTAATGTATTGTTGTAATTAACCCATGTACTAATGTTTTCCCATTAGTTAGATGATCTTTGAAAGATATACATGGTCATGGATATGAATACATGACTAATGTTATGAAAGGGCATGAAGATGCAATGTAATATATGTTTTAAGATGATGAATGTGAGCAAGAGGTAATGTAAATGGATTGACAATCCATAATGAATCAAGAGTGTTAGAGTCGGTGCCCTAGAGTCAATCAATTATTGTAGAATTGACTCTTTGTAATAATGTTCATTGATCAATAAAAGGCATTTTATTATATATCACGTAAATCATCATTGTATGTATTGATATATGTCCTTAGAATGGTAGAATCGTGACGAGGGTATCAAGTGTTTCAAATCTTGATAGTGAGAACCCTATGAGCACATATGGTGGCCATTCTACAAACGGCTGTAGCCCTAGTATTATTCTGAAGTAAGGGCATAGATAATATGGTGAGGTTATCATAGTGTTGAACGACCTTGTCGAAAAACAGTGACTGATCTCACTAGTCAAGGTTGTTTGGTGACAACCTAGTGTAACACATGGGTGCTTGCTATACGCAAGTTCATTGGACTAACCTACCAGAGGATTCCATATGGATGGCAACCCTAGTGTCTATGGAACAAATCCTCTAACGAATGGTGGTGCATGTGATCCTTAGACTTGAGATCACCGGAGCACCTTCTGCACCGATTGGTGTAGTCTGACACTAGTCCAACGCAGTTCTATTCAGAGCTATCAATACAGTAGTGATTGGCTGCATCAAGGAGTGTATCAAGACTATGGTGGATAGACAGAGGATTCATATTCAGTAAATAACAATGACACTAAAACTGTGGCCACAGTGGGATTGAGTTGTTGCTCAATCCATTTTATAATTCAGGTTATTGGTCTAGTAACTAAATACATAATATCGAGAGTAATTGAGGTTGACACTATTCCTATGCCTCGGTCTTGTCGAGATAACGAATGATGAAAGGATTGGATTGTACAGTAACCATATCGTTGACAAGTAGCTACTTCACTGAATCCGAATCTATCGGGTGGCCATGATGCCTTGCTAGGGGCCAATCTTGGTCTGTGTGTAGTGAGATGATTAATTGGTGTTAATCGCAATACTACACACTACCGGCATGATGAGGAGCCTACAGGTCACACATATAGAAGATAATTTAAGAGCCAGTTTATAAGAAGGGCGTTTTTGTCTTTTTAGGCAAAAAGGGTATTTTGGTAATCTCACAGTGCAATTAAATTTGCTGAGGTCATAGCCTTTATTTAAATTGATATTAAAATTAAATAAGTGAGATTACCATTAAATATGTGTTCACATATATTTTAAATAAATTATCATTATTGTTAAATGTTAATATTATATATATATATTAATTTAATTTAATTGAGATGATGATAATTAAAATTAAAATATCTAAATGGGGTTGTTTGGATACAAGGGGTGTATGGGTTGGTGCCCAAGCCCATTCCATGATGGAATACGGCAAAGTGTGCACTATATAAGTGCAACACTTTGTGAAATTAAAGAAGAATTTTTTCAATCATTTTTGAGAGAAACCCCAACCCTTTTCCTCTCTTCCACGCAACTTTACAATTGTTTGAATCAAAATTTCATCTTGAGTTTGCTCTTGGTTCTTAAGGCTAAAAAGGATCTAGCAAATCCCTCTTAAGTTCGTTGGGATTATCTTTGTGTGGACTACCGCTGGTTCAATCCTACCCTTGGATTGGTAGCAAAACCCATTCGATGATAAAGTTGGAGGAGCCTCCAAATGTGGGTATGGTTTCTTAACTTTAAACTGATTTTTCTACAGATTCTAATATATGTTGTATAAGCTATAAATTTGTACCCTGATCTTGGTTCTAAGGAACGATCCATGATGTTTTTGTTTTTGTTTCGTTGCAATAACTTGATCGTCTCCTAACATTTGGTATCAGAGCAAGTATTTTGTTATTTTAAAAGGGTGTTTTAAGATTTTTTCTATTGCTGAGTCATTCATTTATGAGAATTGATGATAGTATCCCTCATGTTCTTTGGTCGTCCAATCGCTGTAAGTATGTTTACCTAATTTTAGGTAAGGATTGATTTAGATGATTTACCTTATATGTGTGACTGTGATAGAGAATAAATATGAGGAAAACAAGGAGAATGGATCCAAGTCCCAGTGATGCTTCAAAAGCACAAGATGTTCCAACTACACTTGAAGCTCCTAACCAACAACTGTAACTTCAAGCACTCTGGGTTTAGATATTGCAACATTGGAGCATAGGATCTAGGAGGCTATTAATAGAGCTTTAAGGAAAACCCTACCAAAAAGTACAAGTAGTCTGGTGACAATGACGATGACCAATGTGGTAGCAAGCCAAGCAATAGGGATGAGTACCCTAGAAGCACTGGTTCCTCCAAAGCAGATTGAACTGATTTATGGCCTCTCAAGTGAACACCAGCCTCTAGAATTCAACGGCACTAATGATTTTGTAGTAGCGAAACTATTGATCAAGTTAGTGGAGAAAGCTATTGCTCCATTTCCTAAATGGCAGACCAGGAGAAGATCCAGTATGCTACGTACTTGTTGAGAGGAGATGTTATGACATGGTGGGAGCTTATGGAGCAGACTTAAGATACCACCACTTTCACTTGGTCAGGGTTTAAGGAGCTATTTGAGAAGTAGTACCAGATAGTAGATATGATATCCTCCAAGCTGTAAGAGTTTATTAGTCTACAGTAAGGAAATATGATCAAAGAGTACTCAATCAAGTTGAACTCCTTGGCTAAGTTTGCACCCACACTAGTTAGTACACCACAAACTTGATTGGAGAGATTTATGGGCGGACTTTATCCCACTATTTCCAAAGATGTTATGTCAGGTCATTAGCCCTCCCAAACGTATAGTGAAGTGCTCACAGAGCCATCAGAGCAAAGGCGTACTTGAGGAAGGAGACCATACTAGCTCTTCCCCTAGCAGAGGCAAACAATCCTCTCCAAATTGGCTAGTCTAGTAGTACAGAACAAGTTGTTGGCAAAGACGATAAAGGTAAAGGCAAGAAGGGAGTCCCTACCTAAAGCCAACAAGAAGAACATGAAGAAAAAAGGCCAACAAAGGAAAGGTGAGATCAATTATTGTAAGAAATGTCGGAGGAGACATAGGGGTGAATGTTTGGTAGAGACCAATGTTTGACTCATATACTGCTAGCCAGGTCATATTGCTAGAGATTGTCCCACTAGTTCTGTAGCTTTAGTACCCACAGTTGGAGGCACGATAGCTAAGGTATATAATGTGGCCTAGATGCAGGCAAATGCCAACCTTTCAGTAGTCACGGGTCAGTTATTATTCCATGATACTCCCTTGTATGCCTTGATTGATTTTGGTGCTACAAATTCCTTCATCTCCTATGGTATGATTAAGAGATTAGGGTTAATGCCTATTAGAGTAGAATAGGCCATTAGGATTGAATTGCTTGATGGTGAGGGTGTAGTGACCAATGAAGTCTTAATGGGGAAGTTAGTGACTATTAGAGGCTGAGATATGGTGGTAGATTTGATTGTCTTCAATATGCCAGACTTTGACATCATTCCCAGGATGGACTTTCTTAGTAGATATGGAGCAGAGATAGATTGTCATAGGAAAAAAATCAAGTTTAATATAGACCATCGAGACAACTTCATTTTTTAGAGAAGGGCACCCAACTAGCATGATGATTAGTGTAGCAAAATCTAGGACAATTTTGAAATAAGGGGTGTTTTGAGTACATTACGCATGTAGTAAATAAGGGAGAGAGTTCAAGCCCAAGTGTGCATGAGGTACCTATGGTAAATGAATTCATTGATGTGTTACCAGATGAAGTCCTAGGTTTACCTCCAAAGAGGGAAGTAGAGTTTAGTATAGAATTGGCGCTAGGCACAGTCCCATTTCAAAGGCTCCTTAATCGCATGGCCCCAATTAAGCTCCAAGAAATGAAGAAGCATTTACAAGTGTTTTTAGACAGGGGCTTTGTCAGGCTGAGTCATTCCCCATGGGGTGCTCCAATTCTATTTGTGAAAAAGAAAGATGGGTCCATAAGGATGTGTATAGATTACTATGAATTGAATAAAGTAACAGTAAAGAATAAGTGTTAGGAAGCGATCCATTTACACAGGGGAAAACAAAAACTTTTAATAATATGGATTGTTCCATAGAATCAAGATCAGGGCACAAATCTACAGTCTATATCAAAATAAGAATCTGCAAAAAATTAATCGAGAGTTTAAGAAATCATACGCACGTTTGGAGGCTCCTCCAAGTTGTCTCTGAACGTATTTTGCTACCAACCCAAGTGTAGGATCAAACCGATGTAGTTCACATGAAGACAATTGCAAGGAACTAAGGAGGGATTTGCTAGATCCCTCTTTAGCCTTCAGAACAATGAAGAAATGAAGAGTAATTGATTTTAGGCATAAACCCAAATCTAGCGTGAGAGTGTTTAGGGGTTGTAGCTCTTTCTCTTTTCAATGAATAATCAAATGAATGAATCTCTTTTCTTTTACAAATAACCTTTTTCTTTTATAGTAAAATTTAATTGCCCTATTCCCATATGGAATAGGCTTGGGCTCCAACCCAAACACCCATTGTTTCCAAACACTCCCAAGTAGATATTTATTTTAATTCATCATTATCTCAATTAAAATCAATTAATATATATTTAATATATATTAACATTTAACAATAATGATAATTTATTTAAATATATGCTAACACATATTTAAATGTAATTTCACTTATTTAATTTTTCTAACAAATTAAATAAAGGCTACGACCTCAGCAAATTTAATTGCACTGTGAAATTACCAAAATACCCTTTTGCCCAAAAAGACAAAAACGTCCTTCTTTCTTCCTGGCTCTTAAATTATCTTCTATGTGTGTGATCCATAGGCTCCTCATAATACAGGTAGTGTGTAGTATCGCGATTAACACCAATTAATCGTCTCACTATGCACAGACCAAGATTGGCCCCCAACAAGGCATCATGGCCACCCGATAGATTCAGATTCATCAAATTCACTACCTGTCAATGATATGGTTACCGTACAATTCGATCATTTGATAATTGTTACCCGATCATTTCATCATACGTTATCTCGATGAGACGAAGGCATAGAAATAGTGTTAACCTTCGGTTACTCTCGATATTGTGTATTCAGTTATTGGACCAATGACCTGTATTATAATCTAGATAGAGCAACAACTCAATCCCACCATGCCACAGTTTTAGTGTCATTGCCATTTACTGAATTGTGCCGTGAGATAACTTCTCCTGCACCCAGGAGTGCTGAATCCTCTGTCTATCCACCATAGTCTTGATACACTCCTTGATATAGCCAATCACCACCGTATTGATAACTCTGAAAAGAAATGCATTAGACTAGTGTCAAACTACACCAATCGGTGTACAAGGCGCTCCAATGATCTCAAGTCTAAGGATCACATGTACCACCATTCGTTAGAGGATTTGTTCCATAGACACTAGGGTTACCATCCATATGGAATCCTCTAGTGGGTCTGTCCAGTGAACTTGCTGCGGTGTATTCGCCTACAGCCACCACCCATGTGTTGCATCAGGTTGTCACCAAACAACCTTGACAAGTGAGATCAGTCAATGCCTTTCGACAGGGTCGTTCAACACTATGATAGCCTTACCGTATTATCTGTGCCCTTACTTCAGAATAATTCTGGGGCTACGGACATTTCTAGAATGGCCACCATATATGCTCATAGGGTTCTCACTATCAAGATTTGAAACACCTGATACCCTCGTCACGGTTCTACCATTCTAAGGACATATATCAATACATATTGCAATAATAATGATTTACGCGATATAGAATAAAATGCCTTTTATTGATTAATGAACATTATTACAAAGAGTCAATTCTACAATAATTGATTGGCTCTAGGGCATTTGCTCTAACAATCTCCCACTTGCACTATAGCCAATCATTTATGTATTTAATACCAAATGATCTCAAGTGCCTTTCATGCTTCTGCTGTGATAGAGGCTTTGTCAGTGGATCTGCGAGATTGTCGTTAGTATGCACTTTACTAATCTACACATCTTTTCTCTCAACTATCTTTCTGATGAGATGGAATCATCTAAGTATGTGTCTGGATTTCTAATGAGACCATGGTTCCCTGGCCTGAGCGATTGCTCCATTGTTATCATAATAAATGTCTATTGGATCAACAATCGTGGGAACCACACCAAGTTCAGTAACGAACTTCTAAATACAGACTGCCTCCTTGGCTGCATCTGATAATGCAATATACTCAGCCTCCATTATAGAGTCTGCTACAGTGCTTTGCTTGGAGCTCTTCCAGCTCACTGTATCGCCATTAAGACAAAATACAAACCCTGATTGCGATCGATAATCATCTTTGTTCGTTTGGAAACTAGCATCACTATATCCTCTTATAGTGAGCTCATCTTCCCCTCCATAAACCAAGAACATATCCTTAGTCCTCTTCAGGTACTTAAGAATATTCTTGACAGCCATCCAGTGACGCTCACCTAGATTCGATTGATATCTACTACAAGTTCTCAAAGGACATGAGACATCAATCCAAGTACATAGCATGGCATACACGATGGATCTAATTGCTGATGCATATGGGATCCTCTTCATCCTATCTCTCTTATCTTATGTTCTAGGATACAATTCCTTAGAGAGATAAACACCATGTGACATCAGAAGAAATCCCTTCTTGGATTCTTTCATACTGAATATTTTCAGTACTTTGTCAACATATGCACTCTGACTTAGGCCAAGTAACCTACGCAATCTATCATGATAGATCTTTATACCAAGGATGTAGGTTGCTTCCCCTAGTCGTTCATGGAGAAGCACTTGGATAACCAAGTCTTTACCGACTGCAAGTTCGGTATATCATTCCCCGATCAGAAGTATGTCATTGACATACAACACTAGGAATACTATTGCGCTCCCACTCACTTTCTTGTAAACATAGGGCTCATCTTTGTTCTTGATAAAACCGAATTCTTTCATAGCTTCATCAAAACGAACGTTCCAGCTCCTTGAAGCTTGCTTGAATCTATATATAGATCTCTGAAACTTGCATACCATATCAGCTTGCCCAACAAGAATGAAACCATCAGGCTATGTCATATACACATCCTCCTCAAGGTTTCCATTCAGGAAAGCTGTTTTGACATCCATTTGCCAAATCTCATTGTCATGATATGCAACAATCGCAAGCATAATCCGGATGAATTTAATCATGGCAACCAGCGAAAAGGTTTCTTCATAGTTATTGCCATGAATTTTGTTTGAAACATTTGGCAACCAGTCATGCTTTATAAGTATGCACCTTGCCATCCATGTCAATCTTCTTCTTAAAGACCCATTTACACCCTATGGGTTTTACCCCTTTAGGTGGTTCCACCGGAGACCACACTTGGTTCTAGTACATGGAGTCCATCTCAGATTTCATGGCTTCAAGCCATTTAACAAAATCTGGATCGATATAGCATCTTCGTAGGTTTTGGGTTCATTGTCTTGGCAGACTTGTACGTCACCATGTTGAGTCACGAGATAACCGTATCTCTCGGGCTCATGGCATACTCTCCCAGATATACGCTTCACTTATGTTACCTGAGGTGGTTCATTTTGATGCAAAATTTGTGGAGTAACCTCCTCTTGATGCTCAACCATTTCCTATGGCATATCATCCCGTCCTTCGTCTAGTATATCTTGCGGTTTTAGAACTTCATCAAGTTTTACTTTTCTCTAACTAGTACTTATTAGAAAATATTCTTTTTCTAGTAAGATACCAGATCGAGCAACAAAAATTTTGCGCTCTTCTGGGTGGTAGAAGTAGTATCCTTTGGTCTCCTTTGGATACCCCATAAATATACATTTACAGGATTTTGGGCCCAGCTTGTTCGAAGTCAATTTCTTAACATAAGCTTCGCAACCCTAAATCCTTAGATAAGATAAGTTGGGCTTTCGCCCACTCCATAATTCATATGGAGTCTTATCTACAGACTTTGATGGCACACGTTCAAAACGTGAGTCGCAGTCTTTAGGGCATAACCCTAGAACAATGCAGGTAAATCACTAAAAACTCATCATGGACCTAACCATGTCAAGTAAGGTCTTGCTCCTCCTTTCTAACACTCCATTGTGTTGAGGTGTATAAGGAAGGGTGAGCTGTGATACTATCCCACATTCCTTCAGGTACTCTGAAAACCCTAAGCTTATGTATTCACCTCTTCGATCCGAATGAAGAGCTTTAATACTTTTGCCCAACATATTCTGTACTTTATTCCTGAATTCCTTGAATTTATCAAAGGCTTCAGATTTATGTCTCATAAGGTAGACATAACCATATCTACTGAAATCATCGTAAATGTGATGAAGTATGAATATCCACCACCGGCCTCAAACTGTTAGTGGACCACATACATCACTATGGATGATGCCTAACAGCTCAGTAGCCCTTTCACCTTGTCTTGTGAAAGGAGACTTGGTCATCTTGCCTAACAGGCATGACTCGCATACCTCGAATGACTGAAAGTCAAAAGGGTCCAAAACTTTATCCCTTTGAAGTTTTGCAATGCGAATCTCATTAACATGACACAATCTACAGTGCCAGAGATATGTCTAGGTTTTGATCGCTATGTTTAGCTTTCTTGGTTTCAATATTGAGAATATTTTTATTGTTTAAATCAAGAACATATAATCCATTATATAACCTTGCAATTCCAAATAGAATACCATTCAAACTAAAAAACAACAATCCATTAGATATCTCAAAATGATACCCCATATTATCCAAAGCGGATAATGAAATAATATTTCTAGAAATAGAAGGTACGTGATAACAGTTATGTAGTTCCAACAACAAGCCCATAGGCAAACATAAACAGTAAGTCCCTACAGCCAACGCAGCCACATGTGCTTTATTTCCAACTCGTAGGTCCACCTCTCCCTTGGCGAGCACTCTACTCTGCCTTAGTCCCTACACATCAGTACAAATGTGAGTACCACATCTTGTGTCAATGACCCAAGATGTTGAGGGAGAGAAATTAATCTCAATCATAAACATACTTGAAGTCATAGTATTTGACTTCTTCTTACTTGCGAGGAAAGCCTTGTAGTGTTTCCTCCAGTGGCTAGGCTTGCCACAAGAGAAGCAAACTACCTTGCCCTTCCCTATGCCACTCTCAAGCCCAAGAGCAACCTATCCTTTGGGCTTAGGCTTGGGTTTGGCCTTGGCCTTACCCTTGCCGTTACCCTTTGTTTTACTGGTAGAAACCAGTAAAACAGGCTTGGACTTTATCAAGTCCTACTCTGCAATCCTCAGCATGTTCAAAAGTTCTGATAGGGTTTTCTCCATCATGTTCATATTGAAATTCATTATGAACAGAGCATAAGAGTCAGACAAGGATTGCAGAATCAAATACATTTGTAATTCTACATCAAACTCAAATCCCAAAGTCTCAAGTCTCTCTATGTGCTCGATCATCTTGAGCACATGAGGACCAACTTAGGCTCCCTCAGTCAGACGACTCCCAAACAGTGCTTTCGACACCTTGTACCTATTATGTCGAGCATTTCCTTCGAAAAGCTCCTTGAGGCGTAGAATAATGGAAGCAGCGTCCATATTCTTATGCTGCTTTTGCAGCACAGGTGTCATCGATGCTAAGATCAAGCATTGAACGCCATCAACATCATCAAGGAACTTTTGATAAGTATCCTGTACTTCTTGAGTGGCATTAGGATCAGGCTTAGCCATGTCTGGCTTTTCAAGGATATATAATTTCTTTTCTGACTTGAGTATAATCCGAAGATTAAGATACTAGTCTAAGAAATTGGATCCATCCAACCCGTTTTCTTTCTCAATTATCGGTTGCAGGTTCATTATGCTCATTTTGGTGAATCTACAATTGCAGAAAAATAAAGTCATTATAAAGTTCATTATTATTTAATATGGTGTTTTATTAAACGATGCTCCCATTATTTTACTCAAGTCAATAGGCCTCACTATTAACTTGGGAAAGCCTGTTGACTTTCCTAGTGGACCGAGATCCCATCCTTCCCATTTCAAACCTTCGCTTTGACGAACAAGCTAAAATGAGTTGGTTAGGTAGGCCAACAAACTTAATCCACACCAGTCGATAGCTCTTACTATCAACCTCAAATGTGAAAAAGTGTGAAAAAGCCAATCACACAATCCAATGGACAGTACATGCCATCGTCCTCAAGTGTGATTCTCAGTATCAGTAGAGTGGACACTACATGTCACCATGTACACACAATATGTGTACTGCTCTACTATGCCTATAACGTGTTTATCAACCTTCGCTTTAGCAAACAAGCAAAACCGTCATTTTAAGTTGACCCATCACCATTAAGGAAAACTTCAATGCATTTTAACCTCCCACTGGTAAAAGTGTACCCTTCGTTTTGGACAAGGTTTCGATGAACAGTGGTTTGATTAAAACCATGGTGATGGAAGGCTTATGTGACTTAATATACTTTAATTGAGGGTTTGTTATTTAATGTCTCACTAGATTATTATCTTTGTTAGAATGACATTGTTTGGCATGTTATTCAACATTCAACCTTAGCATGCATTCTAAACACAATATCAAAACCGTGTCAGTACATGGCCCAACTAAAACCAATTTCCTTGAGCCTAGAGGAATCGGTGGGTCACCTAGGGGTCTTGTAATAAATATCTTGAGTCTTCAAGTATGGTTGCCTCGTCCTTTGCTCCGTCTTTAAGTACATTACAAATACATCATACTAAATTTACAATAAGAATAATTATAAAAAAATCTTTACATCAATAAATTTAGAAACCTCAATTTACATTCGAGGGGAATGAGATGAGAAGAGAATGTACATTGGGAAGAGGAGAAAAGCAGGACACGTAGGCCCTATTTAAGAAATTGCAACCATACATACCCAAAAATTTTAAAACATTCACCATAGGTCTAAGGCTCATGTACCAGGCACCATGCAATATACAAACAAGGACATAGCATACATTTCAAAAAACAATCAATTTTGAAATTGGTGGGTTAATTATTGATTACCCCCTGACAATTTGTAGATACGTTATTTGGTCCAAAAGTTTTGAAACTTTACAATCTTGCCCCTACACACTCGGAAGTGCACTTGCTGTGACGATGAGTTAGATCATCGCAGTGTGTGCGGGTTAACTTGACGTTCACACTCAACGTACGATCGCCATGACGATGGGTTATATCGCCGCTGCGAGCATTGATTTCGTATAGCGCTTGTCCTAAGGACGATCGTTGCGGCAAGTGCTGATTTTGTAATCAGTGTGAACGACAAATACGCACGCTGCGACGATGGATTATATCACCACGGTGAGTGTGCACTAATATGTAGCTCTGGATCAGTTCATACATTAACCAAAAACACACCAAATGGATTTTAAGGAAGATTTTACGCGCTCGCCCACTATACCAAACTTGCAGATCATTAACAAATTAAATTTAATCGATTAATTGATTTCTTAAAACATTCTTTTAAGGTAGATTTTACGCAGATTCTTTAAGGTAGCATATTATCAGTCAAATACATGTTATCAAGCATCCACATAAAAACTGTAAAATCTGGTACCCTAGGCTCTGATACCACTGTTAGGAAGCGATCCATTTACGCAATGGAAAACATAAACTTTTAATAATACGGATGGTTCCATAGAAAAAAGATCAGGGCACAAATTTATAGTTTATATAAAAATAAGAATCAGCAGAAAATTAATCTAGAGTTTAAGAAATCATACGCACGTTTGAAGGCTCTTCCAAGTTGTCTCTGAACTTATTTTGCTACCGACCCAAGTGTAGGATCGAACCGACGTAGTCCACATGAAGACAATCACAAGGAACTAAGGAGGGATTTGCTAGATCCCTCTTTAGCCTTAAGAACAAAGAAGAAATGAAGAGTAATTGATTTTAGGCAAAAACCCAAATCTTGCATGAGAGTGTTTAGGGGCTGTAGCTCTTTCTCTTTTCAATGAATAATCAAATGAATGAATCTCTTTTCTTTTACAAATAACCTTTTTCTTTTATAGTAAAATTTAATTGCCCTATTCCCATATGGAATAGGCTTGGGCTCCAACCCAAACACCCCTTGTTTCCAAACACTCCCAATTAGATATTTATTTTAATTCATGACTATCTCAATTAAAATGAATTAATATATATTAACATTTAACAATAATGTTAATTTATTTAAATATATACGAACACATATTTAAACGTAATTTCACTTATTTAATTTTTTTAACAAATTAAATAAAGGCTACGACCTCAGCACATTTAATTGCACTATGAAATTACCAACATACCCTTTCACCCAAAAAGATGAAAACGCCCTTCTAACTTCTTGGCTCTTAAATTATCTTCTATATGTGTGACCCATAGGCTCCTCATGATACCGGTAGTGTATAGTATCGCGATTAATACCAATTAATCATCTCACTATACACAAACCAAGATTGGCCCCTAGCAAGGCATCATGGCCACCCGATAGATTCGGATTCGGCAAAGCAGCTACCTGTCAATGATAATGGTTACCGTACAATTCGATCCTTTCATTATCCGCTATCTTGACGAGACTGAGGGATAGAAATAGTGTCAACCTTCGGTTACTCTTGATATTGTGTATTTAGTTACTAGACTAATGACCTTTATTATAATCTGGATAGAGCAACAACTCAATCCCAATGTGGCCACAGTTTTAGTGTCATTGCCATTTACTGAATTGCGCTATGAGATAACTTCTCCCACACCCGGGAGTGATGAATCCTCTATCTGTCCACCATAGTCTTGATACACTCCTTGATGTAGCCAATCACCACCGTATTGACAGCTCTGAAAAGAATTGCTTTAGGTTAGTGTCAAACTACACCAATCACTACACAAGGTGCTCTGGTGATCTCAAGTCTAAGGATCACATGCATTACCATTCGTTAGAGGATTTGTTCCATAGACACTAGGGTTACCATCCACATAGAATCCTCTGGTGGGTCAGTCTAGTGAACTTGTTGTGGTGTATTCACCTATAGCAAGCACCCATGTGTTGCACCAGGTTGTCACCAAACAACCTTGACAAGTGAGATCAGTCACTGCCTTTCGACAGGGTTGTTCAATACTATGATAGCCTTACCGTATTATTTGTGCCCTAGCCTTACCGTATTATTTGTGCCCTTACTTCAGAATAATACCGGGGCTATTATAAATGGGTTGTTGTCTTTTAGTATAAATAATGTTATCAAAATATGAATTATGCTTTGACATTTAAAATTAAACATTAACATCTATTTTCAATTTGGTAGGCTATCACTACTATGTAATAGCAAACAAAATAGATTATTTTTGTTGATCATACAAAATTTTATCATTATTTTTGTGATTGATATATTTCTTTTTATTATTTAGGATAAGGCCAACTTAAATGTCAATGTTGACATGTTTTTTTTTTTTAAATTAAATTTTTAATCTTTTAACTTTTTGTAAACATATGCCTCTTAGAAAAATTTGAAATATGCATACTCAACCATATGTGATATTTAAACTCATATACAATATTAATTTACATTCAATTGTAAATCCTTTTTATCATATATTTGCCTATAAGTCATCACACATTTTTTATTTATTTATTTTAATTATATAACTTAAACCTAATTTTTTTTGGTTAATTGAAGTGTTTGGACAATTTAAGCGTACTTCGACTAATCCTATTTCATAGCAACCACGACCGCGTAAACCTAAAAATTTTCATTTACCTTCTGTTATAACTTATGAATTTAAAAAATGGAACATTTATTAGCGTTTTCTTAATTAAAATATATAAATGTCTCCCAAAATTTATTAGTGTTTTCTTAATTAAAATATATAAATGTCTCCCAAAATTTATTAGCGTTTTCTTAATTAAAATATATAAACTTGAAAACAATTTGAATTTTTGTTAGGAATTCATTTTTGCCGAGCTTGAAAAGGGAAAATAAAAATGTTGTCCATCATAAGTGATAACCCAGGTTTAGCAAAAGAAAAAGAAGCTGAGAAACATAGATGCATAAAACAAAAGAAAAAAGTAACTAGAAAATGATTATTTCTCCATTAACCTGGTGGGTTCGAAAATATTTTCAATTTGAATTTTTGTTAGGAATTCATTTTTTTTTTTTAACAACAAAAGTGCCCCTTTCAATTACGACCTAATCATTCCCACACTCCTCTTTGAATAATCCTCTCATCCATCTCCCACATGAACCTTCTTCCCCTTCTTCCTTCTTCATCCTCCTCATCATCACCTCTTTTCTCTTTTGTCTCTTCTTCTTCATAATAATATTCATCATCCTCCTTCATTCCTTTTTCCACTTATGCAATACCTTCTTACCTTCTTTTCTTAGATCATTCAAATCATACATACTTTTTTTTCTACTTCTATTCTAGCTTTATATGTCTAGCTCAGTACAGCACCATTGAAGACTTGGAGGTTGGTCATCGTAGAAGAAATTACAGGCGTCCTCTGCAAAGAAATTGTACTCTTCCATTTTCACAAACTGAGTTTGATAAGTTGGTGCTTTTGAAAACTGGAAGCAAGAGAGTGATTTTAATGATGAAGATGTCGGAGACATCAAGAGACTGTGCTGCTGGTTTTGAAGGATCCCAGATGAGGAAATGGCCGCGTTTGGGCTATTATCTTTGTTCAAGATTGAACTTAATCATCTTCGACAGGATGGTTTGGAGTATTTTGAGTTGGGAAACATGCCTTTGACATCTTGGGTATTACAAATGGGTTGTTGTCTTTTAGTATAAATAATGTTCTTTATGGAACTATTTTAATAATATATTATATGTTCTTGAAATAGATAATATGGATATTCTCAAAGTAACAACTATGCCAAGTATGGCAAATTGAGTTAAACATACCTAATTCTATGGTTATGCCTTAGAGACTACGACTCACATACTAAACCATGTGCCATCATAGTTTATAAATAAGACTCCATATGAACTATGGAGTGGGTGAAAGCCCAACTTATCTTATCTGAAGATTTGGGTTGCGAAGGTTATGTTAATAAATTGACTTCAAACAAGCTAGGGCCCAAAATCTAATAAGTGTATATTTGTGGGGTGTCCTAAGAAGACCAAAGGATACTATTTCTACCACCCAGAAGAGCGCAAAATTTTTGTTGCTCGTCTTGGTGTCTTCTTAGAGAAGGAATTTCTTCTAAGAGGTACTAGTGGGAGAAAAGTAGAACTTGATGAAGTTCTAATACTACAAGATACATTTGATGAAGGACGAGATGATGTGCCACAAAAAGTGGTTGAACATCATGAGAAGGTTATTCCATAATCTGTGGATCAAAGTGAACCACCTCATGTAGCACAAGTGCTGCGTAGTTCTAGAACAGTACATCATGAGCCCGAGAGATATGGTTTACTTGTGACTCAACATGGTGACATACTAGTCTACCAAGACAATGAACCCATAACCTACATAACGCTATATCGAATCCAGATTCCGTTAAATGGCTTGAAGCCATGAAATTTGAGATGAACTCCATGTACTAGAACCAACTATGGTCTCTGGTGGATCCACCTGAATAGGTAAAACCCATAGGGTGTAAATGGGTCTTCAAGAAGAAGACTGACATGGATGGCAACGTGCATACCTATAAGGCACGACTGGCTATCAAAGGTTTCAAACAAATTCATGGCATTGACTATGAAGAAACCTTTTCGCCAATTGCCATGATTAAGTCTATCTAGATTATGCTTGCGATTGTTACATATCACGACTATGAAATTTAGCAAATAGATGTCAAAACAGCTTTCCTGAACGAAAACCTAGAAGAGGATGTGTATATGACACAACCAGATGGTTTCATTATTGATGGACAAGCTGACAAGATATGCAAGTTGCAAAGGTTTATTTATGGACTCAAGCAAGCTTCTAGGAGCTAGAACATTCATTTTGATGAAGTTGTAAAATACTTTAGTTTCATCAAGAACGAAGATGAGCCCTGTGTTTACAAGAAAGTAAGTAAAAGCGCAGTTGCATTCTTGGTGTTGTATGTCGATGACATACTTCTTATCTGGAATGATATACCAAACTTGCGATCGGTAAAGACTTGGTTATCCAAGTGCTTCTCCATGAAAGACTAAGCAGAAAACAGCCTACATCCTCAGGATAAAGATCTATTGTGATAGATCGCATAGGTTGCTTGGCCTAAGTCAAAGTACATACATAAACGAGGTACTGAAGAGATTTAGATGGAAGAATCCAAGAAATGATTTCTTTCGATGTCACATGGTATCTATCTCTCTAAAGACATGTGTCTTAAAACACAAGATGAGATAGATATGATGAAAAGGATCACATATGCGTTAGCAATTAGATCTATCATGTATGCCATGTTATGTACTTGGGGTTGATGTTTCATGTGCATTAAGAACTTACAGTCAATATCAATCGGATCCAGGTGAGTGTCACTGGATAGCTATCAAGAACATCTTTAAGTACTTGAAAAGGACTAAGGATATGTTCTTGGTTTATGGAGGGGAAGATGAGCTTGCTGTTAGAGGATATAGTGATGTTAGTTTCCAAATAGATAAAGACGATTATCATTCGTAGTCTAGTTTTGTATTTTGTCTCAATGGAGCTACAGTGAGCTGGAAGAGCTCTAAGCAAGGCATTGTAGAAGACTCTACAACAAAAGCTGAGTATATTGCATTATCTGATATGACGAAAGAGGTTGTTTGGATTAAGAAGTTCGTCACTGAAGTTGGTATGGTTTCCACTATTGTTGATCCAATATATGTCTACTATGATAACAATGCAACAATAGCTCAAGTAAAGGAACCACGATCTCACTAGCGATCCAAACACAGACTTAGGCGATTTCATCTCATCAGAGAAATAGTTGAGAGAAAATATATGTAGATTTGCAAAGTACATACTGTAACGCCCCACTTGAGGTACGTTGTTATTGTTTCCTCTTTCGCCCTTAATCGAGTTGGTTTTCTGTTATATTTGTTTGTTTGAGTGTTATGTTGAATGTTGCCCTGAAATTGGTTGAAAATAGAAGAATCTAAGTGAACCAAGCTTCGCGGGCGAAGAAGAGTCTTGCCGCGGCGAAGATGTGTTGAACCAAGGGCGAAACTCTAGGACAGGTTTCGCCGCGGCGACAAAGGTTTCTTCGCCGCGGCGATGGGCGATTTTTATGTTGGTTGAGTTTTAGATATTTTCTTCCCCAAGGGCAATTGGACCTTTCTACCCCTAATTAGTAGGAAAAGTGGGGAGTGAATTGTAAGGACTTTTCATGGAGAGTATGTTGAGATGGGGGTGAGTTTGTAATGAATCAAAGGATATGGATGGAATTTCCAAAGAAGAGTAAGGGCAAAATGGGAATGATTGTGTTTTATTTCATTAAAAGGAATTAGAATCAAAGAAACCATTCATTTCTCTTCTTCTCCAACGCAACTTCCCATTCTTCTCCTCTCAACTTCTCTTTTCTTTTGATCAAGGATTTCCAAGGGATTTTGAAGTGATTTGAGGTAGAAAACAACTTAAGGCTTCCTAAGGTAAGGATTTTCCCTTAAGTTGTGTGATTTGAAGATTTTAGTTCATTTTTGGTTTTTGAGAGTTTTCATTCTTTTGGTTAAGAGTAGAGAATAGCCAAGAGAAACAAGTGGAAAGAAGATTGGTGAAGTCTCTCCATAGCAAGTAAGTAAAACCCAACCCAAGTTGAGATTCATGAAATTTCTTGATTAGGGTTTTGATAGAAATGATGTATGTATGTGATGTGCATGTAATATGCCTTGTATGGAGTATTGAATGGAAATTTCTATGCTTTGTGAATGTTCTTACCTTGCAAATTTGAGAAATGGGTGTTGGTTTGGCAAGGTAGTTGAGATAGAATTTAAGGGGTATTATGGAACCCTTTTTGGAAGTGTTTTCTATGGCGGAGTTATTATGGCTTTGTGAAGGGGTTTTTCCCCATTTTGGATGGTTAGGAAAAGTTTTAGATTCATGACTATGAGATAGTTTTATAGTGCACATGAGTTGTTTGATGAAATGCCTAATAGAGGTTGAGTGGTAGTAATGAACCTTAATTCTTGCAACATTGCATGTTGGCATTTCACAAGTGCATTAGTAGAGATGGATCATCCATGTGCATTTTTATATGCATTGAAAAGTGACCTAAGAAAGAGTAGAAAACTTTGTGTATAGAAATACCCTATGAGTAGAGAGCTTAGTGGGTAAAATTACTCTAAGGGTAGAGCATTGAAAAAATGCTACAATAGAATGAGTTAGAAGAGTAGTATAGTTGGGATGATGCTTTGTGATCATCACCCGACCATTATGGGAATCGGATGGATGCTTTGTGATCATCATCCGAATAGCCTTAGAGAGATGGGTCGATGCTTTGTGATCGTCACCCAATGAGTAATAAAAAAAGGGGTAGATGCTTTGTGACCACTACCCGATTAGTTAAGAAGATATGTAGGTTGATGCTTTGTGATCATCATCCAATGGCTAGTAGAAGCGGGGTGATGCTTTGTGATCATCACCCGATAGTGACTAGAGATGGGTAAATGCTTGGTGATCATTACCCAAAATTCATGAGGAACGGGTAGGTGCTAGGTGATCTCCACCCGATAGTTAGGAGGAACCGAGTTGGTGCTTTGTGATCCTCACTCGGTAGTCACTAAGAACGGGTTGGTCTGTGTGAATTCCACCCGATAGCCATAGAGAGTGAAATGGTCTTGTGTGAACACCATACGGCCGTACCTCCGGTAAGATGAGGCCATGATGTTATTAGAAACAGAAAGAAGCAGATTAGAAAAGGAAAGAATTGAGAGTCACACGCGGGGACAGAGGAAGGAGAGTTTTACTTACTTGAGCATTTTTTGTGCTCACCCCGTTATTTTCCTTTGTGGATGCGGGTTCTAGGTGATGTTGCGGTTGGTGGGGCGTCGGCGCGCGAGGAGCAATAGCTACTTGTTCCCCTATTTTGTCTTTTGAAATGCACTTTTGTAAATGATAACTTTTGTGTATAAAAGACATGTGAATTGTAATGAAAAAGAAACTTTTTGGGCCCGATTTTCCATTGTTAATTGCATGCATTATACTAGTTTTGAAGGTGTTACATTTTTTGGTATCGAGCAAAGATTTTGGGATTGAGCAGTGTACTATTCTCATCGCCACGACGTCCCTCTAACTAACCGTGTGAGTAATTCTTTCCTTACGTAATTGTTTCTTGAGTTCATTAGTGTGATCATTTTTGTAGATGAGGCGTAGTTATCGAAATCGCGGTAAAGGTGTGGTGAATGAAGGAGAACCTTCTAACCCACCCGAGTCTCGCCCCCTCCCTTGGATGAAGCTAGAATCAGGGAATAATACGGAGGTTATGATAGAAACTCGGGGGAGAGTTGTACCCCCGTCTGACGCGCTTGATTACGCCTGTCGAGAGAGGGCAAGCGGTACCTCCCGATCTGCAGAGTTGAACCGATATATGGTCTTTCCGGTCAACATCAGCCCTCGAGTTTAAGGGTACTACGGATCCGGTAGTAGCGGAGGAGTGGCTTGGGTCGTAGAACGAGCCACGGGTTTATTTCCCATGAGAGGCAGGGAGAAGATCCGGTATGCGAGTTTCTGTTTCGGGGTGATGCCCGAATTTGGTGGGAATTAATGGAAGAAACTCATGATGCGACAATAATGACATGGGAAGAGTTTAGGCAAGAGTTTGAGGTGAGTATAGATCGAGGACCAAGTTCATGAGAAGGTCCAAGAATTTATCGTTCTGACAAGGAGCTAGCGGCCGTGAAAGAGTACTCGGTGAAGTTCAACGCCCTTGCAAGGTTTGCAGGGAATAGTTAGCACCCGGCCTTGAGAAGGGATAAGTTTGTACATGGATTGAAGCCGGAGATAGCCCGGGATATTATGACAAGCTCCAACCCTCCTCGCAATTACGGTGAGGCCTTGGGGAGGCGGGCAATGAAGGCGGAGATTTTTAGAATAAAATCTTCCCGGTAGGATCCTCGGCAGGGAGGGACGAAGGAGCTACCCTCCGCTCCTCGGAGAGAGAGACATGAGGGTGAAAAAGGCAAAGATATGAAGAATCAAAAAGAAAAAGTTTCAGTATAAACGAGAATAGAAAGGAGTGGAGGAATAAGCGACCTCGAGCGGAAGGGTTTCCTCCTTTGCCCTAAGTGTGGGAAGAACCACCGGGAGAGTGTACGAAGGATCGAGAGTATGCTATAGGTGCCGACAGCCAGGGGCACATGATGAGGGATTGCAAAGCTCCTCTTCCACCAACTACTCGAGTTCAGGGGAGGTACTGCGAGTGCGAGTTTTTCGTGTACTGAGGAAGCGAGGAGTCCATCATCATTCTTGAGTGATTATTATTTCATGCGGTCCCTTTATATGCTTTAATTGATTCGGGTGCTACCCATTCGTTTATATCTTATGGGATGCTTGAGAGATTAGGTTTGAGACCTACTAGGCGGCACAACCCATTAAGATAGAACTACCGATGGGGTTAGTGTTGTGACTCAAGAGATTTTGTTAAGAGAGTCCTTAGTGATCCAGGATAGAGAGTTAATCGTTGACTTAATAGTTTTTGATATGCCCGACTTTGATGTGATTACGGGCATGGATTTCCTAGGGAGGTATGGAGTAGAGATTGTGTCGGAAAAAGAAGGCGAGGTTTAACCTCGATTGTGGAGATAAGTTTAGTTTTGGAGAAGGCCATCAGTTGAGCATGTTTGATTAGTAATGTAAAGGCCAGGGAAGATGTTGAGAAAGGGGTGTTCGGGTTATATTGCCCATGTAGTGCAGAGTGGTGATGTTCCACAGCTAGAGATCCAGAAGGTGCCAGTAGTTCGAGACTTTCTAGATGTGTTTCCGGAAGAGTTACCGGGTTTGCCTCCAGAGAGAGAGGTAGAATTTAGTATCGAACTAGCACCGGGGGACAGCACCAATATCTAAAGCCCCTTATAGAATGGCCCCGGTGAGCTCAAGAATTAAAGAAGCAACTCCAAGAGCTTTTAGATAAAGGCTTCATCCGACCAAGTCATTCCCCTTGGGAGCTCCAATCTATTTGTGAAAAAGAAGGATGGATCACTAAGGATGTGTATCGATTATAGGGAGTTGAATAAAGTTACGGTGAAGAATAAGTACCCATTACCCGGATAGATGACCTCTTTGATCGGTTGAAAGGTGCGCAGGTGTTCTCCAAAAATTGATTTGAGGTCCGGGTATCATCAGGTAAGAGTGGCTGAGCAAGATGTGGCTAAAACTGCCTTTCGTACCAGGTACGGGCATTATGAATTTGTAGTAATGCCTTTTGGCTTGACTAATGCCCCAGCAATTTTTATGGACTTGATGAACAGGGTATTCCATGAGTATTTAGATCAGTTTATTGTTGTCTTCATCGACGACATTTTGATTTACTCAAAGTCCAGAGAAGAGCATGAGAAACACTTGGGATTAGTATTACAACGAGTGAGAGAAAAGAAGTTGTGTGCTAAGTTTTCCAAGTGTGAGTTTTGGCTGAATCAAGTGATATTCTTGGGTCATGCCGTGTCGAAGGAAGGGATTTGGTAGATCCGAGTAAAGTGCAGCAATCCTAGAATGGCGAAGCCGAGAAACGTGAAAGAAATCGGGAGTTTCTTGGGCTTGGCGAGGTTACTACCGGCGATTTGTAGCGAGGATTCGCCCGGTTGGCTAAACCAGATTGTGACTCTTACCAAGCGAAAACTCCTTTTGTGCAGGTCGGCAGCTTGCGAAAGCTTCCAAGAGGCGAAGAAGAGGTTAACATCAGCTCTGTGCTAGTGTTACGCGGGAGGGTGTAGATTATGACATTTATACAGACGCCTTCTTTGCGGGGACTCGGAGTGTATTGATGCAGTTAGGTAGGGTTATAGCTTATGCTTCTCGTCAATTGAAAGAGTACGAGACCAGATACCCTACGCATGACCTAGAGTTAGCAGCTGTGGTCTTTGCTTTAAAGATATGGAGGCATTACCTTTATGGTGTGAAGAGTAATATCTACACCGATCATAAGAGTTTGAAGTACTTCTTCACTCAAAAGGAGTTAAATATGAGACAGAGAAGGTGGTTAGAGCTGGTCAAGGATTATGATTGTGAGATCAAGTATCAACCAGGAAAAGCCAATGTCGTAGCCGATGCTTTGAGTAGAAAAGCCCATGTTTTCCGGCTTACTAGGCAGAAAGAGTTAATAGAAGAGTTGTCTAAGGAGCAGATTGAGGTGGTTAGGGAAGAATTTCCAGCCTAGTGTACAGTCCTCTTTACTAGAGGAAATTAGAGAAAAGCAAATGGCTGATGAGTGGTGTCAGAAAATAGTGCAGCAAGTGTGTGAGGGCAAGACATCGGAGTTCTTTGTGAGAGATGGTGTCCTCTATTTCAGAAATCGGTTGTGCATTCCTCCAAATGAGGAGTTGAAACAGAAAATCCTTGTAGAGGCTCATGACACACCGTACACTCATCCGGGAGCAACCAAGATGTATCGGGATATCAAGAAAGGCTATTGGTGGTCTGGTATGAAGAAAGACATCGCGAGTTTGTGGCTAAATGTCTAACTTGCCAAGAGGTGAAAGCGAACACCAGCGGCCGTCAAGCTTCAGCCATTGAGTGTTCCCAGTGGAAATGGGAAAGCATTTCAATGGATTTTATCACGGGTCTTCCCAGTGCGAAAGGGTGTAATGCTATATGGGTGATTGTGGATAGGTTAACCAAGTCAGCCCATTTTCTCCCGGAAAGGAGAGTACCCTCTGGTCAGTTGGCCCAGATTTACCTCAAGGAGATAGTCGATTGCATGGTGTGCCCAAGGTTATAGTATCGATAGAGATTCCAGATTTGTTTCATCCTGGACAAGTTTACGAGGAGTTTGGGTACCCGCTTAGCATTGATCTTTATCATCCTCGACGGATGGCCAGCCGAGAGACGAATCAGGGTGCTCGAGGATATGTTGAGAGCTGTTGCATGGATTACAGTATCTGGCATGAGATGTTACCATTAGTGGAATTTGCCTACAACAACGGTTATCGTCTACAATTAGAATGGCGCCTTACGAGGCTTTGTATGGTAGACGGTGTAGGTCTCCGCTTCATTGGGATGAAGTGGGAGAGAGATGAGTTGAGTACCGCTCTTGGGCGGAGATGACTCGAAACTTGTAGAAGATGTGAAGATAATCCAAGTAGAATGAAGCAAGCCCAAGATCGAGAAGAGTTATGTCGATTTGAAGAGGAAAGAGGTAGAATTCCAAGTGGGCGACAAGGTGTTTCTGAAGGTTTCCCCTTATAAGCGAGTCATGCGCTTTGGAACCAAAGGGAAATTAGCACCGAGGTTTGTAGGTCCTTTTGAAGTATTGCAACGAGTAGGAAAGGTGGCCTCTGATTGGCTCTACCACCTAGTATGGATAGGGTGCACGATGTCTTCCATGTCTCGATGTTACGGAAATATGTAAGTGATCCCCTCCATATCTTGGAGCGTAGAGGGCGTTGAAGTAGCGAGAGAATCTAGTATATGAAGAACGTCCGATTGTATTCACGGATCGACGGGTTAAAGAGCTGCGGAACAAGAGTGTTCCGCTAGTTAAGTCCTTTGGAGGAATCACAAAGTGGAAGAAGCCACTTGGGAAGTAGAAGCAGGGACATGCGAATCGTTTCCCCTGAGTTATTTGTTTGAATTTCGGGGAGGGACGAAATTCTTTTAAGGGGAAGAATTGTAACGCCCCACTTGAGGTACGTTGTTATTGTTTCCTCTTTCGCCCTTAATCGAGTTGGTTTTGTTATATTTGTTTGTTTGAGTGTTATGTTGAATGTTGCCCAGAAATTGGTTGAAAATAGAAGAATCTAAGTGAACCAAGCTTCGAAGGGCGAAGAGTCTTCGCCGCGGCGAAGATGTGTTGAGACCAAGGGCGAAACTCTGCGGGACAGATTTGCCATGCGGCGACAAAGGTTTCTTCGCCGCGGCGATGGGCGATTTTTATGTTGGTTGAGTTTTAGATATTTTCTTCCCCAAGGGCAATTGGACCTTTCTACCCCTAATTAGTAGGAAAAGTGGGGAGTGAATTGTAAGGACTTTTCATGGAGAGTATGTTGAGATGGGGGTGAGTTTGTAATGAATCAAAGGATATGGATGGAATTTCCAAAGAAGAGTAAGGGCAAAATGGGAATGATTGTGTTTTATTTCATTAAAAGGAATTAGAATCAAAGAAACCATTCATTTCTCTTCTTCTCCAACGCAACTTCCCATTCTTCTCCTCTCAACTTCTCTTTTCTTTTGATCAAGGATTTCAAGGGATTTTGAAGTGATTTGAGGTAGAAAACAACTTAAGGCTTCCTAAGGTAAGGATTTTCCCTTAAGTTGTGTGATTTGAAGATTTTAGTTCATTTTTGGTTTTTGAGAGTTTTCATTCTTTTGGTTAAGAGTAGAGAGAATAGCCAAGAGAAACAAGTGGAAAGAAGATTGGTGAAGTCTCTCCATAGCAAGTAAGTAAAACCCAACCCAAGTTGAGATTCATGAAATTTCTTGATTAGGGTTTTGATAGAAATGATGTATGTATGTGATGTGCATGTAATATGCCTTGTATGGAGTATTGAATGGAAATTTCTATGCTTTGTGAATGTTCTTACCTTGCAAATTTGAGAAATGGGTGTTGGTTTGGCAAGGTAGTTGAGATAGAATTTAAGGGGTATTATGGAACCCTTTTTTGGAAGTGTTTTCTATGGCAGGTTATTATGGCTTTGTGAAGGGGTTTTTCCCCATTTTGGATGGTTAGGAAAAGTTTTAGATTCATGACTATGAGATAGTTTTATAGTGCACATGAGTTGTTTGATGAAATGCCTAATAGAGGTTGAGTGGTAGTAATGAACCTTAATTCTTGCAACATTGCATGTTGGCATTTCACAAGTGCATTAGTAGAGATGGATCATCCATGTGCATTTTTATATGCATTGAAAAGTGACCTAAGAAAGAGTAGAAAACTTTGTGTATAGAAATACCCTATGAGTAGAGAGCTTAGTGGGTAAAATTACTCTAAGGGTAGAGAGCATTGAAAAAATGCTACAATAGAATGAGTTAGAAGAGTAGTATAGTTGGGATGATGCTTTGTGATCATCACCCGACCATTATGGGAATCGGATGGATGCTTTGTGATCATCATCCGAATAGCCTTAGAGAGATGGGTCGATGCTTTGTGATCGTCACCCAATGAGTAATAAAAAAAGGGGTAGATGCTTTGTGACCACTACCCGATTAGTTAAGAGATATGTAGGTTGATGCTTTGTGATCATCATCCAATGGCTAGTAGAAGCGGGGTGATGCTTTGTGATCATCACCCGATAGTGACTAGAGATGGGTAAATGCTTGGTGATCATTACCCAAAATTCATGAGGAACGGGTAGGTGCTAGGTGATCTCCACCCGATAGTTAGGAGGAACCGAGGTTGGTGCTTTGTGATCCTCACTCGGTAGTCACTAAGAACGGGTTGGTACGTGTGAATTCCACCCGATAGCCATAGAGTGAAATGGTGTGTGAACGCCATACGGCCGTACCTCGTAAGATGAGGCCATGATGTTATTAGAAAGCGAGAAGCAGTTAGAAAAGGAAAGAATTGAGAGTCACACGCGGGGACGAGACGGTTAGAGTTTTACTTACTGAGCATTTTTTGTGCTCACCCGTTATTTTCCTTTGTGGATGCAGGGTTCTAGGTGATGTTGCGGTTGGTGGGGCGTCGGCGCGAGGAGCAATAGCTACTGTTCCCCTATTTTGTCTTTTTGAAATGCACTTTTGTAAACAGTAACTTTTGTGTATAAAAGACATGTGAATTGTAATGAAAAGAAACTTTTTGGGCCCAATTTTCCATTGTTAATTGCATGCATTATACTAGTTTTCAGAAGGTGTTACACATACTGATGACAATCTTGCTGATCCACGAACAAAGGCTTTGCCGCAGTAAAAGCATGAAAAGCACTTAAGATCATTTGGTATTAAATACATGAATGATTGACTGTAGTGCAAGTGGGAGATTGTTAGAGTAGATGCCCTAGAGCAAATCCATTTTGTAATATTGACTCTTATAATAATGTTTATAATCAATAAAAGGCTTTTCCTACATTATATAATTCATATTTATGGTATGTTATCGTGACGAGGGTATCGAGTGTTTCAAATCTTGATAGTGAGGACCCTATGATCACATATGGTTTCTATTTTAGAATTGTCCGTAGCCCTAGTATTATTCTGAATAAGGATACAGATAATGTGGTAAGGCTATCATAGTGTTGAATGACCTTGTCAAAAGGTAGTGATTGATCTCACTTGTCAAGGTTGTTTGTTGACAACCTGGTGCAACACATGGGTGCTTGCCATAGGCGAGTTTATCGATCAGACCCACTAGAGGATTCCACATAGATGGAAACCCTAGTGTTTATGGAATAAATCCTCTAACAAATGGTGGTGCATGTGATCCTTAAACTTGAGATCCTCGGTGCCTTGAGCACCAATTGGTGTAGTTTGACACTAGCCCAATGTAGTTCTATTAAGGGCTATCAGAATGGTAATGATTGGCTACATAGAGAAGTGTATCAAGACTATGGTGGATTGACAGAGGATTCATCACTCCTAGGTAAGGGAGAAATTATCTCATTGAGCAATTTGGTAAATGGCAATGACACTAAAGCTGTGACCATAGTGGGATTGAGTTATAGCTCAATCCAATCTATTTTCAATCGTTGGTCCAATAACTGAATACCGAGATGTCAGGGATATTTAAGGTTGACACTGCTTCTATACCTTAACCTTGATGAGATAATGAATTATGAAAGAATTTGATTGCGTGATAACCATATCGTTGATAGGTAAGTTGTTTCGGTGAATCTGAATTTATCGGGTGGCTATAATGCCTTGCTAAAGGCCAATCTTGGTTGGTGTTTAGTGAGATGATTGATTGGGTGTCAATTGTGATACTACTCACTGCTGATATGATGAGGAGCCTTCGGGTCACACACATAGAACACAAATTAAGGATATATAAGTGAGGAGGGTATTTTTGTGTTTTAAGATGAAAGGACATTTTCATAATCTCATAGTGCAGTTAAATTTGCTAAGGTTGTTGCCTATATTTAATTTCATATGGAAATTAAAATAAGTAAGATTATGTGTATATATATATATAATATTAATAAATGTATATCTTTAATGTTATATTAATATTTGAATAATATTAATGTTAAAGATAATATAAAATCAAATTCAAGTTTGAATTTGAAATATAAAATTGCCATGTGGAAATTACCTTGATATTGGTAATTGAATATATATATATATAGAATTATTTCAAGTAATTCCAAAATTTAATTAGGGTTTTTTGATGTACACTGATTAAGTGTACTTAAAATAAAAAATAAAAAAACATTCACAAAAACTAAACCCTAGCCATCCACTCTCTCTCTCACTCACTCTCCCAAAACTGTGGACTCTCCATTGTTGAAGGAGAGTCCACAGTTTATATATATTAAATTAGGGTTTTTTGGTGTACACTTATTAAGTGTACTTAAAATCAAAAATAAAAAAACATTCACAAAAACTAAACCCTAGCCATCCACTCTCTCTCTCACTCACTCTCCCAAAACTATGGACTCTCCATTGTTGAAGGAGCAGAATTTTTCCTAAGAAAAGTTTTGCATTCCATTCTTGATACTTGCGGGTTTGGCTATCACATGAACCCGCTTGGTGATTGATGTCATGTCTTCTTGTGGATACCGAAAGTGCACTTCTAACTTGAAGTGGGAGCAAATCGTATCGATTGAAGGAGCCTCCAAATGCAAGGAGCCTCCAAATGCTGGTATGAAACTCTGAATTTTTGGTTTAATATATGTTTCATATGCAAACTCCGTAAATGAGAATAAAGATCTAGGGCTTAAGGTTTATGGATCAAAGTTTTTATTTGCATTCTGCTGCGCAAATTTGATCTATAAACCTACACAAGAGACTTGTGGACA
Organism: Pistacia atlantica; assembly: GCA_026229545.1. Classification (NCBI taxonomy): domain Eukaryota; kingdom Viridiplantae; phylum Streptophyta; class Magnoliopsida; order Sapindales; family Anacardiaceae; genus Pistacia; species Pistacia atlantica. The sequence goes on from JAPEIT010000014.1 coordinate 18,958,520, forward strand.
ACAAATGCAGAATGTATAACTAAAGATATTCCTTACATTCTTAAACTGAAATTGCAGATAACTTAATTGAGATACAGTATAAATTAGGGTTTTTTGGTGTACACTTATTAAGTGTACTTAAAATCAAAAATAAAAAAACATTCACAAAAACTAAACCCTAGCCATCCACTCTCTCTCTCACTCACTCTCCCAAAACTATGGACTCTCCATTGTTGAAGGAGCAGAATTTTTCCTAAGAAAAGTTCTGCATTCCATTCTTGATACTTGCGGGTTTGGCTAGCACATGAACCCGCTTGGTGATTGATGTCATGTCTTCTTGTGGATACCGAAAGTGCACTTCTAACTTGAAATGGGAGCAAATCGTATCGATTGAAGGAGCCTCCAAATGCAAGGAGCCTCCAAATGCTGGTATGAAACTCTGAATTTTTGGTTTAATATATGTTTCATATGCAAACTCCATAAATGAGTATAAAGATCTAGGGCTTAAGGTTTATGGATCAAAGTTTTTATTTGCATTCTGCTGCGCAAATTTGATCTATAAACCTACACAAGAGACTTGTGGACAACAAATTCAGAACGTATAACTAAAGATATTCCTTACATTCTTAAACAGAAATTGCAGATAACTTAATTGAGATATAGTAGTGAAAAGATTCACGATCATTCATTGTTTGAGATTGAAGAGTTGGTTAAAAGGGGAGGAAAATCCTTGGTTGATTTCCATGGAATGCCAATTCTAGATCATTATGTTTTTCAAAATTCATAGAATAGGTTAATTGCTGAGGAATTAAATGATGACATTGACAACATCAAAACATTTCACCATGATTTATCAAAGGGTCTCAACAACGGCCAAAGATACATATATGATTCAATCCTTTATTTTGTTGACAATCAAATAGAAACACCATTTTTTGTTTACAGGCATGTGGAATTGGTAAAACCTTCCGATGGTCAACAATCATAGCAAAATTAAGGTCTAAAGGTAAAATTGTTCTAGCTATGGCTACATTAAGAATTGCTGCATTGCTGCTACCGAAGGGAAGAACGACACATTCACGTATTCGAATACCTTTAGATATCACTGAGGAAAGTACATGTGATATTAAAAAGGGGACACAATTGGCAAAACTCTTTTAGCAAACAACTTTGATAATTGGGATGAAGCACCCACGGCAAATATGTATTGCTTTAAAGCTTTTGACAGAACTCTGTAAGACGTTTTGTCTAAAAAAGATCAATCAAATTGATCCAAATCCAACCAATTTTCAACAACAAACAACACAAAATATGCCCTAAACTCAAGCTCAAATTCGGCCAAACACAAATGGAAGCAATGTTACACTTACTTGCAATTTTTAGGTTAAGACAAGAATGAACACTTCAAGCATAAAGGAATTCCCCACCAACTTGAATCAATTCACCACCAAATCTCCTTGCCAAGACTTGGATAAAGAAATCTCAATAAGAACACAAAGTTCTCTCAATGGTTAAACCAAGTTTTTGATATTTTTCATGAACTACTTTACAAGGAGAATAGTTGCCTTTATATGGGCAATTACAAGGCTAAAAGAGTAATCAACAAATACAATACAAGAAAATGAAAAATAATAAATATTACACAAAAATTACAAGCCTTCCATTCAAAATTAAGGCCATACCCATTTAATGCAAAAAAGGGACATGATTCCCTAATTCTAGGGTTCATGTCTTTAACCACCCTATTAGTTGAAAAAACTCACTTTATTAGCCCAAAACTTGATCAATGATCCTAATCAAGTCTACTAATAAGGGTGCAAGAGATTGGGCCTTGAAGATCTTGCAATTGGATCCAATAAGGGCTCAAGTGGACTTTCCCCTTTGGAATGAGAATTGGGCCGAATGGGCTCACTTCAACACTTGGGCTTCTCTCTTGGTGGACTTGAACTTCCTTTGTTGGGCTTGGACTTGGAATGGTTTGGGCCGAAGTGTTTGGGCTCTCTCTCCCGTTGGGACTTGCTTGGGCCGAATCTCCTCCAATGCTTTCCACACTCCACAATCCAAGTGTTTTAGGACTTGGAATGAAATTCTTTGATTCAACCGAATTAGCAAGTGTTTTAGGACTTGTAATTCCTTGTCCACTCATGTTTACAAGTGTTTTAGGACTTGTAAACGTATCACAAATGCAGATAGGATATTTGGAGGCGTTACTATTGCCCTGGGTGGCGATTCGAGACAGATTTTACCTGTTATACCAAAAGGGAAAAAACATGACATAATACAAGCCTATTTATCATCATCTTCCCATTGGAAACATGTAACAGTGTTGAAACTAATAAAGAACATGAGGTTGAAGAAAAACTTGGGAAACCCAGCAGAATTCGATGACTTGAACGCTTTTGACAAATGGTTACTTGATATTGGAAAAGGAACGGGAGTCATAGAAGATGAAAGTTACATCCAAATTCCTAAAGATTTGAAGGTCACTAAACATACCAGTCATGAAGAAACAATTATGAATGTTGTTTTCCTAGATTTAACTGCTCAGATAAATAATGTTGACACCTGAAAATGATACGGTACATGCATTTAACGACTATATCACTTAGAACCTACCATCAGATAGAAAGACATATCTTAGCTCAAACAACACTTGCAAAGTAGCAGGCATCTCAAATGATGATGACATTCTCTATCCAACTGAATTTCTTAATTCTTTGATGTGCTCTAGAATGCCCAAACATGAATTGCATCTGAAAATTGGCATTCCAATTATGTTACTCTATAATTTAAATCAATCTGATGTTCTTTGCAATGGGACCAAATCGATTATAACCCATTTAGGAAAATGGTGCATTCAAGCAATAATTATTATTGGGTCAAATATTGGTGATATTGTTACGATTCCCACAATAACAATGTCAAATGCAAATATGAAGTGGCCTTTCAAGCTAAAGATGAGGCAATTACCCATTGCAGTTAGCTTCTATATGAAAATAAACAAAAGTCAGGGTCAATCACTCAAAATGGTAGGATTCTACATGAAACATCAGGTCTTTACACATGATCAATTATATGTTGCCCTATCAAGAGTAACTTTAAGACAAGGTATCAAGATTCTGCTGGCATAGGAACAAGATGAACCAGCAGACAGATTGACAAATATTGTTTTCAAAGAAGTGTTTGACAGAAGGGAATGATATGTTGTATATAATATAACCCATTGTTTATAACAGAAGGGATTGATACATTGTATATAATATAACATATTGCTTATGATAAATTAATGTGAAAGATTAAAGATATTTATGTGAATATCAAGAGGTCACATTAAATGTTTAAATATATACAGAAACATAATTTTCTCAATAAAAAGATATTGATACATCTTATATTATGATTGTCAAATACAATGCATGATACATTATATGTGTTATGTATTATAAATAAGTCTTTTTTTACATACCCAAAATTAACATCAAATAAATACATCCACATCCCTAACAATAACCCAACTACAAACTTTTGAGTGGCAAACATTGTTAAAATATTTAACAACACAATTAAACAGTTTCAATATTTACACAATGTAACACCCACATCAAGGTACGTAATTTTATTTATGCCCTAATACCCTTAGTTGGATTTCTTTGAAGTTACCTTAGACACATTTGAAGAAAACTCCTTAAAACTTCATTAGGGGCAAAATGGTCTTTTCACTCATAATTAGATGAAAAATTGGGGAGTGAAAGGAAGTAAGATAATGTGAAGAAGATAATAGAAATGAGGGTAATTTGGTAATTGACAAAAGGATATAGATGGGATTTCATAGAAAGTGCAAGGGCAAAATAGGAATACATGTGTATATTATTAGATATAAGGTTTCATTAGAAGAAACCCTAACCCATTTTTAGCCTTTGTACACACCCCCCTCATCCCTTTTTCTCTTAAATTTCTTCACCAAATCTCAAGGAGAATTCATAGGATTTGCCTTAGATTTTTATAGATTTTCAATCCTAAAGCATCCAAAGGTAAGATTCTAGCACAAGGTGTGTGATTAAACTTTAAAGTTTCAAATTCTTATTGTTTTTATATGATCTAGGTCCAAGAGGAAGAGACTTTAGCAAAGGGAGGTTATATCATACATTCAAGGTAAGTAAACGCAATTTTAGCCTTCATTTGAGCAAGATTTGTGTAGAATGATTCTTGCATGTTTGTATATGATTGTATGTGAGAATTATTGGCTGTTTTTTTAGGTTGAATGATGTGTAATTTCCATCCATGAGAAGTAGTGTATGAGTATGTGGTGATTTGCTGAAGTTATGGAAGAATTATGGTTGAAATTATGAAGTGTTGAGAATTGTTGAAACTGGCCAGGTTTAAAGCTAAAGTTAGTGAGTTTTTGCTCAAGTTTTGGTGGATTTAGAGAGATGTGGAAGTGTAGCCAACTAAGTATTTGCATATACATACGAATTTTTTGATGAAAATCCAAAGAGAAAATGTATGCATGAGTTGGTTAAACCCTATTGAAGAAAGGGTTTGAGAAAGGCAAGAATTGAAGTAGAAAGATTATGTTGGGCTTAACCAAGTTTAAATTTTAGTATTTAAGAGTGCATATTGTTATGCCAAAAATTTAGAATATCACTTGGTCATGTTAGTTCAATGAGAGAGATGACCCTTAGTGCTTGGTTCAAGTTACTTGAACCTTTACTACTTCTAGAATAGCACATTAGTTAAAGTGTTACTTGATATGGCATTGTTGATAGTAGAAAATAGTAGAATATGTCATGAGACATCAATATGCCATAATGAATTCTCAAGTTGTGTATCAATGAATGGGCTTGATCATGCATATATTGTGCATATTATTTATATTAAAGAATATGTTAGCAAAGAATGAGAGAAAGAAAGAAAAGAAAAAGAATGCAATTGTAGAATTTCCATAGCTTGGAAATTTATTAGAAATGTGTATAGAATCTCTTTCTATTCTCTTTCTACAGAATGTTATGTTAGAAGGTTGTTGCGATGGGGAACCCGTGAGTGACAGAGATGCAAAAAATTCCTACATGCACGCCGCCATCAGTGAGCGGCCTTAGAATAGTAGAACAGAATTAGTACAGTCCATCAGCAGTGCATGTGGATGAGGACTGTACCCAGAAAGAATTTTAGAATACACTCACATGGCTAGGGTTCCAAATCCATGCCTTAGCCTAGTTCGATCGGCAAACCAAAATAGAATAAAGAAAGGAAAAGAAACAGAAATAGGATAAGAAACAGAAAACAGAAAAGAAAAGAAAGAGAAAGAGAATAAGAGACAGAAACAGAAAAGAAAAGAAAATTCATTTCTTAGAAAAAGTTTATTATTCTGCATATGTATTATGCTACTTCCATTATTTAGAATTTCTTATGTGCTCGACGATGTATAGTTTTATTAATTGTCCTTGCACATTGGTAAGTAGCAAATCATAACATTAGAAAAGAATGCAGAATATTAGAAAAGAATGTAGAATATAGAAAAGACTAAAGAATATTAGAAAAGATTAAAGTGAGAAAACGAAAGTCAAAATATGAGTAACAGAGGAAAAATAGTAGTGTAGTTTGGTTTGCTTACTGATCAATTAGTGCTCACTCCGTTATTTTACTATTTTGTAGGTACTAGATGATTTACGGTCGGGTGGGACATCAGCAAGCGAAGGAGTTTGGCGGCACTGTCCAAGAATATTTTGTACTTATTAAAGTACATTAGTTATTTTGTGTATATATTTATATGAATTAAAATTAAAGCTTTTGTATTTTACATTATATACATATATGTATATATGTTTTCAAAAGTTATTTAGTGGAATTTGTTGTATATTTCTCAAAGAATTACTAGCTAGAGAGAATATTACACACAAGTAGCATAAAATGAAGTGGATAAAGGTTCAACAACATTACAATCAATATCAACTCCATTAGACGACATGTTCTCATCCTTCAACACAACTTTCTGTAAAAAACTAGAATCTTCATTTGGAAATTTTAAATAAAATTCTTTCACACAAGCTTTTCTGGTGGCCAAAAACATATCTGACACTGCATCAACAACCTCTTCTTTGTCTTTCTTAGCTTGGGCAAGTAAAGATTGGAGCTTATTATTTTCATCAAACAATTCATTACTTTTTTTTTTAAAGACTTCCTTTTGCTGCCACTCACTTACAAAAGACTGTTTAGCATTTCTAAATGATTCTTCACAATGTTTCAATTCGTTTTCAACCTTTTCCAACGCCTCCTTCGATACATTCATTTGTTCTTCCAATTTGTGAATCTCAAAAATCATATCTTCATTTTCTTTTAGCAAATTTGAGATCACACTTTCTAAAAAAAAGCCAATGCTCCCTGATTTCTAACAAACCTTAGTAAGCCTATTCCAAAAAACAATGAAACCAGATTAATGTTGTAAGGAATTGCCCAACGCAGTGGAAAAAAAACAATAAAGGATAGATCAATTGCCCTTTTTGCCAAGATCCGTGTATCAATTATATAGTTTACATGTTAAAACAAAATCTATACAAAATAAAATTAACCTATTCAAGGATTAGAAATCTTACGCACATTTGGAGGCTCCTTCAAGTGCCTCTGAATTTATTTTGCTATTGATTCCATATAGAATTGCACGAATGGTGATCGACATGAAGATAATCAGAAGAACCAAGGGCCGATTTTCTAGAACGATGCAATGGCTTCAAGAATCAAAGAAGGCAGAATTTTGGTTCACCAAAATTGATGAACACGTTTGGGGTGGTTAGGGTTTGGTTTTCTTGTTCAATATTTAAAAAATTATATTCTTTTGTTTTAATCTAAGTTGCACTTACATAGTTCAACTAATTAAAACCCTAATCCTATTAGGAATAGCCATGGATTCACATATAAATCCATCCTTGCAACCAAACAAGCCATATTGGTATTTTAATTTTATATAATTATTATTGTAATTAAAATAATTAATATATATATATATATATATATATATATATATATATATTAACATTTAATTAATAATAATTCATTTAAATATATGCGAACACATATTTAAATATAATCCCACTAATTTTAATTTTAATATTAAAATTAAATACAGGCAACAACCTTAGCAAATCTAATTGAGCTGTGAGATTACCAAAATACCCTTTCGTCCTAAAAGGCGAAAAATACCCCTTTCACAAATTGATTCTTAAATTATCTTCTAAGTGTGTGACTTGTAGGCTCCTTATCATATCGGTAGTGAGTAGTATCGTGATTAACATCAATTAATCGTCTCACTACACACAGACCAAGATTGGCACCTAGCAAGGCATCATGGCCACTTGATAGATTCAGGTTTAGCGAATTAGTTACCTATCAACGATATGGTTATCGTGCAATCAAATCCTTTCATCATACGTTATCTCATCGAGGCTGAGGTACATAAATAGTGTCAACCTCAATTATTCTTGATAACTTTGTATTTAGCTACTAGACCAATGACCGGATAAATGAATTGGATTGAGCAACAACTCAATCCCACTATGGCCACAGATTTGGTGTCATTGCCATTTACTGAATTGCCCTGTGAGATAACTTCTCTCGTACTCAAGGGTGATGAATCCTTTGTTGATCCACCATAGTCTTGATACACTCCTCTATGCAGCCAATTCTTACCGTATTGATAGCTCTAAATAGAACTACATTGGGCTAGTGTCAGACTACACCAATCGGTGCACAAGGCGCTCTAGTGACCTCAAGTCTAAGGATCACATGCACCATTCGTTAGAGGATTTATTCCATAGACACTGGGGTTACCATCCATATGGAATTCTCTAGTGGGTCTGTCTAGTGAACTTGCCTCTAGCAAGCACCCATGCGTTGCACCAGGTTGTTAGCAAGCAACCTTGACTAGTGAGATCAGTCACTGTCTTTCAACAGGGTCGTTCAACGCTTTGATAGTCATACCGTATTATCTATGTCCTTGGTCATAATAATATTGGGGCTATAGACATAGGGTTCTCACTATCAAGATTTGAAAACTTGATATTCTCATCACGATTCTACATCCTAAGGACATATATCAAAACAAGCAATTATGATTCACACTATGTACATGAAAATGTCTTTTATTGATTAATAAGCATCATTACAAAGAGTTAATTCTACAATAATTGATTGGCACTAAGGCATCTACTCTAACAATCTCCCACTTGCACTATAACCAATCATTCATGTACTTAATACCAAATGACCTTAAGTTTTTTTCATTCTTCTACTGCAACAGAGGCTTCATCAGTGGATCGATGAGATTTTTCATCAGTATGCACTTTACTAATCGGCACGTCTTTCCTCTCAACCATTTCTCTGATGAGATGAAATTATCTGAGTATGTGTTTGGACTTCTAGGGAGACCGTGGCTCCTTTGCTTGAACTATTGCTCTATTATTGTCGCAATAGAAATCTATTAGATCAACAATCATGGAGAGTACACCAAGTTCGGTGATGAACTTCTTAATCCAGACGCCTCATTGGCCGCATCGGATAATGTGATATACTCAGCCTCCATTGTAGAGTTAGTTACAATGTTTTGCTTGGAGCTCTTCTAGCTCATTGCACCCCAATTGAGACAAAATACAAACCTGAATTGTGAACGATAATCATCTTTATCTGTTTCGAAACTAGCATCACTGTATCCTCTTATAGTGAGCTCATCTTCCCTTCCACAAACCTAGAATATGTCCTTAGTCCTTTTTAGGTACTTAAGGATGTTCTTGATAGCTATCCAGTGACACTTACCTGGATCTGATTGATATCTACTACAAGTGCTTAATGCACATGACATCAATCCAAGTACACAACATGGCATACATAATGGATCCAATTGCTGACGCATATGGGATCCTCTTCATTCTATCTCTCTCATCATGTGTTTGAGGACACATATCCTTAGAGAGATAGACACCATGTGACATCGGAAGAAATCCCTTCTTGGATTCTTCCATACTGAATATCTTCAGTATTTTGTCTATGTATGTACTTTGACTTAGGCCAAGCAACCTACGCGATCTATCTCGGTAGATCTTTATTCCGAGGATGTAGACTGTTTCTCCTAAGTCCTTCATGAGAAGCACTTGGATAACCAAGTCTTTAGCGACTACAAGTTTGGTATATCATTCCTGATCAAAAGTATGTCATCGACATACAACACCAAGAATGCCACTGCGCTCCCACTTACTTTCTTGTAAACACATGGCTCATCTTCTTTTTTGATAAAACCGAATTCTTTTACGGCTTCATCAAAATGAATGTTCTAACTCCTTGAAGCTTGCTTGAGTCCATAAATGGATTTCTGAAACATGCATACCTTATCAGCTTGTCCATCAAGAACGAAACCATTCGGTTGTGTCATATACATATCCTTTTCAAGGTTTCCATTCAGTAAAGCTATTTTGACATCCATTTGCCAAATTTCATAGTCATGATATGCAGCAATCGTAAGCATAATCCGGATGGACATAATCATGACAACCGGCAAAAAGGTTTCTTTATAGTCAATACCATGAATTTGTTTGAAACTTTGGCAATCGATCATGCCTTATTAGTATTCACCTTGCCATCTATGTCAGTCTTCTTCTTGAAGACCCATTTACACCCTATGGATTTTACCCATTTAGGTAGATCCACCAGAGACCATACTTGGTTCTGGTACATGGAGTCCATCTTAGATTTCATGGCTTCAAGCCATTTAATGGAATATGGATTCGATATAGCGTCTTCGTAGGTTCTGGGTTCATTGTTTTGGTAGACTAGTACGTCACCATGTTCAGTCACGAGAAAACCATATCTATTGGGCTCACGACATACTCTCCCCAACCTACATAGGTTCTGTGCTACTTGAGGTGGTTCACTTTGATCCACAAATTATGGAGTGACCTCCTCACAATATTTAACCACTTCCTATGGCACATCTCCCCATCCTTCTTTTAATGTATTTTACGGTTCTCAAACTTCATCAAGTTCTACTTTTCTCCCACTAGTACTTCCTAGAAAAAATTCCTTTTCTAAGAAGACATAGTTCGAGCGACAAAAAATTTGTGCTCTTCTGGATGGTAGAATTAGTATCCTTTGGTCTCCTCAGGAAACCCAACAAATATAAATTTGTAGGATTTCAGGCCTAGCTTGTTCAAAATTAATTTCCTGACATAAGCTTCACAACCCCAAATCCTTAGATAAGATAAGTTGGGCTTTCGCACATTCCATCGTTCGTATGAAGTCTTATCTACAGACTTTGACAGCACATGGTTCAATACGTAAGTCGCAGTTTCTAGGGCATAACCCCAGAATGTTGTAGGTAGATCACTAAAACTCATCATGGACCTAACTATGTCAAGTAAGGTCCTATTCCTCATCTCAGACACTTCATTATGTTGGAGTGTGTATGGAGGGGTGAGTTATGATACTATCCCACATTCCTTTAGGTATTCAAAAAATTGTGAGCTCAAGTATTCATCTCCTCGATTTGACTGAAGAGCTTTAATACTTTTGCTTAACATATTTTGTACTTTATTCCTGAATTCTTTGAATTTATCAAAGGCTTCAGATTTATGTCTCATAAGGTAGACATAACCATATCTACTGAAATCATCAATAGTGTGATGAAGTATGAATATCCACCTCTAGCTTCAACTGTTAGTGGACCGCATACATCACTATGGATGATGCCTAACAGTTTAGTAGCCCTTTCACTTTGTCTTATAAAAGGCGACTTAGTCATCTTGCCTATAAGGCATGACTCGCATACCTCAAATGACTAGAAGTCAAAAGGGTCCAAAACTCCATCCCTTTGAAGTTTTGCAATGCAAGACTGATTAACATGACCCAATCTACAATGCTAGAGGTATGTTTGGTTTTAATTGCTATGTTTAGCTTTCTTAGTTTCAACATTGAGAATATCTTTATTGTTTAAATGAAGAACATATAATCCGTTATATAACCTTGCAATTCCAAATAGAATACCATTCAAACTAAAGGACAACAATCCATTAGAAATCTCAAAACAATGTCATCTATTATCCAAAGCGGATACTTAAATAATGTTTATAGAAATTATAGGTTCAAAATAACAATCATGAAGTCCCAATAATAAGCCCATAGGAAAAGATAAACAATAAGTCCCTAGGGCTAATACAGCCACATTTGCTCTATGTCCAACTTGTAGGTCCACTTCTCCCTTGGCGAGCAATCTACTCTACCTTAGTCCCTGCACATCAGTACAAATGTGAGTACCATATCCTGTGTCAATGACCCAAGATGTTGAAGGAGAGAAGTTAATCTCAATCATATACTATTTGAAGTCGAGGCATCTGACTTCTTCATGTTTGCGAGGAAAACCTTACAATGTTTCCTCTAGTGGGCAGGATTGCCACAATAGAAGCAGACTACCTTTTCACCTTTCCCAACGCTATCCTCAGGCTTAAGAGCATCCTGTCCCTTGGGCTTGGGGTTACCCCTGGCCTTTCGCTTGCCCTTACTCTTTTCTTTACTAGCAACTAGTAAAATAGGCTTGGACTTTTTTCATGTCCTGCTTCGCAGTCCTCAGCATGTTCAAAAGCTCTAACAGGGATTTCACCATCGTGTTCACACTGAAGTTCATTATGAATTATGAAAAAGAATCAAGTAGTGACTATAGAATTAAATCCACTTGTAAGTCTGCATTGACACCAAACCTAAAGTCTCAAGCCTCTCTATGTGCCCAATCATCTTAAACACATGAAGACCAACTTGGGCTCCATCAGTCATACGACTCCTAAATAATGTACTCGACACCTTATACCTCTCATGTTGAGTATTTCCTTCGAAAAGCTCCTTGAGGTTTAGAATCATGGTAGTAGAGTCCATATTCTCATACTGTTTTTGCAGCTCAGGTGTCAGTGATGCTAGCATAATGCATTGAACATTATCAGTATCATCAAGGAACTTTTGGTAAGTATCCTTTACTTCTTGAGTGGCATCAGGATCAGGCTTAGCCATATAAGGCTTGTCAAGGATATAAAATTTCTTTTCAAACTTCAGTACAATCCAAAGATTTTGATACCAGTTCGAGAAATTGGATCCCTCCAGCCTATTTCCCTTTTTGATTATCGATCACTGATTAGTATTGCTCATTTTGGTTAATCTACAAATGCAGAAAAGTAAAAGTCACTATAATGTTTATTATTATTTAATAAGGTCTTTTATTAAAAAAAAAATGCTCCCACTATTATCCTCAAGCCAATAGCCCTCACTATTAACTTGGGAAAGCCCGTTGACTTTCCTAGTGGAGTGAGATCCCATCTAACCCATTTCAAACATTTGCTTTGTGAACAAACCAAAATGGGTTGATTAGGTAGGCCAACAAATTTAATCCACATAAGTTGATAGCTCCCACAACTAACTTCAATTGTGAAGTAAGCCAACAAGCCAATCACACAATACAATGAACAAAGTCATTGTCCTCAAGTGTGATTCTCAGTATCAATAGAGTGGACACTACATGTCGCCTCGTACACACAACAAGTTTACTTCTCTACTATGCCTATGATGTGCTTATCAACCTTCGCTTTGGAAAACCAGCAGAACACATCATTTTAAGTCAACCCATCACCATTAAGGAAAACTCCAATGAACTTTAACCTCCCACTGGTAGAAGTGTACCCTTCGTTTTGGCAAAGAAGGTTCCAAAAAACAGTGGTTTGATTAAAGACTAGTGATAAAAGACATTTTAATGATTTTATATCCTTTGTTTGAGGGGTTTTTATTTTGTCTCACCAATTTATTATCTTTGTTAGAATGACATTGTTTGGCATGTTATTAAACATTCAACCTTAGCATGATTTCTAAGCAAAATATAAACATATTAGTACATAGAATAACTAAAGCCTATTTCCTCGAGCCTAAAGGAATCGGTAGGTCAACCTAGGGTCAAAACAAACCTTGGGTCTTCAAGTTTGCATCTTCATCACTCCTCCATTTCTTTATCACGATCTTTATAGAAAGAATTTATAATATAATTCTAATTTACCTCAATATATCAAAAACCTCACGTTTCATATGAGGGCAGTAAGATGAGAGAAAGAAGTACATAAAGAAATTTAGAGAGAGGATTCCATATGGATGGTAACCCAAGTGTCTATGGAATAAATCCTCTAACGGATGGTGGTGCATGTGATCCATAGACTTGAGATCACCGGAGTGCCTTGTGCACCAATTGGTGTAGTTTGACACTAGCCCAACATAGTTCCATTCAAAGCTATCAATACGGTAGTGATTGGCTACATTGAGAAGTGTATCAAGACTATGGTGAATTGACAAAGGATTCATCACTCCTAGGTACGGGAGAAGTTATCTCGCTGGGTAATTCAGTAAATGGCAATGACACTAAACTAAATCTATGGCCACTGTGGGATTGAGTTGATGCTCAATCCAATTTAATATTCCTGTCATTGGTCTAGTGACTAAATACAAACATGTCAAGGATATCTAAGGCTGACACTATTTCTATACCTCAGTCTCGATGAGATAACAGTTGATGAAAGGATTTGATTGCACGGTAACCAAACCGTTGACAGGCTGTAGTTTCGCTGAATCCGAACCTATCGAGTGGCCATGATGCCTTACTAGGGGCCAATCTTGGTCTGTGTGTAGTGAGATGATTAATTGGTGTTAATCGCGATACTACACATTGCCGATATGATGAAGAGCCTACGGGTCACACACTTAGAAGATAATTTAAGAATCAATTTGTGAGAAGGGTATTTTCGTCTTTTAGAATGAAAGGGTATTTTGGTAATCTCACAGTGCAATTAAATTTGCTGAGCTTGTTGCCTGTATTTAATTTTAATATTAAGATTATATTTAAATATATCTATGTATATATTTAAATGAATTATTATTATTAATTAAATATTAATATATTATTATATATTAATTGATTTTAATTATAATAATAATTAATTAATTAAAATACCACAAATGGTGTGTTTGGTTGCAAAGGTAAACTAGGGTTGGAGCCCATGGCTATTCCTAAGTAGAATAGGGTTTTAATTGTTGCACTATATAAGTGCAACTTAAACTTAAAACATAAGAGGAATTATTCATTCAGTTAAAACCCTAGCCACCTTATATCTCTCTCTCCCAAGAAGAAAACTTTTCTTGTTCTTCTTTCTTGATTCTTGAAGCCCTTGATTGCTCTAGAAAAATAATCAAGGGTTCTGAGATTATCTGTGTGGACTTCCGTGAGTGCGATCCTGTTTTTGATCAATTGGCGAAAAATCACATGAACAATAGACGGTGAACAGTAACAGTGAACAGTGTTCCTGTCCGAAATCAGAGATATTTGAAGGAGCCTCTAAACGTACGTAAGTATTCTAATCTTTGAATGGATTTACTTTATACAGATTTTTGTTTATAAGCATGTAAACAATATAATCTATACACAGATCTAGGCAAAGAAAGGTAATTGATTTACCAATTGAATTTTTGTTTTCTGCTGCGTATGGTAGATCAATTACTTACAGGGGTATCAGAGCCTTGGGTATTAGATTATATTGTTTAATTGATGTTTGATAACATGTATATTTGTTTGATAACATGTTATTACATGATTTGAAGTGTTTTTAAATCTGGAAAAATTATGTATGTTGAATGTCTTAATTAATCAATTAATTAAATAATGTGTATTGGTTGGTCGGTGCCCTGGTCGAATGTTTAAGCATTTGATTTGATTTGGATTCATGTCATTATGTAAAAAATTGCAAAAGACGTTACTGTGCCTGATTCACTATTTTGCGGCGCCAGCCGCGGCTAAATAACACTTCGCTGCGGTAAGATGCAAAAAGTGAATCTGGCTGCAACAAAATTCTGGAAAAGTAGATCTAGCCGCGGCATAAAACTCTTTTGAATGATTTGTGTTTTCTTGAAGTTCACGGTCACCATGGCAAAATAAAACTTCGTGATGCATTGATTTTACAACATGCAATGTGTAGCAAGTGCACTAGTCGCAAAAAGTAATAAAGTGATAAGTAGAGTATCGTTCCCATGAGGATTATGTGTTAAGCACTGATTTTCCAAGTTTTGTATCAAGTTGGAGTAAATGAAAGATGTTTGGATTTGCGGGAGAAAAATCAAGCTAAAGTTAAAACAAATTCCACTACGTAATTTAAAAGCTAATTAATGGCAACAAAAATCAATTCAAGAGAAATATCAATTAAAACAAAGCGGTTCGGGTTTTGACTTCACTAGATTTTATGAATTAATCTACGATTTCTGTTACTTCTACATTCACATGCAAGGATTATAAATTGGACACCCTAACATGTAAAGCATACCTTCTCAGGCTATGTTTTCCTACTCATCCCTATTAAGCTTCTGCACCCAACAATTTGAAGGTTAATAATTCCAAGTCCGTTAACCTAAATGGAATCCTAAATTGATTTCATGGATTCTCAAACCTATCTCTAGCATTCAATCAACCAATGGCATTTACCCTAAGAAGCTAATACATGATTAACTTCTCTGTCTCATCATGCTCAACAAGTAATTTCAATAAGAACAAGAGTAAACACATAATCCATGCAATAGAATGTAAAAGCAACATCAATTTATTGATTAGACATTTAAAATCCCAATTACATCAAAACCCTAACCCAAAAGTGAGTTAGTTCATACTAAAAATAAAGCAATTTAAAATAAAAGCTGCAAACAAAGAATTCAACATGATGAAATAACGAAAAAAGAGTAAGATCTTCCCTAATTTATGAGCCTAAAGACTTCCAATCTTCAATTTCTCTCTTCTTTTTCCAAACAAAGTCGAACTCCTTTCTAAAATAACTAAGTCCCACTTATATAGTCGATCCCAAAACCTAAGACTCATCCCATACAATTAAAACACAGATTTTTAATAAACTGTAAATTGCAGACTTCGATGCGGCGAAGAATAAACTTCGCCGTGGCATCGAGTTGGCTTTTATTTCACTATCTGACCCGAGAGTTTCTCGCCGCGGCAAGAAATATACTTTGCAGTGGCAAACTTTTCTGAACTACTCTAAATTTACAAAACTTCCCTCCGCTTGCTTCTTTGCTTGAATCTTCAATCTTTGTGATCTTCAATAGAAACAAGCTTCATAGTGCTTCAAATCTGCATCAGAACTTTCCAGAATCCTGAAATTCGCTTGCTTTTGGGTCCAGAAACTCAATTTCGCTCAGTATTTGCTCTAACTGCATGTCCTAAAACATGAAATATATGAAATTAAGTTGCAATTTAGGCACAAACTTAAGAAAAAGTATCCAAAATCCAGCCAAAAAGCATAGATAAAACAGTATAATCCTCGGATTATCAAATACCCCCAAACTTAAGACATGCTCTTCCTCGAGCATCAAGCACAAAAATTCGACTAAAGAAGAACAACTAACAAACAGAAAAAGACAACAAAATTGAAAATGAAATGAGAGAAATTAGAATCAAAATCAAACACACAGAAATGCCTAGAATTTATACAAGCCTAAAAAATTGTTGAAGCATTATTACTAGAAAATGCTTAACACTCCAAGAAGTTATAAGTTGATTGACTATCATTCTCTATTGGCCTCCTGAGTAGGTAATCCCCACTTCAGTCCACCTTCTGACTTCTTGGATTATTTTCTGTAGAAATGCAAAGTTTATCAAATGGTGGTAGACTCCATAAGCCTAAGTATCGAACATGTGAGATAGACACCATGTGACATCGGAAGAAATCCCTTCTTGGATTCTTCCATACCGAATCTTTTCAGTACCTTGTCAATGTATGTACTATAACTTAGGCCAAGCAACCTACGTGATCTATCTTGGTAGATCTTTATTCCGAGGATGTAGGCTACTTCTCCTAAGTCTTTCATGGAGAAGCACTTAGATAACCAAGTCTTTACCGACTGCAAGTTTGGTATATCATTCCCGATCAGAAGTATGTCATCGGCATACAACACTATGAATGCCACTGCGCTCCCACTAACTTTCTTGTAAGGGCTCATCTTCATTCTTGATAAAACTGAATTCTTTTACGGCTTCATCAAAACAAATGTTCCAGCTCCTTGAAGCTTGCTTGAGTCCATAAATGGATCTCTACAACTAGCATACCTTTTCAACTTACCCATCAAGAACGAAACCATCGGGTTATGTCATATACACATCCTCTTCAAGGTTTCCGTTCAGGAAAGCCATTTTGACATCCATTTGGAAAATCTCATAATCATGATATGAAGCCATCGCAAGCATAATTTGGATGGCTTTAATCATGGAAACCGGTGAAAAGGTTTCCTCATAGTCAATACCATGAATTTGTTTGAAACCTTTGGCAACCAGTCATGCTTTATAAGTGTGCACCTTGCCATCCATGTCAGGCTTCTTCTTGAAGACCCATTTACACCCTATGGGTTTTACCCCTTCAAGTGGTTCCACCAAAGACCATACTTGGTTCTAGTACATGGAGCCCATCTCATATTTCATGGCTTCAAGCCATTTAATGGAATCTGGATCTGATATAGTGTCTTTGTAGGTTCTTGGTTCATCTTCTTGGTAGACAAGTACATCACCATGTTGAGTCACGAGATAACCGTTTCTCTAGGGCTCATGGCGTACTCTCCCAGATCTACATAGCTCCTGTGCTACTTGAGGTGGTTCACTTTGATCCACAAGTTGTAGAGTAACCTCCTCCTAATGTTCAACCACTCCTTGTGGCACATCTTCCCATCCTTCGTCTAGTATATCTTGTAGCTCTAGAACTTCATCAAGTTCTACTTTTCTCCCACTAGTAAAAAATTCCTTTTCTCAGAAGACACCAGTATGAGCAACAAAAATTTTGTGCTCTTCTGGATGGTAGAAATAGTATCCTTTGGTCTCTTTAGGATACCCCACAAATATACATTTGTAGGATTTTGGGCCCAGCTTGTTCGAAGTCAATTTCTTGACATAAGCTTCGCGACCCCAAATCCTTAGATAAGACAAATTGGGCTTTCGCCCATTCCATAGTTCAAATGAAGTCTTGTCTACAAACCGTGACAACACACGGTTCAAAATGTGAGTTGTAGTCTCTAGGGCATAATCCCAGAATGATGTAGGTAAATCACTAAAACTCATCACGGACCTAACAATGTTAAGTAAGGTCCTATTCCTCCTTTTTAGTCACTCCATTGTGTTGGGGTGTATATGGAGGGGCAATGATGAGAATGCAAAATGTCATATTTACCCCCCTTAATGTCTAGTCTTTTATACTTATTTGCTTCTTAAAATATACTGATCATTATTCTATTTTGATTTAGGAAGCAAATAGGAGCGTTAATTGCAAAACAGAACTAATTAAGTGAATTCGGACAATTTCAACATTGTTTTGTAATCTGGGCATAAGTCTCTCATCCGAGCTCTGATTGAGATGATTCAAAATGTTCTGGAACCATAAGAAAGGGATCTAAAACTTTCATGTTTTGAGTTTGGAGAGATACTCACTGCATCAAGGTTGTAATTAGGCTTGAAGTTGACACACCTGCACTGTTGATGTCCTGGAGCATTTTGCCTTGTCATGCAAATCAATTGGGCAGTTTATTATGGGAAGATTTGAGGACATGTGGCACACAAGTTACAGCTCAGAATCACCACTTTCCTATTTTATTTTAGGACTTTATCTTATTATCAATTAGTTAGAATTAAATTAGGATTAATGTTATTTTAGGATATTAGAATATTTCGTTTAGGAGATTTAGTGGGATTCAAAGACTTGAATTGAATTTTTGTTAAAGGGATTAGATTAGGGTTTTTGGAGAAAAATACACACGCCTCTCTCTGGTCTTTTGGGGAACTTTTCTTTGTATTTTCGTGATGGCCATGAGTGGCTGATTTTTGGTAACTTGGTCGAAGGAAACGGAGACCTCGGAATCAACCAACTGTGAGATCTAATCTATTTTATTTTAGTGTTCAATTTTTGTGTTTGAGTATTGAATGTTATTCTGTGCATATCTTCATGATTGATGCATTTAATTACTAGGAGGCCTACTATTGTATTATTTGTTGCAATCTACTACTAAGTTTGATATCAAATCCATAATTGTTTGATCCCTCTAACTTGTGAAGCAATTAGGGTTAATAATTTGCTGCGTCAGGAATTAGTAATCTTAAGAAGAACATTCAACTAAATTAAATACAACCGCTTGTGTTTATGTTGTTTAGGTTCATCGATTTCTCTAATTCTTAAGGCTACCATTAGATTAAATCTTTAGCGCTTCTCTAGGGTTGTTTAATGGTAAGATTAATTAAGATCACTTGTTTCCTAATTAATTACAATTAAGGAGAGATAGGAAAATAGTTCCAACGGTGAATATTCAAAGTAAGAATTGATTTACTTTTGCATCAATGATCAGTTGCAAGATTCTGATAGTGGATGTTAACGGAGACCAAGTTTTGTTATATTAATTGATTTCGAATTGAATTGTTTTTGTTTTTGTTTTTGGCTAAGATTGTTTTCTGTTTTACTCAAAACCCCCCAGCCTTATTCACATCATAGAAAATTCGACTAGACACTCTGCGTGGGATCGACTCTTGCTTACCGTATTTACAGTTCAGTAGTTAGGTTAGGAAGGTTTTTAATCTTGGTTGCGTACGACAACACACCAGGCAAGTTGTGATACTATCCCACATTCCATCAGGTATTCAGAAAACCTTGAGCTTAAGTATTCACCTCCTCGATCCGATCGAAGAGTTTTAATACTTATGCCCAACATATTATGTACCTCATTCCTGAATTCTTTGAACTTATCAAAGACTTCAGACTTATGTCTCCTGAGGTAGACATAACCATATCTACTGAAATCATCAGTAAATGTGATGAAGTAGGAATATTCACCTGTGGCTTCAACTGTTAGTAGGACCACATATATCGCTATGGATGATGCCTAACAGTTCAGTAGCCATTTCATTTTGTCCTATGAAAGGTGACTTGGTCATCTTGCCTAAAAGGCATGACTCTCACACCTTAAATGACTAGAAGTCAAAAGGGTCCAAAACTCCATCTCTTTGAAGTTTTGCAATGCAGGTCTAATTAACATGACCCAATCTACAATGCCAGAGGTATGTATGGTTTTGTTCGCTATGTTTAGCTTTCTTAGTTTCAACTTTGAGAATATCCTTATTGTTCAAATCAAGAACATATAATCTGTTATATAACCTTGCAATTCCAAATAGAATACCATTCAAACTAAAGGACAACAATCCATTAGAAATCTCAAAACGATATCCTATATTATCCAAAGCGGATGCTGAAATAATGTTTCTAGAAATCGTAGGTAAAAAATAACAGTCTTTGAGTTCTAATAATAAGCCTGAAGGCAAAGACAAACAATAAGTCCCTACTGCTAATGCAGCCACATGTGCTCCATTTCCAACTCGTAGGTCCACTTCTCCTTTGGCGAGCAATCTACTCTGCCTTAGTCCCTGCACATCAGTACAAATGTGAGTACCACATCCTGTGTCAATGACCCAAGATGTTGAAGGAGAGAAGTTAATCTCAATCATAAACATACCTGAAGTCGAAGCATTTGACTTCTTCTTGTTTGTGAGGAAAGCCTTGCAGTGCTTCCTTTAGTGGCCAGGCTTGCCACAATAGAGGCAGACTACCTTCCCACCTTTCCCAATGCACCCGCAGGCTTGAGAGTATCCTTTCCTTTAGGCTTGGGCTTGGGATTGGCCTTGGCCTTTCCCTTGCCGTTACCCTTTCCATTACGAGCAGCCACCAGTAAAATAGGTTTGGACTTCTTCAAGTCCTACTCTATAGTCCTTAGCATGTTCAAAAGCTCCGACAGGGTTTTCACCATAGTGTTCATATTGAAGTTCATTACGAACGGTGCATAAGAGTCAGGCAAAGATTGTAGAATGAAATCCACTTGTAATTCTACATCCAACTCAAACCCCAAAGTCTCAAGCCTCTCGATGTGCTCGATCATTTTGAGCACATGAGGCCAACTTGGGCTCCTTTAGTCAAGCGACTTCCAACCAGTGCTTTTGACACCTTGTACCTCTTATGTCGAGCATTCCTTTCGTAAAGCTCCTTGAGCTGTAGAATAATGGCAACATCATCCATATTCTCATGCTGCTTTTGTAACACTGGTGTCATTGATGCTAACATCAAGCATTGAACGCCATCAACATCATCAAGGAACTTTTGATAAGTATCCTTTACTTCCTGAGTGGCATCAGGATCAGGCTCAGCCATGTATGGCTTATCAAGGATATATAATTTCTTTTCAAACTAAAGTATAATCCGAAGATTACGATACTGGTATGAGAAATTGGATCCATCCAACCTATTTTCTTTCTCGATTATCGGTCGTAGGTTCATAATGCTCATTTTTAAGTAAATCTACAATTCATAAAAGTAAAGTCAATATAATGTTTATTATTTCTTAATATGGTCTGTTATTTAAAAATACTCCCACTATTTTCCTCAAGCCAATAGCCCTCACTATTAACTCGGGAAAGCCCGTTGGCTTTCCTAGTGGACTGGGATCTCATCTGGCCCATTTCAAACCTTCGCTATGGCGAACAAGCCAAAATGGGTTGATTAGGTAGGCCAACAAACTTAATCCACCCTAGTTGATAGCTCTTACTACTAACTTCAAATGTGAAGTAAGGCAACAAGCCAATCACACAATCCAACAGCCTAGCCATCATCCTTAAGTGTGATTCCCAGTATCAGTAGAGTGGACACTACATGTCGCCATGTACACTCAACATGTGTACTTCTCTAGTATGCCTATGACGTGTTTATTAACCTTCGTTGTGGTGAACAAGCAAAACTGTCATTTTAAGTCGATCCATCATCATTAAGGAAAACTCCAATGAATTTTAACCTCCCATTGGTAGAAGTGTACCCTTCACTGTGGCAAACAAGGTTCCGACGAACAGTGGTTTGATTAAAATCATGGTGATGGAAGGTGTAACGCCCACATTGAGGTATGTAACTTATTTATGCTTTTATGCCCTTAGTTTTGCTTGTTTTAAGGTGGAAGATGGAAAAGTTGGGAAATGCAGACTTTGCCGCGGCAAAGAACTTTTGTCGCCGCAGGAAAGGACTTTTGTCACCATGGCAATGAACTCTCTGCCCAAAATCGAGCTCTTAAAATTGCAGGCTTCGCCGCAGCAAAGAAGAAATTTTGCCGCAGGGACTAGCTCTCTGGACTGCTTCACCAAGGCGAAGAAGAATTTTCACGAAGGCAAAGATCTAGCTGGAATTTTTGAGAAAATTCTAGAAAACTTCCTTAAGGGTTAAATGACCATCCTACCCCTAATTAGTTGTAAATGTGGGGAGTGAAAAGTAAGGAAATTTTATGGAGAATGCAATGAAGGTGAGGGCATTATTGTAATTGATTAAAGGGCAAAGATGGAATTTCTTAGAAAGTGTGAGGGCAAAATGGGAAAGTAAAAGCATTAATATGAGATATTAAGGGTTCAAGAAGGAAAACCCTATCATTCTCTACACCTCACATGCCACCTTCACTCTCAAATTCTCTCAATTCCTTCATCAAATTTCCAAGGAAATTTAGAGGACTTTTGGTTGGATTTTAGTAGATATTCATTCCTAAGCATCTAAAGGCAAGAATTCTTGCAAATAGATGTGAGATTAATTTTTAAGTGTTGAATTCTTATAGTTTATATGCTTAAGGTTTTATAGAAAAAGGAAGTCTACCAAAGAGAGAGAGATTACTGGAATTACTTCAATTCAAGGTAAGTAAATCCAACCCTAACCCTTGATTGAGCAATAAAGGTGCAGAGATTTTGTTATATGAATTTATATGCTTGAGATTTGTTGATGAAATTGTTGATGGAATTGATGATGATTTATGATTAGAATTCCACTATGAGGAGGGATGGTGGAGTTGATAGAAATTGATGGAAGTTTGGATGAGTTAAGAAAGAAATTAGTAGAATTATGGAATGTATTTTCCTAGCCAGGTTTGGAGTTGTTTTTAGGGAGCTTTGCTCCAAAATCTTGGTGATTAGAGATTGTTATGGTAGGGTAATCACCTTAGTGCTTTATTTGTGTAGACAAAGTGTTTGATGAAATTTCATAGAGAAGTGCATGTATGAGTTTATTGATTTATTATCTTGATATGAGTTAGTAGATGATAGAGAAAGTAGAGAATAACATGTGCCCATGCCATATTGCATCTTTGCATTTGACCATTTGAATTTAGAAAGAATACTAAGAAGAGCCATCTACATGCATACATGCATTCAAGAACATTAAGAACATTAAGGAAGAAAGAAAAGAAAAGAAAATGATCATTAAGTTCTAAAAGAATATAAGAGAAGAGAAGGTTGTTGCGATGGGGAATCCATGAGTGACAAGAAGAATTTCCCCGCATGCACGCCGCCTTCAATGAGCAGCCTAAGAATAAGAAAGAAGAATCGGTACAGTCCGTAAGAGTGCATGTGGATAAGGGTTGTACCCAGGAAAGAAGAATACACTCACACGGCCAGGGTTCCGAATCCATGCCTCCACCGAGTCCGATCGGCAAAAGAATAAGAAAGAAAGAAAGAATAAGAAAGAAAAGAAAAGAATAAGAAAGAAAGAAAGAAAAGAAAGGAAGAAAGAATAAGAAAGAAAGAATAGAAATAATAGAAATAAAAGAAAGAAAAGAAAGAAAGAGTAGATAAGCAAGAAAGAAAAGAAAGAAACACATAAGAGAAATAGCACACTCTTTGCATTTGTGCATTTGCATCATACTTATGCATGGCACTATGCCTACTACCATGAGTAGTGAGAAATTAGAAAGGAAGAAAGAACATAGAGATTAGAATAGAGAAAGGATAGGGAAAGAACAGAGAAGAACAAAAAAGTGTAATGTAAGGAAAGAAATTCAGAAATTGAGCAACGGAGAGAGAAGGGTAGCATAGTAGATTTACTTACTAAGCAATTAGTGCTCACTCTATTGATTTCTTTGTTTTTGTAGGGAATAGGTGAGAAGAGGTCGGATGGATATTGAGAAGCGAAGGGAAATGGCAACCACTATCCACTATTTTGAGTTTATGTATATGACACTTTTATTATTGTAAAGAATTTAATATATAAAGTAAAGAAAATTTTTGGGCTCATTATCTTTAACTTATATGCTTATGTGTTTTTATCATATTATATTTCCCAAGTATACTAGCTAGAAAGAGTTATTACAGAAGGCATATGTGACTTAATATATCTTATTTGAGGGTTTTTATTTAATGTCTCACCAGATTACTATCTTTGTTAGAATGACATTGTTTGGCATGTTATTGAACATTCAACCTTAGCACGCATTCTAAACAAAAAATTAAACGTGCTAGTACATGGCCCACTAAAACTGATTTCCTCGAGCCTAGAGGAATCGGTGGGTCAACCTAGGGTTTAAAAATAAAACTTGGATCTTGTAATACCCAAGATGTCAAAGGTATGTTCCTAACTCAAAATAGTCCTTTAAATGTTTATTTTATGTTAAAAAGCATAAAATCTAACTAAGGGCAAAATAGTCAATTCATTTGGAACAGGTATGAATCAATTATTCATAAAGAGGCTTAGGGGCAAAATGGTTATTTTACCTATGGATAAGCATTGAAAAAGTCAAGGATGAGTAGGCTTCATTGCATTTAATGGCATTAATTAAGTAATAATTATGTCTAGTGTGAAATGACCAAAATGCCCTTATATGAAGAATTAAGGACTTATGAGTTATACAAGTAAAATAATTGGGCCAATTGCATAATTTTGGAAAATAAATGAAATATTTTCCTATAAATGAGATGAAATTCGTTCAAGCCAAAGGAGAGAGCCTTTCTTCAACATTTCTTCCATTTTCTCTCAAATCTTCCATGAAACAAGCTTTCTTTCTCTAGGTTTTCAAGGAGTTTTGCATAATTTTTCAAGGAGAACCAGATAGGAGCCTTGGATCTTCAATTTAAAGGGTTTAAGGTAAGGATTAAAAACTTTAGTTTTGATATGATTTGAAGATTTGAGGTAGATGTTGAGGTATAATGTTATATATGTAGGATTAAGGTGTAAAAGAAGTCAAAGGCAAAGGATTTGTTGGAGGAAGTCTTTAAAAAGGTAAGGAAGAACCTCCCATGACTTTAGGGTTTATGCTAGGGTTTGTAGATTTTTATGAAACCTTAAATTAAGGCTTTAAGGCATAGAATTAGTTGATGGCAAGTGTAGTTGAACTCATTTATTCTACTTATTGCCTTGAATTCATTATACATGAAGTTATTGCTATTTATGTTTTATGAGTTGTGATGTTTGATTGAAAAAAATGAAGTGTGGATACTGATTGTGGCAAAAATTGTAGTATTGGAGGCCACATGGTGTTGAATGGTTGCTATTAGAAGTGTTGATGTGTTGTTTGCATTAGCTTACAATGTTATAGCAATAATGGATGATTATGGAAATGAGATTTTACACTTCCTTTAAGATGTTAAAGACTATTAAGGGGAGGTTTATTTGATCCACAAGTTAACCTATTGTTTAATGTCAA
Organism: Pistacia atlantica; assembly: GCA_026229545.1. Classification (NCBI taxonomy): domain Eukaryota; kingdom Viridiplantae; phylum Streptophyta; class Magnoliopsida; order Sapindales; family Anacardiaceae; genus Pistacia; species Pistacia atlantica. The sequence goes on from JAPEIT010000014.1 coordinate 18,984,062, forward strand.
TAGGAATTGATGTGGCATAGTTAATATGAAAATTCGGATTTAATGGGCTTAGGGGTTTTGGTAACCCTGCTTCTGTATTTCGACCATAACTTGAGTTATAAAAATTGAAATGAGATGATTCTTGAAGCATTAGAAATCTAAGACACAGACCTATAACTTTTATGTTTATGCCAAGAGCCAATTCGTTTGAGAAAAGGATGGAAAATGGCCTGAAGTATAAACTGGGTATTAAAGTTTAAGATTTAACATGATCAATTCTTATGATTATGAATTGATTATTCATGTATTATTGTAAGTATGCCATGTACTAATGTTTACCCATTAGTTAGATGATCTTTGAAAGATAAACATGGTCATGATGTGAATACATGATTAATGTTATGAAATGGCATGAAGATGCAATATAATACATGTTTTAAGATGATGTATGTGAGCAAGAGGTAATGTAAATGGATTGATAATCCATAGATGAATTAAAAGTATTAAGCTCACCAAAATATGTATTTACATGCCATAAGATGTTAGAGATGCAAATAGACATGATAGATATGCATATAGACATGATGGAAAACGCGTAAGCATATCCTCGTATACCGGTTGAGGAAAGATGAATATATGCTTTAGATGCTAAATAACGCGTAAGCATGCCTCCCGATGATATGAGCGCTAGATGAATTTGAGGCTAGATGATATGAAGTGCTTAAGATGCTAAGAAAAGTTCGATCGGCTAGACGTTAAATGTTTCATATGCATTTAGTTGCATTAAATGAGTTATGATGTTATTTACATCATGAGATGATTTATACTCATGTTAGATGATTTTAGATGTTATGTCATGATATGTGATGTGTGTGTACACATTGATGTTTATATAGCCATGGGATAAAATGATGAAAAACATATGAATTAGTAATAAAAGGGGAAGTATCCCTCGATGAAAAAAATAAGTGATGTGTTAACAGATAAACGGATCATTCCTTACTGAGCGATTAGCGCTCGCCCTTTCATTGTTGATTGCTTTGCAGGTAGACTATAAGCGAGGGATGCTAGAGACAGCGGGACTACACGTGAGGGGAGATGATTTATTATCATCTCGATGTTTTTATCTTGATGTAAATATGTAAATGATAAATATTTGTGAAATACATTTGGAAGCTTCCACCTTATAAATATGTTTTGATCTTGTAATTTCTTAAAGTTTGTAAATTATAAGTTTAGATCCTGCGTGATATTTTATAAGCATGTTTTGGATATTATTATTATTATCCTTATACAGATTTTTTCTAAATACAACTCGTTCTCCAGACATGTATCCTCGGGATTCTCATTGAGGGATATTCAGAGGATACCTGACTGGAGGGGGGTTTTACAGATCTTCAAGTTATTCCTCTTCATAGCTCTTTCATTTCTTCTTCACGATCATTACAAATAATTTTATAATAAAAAACATATTCTAATTTACATCAATAAAATAGAAACCTGGCATTACATACGAGGGGAGTGAGATGAGGAGAAGAAATACATGGAGATTTAAGAGAGAGAGTCAGGACACACATGTTCTATTTGTTTATAAAAATTACAAACAAACCCAATAAACAATAAACAATAGGTCTAAGGCTTATGTACCGGACACCATGCAATTATCAAACAAGAACATTGCATACATTCAAAAACAATCAATTTTTGAATTGGGTGGGTTGAATTATCAAGTTACCACCTTAAACGTGCATAATAAATATTGGCTTTAAAGGTTCAAAAAATTACAATTTAGCCCTTATGCGAAAAATGGAAAGCAAAAAGGGAACAGTAGGTTTCCTTCAGTGGGAAAGAAATTCTTTGCCCTGGTGAAGTTCATGCACACATGGTCGTTGCGGTGAAGTTTTATTTTTCTGCGGCGACTGTGAACTTCCAGAAAACACAAATCGTTCCAGAGAGTTTTATGCCACGGCGAAGTTTTATTTTTCCGGGGCTAGATCTACTTTTCCGGAATTTCGTTGCAGCCAGATTCACTTTTTGTATCGCGTTGTGGCGAAGTGTTATTTCATCGCGGCTAACGCCACAAAACAATGAATTAGGCACAGGAACGTCTTTTGCAATTTTTCACATAATGACACAGATCCAAATCAAATCGAATGCTTAAACATTTGACCAGGATACCAACCAACCAATACACATTATTTAATCAATTGATTAATTAAGACATTCAACATACATAATTTTTCCAGATTTAAAAACAGTTCAAATCATGCAATAACATGTTATCAAACAAGTATACATGTTATGAAACATCAATTAAACAATATAATCTACTACCTAAGGCTCTGATACCACTGTAAGTAATTGATCTACCATATGCAGAAAAGAACAAAAATTTAATCGGTAAATCAATTACCTTTCTTTGCCTAGATTCGAGTATAGAATATACCATTTACATGTTTATAAACAAAAATCTGTATAAAGTAAATCCATTCAAGGATTAGAATACTTACGTACGTTTGGAGGCTCCTTCGAATATCTCTGATTTCGGACAGGAACACTATTCACAGTTACTGCTTACCATCTACTGTTCATGTGATTTTTCGTCAATCAATCCAAAGTAGGATCGCACTCACGGAAGTCCACACGAAGATAATCCGCAGAACCCTTGATTATTTTGCTAGAACAATCAAGGGCTTCAAAAATAAAGAAAGAAGAACAAAAAAAGTTTTCTTATTGAGAGAAAGAGAGAGAAAGATAGGGTGGCTAGGGTTTTAATTGAATGAATTATTCTTTCTATTGTTTTAATTTTAAGTTGCACTTATATAGTACAACAATTAAAACCCATATTCCACTTAGGAATAGCCATGGGCTCTAACTCTAGTTCACCCTTGCAAACAAACACATCGTATATGGTATTTTAGTTAATTAATTATTATTACAATTAAAATCAATTAATATATAATAACATATTAATATTTAATTAATAATAATAATAATTCATTTAAATATATAAAAAGATATAGTTAACTATGGCCTTCTCCTGTTCTCCATTGTTGCCATTGACGTGGCCGTCTCCTCATCTCTTGTTCTCCATTCTCATCGCCGTCGTCCCCTTTGCCTAGTCTCCATTCTCACTGTCGCCATCGCCTTCTCTTGTTTTGACATCGTTCTTGCTGACGCCGTCACCATCCATACTCCAGTTCAGCAACGTATGATTTAATGCATCTTCTTATGTCTTTACTAATTTTATTTTCTGTTCAATGTTCAGTATGTGTTTGCTTTCAAAGCTTACTTTCATCACATTATTTTTTTATAATTTAAAGTGTTAAACTAGTGTCACTGTTAATCTGTTATGACGTTGTGGACCTATGTGGTTGTGCATCTTTTGAATGCTGGAGACTGGAGTGATCGAAACCCTAAACTTATTATATCTGCATCTGTATCTGCATGTTGTCTTGACTACTTAATTCCATTCATTGATTGTGGGACCTCAGATGAGAACTAAATAATTTTAATGGACATGTTATAAACTATGCATGCTTAGATAACATTCATGTCTCCCTGCTTTTCAAATATGCAAAAAATGGTCAATTTGTTTGCTTGGAATTAGTATAAGTAGAATAATATATATATGTGAAAGTTTGAAAGGTAACAAGGTGCATGTGATGAAGAGGAAAATGGCACATGATAGCTTTGTTAGGGGCGAGCTTGGACGATTAGAAAGATTTCAGACGGGTAAAATTCTTTCTTTACTTGTGATTTTTTATAACTTTGTATTTGACTATTTGTTAGCTTTGTTAAACATATTTTGCAGCATATTTTGTCTAACTTGTTTGTCTAATGTTATGTAGAATTTTCGTTTTTGAGATTGGACAACAATTGTGGTCCTCTAGATAATTGAAGTATTGAACGACAATCCAACATATGTGGTATATAACTTTCATTTAATGTAATTTAATTAGTCTTATATGTGTTATATGATATTATGATGTTTGTTTTTAAAGTTGTATAGGAAATTTCCAACAAATTGGCAATTTGGCTTGGCATGCTTAATTTGCTATTTCTTATTTTCTTATGGACTTGGTAGTTGGCAGGCTTGGCTAATTGGTTACTTGGTTTGGCATTTGGGACTTGGGAGTTGGGACTTTAGATTTGGCATTCTTGGTTGTTGGCACTTGGCTTGGCAAATTGGCAAATTGATTTGCTGTTGTGAACTTTTTATTATTTACAATGCAATTGTTAAATGGTGGTGAAAATGTTTGTAAAAGCCAAAAAGTGTTGGTACTTGGTTGTGTAACTTGTGTTTGGCTGCTGAAAATATTTTTGTAAGCATTGTTTATTTGTTTTGGCTGAATTGTTGCTAGCTTGCTGCACTATTTTGGCTGCATTGTTTTGGGCTTTTGGCTATTGGAAACCTTTTTTTTTTTTTTTTTTGTGTAAGCATAGGAAAATTTCCAGCAAATTGAATTCCAATTTAATCAGAAACAGAATAAAGCAAGCCTAAGATCGACAGAAGAGTGATGAGGTCGAATTCCAAGTGGGTGATAAAGTGTTTATGAAAGTTTCCCCCTACAAGCGAGTAATGCGCTTCGGGAGCAAAGGGAAGTTAGCACCGAGATATGTAGGTCCATTTGACGTATTACAACGAGTGGGAAAGGCAGCCTACAGATTGGCACTACCACCTAGCATGGACAAGTTGCATGATGTGTTCCATGTCTCGATGCTTCAGAAGTACGTAAGTGACCCCTCCCATATCTTGAAAGTAGACGATGTTGACTTAGAAGAGAACCTTATGTATGAGGAGCGTCCAATACAGAGTTTGGACTGAAGAATTAAATAGCTCCGGAATAAGAGCATTCCATTAGTAAAAGTCCTTTGGCAAAATCACAAAGTCGAAGAGGCCACATGGGAGGTAGAACAAGACATCCATAATTGTTACCCAGAGTTGTTTGTGTGAATTTCAAGGACGAAATTCTTTTAAGGGGGGAGAATTGTAACGCCCTGTAACACCCCGCTTAAGGTACGTAGTTAAGATTTGCTGTATGGCTTAAAGGTTCATTGCTTCAGCTTTAATTGAGTTTGTTTATTGTTCATAATATTTAGTTGGCCTTGGTTGACTGGATATTGTGAGTGGGTTGAGTGGTTGCTCTGAAATTTGTAAAACTTGGCGAAGTTTTTGTGTTACAGACTTCGCCGGGGCGAAGAAGACGCTTCGCCACGACGATGAAGCCCTACAACCTACAGTGTAGGTTCTGTAATTTTTCGTTGGGGCGAAGAAAGATTCTTTGCTACGGCGAAGGGCTTGACAAAAAGTGTATTGAGTTTCTAGAGAATTCTTCCTTTGGGGCACAATGACCATTCTACCCTTAATTAGCAGGAAAAGTGGGGAGTAAAATGTAAGGAAATTTCATGGAGAATAGGTTAGTGTGGGGGTGTGAGTGAAATGAATCAAAGGATACAGATGGAATTTCCAAGGAAGAGCAAGGGCAAAGTTGGGAAGGATGGTTATCTTATGAGCTAAAAAGGGTTAAGTGAAATAAACCCTCCGTGTCATTCATTTCCACCGCCATAACCATTCTCTAAATTCTCTCAAGTTTCCTTTCAATTTTCCAAGATTTCTAAGGAGTTTTAAGGAGCTTTTGGGGTAATTTTAGTAGAGTTTGAATCTAAAGCATCCTAAGGTAAGGATTCTAGCTTTGGATGTGAGTTTGCTTATAGTTATATTGAAGTCTTATATGGTTGTTATTGTTCTTGTTGTTGTTTTGAGTTGTTGTAGAGAGAAGACAAGACAACAAGGGAAAGGAAAAGTACTAGAGAAGTCACTTTTTTCACAAGGTAAGTAAATCCAACCCAAGTGGAGATTTAAGAACTCTTTTGAGTAGAGATTTATGTATGTATGTGTATATCTTATGTTCATTGAGAAATTGAAATGAGATGAGATGAGATGAGATTATAGTTATTAATGAGCATTGAATGTATTGGAATATGAGAAGTGTTGAGATTTTATGGTGTTGAGTTGTGTTTGATTGGAGTTGATGGGAGTTTGAGTAAACCCTATAGAAGTGTTTGTTTCATTGACAGGAAATTAGAGTTTATGAGAGAGTTTTCTCCCATATTGGGAAGGTTCAAGAGAAGAGAAGAGTTATTGTTAACATAGAGTTTTATATGCACATGAGTTGTATGATGAAATGCTCAAGAGAAGCATGAGTAAGAGTAGAGAACCTTAATTGTTACTACATGGCATAATTGCATTTCATTAGTGCATTAATGAGCATGAGTCATCCATATGCATTAATTATGCATTAGAGAAAGAGTAGAGAATTTTGAGTGTGAGCTTTAGTACAGAGAAAGAGAGATTGACCACTAGAGAATAAAAGAGAGAAAAGAGCATAGAGTAGGTTGTGCGATGGGGAACCCATGAGTAATGGGTAGATTATTCCCGCATGTACGCCGCATTGAGAGAGCGGCATGAGTATGAGAGAGAGAAGTGGTGTAGCCTGTGAGAGTGCATGCGAATGAGGGCTATACCCGAGAGTACCCGAGAGAGAGATTATACACTCACATGGCCAAGGGTTCCGAATCCATGCATAACTGAGTCCGATCGGCTAGAATGAGTAGAAGTCACGTAGAGTGGGAGCGAGTCCCGGCCGTGCCTTCGGTAAGATGAGGCCGTGACTTGCTAAAGAGAGTTAGTAGAAAAGAGTTATGAGAAAGAGAAAATAGAGAGAAGTATAAGAGAAAGAGTAAATGAGAATTGTAAGGAAAGAATTAGAGAGAGTTACGGGGTTAGATGAGTAGAGGATTTACTTACTGAGCATTGTTTTAGTGCTCACCCCATTGTTTCCTATGTTTTGCAGGATCTAGGTGAGGACACGGTCGGATGGGCGTCAACAAGCGAAGGGAAATGGCTACACTATCCACCATGTTTTTTATCACCTTTGTACATGATACAATTTTGTGTAAAGAATATCTATATACATATATATGTTTAATGAAAGAAAATTTTGGGCCCAACTATTTATGTTATTTTCCACGTGTTTTCATTATGTATCTTTTATGAGTACATGAGTAGAAAGCGGCTATTACACGCCCCACTTGAGGTACGTCGTAAATTATGTTGTATGTTTGAATGTTTATTGCTCTATTCTCATTTGAGCTTGTATGTCATTATTTTCAGTTGGTTGGGCCTTAGTTGGTTTGGTTGAGTGTTTGCCCTGATTTTAGTTGCGTTTTGGCGAAGTGTGGAATTTTGGTCTTCGCTGGCGAAAATAGCCTTCACTGCGGCGACGTTGGCTTTGTAATGGCGGTGTCGGCTCTGTAAGTTTTCACCGAGGCGACGAAACTGTCTTCACCGCGGCGACGGTCCGGCTGAAAAGTTTAGTGAGGTTTCTAGAGAAATCTCCATAGGGGTAAAATGGCCTTTCTATCCTTAATTAGCAAGAAAAGTGGGGAGTGAATTGTAAAGAAATTTTATGGAGAATATGTTAAGTGGGGGTGTGATTGTAATGAATCAAAGGTCAAGGATGGAATTTTAAGAAAGTGCAAGGGCAATATGGGAATGAATAAAGAAAGTTTGAGCTAAAAAGGGGTTAAACTTAGTAAACCCTTAATTCATTCTTCTTCCACCGCCATACTCTTCCACCATTTCCTCTCAATTCTTCCTTCAATCCTTCAAGGATCTTTGAGGGCTTTTTGGTGTAGTTTGGTGTAGAAAATCAATCTAAGGCATCCTAAGGTAAAGGTTCTTGCTTTAGATGTGAAATTTTGCATATATTGTATATTGAAGCCTTATGGTGTTCTTGTTTAAAGGGTAGAGAAGAGACAAGCATTTTAAAGGAAAGGAAAGTGCTAGTGAGATCTCTCCATTACAAGGCAAGTAAACCTCAATCCAAGTTGTTATTTGAGAACTCTTTTGAGTAGTTAGTAGAAATTGTGTATGCATGTTAGATGATATGTTATTGAGAATTGAGATGGAGATGAATAATTGCTTTGTGGTTGTTGAATACACTTCATTTATGAGAAGTGTGATGTGTGATGGGAATGTAGTTAAGATGAAATTAAAAGAGATTGAGAAATCTTTTTGGAAGTGTTATGTTGTGACAGGGATTATAACTTTGTGAGGGAGTTTCCTCCCATTTTGGATGGTTCAAGAAAGGGATAGAGCCATAGATAAAGTAGAGTTTATGTATGCACACTAGTTGTTTGATGAAATGCCTAAGAGAATCATGAGTAGTAAACCTTAATTCTTGCAACATTGCATGTTGGCATTTCATGAGTGCATTAGTGGAGAAGAACCATCCATATGTATTAATGGTGCATTGAGAAGTGGCTTGAGAAAGAGTAGAGAACTTTGTGTATGAACTACTCTAAGAGTAGAGAGAATGAGGGAAAGATTAAAAACGGGCTGGTGCTTTGTGATCTCCACCCAATAGTTACAAAAAACGGGTTGGTGCCTTGTCATCGCCACCCGGTAGTTATTAAAAGCGGGTAAGTGCTTTGTGATCTCCACCCGAAAGTCATGAAGAATGGGTTGGTGCTGTGTGAACTCCACCCGGCCGTGCCTCTGGTAAGATGAGGCCGTGACAAATAGCAGAGCTGTGTGAAAAAGAAAACAAATGAGAAGAGAATAAGCGTAAGGAAAGAATTAAGAGAAAGAGTTACGGGGACAATCGAGTAGAGGATTTACTTACTGAGCATTATTTTGTGCTCACCCCATTGTTTTCTTTGTGGTTGCAGGATATAGGTGAGAACGCGGTCGGATGGGCGTTGGCAAGCGAGGAGCAATAGCTACACTGTCCGTTGTTTTAATGGCATTTTGTACATGATAGAGTTATTTTGTATAAAGAATGTTTATATGTAATAAAAGAAAATTTTGGGCCCATTTACTTTTGCTAATATGAATATATTCTACTTGATATATTTTTATGAGTATTTGATTAGGAAGCAAATATTACATATTATTACAAAGAGTCAATTCTACAGTGATTGATTGGCTCTAGGGCACCTACTCTAACAAATGTCACGATTCTAAATAGATCATATATTCAATTATACATTTAATAAGGTGAAAAAACATTACTTATTTCCCTAGATTGAGTGTTATCCTATCTACATCTTCAGCAAAAAGAATATTCCATTTCCATTCATACTTCATATTTGGACTCTCTTGCTGACGGGTTTTTTGTCGTTTCATCAACTTACATAATGAAATATCTTCTAAGTCATTACTTTCTTCTTCAATCAATTCAACATGGCATGAACTAGAATCAGGTTTCGTAGAATGAGATACTAATGGAGGTAAAACACAAGTCTACAATGGCTTTAACAATTTCAACTAGGAATCACTGCTTGGTCCCTTATATGGTACTTTAGAATGAAGTCTTCGAACAAATTTCATTAGATTTTTAGGAAGCATTACTACAATTAAAAAATAAAATTTCATCAGATAGAAAAAAACAAACAAAATAAATAAATCAATCAACTTAATAGAAATTGTACACCAAAAAAAAAAATCCCAGTGGGTTTTTTAAATTAGATATTGCTTTATGTGTTCAATGTTAAAAATATATGGCATTTCCTTTCACTATAAAAACACAAGTTACAAACACTTGATAGACACTCCAAAAGCAAAGAAAAATGCATACATCGAAATTATAGAAATTTTTCAAAAAAGAATAAAAAAACTAGACTAAAAAATATAACTTACCAAAAAATTAGTTCCAACATATGTCTAAGTTTTCCACAAACTAAATAGATAATAAATGGTAACAATATTGGTAACTTCTAAAGGAATTGTGCCACTGACATTTCATAACATCAATTTACAAAACAACGAGAGTATTACAATGTAACACCCACATCAAGGATACATAATTTTATTTATGCCCTAATACCCTTTGTTGAATTTCTTTGAAGTTACCTTAGACAAGTGTGAAGAAAACTCCTTAAAACTTCATTAGGGGCAAAATGGTCTTTTAACTCATAACTAGATAAAAAAGTGGGGAGTGAAATGGAGTAAAATAATGTGAAGAAGATAATAGAAATGAGGGTATTTTGGTAATTGACTAAAGGATATAGATGAGATTTCATAGAAAGTGCAAGGGCAAAATGGGAATACATGTATATATTATTAGATATAAGGTTTCATTAGAAGAAACCTTAACCCATTCTTAGCCTTTGTACACGCCACTCTCACCCCTTTTTCTCTCAAATTTCTTCACCAAATCTCAAAGAGAATTCATAGGATTTGCTTGGATTTTTGTAGATTTTTAATTCTAAAGCATCCGAAAGTAAGATTCTAGCACAAGGTGTGTGATTAAACTTTAAAGCTTTAAATTCTTATGGTTTTATATGATCTAGGTCCAAGAGGAAGAGATTTTTAGCAAAGGGAGGTTATATCACACATTCAAGGTAAGTAAACCTAATTTTAGCCTTGATTTGAGCAAGATTTGTGTAGAATGATTCTTTCATGTCGTATGTGATTGTATGTGAGAATTATTGGATTTTTTTTTATGTGTAATTTCCAGCCATGAGAAGTAGTGTATGAGTATGTGGTGATTTGGTGAAGTTATGGAAGAATTATTGTTGAAACTTTGAAGTGTTGAAGAATTGTAGAAACCGGCCAGGTTTAAGGCTATAGTTAGTGAGTTTTTGCTCAAGTTTTGGTGGATTTAGAGAGATGTGGAAGTGTAGCCAACTAAGTATTTGCATGTGCATATGAATTGTTTGATGAAAATTCAAAGAGAAAATGCATGCATGAGTTGGTTAAACCCTATTGAAGAAATGGTTAGAGAAAGGCAAGAATTGAAGTAGAAAGATTATGTTGGGCTTAACCAAGTGTAAATTTTAGTATTTAAAAGTGCATTTTGTTATGCCAAAATTTAGAATATCACTTGTTCATGTTAGTTTAATGAGAGAGATGGCCATTAGTGCTTGGTTCAAGTTACTTGATATGTCATTATTTACTTGAATAGCACATTAGCTAAAGTGTTACTTTGATATGGCATTGTTGATAGTAGAAAATGGTAGAATATGTCATGACATATCAATGTGCCATAATGAATTCTCAAGTTGTGTATCAAAGAATGGACTTGATCATGCATATATTGTGCACATTATTTATATTAAAGAATATGTTAGCAAAGAATGAGAGAAAGAAAGAAAAGAAAATGGCTTATAGATTCTTTATAAGATAACATGTGCATATGTATATGTTCTCATTTGCTAAAGAATGCAAGTGTAAAATTTCCATAGCTTGAAACTTTATTTAGAAATGTGTATAGAATCTCTTTCTATTCTCTTTGTACAGAATGTTATGTTAGAAGGTTGTTGCGATGGGGAACCCATGAGTGATAGAGATGTAGAAAATTCCTACATGCAAGCCGCCATCAATGAGCCGCCTCAGAATAGCAGACAGAATTAGTACAGTCCATCAGCAGTGCATGTGGATGAGGATTGTACCCAAAAAGAATATCATAATACACTCACATGGCCAGGGTTCCAAATCCATGCCTCAGCCTAGTTCGATCCGCAAACCAGAATAGAATAAAGAAATGAAAAGAAACAGAAATAGAATAAGAAACAGAAAACATAAAAGAAAAGAAAGAGAAACAGAATAAGAGACAGAAACAGAAAAGAAAAGAAAGTTCATTTCTTAGAAAAAGTTTAATATTTTGCATATGTATTATGCTACTTGCATTATTTAGAATTTCTTATGTGCTCGACGATGAATAGTTTCATTAATTGTCCTTACACGTTGGTAAGTAACAAATTAGAATATTAGAAAAGAATGCAGAATACATAAAAGAATGAAGACTATTAGAAAAGATTAAAGTCGAAAAGGAAAGTCAGAATATGAGTAATGGAGGAAAAACAGTAGTGTAGTTTGGTTTACTTACTGGCCAATTAGTGCTCACTCCATTATTTTACTATTTTGCAAGTACTAGAAGATTTACGGTCGGGTGGGGCGTCAGCAAGCGGAGGAGTTTGGCGGCACTGTCAAGTATATTTTGTACTTATTAAAGTATATTAGTTATTTTATGTATATATTTATATGAATTATAATTAGAGCTTTAAGATTTTACACTATATACATATATGTATATATGTTTTCAAAAGTTATTTAGTAGATTTTGTTATATATTTCTCAAAGAATTACTAGCTAGAGAGAATATTACATACAACCTATACTAAATACAACAAGATAATAACCAAAATGATTACGAGAAAGACAACAATTTTTGGCAATAAAAATAAGCAGCCTAATATAAGCACAACATTCTAACAACAACTTTTTACTGCATTGTGTCAACAAATGCGACAACCCCATAAGTGTCAGAGTAGGTGCACTAGAGCCAACATTTTGACTCTTGTAAAATATTCTTTGTATAAATAGAAGGCATTGCTTATTCAAGCTTATATACTATAGCATATATTTATTGCGTGTAAAGAATATAGAATATGTCCTTAGAAAGGTTGAAACCAGTGATGACAGAATTAAGTGTTATAAAATATTAATTTTGAGAACTCTATGAGCACAAATGGTGGTCCATTCTAAAACCGTCCTTAGTCATAGTATAAATCTGACCAAAGACACAGATTATACGGAGAGACCATCATCGCGCTGAACGACCCTATCGAAAGATATTGATAGATTTCACATGTCAAGGTTGTGGGCATCAACCTGGTGCAACGCATGGATGCTTGCTTGTGCTAGTCCATTGGACTAACCCATTAGAGGATCCCATACAAGATGGTAAATCTAGTGTCTATGGAATACATCCTCTTACAGATGATGGTACATGTGGTCCTTTGACTTGAGATCACCATAGAAGGAACCGTATCGTGGCAAGCGTGAAATAACAAAAATTTTATTCTTGCCATGGCATGATTCCCTTACCCAAGATCACGATTTTGACTAAATTAATCAACATAAAAATTAACCATACAAGGTTATGTGATATACCTTCGTTGGTGGCTCCTTCTCGAGATGTTTCTAACTAGTCGCTATCAATCCAACATAGGATTGAGTCTGTTGGTATCCACACGAAGGCAGGCTTGTGATCACCCTAGGATTGACAACTAGATCAATCAAAGGGCTTAAGTGATGGTGGCGGAAATTAAGAGAGAAAACTCTCAAGGGTGGCTAGGGTGAATAGGAGAGAGAGAGAGAGAGAGAGAGAATAGTTTAATTTTAATTCAACTAAAAACCCTCCCCTTTTATAGTGTAATTCCAAATAGGAATTCAACAAGGATTACAATCCTTGAATTCCTATCTTGGAAGGATTCCACTAATCCTAAAAGGAGAGGATAATATATGTTAGAGATGTTATTCTATTTAAACATTAAATACTAAATACTAAATTAAATAAATAAAGCTATTTATTTAATTCCATAAATATATATAAACTAATTAAATAAATATATTTATTTAATCCATATATATATATATATATATTTGGGTTTTTAATATATATTAAATTAAATTAAATATATATCTCCATATTAATTAAAATTACTATGAATCCAATTTTGCTAAAAACTCTTCCAATAAATTGGGTAATGGCATCAATCCCTTAGCAAAATTACCAAAGTTCCCTTTTCACCCATAATGACAAAAATACCCCTGGGCTCCCAAATTACCGAAATACCCTTTTCAACCCAAGGACAAGATTGTGCTTGCATTTCCATTTTTCACTTCACTACCTTCTATGTGTGTGACCCAAAGGCTCTTTACTTTGCTAGTGGTGTCCCAATAACTAATTAAGCATCAAGTAATTAGTGTTTTCATACACCAATCAAGATTAGCCTTTAGCAAGGCATCATGATTCACCGGTAAGCAAAGAATCAACGATTAGGCTTACCATGTCTACGGTATAGTTACCATGCAATTCGATCCATTTCACCATCTTATATCTCATCAAGGTTTGAGGTATAAAAATAGTGTCTACCTCAAAATGCTACCTTGACATGTTTTATATTTGGTTCTTGAATCTAACGACTATATAAAATTGGATTCAAGCACCAATTCGATTCCACCGTGGCCACAGATTTGAGGTCGTAGTTCTTGACCAATATCTTGCCGAGATAAGATCTCCTATAACCAGGAGTGATGAATCCTTTGTTGATCCACCATAGCCATAGTGTATTTCTCGATGTAACCAATCACCATTGTTATGGTAATCACTAAGAGAGACGACATTAGATTTGTATCAAATCACATCGACATTTACACATGGCACTCTAGTGATCTCAAGTCGAAGGACCACTTGCACCACCATCTGTAAGAGGATATATTCCATAAACACTCAGTTTACCATCTTGTATGGAATCCTCTGATGGATTAGTCCAGTGGACTTGCATAAGCAAGCACCTATGCATTGCACCAGGTTGATGCCCACAACCTTGACATGTGAGACATATCACTACCTTTCGATAGGGTCATTTGATGCTTGTTTCCTACAACAAGCAAATGTAGCAAGTATACTAGTCGCACAAGTAATAGAGTGATAAGTGAGTATCGTTCCCACGAGGATAGTGTTACTAAGTACCGAATTTTCTAGTTGAAGTCCTAATTGAAACAACAATAAATTGGATTGATGGAAGATTAACAAACTAAATACAAATGCAAAACCCGACAACTTAACTAATTAAACAATGCTAAAAAATGCCAGGGTGTTGATTTCACCTAGATACGCTAACCCAAATCATAGAATCTATTACCCAAGTTCTAATTCCTTGATTGAAAATCAAATTCCCTAAGTTGTAAAACATACCTTCTCAGGCTACATTTCCCTACTTATCCCCTGTCAAGCTTCAGCACCCAACAAAATGAAGATTAATAGTTCAAAGTCTTTTAAGCATTATGGAATTTTATCTAGATTTCATAGATCGCTAAACCTATCTCTAGCGTTTGCTAATCTACGGTATTTATCCCAAGAGGCACAATCACAAATCACTTCTCAGTCTCATTGTAAACAACACACAATTGAATGGTGATCAAGCATCCAAAAGTCATTAAGCAAAGAGATAAACACTCAATCATGAAATTAAAACTCAAAGTAAATCAATTCATATAAATTTGAATCATTGTATCAAGATTACATCAAACCCTAGCTAAACAACTCAGTTCATACTCAAAAACGAAATAAAAGAACAAAAACAAACTGAATCAAGATTTATCATTGGAAAACAAGCAAAAGATGGAGAAATCTTCTCTAATTTGATGCCCAAATCTTCAATAATCTTCTCCTTCCATGAGCTGCCTCCCAAATGACGAACCAAGACCTTTTTCTCTTCCTTTTCACTCTAATTTATACCTCTCTCACTTAAGGACGAAGCCCTAGCAAGCCAAAACGCGTCGTTTTATTTTTACATCTGATGTAGGTTTCGCCACGACGAAGCTTTTTCCTCGCAGCGGCGAAGACTTTCGGGCCCAATTTGAGCATTATAGATTCTGAATCTGGAAAAGTGTTAAACAAATAAATTGTAGCCCTTTCAATTATATTTCTGGTAGTTCAATAATCACCACAATCCGAGGTCTACAGCTCAAGTTATGGCAGAAATACTGAAGCACGTCCAAAGACGTTTTTCTGCAGTTCCTAGTGTACTTTTCACGACTTCAAGCCAAGTTTTCACCTTTGTCCAGTCAGAATTAGGAAAAACCCAAAACATGAAAATTTTAGCTCTTCTTCTTAGCTTTCCAAAGCTTCTAAATTCAGATCATTCCAAGTTTCCAAGCTCAAGTTACACAATTTACGCTCAAAACTCTCATTTATGCTAAAAATCATCGTTTAGGCCTACAAAGACAAATTAATAGAATTAGGTAGCAATTATGGCCCAAATTGTATAAAAAGTATCCTAAATCCTATCAAAATTCAATGCAAAATCATAGTGTAAAATATGATTATCAACTACCCCCAAACTTAAGATTTGCTCGTCCTCGAGCAAAAAGGAATAAAAACTCAAAGAAAGAAAATCAACAAACAACCAAAAACACAAAACAACAAAACTCAAAATGAACAAACAAAAATTAGACTCAAACTCAACACAAGAATTGCCTAGAATTTATGCAAGTCCCAAGGGTGGTTGAAAAATTATTACTAGAAAATGTTCAACACTCCAAGAAGTTATAAGTTGCATCGACTATCTTTCTCTATTAGTCCCCTAAGTAGGTGATCCCCACTTCAGTCCACATTCCGACTTCCCGGATTATTTTATGCAGAAATGTAAAGTTTATCAAATGGTGGCAGACTCCATAAGCCTAAATATCGAACTACTCTCCACTAATGAGGACTAAACACAGATGAGAATCAAAAGGTCTTTAAAAGCTTGTAACATTAAGCTCGGGTCATGGGCTCCAAGGAAAAGGATAGGTTAAACAAAGTAAGAGAACTCGGTTGTCCTCATGCAAACACTAAGAGCTGCATCAATCTTTACTTTCTTTCTCAACCACCAATCAAAGTATCAACCATTTTACAATCCTCAAACTTGTGCATTTCTTATTTTTGATTTTGAATCGAACTAAAGAATTTTTTTTTTTTTTTTTGAAATTAACAAATATTTACAACACCATTGAGGTCTCTGGCCCCTTCTTCGTGCCATTTTTGCAACCCCCAAACTTAAGATTTTGGTCCATCACTTATTCACACACCTCTCAAAGCTCTTTTGTGTCATACATTTGGTCCATAATTCTCCTAAAGGGTATGATAAAGTGTTTAGGGTATAGGGATTGGACAATTTTTGGTTTGCAAGGAAAATAAGGCAATGATAATCTCATAAGGCTCAAATGGGTGACTAGGGAAATATTTATTCATGGGTCAGCTGGAAAGGCTCAAACGTTCCAAAAAATGCCTAAATCATTTCCTCAACAACGTCTAATCCTAGAATTTCGCCTCAAGCACTTCTCTAATAGGTTCTAGAGTCCACCAACATTATCAAACTTCACCTAACCACATAAAATGTTTCTAAGCATGCCGAAAAAATGAAAATGGTGGTTGAACCACTCAACAAACCTCAATCAAAATTCAGTCAATAAACCTAAACTTGAAGCAATGCTTAACAGTTTCCAAGAATAATATCCCAACAATTCAAGTTTCATCATAGACTTATGCAATTCATCATCGGCAAAAACAATCAAACTAAAGAAAATAACTACAGTTTTTTTTTTTTCCCTTTTAAGGTGTACGTGGCGTTGTTATACCAGAGGTTGCCAAGTACCGCTAGGCAGTTTTTAAGGCGGGTTCTGGTTTCCAGTCGGTATACCCTTAAACCAAGCTTTATTTCTAATTCCTACCCCCAAACTTAAAATAACATTGTCCCCAATGTCACATCATGCACATCCAAGGAATAGAAAAACAAAAGTAAAGGTTACAAGATACTCCCCTGACTAATCCATAAAGGCCGATTTTTGTGCAACATCCTGGCATCCATTCCTTGGCTTCCTCATCATCATCATCTGTCAAAAAAATGATAGTCTATGGTGCCAAATGTGTTAGATACCCTCACCGATTAATATGAAAGAATTACATCCTAATCTCAACCTTATTGAACTAAACCTAAAATCTAAACAAAAACAAATAAAGAACCAAAAACCAGGAAATCAACATCAATTCCTACTTACAAAACATAAAGAAATAAAAACAAAAACTAAAAAGAAAAGTGCTTCAGGAAAATTTTCGCAAAAATGAAATGTCAAGCGACTATTAAAAGAAAACTGACTTCGCCGAGGCGAGGAATAGACTTCGCTGCGGCGAAGTTCTTCATGAAAAACCCTAAATTCAAACCCAGTCGTCACCGCGGCGAAAAATTACAGGAGCTGCAACATTTTTCAGGGTACTTCGGCCCGGCGAAGAACAATCTTCGCCGCGGCAAAATCTGGAGCATTTTGTTTCCTTTTCCTTAGCTTCAAACTTCACCTGAAACACCCAAAAACACATAAATTGAAACTAATTCAAAATCATAAGAAAACTAAACAAATTCAAATAGCAATGAAATGAAAAACAATTGAAAAGACTTGGGTTGCCTCCCAAGAAGCGCTTATTTATAGTCGAAAGCTCGACTTTCCCATGGTCCTTCGTCAATCCGGATCCTTGTGGGGTGCTTCACTTCCCATTGCCACCTCTTGATCTTTCCTTTGGAATTTCGGACATTCTCATAAGCATATTTTTGGAACTTCAAATTCGTATATGCGTACTTGAGATGAGATGGTGATTGGTTGAGTCCAATGTTTGGAGTCTCTTCCAACACCAATTTTGACTTGTGCGCATTTACACCAAATTCCTCAAATTGTTCCTTGTGAGGTGAGTTGCTTGGTTGAAATTCCCCTAAGTATTTTGCACACCTTTCCGCTTTGAGATTTTCCTCTTCATTGGTCTTGTCTTCATGTTCTTCCAACTTTTCTTCATTGTGAGGTTGCTCCAACACTATACCTCTCCTCAATGTTACAACATTTAATTGTTCTTCAGGATTTGTGACCGTTGTGCTCGGCAAAGAACCTTGAGATCTCTCTGTCAGTTGTTCAACCAATTGCCCCAATTGAACCTCCAAATTTTGAATGGACACTCCTTGATTTATGGAGTTTGAGCGTGTCTCATTCATAAAACTTGTGGTTTCTTGCATGAAGTCTTCGAATATATCTTCCAATTTTGACACTCTTTGCTCACATGGTTGATGATTCACCACTGGTTGATGGTTTGACATTGTCCTTTGATTTGATTGACTGCTTTGATCGCTCCAGGACAAAATTGGGTGATTCTCCCAACCAAGATTGTAGGTATTGGCGAAGGGGTCATTTTGTAGCCTTTGTGAACTAACAATGTAATTCACTTGCTCGGTTGTTGAGAAGAATAATTGGTTTCCATCTTGGCATTCCACACTCCCATGGTTTCCTGCACAAAATCCAACAAGTTATAAAAGGTGAGTGAATAGAATTTACATTCATACCTCCCAATTAGCTTTGACATGGTGCAATTTGTGTAGATAATGTGTTGAACGCGTCAACTTCATGTAGACCCATTGTTCTCTTCGGCATTGCTCTCTCATTAGGTCTTTGGTAGTTATTGTTGGCCATCAACTCAAGCAATTCATAAGCATCTTCCGGGGTCTTGTTATTTAAGGCTCCGCCTGCTGCCACATCTACCATCATTTGAATATTTGGTAGCAACCCATTGTAAAATGTTTGGACTTGTCTCCAAAACGGTAGACCATTATGTGGACAATTCCTTAACAACTCCGTGTACCTCTCCCAAGCTTCATATAGTGATTCATCGTTGCCTTGCACGAAAGAGGTAATGTCATTTCTCATACTTAAGACTATACAATATTTACAATAAACTACAAAAATGAATAAAAGCTTTAATTTAGCACTACACTAGATACTATCAATATTAATATTCAACTATCCCCGGCAACGGCGCCAAAAAACTTGATGCTTGTTTCCTACAACATGCAAATGTAGCAAGTATACTAGTCGCACAAGTAATAGAGTGATAAGTGAGTATCGCTCCCACGAGGATAGTGTTACTAAGTACTGAATTTTCTAGTTGAAGTCCTAATTGAAACAACAATAAATTGGATTGATGGAAGATTAACAAACTAAATACAAATGCAAAACCCAACAACTTAACTAATTAAACAATGCTAAAAAATGCCAAGGTGTTGATTTCACCTAGATACGCTAACCCAAATCATAGAATCTATTACCCAAGTTCTAATTCCTTGATTGAAAATCAAATTCCCTAAGTTGTAAAACATACCTTCTCAGGCTACATTTCCCTACTTATCCCTATCAAGCTTCCGCACCCAACAAAATGAAGATTAATAGTTCAAAGTCTTTTAAGCATTATGGAATTTTATCTAGATTTCATAGATCGCTAAACCTATCTCTAGCGTTTGCTAATCTACGGTATTTCTCCCAAGAGGCACAATCACAAATCACTTCTCAGTCTCATTGTAAACAACACACAATTGAATGGTGATCAAGCATCCAAAAGTCATTAAGCAAAGAGATAAACACTCAATCATGAAATTAAAACTCAAAGTAAATCAATTCATATAAATTTGAATCATTGTATCAAGACTACATCAAACCCTAGCTAAACAACTCAGTTCATACTCAAAAACGAAATAAAAGAACAAAAACAAACTGAATCAAGATTTATCATTGGAAAACAAGCAAAAGATGGAGAAATCTTCTCTAATTTGATGCCCAAATCTTCAATAATCTTCTCCTTCCATGAGCTGCCTCCCAAATGACGAACCAAGACCTTTTTCTCTTCCTTTTCACTCTAATTTATACCTCTCTCACTTAAGGACGAAGCCCTAGCAAGCCAAAACGCGTCGTTTTATTTTTACATCTGATGCAGGTTTCGCCACGACGAAGCTTTTTCCTCGCCGCGGCGAAGACTTTCAGGCCAAATTTGAGCATTGTAGATTCTGAATCTGGAAAAGTGTTAAACAAATAAATTTTATCCCTTTCAATTATCTTTCTGGTCATTCAAGAATCACCAATATCGGAGGTCTACAGCTCAAGTTATGGCAGAAATACTGAAGCACGTCCAAAGACGTTTTTCTTCAGTTCCCAGCGTACTTTTCACGACTTCAAGCCAAGTTTTCACATTTGTCCAGTTAGAATTCGGAAAAACCCAAAACATGAACGTTGTAGCTCTTCTTCTTAGATTTCCAAAGCTTCTAAATTCAGGTCATTCCGAGTTTCCAAGCTCAAGTTACACAATTTACGCTCAAAACTCTCATTTATGCTAAAAATCATCGTTTAGGCCTACAAAGACAAATTAATAGAATTAGGTAGTAATTATAGCCCAAATTGTATGAAAAGTATCCTAAATCCTATCAAAATTCAATGCAAAATCATAGTGTGAAATATGATTATCATCATTCAACGCAATGATCTTCTCTTCGTATAATCTGTGTCCTTGGTCAGATTTACACTATGACTACGGACGATTCTAGAAGGGCCACCATTTGTGCTCATAGGCTTCTCACAATTAAGATTTATAACACTTAATTCCCTCGTCACTAGTTTCAACTTTTCTAAGGACATATACTATTTTCTTTACATGTAGTAAATAGATGTTATAGTATATATGCTCATAAATAAGCGATGCCTTTTAGTTCATTTATAAAACGAGTTTACAAGAGCTAAAATGTTGGCTCTAGTGCACCTACATTAACACACCAGAGCGCTGTGTGTAAATATCGATATGATTTGACACTAGCCTAACGTTATTTCTTTTAGGGATTACTAGAACGATGGTGATTGGTTACATCAAGAAGTACACTATGGCTATGGTAGATCAACAAAGGATTCATCACTTCTAGTTACAGGAGATCTTATCTCGGCGAGATATTTGGCTAAGAACTATGACCTCAAAACTGTGGCCACAGGGGAATTGAGTTGGTGCTCGAGTTCGATTTTATATAGTCGTAGATTCAACAACCAAATATAAACATGTCAAGGTCAATATTTGAAGTAGACATTATTTCTGTACTTGAAACCTTGATGAGATATAAGATGATGAAATAGATCAAATTACACGGTAACCATACTGAAGAAAAGGTTTAAATCACCGATTCTTTATTTACCAGATGATGCCTTGCTAGAGGCCAATCTTGATTGGTGTACGAAAGCACTAATTGGTTGATGCTTAATTAGTTATCAAGACACTGTGGGTAAAATAAAGAGCCTTTGGGTCACACACATAGAAAGTAGTTAAGTGAGAATCAGAAATGGAAGGACAATTTTGTCCTTAGGTCGAAAAGGGTATTTCTGTAATTTGGGAGTCCAGGGACATTTTCATAATTATGGGTGAAAATGGCACTCTGGTAATTTTGCTAGGGTTGACGCCATTATCCAATATTTATATTGGAGGAATTTTAGCTAAAATTAATATGAAGGAATATATTTAATTTAAATTAAATATAATAAAACCCATAAATTAAATATGAAAAATATATAAATATCTATATGGATTAAATAAATAGTAATATTTATTTAATTAAAATATGCTTTTATATAGGAATTAAATACATAGGGATATTTATTTAATTAGGACGCATATTTAAGGAGAATATCTTTAAGAGATATTCTCATTCCTTTTAGTAAGGATTGCAATCCAATCCAAATAGGAATTAAAGGATTCACAATCCTAACTGAATTCTTATTTGGGATTGCACTATATAAAGGGTCAATTGGTTTTGATTTGCAATACAATTGAAGCACAATTTTCATAAGTTGTTTTTTGCAAAGTTGAGAGCAAAAATAACTTTCCCAAATAAACCCTACCACCAACCCTAGAGTGTAACAACTTCTTTCTACTATCATATTCATAAAATATATTAATAAAAAGACAAGTATATTTATCAAAAAGATTGGGTCCAAAAAAATTTCTTTACTTATTAAATACATTTTTTACATAGTACAACATCATTTGTACAAAAAGACTCTCAAAAAGACAGTGGACAGTGTAGCGAAGTCTCCCCGCTTGCCGACATCCATCTGACCAGGTCCTCACCTATGTCCTGTACAACAAAGAAAACAACGGAGTTAGCACAAAGATGCTCAGTAAGTAACTCTTTTACTCTATAATCCCCGTGCATTACTCATCAATTCTTTTCATACTCTTGTCACTTTCTCTAATCCTAGTTCTCACTATTCTTTTCTTTCTTTCTATTCTCATCACCCATGGAGAATGTCATAACCATGCATGGACGAGACATTAAAGCATAACAATGCATTTTCTTTCGTTTCTTTTCTTTCTATTCTTTTCTTATTCTTATTCTTTGCCGGTCTTGGTCGATGCATTTATTCGGAACCCTCGGTAATGTGAGTGTACTCTCTCTCGTGTATAGCCCTCATCCGCATGTATTCTCACGGCTATACAAATTCTTTTTCTCATTCTCATTCCGCTCTCTCATGGCGGAGACCGCTCTTTCTCTCATGGTGGTTTACATGCGGGTAACTCTACACTCACGGATTCCCCATGCACGACCTATTTTCTTTTCTTTTTTGTAGCATTTAATAATCACTTTATTCTCTAGTGCTAGTTCTTTCTTTATCTTTATTCTAAGAGAATTTGTTCTTTTCTTTATCTCTATTCTTAGAGTGTTTCTTTCTCATTTCTCATATTTCTTTCTCATGTGATTACTCAATTAAACATATGCATAAGGATGGCTCATGCCTAAAATCTTTCTTATATGCATTCATGACATGCAAATATGCTATGTTGCATAAAGTAAGGTTCTCTACTTCTACTCATGCTTCTTTTAGACATTTCATCAAACACTATGTGTGCATACATAAAGTCTATTCTAATTTTTAATGATACTTCTTTCTTAATCATCCAAAATAGGAGTTCAACTCCTTTAAATCATCACATATCCTGCAAAGAAAACACACTTCAAATATTCCTCTCAAATTCTTATAATTCTCTCCATATTTCTACCAAAACTTATCAACACAATCCACCCTACTCATGGTGGAAATTCTTTCATAAAACAACATTGAACTCATTCATGAATTCATCAACTCATTTCAAACATAGAAATTCAAGCATTAAGCATATATAAAATCTCTACACATCATTCAATCATACAAATCACAACTTAGGTGGATTTACTTACCTTAGGCTCAAGTAGAAATCACTTAAGCTCTCTATTCTTGATGGCATGATACTTCTTCTTAAACCTTCAATACAAACTCAATAAGGATCCTACCCTTTCAACAATAAAACTTACATCTAGAGTAAGGATTCTCACCTTTTAGGGCTTAGGATCAACTTGTAACAATTTCTAGTCAAAAGCTCTTCAAAGATCCTTGGAAAATTGAATGAAAATTTGAGAGAAGTGAAGGATGAAAGAGGCAGTGGAGAAGAATCAAGTGAAAGGGTTTCTAAAGCTAAACCCTTAATATCTCATATTTTCTCCACTCTTTCCCAATATACCCTTGCTCCTTCTTTGAAATTCCACCTATGACCTTTCAGTCTTTGCAAAAACATCCCCATTCAAACTATTCTCCACGCAATTTCCTTGCATTTCACTCCCTACTTTTCCTGCTAATTAGGGGTAGAATGGTCATTGAGTCCCAAAAGGAAAAATTCTCTAAATCTCAAGGGAAAATTTCAACCGAGTCTTCGCCGTGGCAAAGTTATTTCTTCGCCCCGGTGAAAACTCACAGCAACTACATGGGGATGTAGCACTTCATCGCCACGGCGAAGCTTCTTCTTCACCCCGGCGAAGACTGTAACATCAAGATTTCGCCAAGTCGTACAAATTTTCAAGGCAATCACTTAACCAAACCAACATACCCTTTCAACTAAGGGTAAACCAAGCAATATTAACAACATACAGACTCAAATGAGGATAAATCAATAAACATTCAAGCTATTCATCAAATCTTAACTATGTACCTTAAGTGGGGCGTGTTACAATTCCCCCTCCCCAAAAGAATTTCGTCCCCGAAATTCAGATAAACAACTTCGGGTAACGCTTTTGCATGTCTTGCTCGGTCTCCCAAGTAGCTTCTTCAACTTTATGGTTTCTCCAGAGGACTTTCACTGAAGGAAAACTGTTATTCTGGAGCTCTTTAATCTTCTGGTCCAAAATCTGAACTGGACACTCCTCATACATGAGATTCTCTTCCATAATTACATTCTCTGTGCTCAATACATGGGAGGGATCACTTACATACTTCCGTAACATCGAGATATGGAAAACATCATGCACCTTGTCCATGCTAGGTGGTAGTGCCAATCTGTAGGCTACTTTCCCCACTCGTTGCAACACTTCAAATGGACCAATGAATCTCGGTGCTAGCTTCCTTTTATTTCCAAACCGCATCACTCGCTTATAGGGGGAAACTTTCAAGAAAACTTTATCACCCACTTTGAATTCAACTTCTTTTCTCTTCAAATTAGCATAACTTTTCTGTCTATCTTGGGCTTGTTGCATTCTGCTTCTAATCAGCCTCACATCTTCAATCAATTTCCGAGTCATCTCTGGCCCAATAGCTATATTCAACTCATCTTTCTCACTATCTCATCCCAATGTAGTGGAGACCTACATTGTCTACCATACAAGGCCTTATAAGGCGCCATCTTAATTGTAGACTGATAACTATTATTATAAGCAAACTCCACTAAGGGCAACATCTCATGCCAGGATACTCTATAATCCATACAGCAAGCTCTCAACATATCCTCAAGCACTTGATTTGTTCTCTCTATATGTCCATCAGTTTGAGGATGGTAGGCGGTGCTAAAAGCCAATCTAGTACCCAAATTCCTTTGTAAGCAAGCTCGTCCAGAAAGCGGAGACAAATCTGGAATCTCTATCTGATACTATTGTCTTGGGTACCCCATGAAGTTTCACTATCTCTCTGATGTAAATCTGGGTTAGCTGATCTCAAGTAGTGCTCTCTTTCACTGGAAGGAAATGGGCTGATTTTGTCAATCTATCAACAATCACCCAAATAGCGTTAAATCCTCTCTGAATTTTAGGGAAGCCTACAATAAAATCCATCGAGATACTCTCCCACTTCCACTTAGGAATACTAAGTGGTTGAAGCAATCCTGATGGCCTTTGGTGTTCTGCTTTCACTTGTTGACATACCAGGCATTTAGCTACAAACTCTGCAATAACATTCTTCATACCTGGCCACCAATAGCCTTTCTTTAGATCTTGATACATCTTGGTTCCTCCTGGATGAGCAGTGTAGGGTGTGTCATGAGCCTCCATGAGAATTCTCTCTCTTAACTCCTTATCTTGAGGAATACACAACCGATTCCTGAAACGGAGAACACCATCTACCAGATGGAGCTCTGGTCTCTCATTCTTATGCACTATTTGCAATAACTTCTGACACCACTCATCAACCACTTGCTTTTTTCTGATTTCATCCAGTAAGGTAGACTGAATTTCTAACCTGGCAATCCCTCCTTGAATCACTTCAATCTGTTCTTTACACAACTCATCTATTAACTCTCTCTGTCTTGTGAGTCAGGATAAATAAGCTTTTTCTACTCAACGCATCGGCTACGACATTAGCTTTCCTCCGCTAATATTTAATCTCACATTCATAGTCTTTAACTAGCTCTAACCACCTTCTCTGCCTCATATTCAGCTCCTTCTGAGTAAAGAAATACTTCAAACTCTTATGGTCGGTGTAGATGTTACTCTTTGCACCATAAAGATAATGCCTCCAAATTTTCAAAGCAAAGACTACCGCTGCCAACTCTAAATCATGCGTAGGGTATCTTGTCTCGTACTCTTTCAATTGACGAGAACCATAAGCTATCACCCCACCTAACTGTATCAATATAGCACTAAGTCCCTGCAGTGAGGCATCTCTACAAATATCATAATCTACACCCTCCTGAGGCAACACTAAAACAGAGTGATGTCAACTTCTTCTTTAACTCTTGAAAACTCTTTTCACAAGTAGTTGACCATATAAAAGGAATTCTCTACTTGGTAAGAGCTGTCAATGGCTTAGCCAACTGGGCAAACCCTGCTATGAAACGCCGATAGTAACCTGCTAGTCCCAAGAAACTTCTCACTTCTTTTACCGTTTTCGGCCTTTGCCACTCAAGGATTGCCTCCACCTTACTAGGGTCCACTGAAATCCCTTCGCTGGAAACAGTATGACCCAGAAATAATACCTGATTCAACCAGAATTCACACTTGGAAAACTTAGCATACAACTTATTTTCTCTCAATCGTTGTAGCACCATTCTTAAATGCTCCTCATGCTCTTCTCTTGACTTAGAGTAAACTAGGATGTCGTCAATAAAAACCACAATGAATTGATCCAAGCAATCATGAAATACCCGATTCATCAAGTCCATAAAAACTGCTGGGTGTTCGACAACCCGAAAGGCATCACTACAAACTCATAATGCACATACCTTGTATGAAAAGCAGCCTTAGCTATATCTTGCTCAGCCACTCTCACTTGATGGTACCCCGACCTCAAATCAATTTTCGAGAACACTGCCGCTCCCTTTAATTGATCAAACAAATCGTCTATCCGAGGTAGCGGGTACTTATTCTTCACTGTCACCTTATTCAGCTCTCTGTAATCTATACACATCCGTAAAGATCCATCTTTCTTCTTCACAAAAAGAATTGGAGCTCCCCAAGGAGAACGACTTGGTCGGATAAAACCTTTATCTAAAAGCTCTTGGAGTTGCTTCTTCAATTCCTGAAGCTCGGCTAGGGCCATTCGATAAGGAGCTCTCGATATTGGTGTTGTCCCGGGTGCTAGTTCAATACTGAACTCAACCTCTCTCTCTGGAAGTAAACCCGGTAACTCTTCCGGAAACACATCCAGAAATTCTTGAACTACAGGCACCCTCTGAATTTCTGGCTGAGGAACATCACCACTCTGCACTACATGTGCAATATATCCTGAACACCCCTTTCTCAACGTCTTTATAGCTTTCAAGCTACTGATCAACATACTCAATTGATGGCCCTCTCCGAAACTAAACTTATCTCCACTATCAAGATTAAATCTTGCTTTCTTCTTCCGACAGCCAATTTCTACTCCATACTTCCCTAGGAAATCCATACCCAAAATCACATCGAAATTAGGCATATCAAGCACTATTAGATCAACTAACTGCTCTCTTCCATGAATCACTATGGACTCTCCTGGAAGCATCTCACGGGTCAAAACACTAACCCTATCAAGTAACTCTATCCTAATGGGTTGGTCTACCACAACTGATTTCAGACCTAATCTTTCTATCATCCTATGAGATATAAAAGAATGCGTGGCTCCAAAATCTATTAAAGCATAAAGAGGAACTGCATGAAAGAATAACTGACCAGTTACAGCTGATGGACTGGCATCTACCTCACCCTGTGCCATGGTAAACACCCTAGCATTCGTGCCTCTAGAAACCTGTGCTGCTGGCCAAGGAGGAGCTTTACAATCTTTCATTAGGTGCCTTGGCTGGCGACACCTATAACAGATATTCAGACCGAACTCTTTTAGACACTCCCCCAAATGATTCTTCCCATACTTAGGGCACGGAGTGACTTCAATAGTTCTAGGCCACTTACTCTGCCAATCGTCCCTATTCTTCTTTGACTAGAACTTCTTTTTGTTCCTCAAGTCTCTACTTCTCCCAACCTCAACTCTTTCTTTCTGCGGAGCAGAGGGCGGTTCATTCTGTACTATCATGGATGGCCCTTCTGAACTCATCTTGTTCACATAAATCTCTACTCTCAAAGCCTGATCTAATGCTTCCATATAGGTATGAGGGGGCTCTGCTCCTATCATAACATCATGGGCTATTTCTGACCTTAACCCGAGAACAAATTTCTCTCTTCTCAACTCGGGAGTACTCACTATCCCATGTGCAAACCTCGCAAGAGAGTTGAATCGAACTGAATACTTTTTCACTGTACTCATTCCTTGCTTCAGGTTAACAAACTCTTGTATTTTCTCATGAACCCGGTCAACCGGTCAACCGTTCGATACTTGGTCTCAAACACTTTTCTAAAATCTCCCCAAGTCATAGTTGTCGTGTCATGTATCTCTTCCATTAATTCTCACCAAATTCGGGCATCACCCCGAAATAAGAAACTAGCATAGCTAATCCTCTCTCTATCATTAATGGGAAACAGGGCCACTGTCCGCTCAACAGACTTAAACCACTCTTCTGCTTCTAGCGGGTCCCTTAGTACCCCTAAACTCTGGCGGTCGATGCTGACTTGCAAGCCCCTGAATCGGATCAACTCGATTCTGTACTATCTGAGGTACCGGCCCTTCTCGCTCTTGCCTTACGGGCGGTACTCTACTAGGGCTCTCGGTTCTCTCCGGTACAGCTCTCCCCTGACTCTCCGCTAACACCTGCTGTACAATGGTTCGAATCATTGTCTCATCAAGGGTAGGGGGAGTTTGTTTCGGTGGGTTAGAGGATTCTTCCTCATTCATCACACCCTTACCCTTCTTTCTATTACTACATCTCATCTACAAAACAACCATTCTCACATCAACTTCAATAACCCACTAATAAGAAAAGAATTTAACTTACAGTGGTCAGATAAGACACGTCGTAGCGGCAAGAATGACACACTGTCCCATCCCAAAATCATGGCTTTGATACCAAAAATCTAACAACTTCTTTCTACTATCATATTCATAAAATATATCAATAAAAAGACAAGTATATTTATCAAAAAGGTTGGGTACAAAAAAATTTCTTTACTTAATAAATACATTCTTTACATAGTACAACATCATTTGTACAAAAAGACTCTTAAAAAGATAGTGGAGAGTGCAGCCAAGTCTCCCCGCTTGCCGACGTCCATCCGACCAAGTCCTCACCTATGTCCTGTACAACAAAGAAAACAACGGAGTGAGCACAAAGATGCTCAGTAAGTAACTCTTATACTCTATAATCCCCATGCATTACTCATCAATTCTTTTCGTACTCTTGTCACTTTCTCTAATCCCAGTTCTCACTATTCTTTTCCTTTCTTTCTATTCTCATCACCCATGGAGAATATCATAACCATGCATGGACGAGACATTAAAGCATAACAATGCATTTTCTTTCGTTTCTTTTCTTTCTATTCTTTTCTTATTCTTATTCTTATTCTTTGCTGGTCTTGGTCGATGCATTTATTCGGAACCCTTGGTAATGTGAGTGTACTCTCTCTCATGTATAGCCCTCATTTGCATGTATTCTCATGGCTATACAAATTCTTTTTCTCATTCTCATTCCGCTCTCTCATGGCGGAGACTGCTCTCTCTCTCATGGCGGTTTACATGCGGGTAACTCTACACTCACAGATTCCCCATCGCACGACCTATTTTCTTTTCTTTTCTATAGCACTTAATAATCATTTTATTCTCTAGTGCTAGTTCTTTCTTTCTCTTTATTCTAAGAGAATTGGTTATTTTCTTTATCTCTATTCTTAGAGTGTTTCTTTCTCATTTCTCATATTTCTTTCTTATGTGATTACTCAATTAAACATATGCATAAGGATGGCTCATGCCTAAAATCTTTCTTGTATGCATTCATGACATGCAAATATGCTATGTTGCATAAAGTAAGGTTCTCTACTTCTACTCATGCTTCTTTTAGACATTTCATCAAACAATATGTGTGCATACATAAACTCTATTTAATTTTTAATGATACTTCTTTCTTAATCATCCAAAATAGGAGTTCAACTCCTTTAAATCATCATCCTGCAAAGAAAACACACTTCAAATATTCCTCTCAAATTCTTATAATTCTCTCCATATTTCTACCAAAACTTATCAACACAATCCACCCTACTCATGGTGGAAATTCTTTCATAAAACAACATTGAACTCATTCATGAATTCATCAACTCATTTCAAACATAGAAATTCAAGCATTAAGCACAGATAAAATCTCTACACATCATTCAATCATGCAAATCACAACTTAAGTGGATTTACTTACCCTAGGCTCAAGTAGAAATCACTTAAGCTCTCTACTCTTGATGGCTTGATACTTCCTCTTAAACCTTCAATACAAACTCGATAAGGATCCTACTCTTTCAACAATAAAACTTACATCTAGAGTAAGGATTCTCACCTTTTAGTGCTTAGGATCAACTTGTAACAATTTCTAGTCAAAAGCTCTTCAAAGATCCTTGGAAAATTGAATGAAAATTTGAGAGAAGTGAAGGATGAAAGAGGTGGTGGAGAAGAATCAAGTGAAAGGGTTTCTAAAGCTAAACCCTTAATATCTCATATTTTCTCCACTCTTTCCCAATATACCCTTGCTCCTTCTTTGAAATTCCACCTATGACCTTTCATTCTTTGCAAAAACATCCCCATTCAAACTATTCTCCACGCAATTTCCTTGCATTTCACTCCTTACTTTTCCTGCTAATTAGGGGTAGAATGGTCATTGGGTCCCAAAAGGAAAAATTCTCCAAATCTCAAGGCAAAATTTCAGCCGAGTCTTCACCGCGGCGAAGTTATTTCTTCGCCCCGGCGAAAACTCATAGCAGCGACACGGGGATGTAGCACTTCATCACCGTGGCGAAGCTTCTTCTTTGCCCCAACGAAGACTGTAACATCAAGATTTCGCCAAGTCTTACAAATTTTTAGGGCAATCACTCAACCAAACCAACACATCCTTTCAAGTAATGGTAAACCAAGCAATATTAACAACATACAGACTCAAATGAGGATAAATCAATAAACATTCAAGCCATTAATCAAATCTTAACTACGTACCTCAAGTAGGGCGTTACATAGAGAGAGAAATTCTCTCTCTATTTTTTCCACCTCCCTTAAGCACTTGGGTTGATCTAGTAATCAATCCGAGTGTGATCCCAAGACTACTTTCATGTGGATACCGTCGTGCTCAACTCTATTTTGGGTCGATAGCAAAGTCGTGAAGACATCCAATGAAGGAGTCAGCAACGAGAGGTAAAAACTAAACCTTGTATGGTTTATTTATTTAAATACTTGTAGGTTAGGAATATTGTATCGTGATCTTGGGTAAAGGGTGATGGCGTAGCAAGAAAATTTTTTGTTATTCTGTGCTTGCTACGACATTATTCCCTATAGTAATAATAACATGCAGCATAACCAAAGTTAAATCAATGACAAATTAATTAAAACAATGTAAGGAAAAACAACATTGTCACTGTAACTAGAAAGTGTTTACTTATTTCAACTTCAATCAACAAAGAAAAACAGATGTGGAAAAATGACAAACAGAGTGCAACAAATGCCCTTAATCCCGAAACTGACTGAAAAAAAGGGTAAATCCCCAAACTGACTTTAAACATCACCAACACATTAAACGACAACATTTTTATCACTTATGAATTTTACAAATCAAAACAGTGTTAGTAAACGGTCCCGTATACGCAGCAGAAACAAAAATTATAATATAACAGGATCGTTTACGTGAGCCAAGATCAAGGGTATGATTTTACAATTTATATTAAATAAAATCTGCAGAAATATTAAACACGAGTTAAGAGAAACAAACGCACGTTTGGAGGCTCCACCACGATTGTCTTTGAACGTTTTGCTACCGATCCAAGTGTAGGATCGAACCTGTGTAGTCCACACGAAGACAATCTAAAAAAGAACCAAAGAGGGATTTCCTAGATCCTCTTTGGCTACAAGATTAAGAAGAACAACAAATCAATTGAAATTGATTTTAGGCTAAGAGTGTTTCTGCCGTGGGAGTGAAAAGAGAGGGCTGCTGTGAGTGTTATTTTTCAAAGAAAAATCAATTCATTATCTTTTAATTAACACACACTTTTCTTTTTATAATAAAATAATCAAGTTGCCCTAATCCTATACGGAATAGGCTTGGGCTCCAACCCAAACGCCCCATGTTGCCAAACACTCCCAATTTGATTTATTTTATTTTCCATCATTATCTCAATTAAAATCAATTAATATATATTTAAATATATATTAACATTTAACAATAATGATAATATTTTTAAATATGTGTGAACACACATTTAAACGTAATTTCACTTATTTAATTTTTCTAACAAATTAAATAAAGGCTACGACCTCAGCAAATTTAATTGCATTGTGAAATTACCAAAATACCCTTTCAC
Source organism: Pistacia atlantica (assembly GCA_026229545.1). Classification (NCBI taxonomy): domain Eukaryota; kingdom Viridiplantae; phylum Streptophyta; class Magnoliopsida; order Sapindales; family Anacardiaceae; genus Pistacia; species Pistacia atlantica. The sequence continues at coordinate 19,016,642 of JAPEIT010000014.1, forward strand.
CTTAAAAGACGAAAACACCCTTCTTTCTTCTTGGATCTTAAATTATCTTCTATGTGTGTGACCCATAGGCTCCTCATCATATCGGCAGTGTATAGTATCGCGATTAATACTAATTAATCGTCTCACTAATACACAGACCAAGCTTGGCCCTTCGCAAGGCATCATGGCCACCTGATAGATTCGGATTCAACAAAGTAGCTACCGTCAACGATATGGTTACCGTGCAATTCGATCCTTTCATCATACGTTATCTCGATGAGACGAAGGCATAGAAATAGTGTCAACCTTCGGTTACTCTCGATATTATTTATTCAGTTTCTTGACCAATGACCCATATTATAAACTAGATAGAGCAACAACTCAATCCCACTGCCAGCTACGTTTTAGTGTCATTATATTGAATTGCGCCGTGAGATAACTTTCTCCCATACCCAGGAGTGATGAATCCTCTGTCAATCCACCATAGTCTTGATACACTCCTTGATGCAGCCAATCACCACCGTATTGACAGCTCTGAAAAGAATTGTGTTAGGCTAGTGTCAAACTACACAATCGATGCACAAGGCGCTCCGATGATCTCAAGTCCAAGGATCACATGCACCACCATTCGTTAGAGGATTTGTTCCATAGACATTGGGGTTACCATCCATATGGAATCCTCTAGTGGGTCAGTCCAGTGAACTTGCTGCGGTGTAATCGCCTACAACAAGCACCCATGTGTTGCACCAGGTTGTCACCAAACAACCTTGACAAGTGAGATCAATCACTGCCTTTTGATAGGGTTGTTCAACACTATGATAGCCTTACCGTATTATCTGTGCCCTTACTTCAGAATAATACCCAAAAATATTTAAAACATTCACCCTTAGGTCTAAGGCTCATGTACTGGGCACCATGCAATATACAAACAAGTACAAAGCATACATTTCAAAAACAATCAATTTCTGAAATTTGTGGGTTAATTACAATTTACCCCCTAACAATTTGTAGATCTACATTGGGTCCAAAAGTTTTGAAACTTTGCATTTTACCCCCTGCACACTCGGAAGTGCGCTCGCTGCAGCGATGAGTTAGATTGCTGCGGTGTGCGTTGGTTATGCTGACGTCCACGCTCTACGTACGTTCGCCGCGGCGATGGTTTATATCACCGCGGCGCGCTTTCGGTTTCGCGCCGCCTTGCATGACAATCGCCGCGGGAATGGGTTATATTGCCGCAGCAGGCGTACACGATCTGTAGCTCCGGATCTGTTCATACAAAGAACCAAAAGCACTCTAACCGGATTTTGCAATCAATCAAACACATTGATCTCAACAAAAATCCATCATGCATTAAACCAAACCAGCAGATCATCAACAAATTAAAAATTAATTGATTAATCAATTTCTTAAAAACATATTTTAAGACAGATTTACACAGATTCAATATGGCAACATATTATCATCAAATACATGTTATCAACCATACACACAAAAATTGTAAAATTCAGTACCCTAGGCTCTGATACCACTGTTAGTAAACGGTCCCGTATATGTAGCGGAAACAAAAATTATAATATAATAGGATCATTTATGTGAGCCAAGATCAAGGGTATGATTTTACAATTTATATTAAATAAAATCTGCAGAAATATTAAACATGAGTTAAGAGAAACAAACGCACGTTTAGAGGCTCCACCACGATTGTCTTTGAACGTTTTGCTACCGATCCCAAGTGTAGGATCGAACCTGTGTAGTCCACACGAAGACAATCTCAAAAAGAACTAAAGAGGGATTTTCTAGATCCTCCTTGGCTTCAAGATTAAGAAGAAAAACAAATCAATTGAAATTGATTTTAGGCTAAGAGTGTTTCTGCCGTGGGAGCGAAAAGAGAGGGCTGCTGTGTGTGTTATTTTTCAAAGAAAAATCAATTCATTATCTTTTAATTAACACACACTTTTATTTTTATAATAAAATAATCAAGTTGCCCTAATCCATACGGAATAGACTTGGGCTCCAACCCAAACGCCCCATGTTGCCAAACACTCTCAATTTGATTTATTTTATTTTCCATCATTATCTCAATTAAAATCAATTAATATATATTTAAATATATATTAACATTTAACAATAATGATAATATATTTAAATATGTGCGAACACACATTTAAACATAATTTCACTTATTTAATTTTTCTAACAAATTAAATAAAGGCTATGTGTAACGGCCCACGCTCGCATCGCTCATTGGGTCCGCCACGAGTTCACACAGCTCCCTACACAGATAGCGATGGTACTCACCATGCTCCCCAAATGACTATAGCCCCTTGGTCTTGGGTTCGAGTGGTGAGGGAGGCGAAAGAAATCTCCTTAAGGGGGAGAGATATCCTGCCACGTGTGTGGGAGACGTGTGAATCTCAGGCCGGACCCTCCAGCAGCAGCAGCGGGCCGCCACATAAAAAAGGCGAAAATGTAACAACTGCTGAAAACTAGTACAATGCATGCATAATAACAATATAAAATTGGGCCCCAAAAATTTTCTTTTCATTATAATTCATATGTCTTTTATACACAAAGAGTACTGTTTACAAAAATTCGTTTTAAAAGACAAAGCAGGGGGAAACGGTGTAGCTATTTCTCTTCGCTTGTCGACGCCCCTCCGACTGCATCATCACCTAGATCCTGCATCCACAAAGGAAAATAACGGGGTGAGCACAAAATAATGCTCAGTAAGTAAAACCCTCTATCTGTCTGTCCCCGTATGTATAACTCTTAATTCTTTCCTTATACTATTTCTGATTCTATCTCTGTTCTACTAAACATCATGGCCTCATCTTACCGGAGGTATGGCCGGATGGCGTTCACACAGCACCATCTGACTCTCCATGACTATCGGGTGGAATTCACACAGTACCAACCCATTCTTAGTGACTATCGAGTGGGGATCACAAAGCACCTACTTGGTTTTTCCTAACTATCGGGTAGAGATCACCTAGCACCTACCCGTTCCTCATGATTTTTGGGTAACGATCACCAAGCATTAGCCCGTCTCTAGTCACTCTCGGGTGATGATCACAAAGCATCAACCCGCTTCTACTAAATATTGGATGATGGTCACAAAGCATCAACCCACTTATCTAACAACTAACCAGGTAGTGGTCACAAAGCACCTACCCATTTCTACTACTTATCGGGTGACGATCACAAAGCATTGACCCATCTTTGAGGGCTATTCGGGTGGTGATCACAAAGCATCAACCCGATTCCTTTAACTGTCGGGTGATGATCACAAAGCATCAACCCATCTATTCTACTCTTCTAATTCACTCTATTCTAGCATTTTTATTCTCTCTACCCTTAGAGTAGTTGTATTCACCAAGCTCTCTACTCATAGAGTAATTGTATACACAAAGTTTCCTACTCTTTCTTAGGTCACTTTTCAATGCATATAATAATGCATATGGATGGTTCATCTCCACTAATGCACTTATGAAATGCCAACATGCAATGTTGCAAGAATTAAGGTTCACTACTCAAACTCAAACCTCTACTAGGCATTTCATCAAACAACTCAAGTGCATCACAAAACTCTACTATAGCAATGATTCTAAATCTTTCTCTAACCATCCAAAATGGGGAGAAACCCCTTCACATAACCATAAAACTTGTCAAATAAAACACTTCCAAAAAGGGATCCACAATACCCCTTCAATTCCATCTCAAACTACCTTTCCAACCCAACAACTCATTTCTCATATTTGCTAGGTGTAAACATTCACAAGGCATAGAAATCTCTATTTAAACCTCCATACATGGCATATCACATGTATATCACATACATACATCATTTCTATCAAAACCCTAATCAAGAAAATTCTTAAATCACAACTTGGGTTGGGATTTAGTTACCTTGTTATGGAGAGACTTCACCAACTCTTCCTTTCACTTGGTTTGCTTGACTTTTTCTCTACTCTTAACCAAAAGAACAAAAACCCTCAAACTTCAATACAAACTAAAACTCACAAATCACACAACTTAAGTAGGAATCCTTACCTTAGGAAGCCTTAGGTTGATTTTCTACCCCAAATCACTTCAAAAACCCCTTGGAACTCTTTGATCAAAAGAAAGAAAAGTTGAGAGGAGCAAGGATGGAGAGTTGCGTTTTTGAGAAGAAGAATGAGGGGTTTGCTTACTTTTAATTCCTTTTAATGAACTTTATACCAAAGCATTCCCATTTTGCCCTTACTCTTCTTTGGGAATTCCATCTATATCCTTTGATTCATTACAAACTCACCCCCATATCAACATATTCTCCATGAAAAATCCTTACAATTAACTCCCCACTTTTCCTGCTAATTAGGGGTAGAATGGTCAAATTGCCCTTAGGGAAGAAAATATCTAAAACTTAATCAACATTTTAATCGGTTTGTCGCCGTGGCGAAGAAACTTCTATCGCCGCGGTGAAACTGTCCAGAGAGTTTCCCCGTGGTTTCAACACATCTTCGCCGCGGCGAAGATTCTTCTTCGCCCCGGCGAAGCTTGGTACACTGAACTTCTTCTATTTTCAACCAATTTCAAGGCAAACATTCAACACAACACTCAACCAAACAATATTACCAAAACCAACTCAAATAAGAGCGAAAGAAGAAACAACAACTACGTACCTCAAGTGGGGCGTTACACTACGACCTTAGCAAATTTAATTACACTGTGAAATTACCAAAATACCCTTTTAAAAGACGAAAACGCCCTTCTTTCTTCTTGGATAAATTATCTTCTATGTGTGTGACCCATAGGCTCCTCATCATATCGGCAGTGTATAGTATCACGATTAACACTAATTAATCGTCTCACTAATACACAGACCAAGATTGGCCCCTAGCAAGGCATCATGGCTACCCGATAGATTCAGATTCAGCAAAGTAGCTACCTGTCAACGATATGGTTACCGTGCAATTCGATCCTTTCATCATACGTTATCTCGATGAGACGAAGGCATAGAAATAGTGTCAACCTTCGGTTACTCTCGATATTATTTATTCAGTTTCTGGACCAATGACCCGTATTATAAACTGGATAGAGCAACAACTCAATCCCACTGTGGCCACAGTTTTAGTGTCATTGTCATATACTGAATTGCGCCGTGAGATAACTTTCTCCCATACCCAGGAGTGATGAATCCTCTATCAATCCACCATAGTCTTGATACACTCCTTGATGCAGCCAATCACCACCGTATTGACAGCTCTGAAAAGAATTGCGTTAGGCTAGTGTCAAACTACACCAATCGGTGCACAAGGCGCTCCGGTGATCTCAAGTCTAAGGATCACATGCACCACCATTCATTAGAGGATTTGTTCCATAGACACTATGGTTACCATCCTGGTGGGTCAGTCTAGTGAACTTGTTGCGGTGTAATCGCATACAACAAGCACCCATGTGTTGCACCAGGTTGTCACCAAACAACCTTGACAAGTGAGATCAGTCACTGCCTTTTGATAGGGTCGTTCAACACTATGATAGCCTTACCGTATTATCTGTGCCCTTACTTCAGAATAATTCTGGGGCTACGGACGTTTCTAAAATGACCACCATATGTGCTCATAGGGTTCTCACTATCAAGATTTGAAACACTTGATACCCTCGTCACGGTTCTACCATTCTAAGGACATATATCAATACATATTGCAATAATAATGATTTACGCGATATAGAATAGAATGCCTTTTATTGATTAATGAACATTATTGCAAAGAGTCAATTCCACAATAATTGATTGGCTCTAGGGCACCTACTCCAACAAACAGAGCACACTAGAATACCTTCAATAATAATTAACTATATTCCTTTACATTAAATGAATATAGCAATAATAATATTACCATTTGAATTGAACAATGTCAATAAACTATTCCCAATTCAAAATATAAAAACTTTACATAAAAGTATAATATAAGGAAAAAAATAAATTCCCTACAATTTAAATGCAATAACACATGCTTATAGTTGAAATAAACCAAAAACTCCTTAACTTCAAAATCTCGCTATCAAACACTTAATCGGACAATAGAAATAAATATGGGAATAACAATTACAAGAACAGCTGAATTTCAAATTCAATAATATAAGCAATAATAACTCCATACATAAAATAATATAAATAAGAAACAATATTTCCAATTTAAAGTACAGAAACACAAACATACAGGTATAATATACTGAAGAAAGGAAATTTCTTATAATTAAATTGTAATGACACAGGTGCCGAACAAAACACTTATTTATATAATTGTTTGAAACCATTCACTAAACAATCAACATCAATTATAATTGGTCAAAACGTACTTTGGTTCAAGATGTTACTATTATATAACGAGAATAAACAAGATGGCTAAACAAATTTTATTCATAA